>OY728119.1:78592986-79842986 GCA_963277665.1 Viscum album
AAGTACTTCATTTCTCCTAGCATGGACATCTCAAATAACTTCTTCATCTCCTCAGCAAATTTTTCACATGATCTTTCATTATTTCCAGCAAATATAATATCATCGACATAAACAATAACGATCAGTGAAAACTCCTGACATTTCTTGATGTAGAGATTGCTGTCAACTCTCCCTTTCTTAAAGTTCATCTTCTTCAAGCAAGTATCTAATTTAGAATACCATGCTCTCGGAGCCTGTTTTAGCCCATACAGAGCCTTCTTCAACCTGCACACATAGCTTTCATCTTTCCCAATAACAAATCCACAAGGTTGATCAATGTAAACTTCCTCATCAAGATCACCATTCAAGAATGCAGATTTTACATCCATTTGAAAGATTTTGTAACCTCGTTGTGCAGCAATGGCAAGAAATATTCTAATTGTTTCTAATCGAGCTACTGGAGCAAAGGTTTCATCAAAGTCAATTCCTTCAATTTGTGAATACCCTTTGCAGACCAATCTTGCCTTGTTTCTTATTACATTACCTTCTTCATTCAGCTTGTTTCGAAAAACCCACTTTGTACCAATAATATTCTTGTTGTCCGGCTTGGGCACAAGTTCCCAAGTATTGTTCTTCTCTATCTGATCAAGCTCTTCATTCATAGCATGAACCCATTATGGATGCTCAAATGCTTCATTTACATCATTCGGTTCAACTTTCGAATAAAGAGAAGTATGTGATATAGCATTTGTTGTTCTTCTTGTTTGAACCCTCTGATTTTTATCTCCAATAATGTTCTGAGCCTCCACTTGTTTCCTCAACCTAGGATGAGTTGTTTGAACTTCATCCTCATCACTTGATATTTCTGAGTCAGATTCCTCTTCTTGAGTAGGATGAACAAATTCTGAAACATTATCAGAATTGTTAACAAAATCTTCTCTATCCCGCTCGACTTCCACATCAACATATGACTGCTTTTCTTTCTCAGCACTTTCAACAACTTTTACATCTGAAGAATCAATAATTCTTCCTGTTTCTTTGTTGAGGCATCTATATCCTCTTCCTTCTGGAGCATAGCCAAGAAAAATTCCGTCATCTCCTCTTTGCTCGAACTTTCCCAGATTTCCACCTTTCTTCTTTATAATACATGGACTCCCAAAGACTCTCAAATGTTTTTGACTTGGAGTTTTTCCATAGAACATTTCATATGGAGTCATATCTGAGTTTGGCCTATAGAAACACCGGTTCTGAATATACACGGCAGTGCTCATGGCTTGCCTCCAATAATAATGAGAGAGACTATGTTCAAGTAACATAGTTCTCCCCATTTCCACCAGACTTCAATTCTTTCTTTCAGCCACCCCATTTTGTTGAGGTGTGTATGGTGAACTAAACTCATGCCGAATTCCATGTTTCTCAAGATAACTTTCAAACTCTTCATTCTTATACTCACCACCATTATCAGTTCTCAACTTCTTCACTGAATACTCACATTCTTTCTCTGCTTTCCTTCTGAAACTCTTAAACATTGTTAGAGCATCTGACTTATGTCTCATGTACATAACACAAGTAATGCGAGTAAAGTCATCAATGAAAGTAATGAAGTACTTATCTCCATTTGAAGATTGCTTGCTCATTGGCCCACATATATCTGAGTGTATGAGTTCTAAGGGTCTTTTTGAGCGAATTTCAACTCTCTTGTGCATAGAATTAGCAATCTTCCCTTTCTCACAAATAGTGCAGCACCAATCTCTTTCTCTTGATAAATCAGGCATATCCCGAACACTTTCTCGCTTTGACAACTTGCACATATTTATCTGACACATATGACCCAGCCTTTTATGCCATAATTTATTTTCATCCACCACACTCATGTAACAAGAGTTCTGTCCATCCCCAACTTGGAACAAATTCCCTCTTGTACGCTGGCCCCTTGTAACTATGTTTCCATCATTTTCACTTTTTACAACAAATCCATATTTTCTGAAGATCACTTTGTTGCCCTCATCACAGAGTTGTGACACACTGAGCAGGTTGTGTTTCAGTCCATCAACATATAGTGTTTTTCTGGATTTCATCTTTTCTTTTCCAATGATGGCTGACCCAACACCTTTGATCCTTAGAGATTCATCATTTCCAAATGTCACAGTTCCTTCTTTAAAGTCTTTCACATTCTTCAGCAGCTTTAAGTCTCCTGTCATATGAGATGAACATCCACTATCAAGAATCCATGGACGTTCTCCTTTGGTAGCCTTCAAAGCTGTTTCAACAACAAGTGCTTTTTGTTCTTCCTTTTCCTCCACTTTCTGTTTTGCTTCTTCCAATTTCCTAGCCAAATCAATGTGTTCTGGCCAGAGAACCATGCATTCTTTCTTTTCAGACTTATCATATTTGTCCCTTTTGTATTTTAAAAACTCTGTCTTCTGAGGATTATTAACAAACTTTTATTGCTCTGGTAACACACTAAGGCAGCCCTTAGCAAGATGTCCAGGTTGATCACATCTTTCACAATAAGTTTCCAGTGGTTGGAATCTGTTCCCAACTTTCACACCAGTCTTCTCAGATTTCTTCTGAAGCTTATTTGGAGATCTTCTATTTTGAAAGCATTGGCTCCCCCTCAATCCTTGTCCTTCAAAACTTTTGGAATAGTTGTAATGTTGTTGGTTAAACCAACACATACTTTCCATGTGTCCGAATCCACCACAATACCAGCAGTATCCATAGAAAGAATATTTACCTCTGAAACTTTTAGACTGAATGGAGTTGTGAACACGCTTCTCAAAAACCATCATATTTTCATTTGTAACTCTCTTCTTCAGCTCAGATTCAGCAGTACCAGAAGTATTGGAAGCTTTTCTTGACTCAAGATTTTTATGCACTTCTGATTTTTCTGCATTGCTGATTTTGACCACATACTTTGTCTTTCCAGCCTTGCTCTTATCAGAACCAGTTTTGTCTTTCATTTCAACCTTTGAAGGTAAGTTTTGTAGATCCCTTTTTGGTTCATTCTTACTGGAACATTCCCCTACTTCTGAGATAGAATTTTTGGAACTGATATTCATTTCTTTAGCTTTATGCAGTTTTTGTTGGACAAGTTCCAACTCTTCTTCTTTTGCCTTCAACTTCACTTCAAGATGATCATTACGATTCTTTGTATTCTCAAGAGAATTTTTCAGATCATCAATCTCTTTTTTCATCATCATTTTATCATCTGTAAAACCTTCTTGATTGTTTACTGTGGAATTTTCTTTTACTAACTTGTTGTTTTCTTTCTCCAGTTTTCTGATCTTCCTCAAACATTCCTTCAGCTCTTCTTTCAGATACTGTTCAAGTTGAGTATCTTCTTCTTCAGTACTACTACTCTCATAATCATCATTATTCACTGTTGCAAAAAAGGTACTCTCTCTAGTTTTTTCAGTAGCAGATTTTTCTGATTCAGTCTCTCTATCATCATCTTCCTTATCATTTGACAAAAAGCTTCTTCTTTTTGATTTAAAGAACTTTTTATTCTGACTTCTACCAGAATATTTATCTTTTCGATCCTGTTTCTTCCATGACCTTCTTGGTCCTCTGTCTTCTTCATCACTGTCGGCATCTTTCCCCTTTTGAGGGCAATTAGCCGCAAAGTGGCCAACTGCTCCACATTCAAAACATTTCAAAGGGAGTTTCCCTTTGTATTTCCCTGTGCCTCTTTTAACATTTTTAGAAAACAGGGATAGAATTTCATCAAAATTTTTACATACCTCATTTTCAGAGTTGGATTCACCAGCTTCTTCATTAATAAGAATTTTCTTCGACTTCTCTTTCATTTCTGCCCTGAAAGACATTTCTCTATCAGTTTTTGCTTTGCTCTTCATGGTCTTCTCTCTTCTCATCTCATAAGTGATGAGAGTATTGTGCAAATCATCAAGAGATAATGTTTCCGGATCTCTGTCTTCTAGTGAAGAAACTTTAGCATCAAATTTGTCAGGCAGAATTCTCAGGATCTTTTCAACAACTGTATCATCTTCTAACTTTTCACCAAGACATCTGATTGTACTGACAATGTCATTAACTCTGGTAAAGAATTCCCCAACAGATTCAGATTCTCCCATTTTCAAGTCTTCATACTTCAGCCTCCAGATTTGTAGTTTTGCCTTCTTCACTTTTGTATTTCCTTCATAGATATTCATTAGCTTATCCCAGATGCCTTTAGCAGTAGTGACACCTTTCACTCTTAAAAACTCACTCTCAGAAAGTGATGAGAGTAATGCATTTTTAGCTCTTCCATCATTCTCAAGATTCTTCTTATCGACAGGAGTAAGAGGGACCTTGTCATCAATATCAGGAAATCCATCTGTTGTAGTTTCAAGAACTTCATATCCAAGAGACATAAGATACGGCATCATTCTATCCTTCCAGATGTGATAGTTCTTTCCATCGAAGATTGGAATCCCCTTACTGTTCACACAATTTAGATTTTCCATCACAACTTCTCTTCAAACAATTCAGCAAAGAGTAAACGAAGGGAACCTCCCTCTGATACCAATTGAAGTTCCCAATCAGGATCCAAGTATCACTGAGAGGGGGAGGGGGTGAATCAGTGATATCTTTTTTCTTTTTAAGTTTCCCCTTTTTGAAACAACCTTCGCCTCCTGTTAAAGAGTTTCTTCCCTGCTGAACACACACATCCACAGGAACACAAGATTTACAAGGTTCACTACTCAACAAGAGTAGCTACGTCCTTGGTATGGTACGGAAATAATCCAGTACCACACAATCCACTAGAAAACAATCCTTTGATGTGGAATACAACGAGTAGGATATACCCTTACACTCGTGCAGCACTTTGAAAACAATCCAATAGTGCGTGTGCTCCCTCTTAGCACAAATATGATAACACAATGTTTCAGTGCTTCTTTACACTAAAACAGATGTATTCTCCGAAGTAAAAATCTTCACTATCTTACCCAGAAGCCGGTAAGAACTCTCTTGTGCACAACTGAATACGTGCGAAGACCCCAAATATTTCGCGCAGCCTTTAGGGTGCCTTGCGCGTAAAAATCCCTTTTGGCGCGAAAAACGTTTTCGCGCAACTTTCCTTTTACGCGCAACTTTTCCTCTTTTCGCGCAACTCACATAGCGTATAATTTACGCGCACCAGAGCTCGGGATTTCTTCTAAGTGTCGAGCATTTTCATTTAATAGGGATTAGCCTCATATTTATAGGCATTTTTGAACCCATGCGAAAAACACTAATCCGCGCGTAAAACCTCCTCCATGCGCGTAAAAACTCTTTTATGCAACTTCATATTTCGCGCCATGCTTCAATATTCCGCGCACCTCATGCCTTTGCCATCTTTCATCGTTCTAAGCATGAAGCACCAATTGCGCGCAAAATTCCGCACCGCGTTCCATATTGCGCGCAAACCCAATCTTTCCTGCGACATCAAATTTCGCGCACTGCTCCAATATTTCGCGCATTTTATGCCTTTGCCAATTTTTGATCTTCTGATCTCGAACCATCATTTGCGCGAAAACTTCATTCATCAATTTCGCGCACCATGCCAATATTTCGCGCATCCCGCAGATTTTTCGCGCAACCCGCTACTATTTCGCGCATCCCGCAGATATTGCGCGCACCACTTTATTTTTGCGCGAAACATGCCTAAATTTCCGCGCACTCCATTCCTTTGTCATTTTTCAACGTTCTGACCTTGAATAACTCTTTTGCACATATAAACCATCTTCAATCTTATGTGCAACATCCATTGCCAAGCACATTTCTTCATCTCCCGATTTTCAGGCCCTAAAATTTGGCAAACACTGTAAAACGGCGCCACCTTAAACTGTGCTTTTCTGCCATCCCCAGATTGTCTATTGCTTTGCCATTTTATCTCTTTACTGCTTCCCATAACCATTCTTCTGCTCTTATCACGAATCCCACTATCGTGATATTTATCCTTTGATAGATCAGCTTAAGCATCGTCAAAGTTGCAATGGGAACTGAATCTTTCCTATCTTCCAGCAGCATCATTCCTTCCAATCAAAACATTATATGACTGGCATCATCATTTCTCCCCCTTTCCTTCATAAGGCTTGCATCACAAGTTCTCCTAACTCATGATTTGTGTGAAATACATACCAGCAAAGCATCGTCTGATTTATGATCCTTCTACAAAGTGAATTGATTTATCGCCTTTGACAAAAAAATACAACACTCTGCAAAAGCTAACTCTTCAAACTTTCATCTTCATTCAACCTGGTCCCAACACTTATCACAGAAATTGTAGTCCTACATTAAGAATTCCCTCATTTTTTGTATGATAACTAATTATCCATTGGACATTAGACTCGTAGAATATCCATGGTTAAGAACGAGTACATATGAGTATCAGAAACGTAAATGTTTATAGTATGGTACATGTTTAGTACTCAGTGGTTTAATTTTCAGTGCATGAAATTGAAGTTTTACCTTTACGTGAAAATCTGATTATTCATTTCTCTAAACTTTTTAATTTGTAATTTCATATTCTTAGGTCTTACATGTTTAGAATGTCTTTTATTTTTTACACCAAATAAGAATGCCATTTTTGGAATATCACATCCTTGTAACTCTATTAGCATGTTGTTAATTGATAAATTTTATGACATGTTACATATGATAAATATTTTCTTTAAGAAAAATGTTCTATGGAATGTTTTGAATAATTTTTTCAAAACTTACATTGGTTTATTTTTAAAAACCCTTACTAGGTATTCGTATGCTCACCCTATGTTTTTGATTTTAAAATTTTTAGGTAACAATTGATTCTAAGATGTATGAACGATGTGTTGGTTTCCTAGAACTTGAACCGAACTTGATCCTCTCCTCCGAACATGATGTGTGAATTAATAGTGTATGTAATGAAGAATTACACATCATGCCTTAAAGGAATTGGCTCCGGGTTTTCCTGGGCTTGGGTCCCCACATACATCTCTTTCCATATAATTCTTTATATGGATCCATTTGAATACAAGAATGGAAACTATTATTGTAGTAAAATTCCACCAAAGGTAAGTATTGATCCCACATACCTTGGAAGTCAAGAGAGCATGACCTCAGACTGTCTTCTAGAGTTTGAAGAGTCCTTTCAGACTGTCCATCAGTTTGGGGGTGATAAGCAGTACTCATATGAAGCTTAGTATTCAAAGCCTTCTGGAGACTGTTTTAGAATTTTTATGTAAACCGGGGATCTCGATTGGACACAATTGATGTAGTTGCACCATGAAGTCTTACAAATTCATTAATATAAAGTCTTTCCAAGCGCTCAAGTGGAAAATACTCTCTTATAGGAATGAAATGTGCTGATTTTGTTAGATGATCAACAATTAACCATATTGCATTGTTCCTTCTTGGTGTCATTGGTAGTCCAGTGAAAAAATCCATCGGAATGTTATCCCACTTCCATATATGAATAGTTAGAGGTTGAATCTCTCCTTTTGGATGTTTTTCTCTATGACTTCACTTGTTGATAAAATATACATCTTGACATGTAGTCAGCAATTTCCCACTTCATATTATCCCACCCAAGATATTCTTTCAGATCTCTATACATCTTGGTGCTACCTGGTTGTATAGAGAAATTTGATCTATGATAATCTTCTAATAGTTATATTTTTAGCTCAGGTACTGATGGAACGCATAACCTCTTCCCAAATTTCATAACTCCTTCTTCATACACGAATTCATCCAGTCTCCCATCCTTGACAGCATTAATTTTCTTATTCAGATTCTCATCATCGGATTGATAGCTTTTTTATCTTCCCTAATAAAGATGGTTTAGCAATAATTTGAAAGAGGAGCAATATTTCCCCTTCCTTAATAATTCCCATATCCATCTTCAGTAGATCAATGAATATAGGGTCTCTTTAAATCCTCATTTGAGTTATAAGGCCATGATCTTTCCTACTTAATGCATCTACAACCTTATTCACCTTTCCGGAGTGGTAGTGTACTGAACAATCATAATCTTTGAGTAACTCGAGCCATCTTTTTTGCCTCATGTTGAGTTCTTTTTGTGTGGAAATGTATTTCAAACTCTTGTGGTTCGTATAAATCTCACATCTCTCTTCGTAGAGATAATTCCTCCATATTTTTAGAGAAACTATTACAACTCCTAACTCAAGATCATGAGTTGGATAATTTTTCTCATGAGTCTTAAACTGTCTAGATGTATAAGCAATAAATTTACCGTTTTTCATAAGGATGCAACCTAGTCCATTCTTTGATGCATCACAGTATATTACAAATCCATCACTTCTAGATGGAAGATTCAAAATTGGAGGATTGACCAATCTTCTTTTCAATTCATCGAAGCATTCTATACATTATTTTTTCTACACAAACTTAACTCCTTTACGCGTGATCTTGGTTAGTAGGTTAGCTAGTCAGGCAAAATTCTGAACAAAATGCATATAGTAACCTGCTAGGCCTATAAAACTGCATACCTCAATTCTGTTTGTCGGTGTCGACCAATCTAGGATTTCCTTTTTCTTCACGAGATCAACTAGGATTCCATCCTTAGAGAGAATATGTCCTAGAAATGATACTTATTGAAGCCAGAATTCACAATTTCTAAACATCCCATAAAATTTATTTCTTCTAAGAGTTCTCAGAATAAACTGCAAGTGATTCTCATGGTCTTCATATATTTTTGAGTATATGAGGATATCATCGATGAATGCCACAAAAAAGTTATCAAGATATTACTTGAAAACTCTATTCATTAAATCCATGAAAATAGTGGTTGCATTTTTCATTCAAAAAGGTATCACTGTAAACTCATAATGCCCATACCTGGTCTGAAATGATGTCTTAAGAATATCTTCCTTCATCACATGCAATTGATGATATCCAGATAGAAGGTCAATCTTTGAAACATATTGAGATCTATGAATTTAATAAAATAAATCATCAATTCAAGGTAGAGGATACTTATTATTTATTTTAATAGAATTTATTTTCTTGTAATCAATACAAAGCCTCCTGGATCCATCTTTCTTCTTGACCAAGAGGATTGGGTCTCCCCATGGAGAAACAGTAGGTCGAATAAATCCTTTTTCACTCAAATCCTCTACTTCATTCTTTATATCTACTAATTCCAAAGTGGACATTCTATAGGGGGTCTTTGATATAGGTCTTTATTCCGGAATTAAATTAATAGAGAACTCAACTTCCCGCTCTGGAGGATGTCCAGGTAAATCCTACGGAAATACATCAATTTACTGTTACACTGTGTTCACATCTTCAATTGGAATATTTCTTTCCTCACCCATATATATTGGTTTATCTTCCTCTACAAGTATTGAATTCAGTAGTGCTATTAGGGGTGGTACTTGATAAGAATCAAGTGGTGAAGTTTCTTCCCTTAAGACAAGGGATTCTACACTATTATCAGAAATTGTAACTTCTTCTTCTTACAATAAATCATCGCATCATAATTTGATAGCCAATCTATACCGAGAATTATATCAAATTAAGTCATTGGTATGATGATAAGGATTGAAACTAAAGCACTTTTTGGTTTCTAGATGGGGACTAGTCGGCATGCCTTTGTTGCAATGATACATCCCTTGGGAGTTTGGACTGAAAAGTCCTTTATTAAATAAAATTGGACATATCTAATTTTCTTGTAAAATAGGGAATATATAAACGAATGCGATGTTTCATAATCAAATAAAGTGTTGGCTAAGCTCAAGGAAACAATTAAAGTACCTTCCACCACATCATTAGGAGCTTCAACCTCCGCGGTTTTAATCGCATAGGCTCTCCCTTGTTTTCTTGGCTTTTTCTGAGGCATGTTTCCTTGGCACTTAGGAAACTCATTTTCATAGTGTCCCATATCTCTGAAATTATAGCATTGAATATCATTAAATTGTTTCTTCCCCTTGCATTCATATGATCGATGACCCTTTTCTATACAGTTATAGCAGACTCTCATGCCTTTCCAGCATTTCCTGAGATGATTCTTTGCATAGTTCTCACATAATGGGAATAGATTTATTCCCTTGTAATTCTTTGGTTCTTCTCCTTTTCCTTTGTTATCAGAGTACTGCTTCTTATCTTGGTTTCCTTTTAAAACATTTGATCTAGAAAATTCTGTCTCTGTTTTTATGGCACTTAATACAATTTCATCATATGATGAAAATGAATGAGAATCAAGTGCCCTTAAAATACATGGCTTAAGACCTTAAAAGAAATTATAAATCCTGTCTGCCGAGTCACGCACGTAATCTACGGCATACCTAGCCAGCCTTGTGAAAGTAGCCTCATACTCTACTACACTATCTTCTTCCCTTTGTTTTAAGATAAGTAATTTCCTCTTAATTTCAGTTCATTTCTCACGAAGGAAATATTTTTCAAATAATATTTACTTAAAAGTCCTCCATTCAATATATTCTATTTCTTCTTACTATGGGGTATTATGAATCAAGGACCACCATTGATCAGCGTCGCCCTTGAGACAATATACTGCAAGTCCTAACATTTCATTTTCATTGCATCTTAATTCCATGAATATGTTTTCAAGGGACTTGATCCATTTCTCAGCATCCACTAGGTTAGTAGTCCCACTAAAATATGGGGGTTGCTGGTGCATGAAACGATCCAACATAGGTGTGGACTAGTTATTCATTACAACCTGAGTATGTTTTCCCAATATGGTCATGATATGATATGCTCGAACATTGACTGTGTTGATTTTCTCAGTTGGGAGATCCCTACCTTTCGCACGAGTATTGATTCACCTTCTTCCGTTAGAAACCATTCCTAAATAATGGGATACAATATATTAGTTTATGAATCTCAAATACAAAAGCACTCAACATAGATTGAAATTCTATGCATAGATAATCTTATAAACTTGGTTTCTATGCGGAAAAATTTACATTAAAATCCTTTATAATGGATTGTAATAAAAATGTGAATTATCCTAAGAATATCCCTTGGGAGTGTCATAACCAAGAGTACATCAGGGCCCGTTGTCGTGCACTAGTTTTTGTTCGAGTCTAGCTCAAAGCGGTGTTTTCAGGTTTTACTGCTAGATACATCTATTCCAGAGTCGCCTCAACCTACTCGTATCAAGACAGGGACGTATTGCTTAAGAGATCCACAAAATCTATTCCTTACCAAAATACCAGGACATTCTTGTACATTAATCCTCAAATACTACCTTAGGGTTTTTTCCCTACTATACATTTCTTACTCTAGTTTCAATGTTTTCTACTAAACTTCCTCTAATACCAACTGTAACACCCTGACCCCTCTAGACTAGAGTCGGTGCATTACTTGTGATATTGACATGGATAGGAGGAATGAAAATATCAAAGGAATGATTAGTTTAGTAGTATTGAAGAAACTACATACATATATGTAACATAAATTACATTGAAATGGTTACAAGATACAATACATAACACAACTAAAAACTGCAACCATATGTACTCAATAAATGACCATCTCTTCATCACCTGGTGAAGGTAAAAAAAGAAATGGGTGAGATCAAATGCTCAGAAAGGGATATAAATAGTAGAATCACGAATAAAATAATGATTGAATCATAATCAATCTGACATAATTAACATGGCATGGTGAATAAATGAAAAACTAACGCCATTAAAAATCTGAGAATGAAACTGCATCCATATATTTTGAAATAGTGAAAAACTCATGGATGACAATAATAACAGATAATGAATAAAGAGAAAGATTATTAATTGGACTTCATGTATCTGGAACATGAAACCATAATACTGTTATAACGGTTTAGTTCTGTGGGTAGAAACCCGTCTGATTTTTTTAAACAAACTCGAAGGGTTTTTCGCCAACTGATTTGTCTCATGAGACCTACCAATGAATTAAGAGGCTATAGCAGGCCCCACATTCCACTAAAGGTCCAAATAATTCTTTATACACCAATTCAATACAAGAGCAATATGGATTTTCAATTTCTGTATAGAGTAGTGTATACAGATTCACCAATATTTCCATAATTAAAATTACTTTCCAAATAAACACCATATGTAAAATGGTATACATTTTAGAAAAAAACATATCCATGATATGAGATTGTGGATATAAATATAATTTCAAATGAAAAGTGATCTTTAATGGGTATTAGGTAGACTGCATAAGGATTATTAGGTGCACTACACAAAGTTAGTCACAACAAAATAGTAGTTGAGGCAAAGTCTCTTACCACAATGTAATTGGTCGAATCATATAACCAGAACATTAAAAACCCCAAATGAATCATTGAATAACATAAATATAAATATAATCATGTTATTATATATCAAATGGTAGTACCCATACACCACATACATGAAATATGTGGAGAAAAATGAAAATCTCACAGAAATGAAAGTGAGATGGGAAACCCCTTACAAACATTTCAGCATAGTAACGAGTGTTATTGAGAGGTATTAATGAGAGTTAAAGGGGTATTACATTATTTATATGTTACAAGGGTAGTATTGGGGAGGTGATAAAACATACCCCATCATTAGGAATTAAAAATAAAAGTGCACCACATAGGGTAGATTCTTGTACAAAAGTGAGAAAGAGGATCCCTTACATAGATTGTGTCATTGGAGTGATGATAAATCAATGAAATATTTATGTGTGACAAATAAAAATCCAAAAAAATAAGTGTATATAAAGTATAAAACAACCATAGGTCATTAACACATATTCTTTGAAAGACGAAACTAATGGCATAGATGTGTAACTCAATAAATGGAAATTGAGTTATGATATCCCTTACATTATGCTCGAAGGTGTTTTTGATTACTCTTAACGACTTGAATAATAAACTTTAGCTTCATTAATTAATAATTACATAACCTAATCAACATATAATTGATTTTTTATGACATTATTAGGTTCATTAATGGACTTCTTGATGGTTTAAGAGATTAAATTTTATTGTTTTAGTAGCATTTTCTTCTTTGGTTTTCATGATCCGTTTACTTGTATTCATGAATGGATGTTTGTTTGAAATATGGTTAAAAATCCAGAATTGTTAATATAAATTCTTAGTGAAATTAAATATATATAAATAATATTATAATGATTCGGGTTATATACCATGAGGATGACTCATTCAATGAGTTAAAATAAACGCTTGGATTTGGCTTGGCGGTTTTGTGCACAATAAACTTATTTTGTATTATTATTCCATATTATGAATGTGTAAAGATTACAGAACATTAATCTGGATAAAATACATATATTATGACTTGTTTCAACCATTTAAAAGGTCTCATGACCAGTATTTAAGAGAGTAACGCAAATTGAAAACCCATCTTCCTTGAGTGTGATAAATTTACACATCTTGGACGGTGTTTTCATTTATTGTATAAAAGGACGGGGACAAGAGATATTATGATGAAATATTCCCTTAGCACAATGAAAATACAGTACATGTAAGGTACTATAATTTTCATGGAATTTGGATGATGGGAAGAGAGAATAGAGAACAAAATAATGGAACTTTGTATAATAAATTGAAAGAAAATAGAAGGAAGGTCCACCTCTTGAGTACTCCTCCTTGAGAATCTCTTTAAGGCCTTTGTTTCTTGGCCTTTTGGTGAGAAAAGCAGGTCTTGGACGTGGGGACAGGTCTTGGGAAGAGTATTTGGTATAATTTAGGAATGTTTTGAATCTTGAGTGGTGTGGGAGGAAGAGGGGTGAGGGGTGGTTTATATAGTGGAGGGGAGAGGAGAGGAGTTTTCTTAATATTAGAATCATTGATTTAATATTTCCTCTCAAGACAACCAAGAGTGAGTATTCCCAGACCAATAATAGTAATATATTCATGTGAATTAGAACCAATTGGGCTTACATTAGTAGATCATCATCAATGACTCAATAAATTCCTTATTTATCATTTATTGTAAATTTTCACATTTTACTATTCATAAAAATATAAGTATTTTAGAAAAATCCCAAAAATTCACCCTAACCATTATTCTATGTGTAGAACCCAAAACTGAAGTCCATTTTTGAAAAATAATTTTCTAAAGAGACTTAATTAAAAATTTAATTAAAATCATTATTTTATCGAAAAATATAAACACCTAAAATTTTCAACTTCATTTTTAAGGTGCCTAAATTCATTTATACACTCAATGGTATAGATACCATTCATAGGAGTCATATTACTATTCATAAGGATACATTTCTATTCATAAGGGTAGATTAATAATCATAAGTGTAGGTTAGTATTCACCGAAAATGGATTTTTCCTTATCAGACTCAAAATAACATATTGATCGCAACCAGGTATATTAGATGTTCAAAACTCACATCATAGAAGTGAGAAAATTAGGATTACTTGGATAGGTTTTGGATATCTTCTATAATTAACCTTGTTTTGTACCATAGAGGCTCAACTATTCATGAAATATAGGCTATAACTATAATGTATTTAAGAGAAACATACCATAAAGTGTTTTGGGTGATACAGTACTCACATCCTAACCCCTCTGGTTCAACCAAAAAATTCAATCAACCCTCTGGGAGGTACTCACAGTCAAACCCCTCTAGACTAGCTTTAGCCAAGACTCTCTAAGGATGCACTCACCATTAATTCCACCTGTGGTGTTGTTTCAGTAACTATTGACACTCTGAAGAAGCACTAAATCTTCAACGCCCCATGTGGTCTAGTAACGTGGAACTAGAGACACACTGAGAGAGTACAAATTCCATCCCCCCCTATGGTATTGTAATGTAAAAGTAATTAGACACTCTAGAGAATCCTTTAGCATCCATTCTCTATGTGGTCTACTACACAAGGTTCCCACAACCCTGTGTAAGTCAATCGTTCTCCACGATGTTCAATACCCAATGTAAACCATAAGAAGTACTTGGCTTATAGCTTTCAAGAACTACTTGGCTAAAAAACTACAACCATATAACAACATCAGATAAAAATCACTCCATCCTAACAACACTAGTCATGGAAAACAAATAACTTAACATGCAAGGCTAGAACCAATAGTCAATATCCAAAAAATATATGGGAAACACATCTATAGCATGGAAAATAACCATATTTACAAAAAAATTACCCCTACTAGGGCACAAAAGGAATAACAGGCATTAACATGGCTCAAAACCCTAAACATGCAATACCTCGTTCTATGGTATTGGCACTTTTGCACATAATATTCAAAGAATGACTACCGAAAGGCACAAACCACCTACTTTAGCATTGTACGATCGATATACTCTGGCGCCAGCCCTTGATTCGACCTAGACCATGGTAGATCTATAAAAACATCAAAAATTATCAACCAAGAATATCTCACGAGAGAGGAGAAATCAAGAGATGGAGCTCTAGAAGAAGGAAGAACTTAGTGATATGATTCCAATGCAACCAACAGAGTTTGATTTGGAGAATGGACAGCGAGTCGGCGGCCCGGAGAATATTTGTCAGTATCCATCGCTCATGGCCAAGACAAACCTAAAAAAAGGTTATTATGTCAATTAGATGAAACCCTAGTCCAATATAACAATTAAAAAGAAAATAACATGACATGTTATTTAAAATAATGCGTTGTGTACTTGCCTTAAATGGCCTCCAATTTAGGCGGTCTCCAAGTCACCCCACATAGCCATGCACTCAGCCGTTACACGACCAGAACACGGTCACCTACGACAACCGGGTACATGGCGTGTACTCAAAAGTACATGGCACATACACCATAAATTTACAGATTCTCTTATTTTATTCAAAATCTGAGAAAAGAAACACTCATACCTGAAAAGAAATTTCGGGTTTTTACTTGTAAATATACTCGTCCTATGGATCACCTACTATCATGGACTAACATTCTAGAGGACTATGGATGAAATTTTGAGTCAAGTCCCATGATTCGAACATGGTCAGCGGTCATCCCTAATTTTTGGTCCCCATTTTAGGCTAATGCAATAGGGATATTGGGTTTCAAACATGGTCACCTATTATCCTTTAGTGTCATTCCATCCTCAAAGTGTTCTGAATTTTGAGTATCATGATTCACACCTTTTATTCCCCTTCGTTTGGATATATTCTAATGCCACTGGAATTACCCTGTTGATGTACTAGAGTGCACATTGGTAGAACAAAGATAGCTATATAGAGAGCCCTATTTTCTAGATGTGACCCCTCTCTCTTTTAGGACACTTTCAATGGTGATTAAGGTCCCATTTCGATCCCCTCACATCTTTCTCTATTTAGAACTCTCGTACAAGTGAACAAAAATAAATTATCTATTTTTCTATCCCTGAGCTCAACTCACGTGGGATTAGAGATTTAGTTGGTTGTTTCCTCAATGTGGTTGAGATACAATGGACCCTGTGGTAGGATTTTCCCTTTACCGTTTCCTCATAGCACAGTCCACCTCACCCTCCTTGTCCTCGTTGGACCCCATTCTTAGTGGAGAATTTTTAACACCAGAAAACGTGTCCACATGATATTCCAAATTATTCCATAAATTATCTAGAAGGGTATCCTTTTTTACAATATTCGATTAGACTAGTCGTAGAGCCCGAACACAGTTACAGATTTTTATTTATGGACATTCGATGTCGGTCGAGAAAACTAGTTTGCAGAGCCCATTCACGAAGCTCCCTCCGCGATTTTGGAGTATGGGAACCTGACCAGTGCCTCCACAAGCACCATCAAGGTCATGAAAGAAGGATCAACGAGTACGAGGAACTTGACAGGAACCTTTGTAGGAATCAAGAAGACTGTGATGGTAGCCTCTATGACTCTAAGAAACATGAGGAAACTCCCTTCAGTTACGGAGCACAATTTCCTTCACAGAGTCATTTAATTTTCGCAGAGCACATTTTTTCTCTATGGTGAGATCCATCAACCTCTATCTCCTATAAATATCCGGATCACCCCCCTTCACATGGATGGTGATGCCTCTCCTTAGACGACCGATATTCCATTTTTTGGTGCTCCCAAGAACCACAATGTGATGCCCCTCGCGAAGGCTTCCACCCTGTGCAAAGGAGGGAACCCGTTTGGGTTGCTCGAGGCTCTGCGAAGCATCAAGCCTTTGCGGGGAACTCTCTTAATAATGTACCTTACTCTAAGGCAAGGCCAAGCACCACAAGCACCTTTCCATTGTAAAGAGGCTTCATGAGACCTCGAGAATTGTTTATCCCCATGCTTCATGAGACCCTTAAAATTGTGAATCTCCATTATTTGTGAGACCATAATCTTCATGGACCCCTTTCCTTTTTGAAATCCTGTCCTTCGTAATGTTCCTAACTTCTTTCTCACTGGTCCATCCCACGGTGGCAACAACCTCACACCCCTGCATAGAATTAGTGTCGAGCTGAGGTCTTGTCCCTTCTGACTGGTCCTTTCCCTACCATCACTTAACCCCGTGAAAAATTGATAACCACACCACTATCATTTAGGTCCAGGACGTCGAAATTTTCCATTGCTCCCTTTTGCACATCCACCTTCCACCTATGGAATACCATGATTTGAGAAACTTCTCCACACACCATGAAATACCTTGAGTTGGCATATTCCTTTTAGTTCCTTTCACATGTTGGGAGTTAAGATTTCCATCTACAATTCCCTGAGTACCTTGAGTCGAACCATTCCTCAATCACATCCTCCGAACCCAATCATTTGACTAATATTCCATGTTTCACCAAAAATGGATGATCTTCTGTAAGTCCCAAAATCATCTGTTTAAAGGTACCTTATGCCAAATAGTCCTCTCAACATGACTATAAAATATATTTCACCCTATATAGAAACCATAGGATTCCACTTTCTCCAAATAAGATATTCCTTAAGTGCCAAACATAAGATACCAATATTCCTATATATAATACTTTAAACTATAGTACACCATATATGAAAAACATAGGATGCCTCTTGCTCCAAACAAGAGATGTCTTATGATCCAAGAATAAGAAGCTAGTAGTCCAATCTACATGACATTAAACTGTAGTACACCCTATATGAAAAAACTGGATGCCTCTTTCTCCAAAAAAGAGATTCCTTATGCGCCCAGCATAAGATGCCAATAGTCATCTCTACATGACAATAAACTATTGTTCACCCTATATGAAAATTATAGGATGCCTCTTGCTTCAAACAAGATATGCCTTATGCACCACGAATATGATGTTAATAGTCCAATCCACATGACATTAAACTATAATACACCCTATATGACAAACATTGGATGCTTCGTGCTCTAAACAAGAGATTCCTTATGTTCTAAGTGTAAGATGTCCATCATTCTATCTACATAACTATAAACTGTAGTAGTCCATATGTCACAAATATCAGATTCCTCTTGTTTTGAATAATAGATGCCTTATGTTCCAAAAAAGATGCCAATAGTGCTTTCTACATGACTTTAAACTGTAGTATTCCCTATATGGTAATAATAGGATACCTCTTGTTCTGAATAAAAGATCCCTTATGAGCCAAGAATAAGATTCCAATAGTCCTCACTACATGACTTTAAACTATAGAATGACCCATCATTCAATTATAGGATGCCTCTTGTTCTAAATATAAGACGACTTATTTGACATGAATAAGATACCTCATGCCGTTATTACAGTGGTGTAATTTCAAGATCATTGGAAACCGTTAGACCATTCTATCACACCACCCCATGCATCGTGTGTCCTTCATTCAGATCATCATCCTCTTTCATGTCTGAAGGGACCCCCTGACGGCCTAGTCCTTTTCCACTTCGTCTCACCTACTATTCTGGGCCAACGCCCCATAAGTATTTGGATGACACTTCGAGTTTTTCTTTGTGTTTAGAATATGATCGGTGGTTGGAGCTCGTTTATTTTTTTTCATCTCAGTCTAACACGATGTGGATTCTCTAATTTGAATATGGTTAGTATTTATATCCCATAATTTTGTCACCTCCATTGGGTTCTGAATGTTGGACATGTGATCCACAATTATCAATCCCCTTTGTTCAATCTGATTCTGACTCCCTTGACGTTATACCTCTTTTTCACTAGTGCATAGGTGTGGGCCCCAATTATATGCCTCAACCAACCAGAAAGTTGGGATACCCTCATGGTCTATCATGAGGAATACATTATAGGATGATTCCATGAATAATCCTCATCCACCATTTCCGCAACTTAGCAGCACCTGGGTAGCTTCCACGCGTAATCCACATCCACCACTACCACTCCTTAATAGCACCCAAGATTCTTCCATGTGTAACCTCATAAACGATTTCCACTCTGTAGCAGCACCCATGCCGCTTCCATGCACAATACCCATCCACCATTGACGCTCCTTAATAGAACATGGGATACTTCCATTTTTATACCACATTCCCCATTTCTAATCCTTAGTGGCATCCAGGATAATTCCATGTAGAAGCCCCATCCACCATTGCCACCTGGGAAGCTCTCATGCATAACCCCCATCCACTTTTTCCACTCTTTAGTGACACCTAGGTAGCTTCCAGGAATAATTCCAATTATTCATTACAACTTCTTAGTAGAAAATGTGATTCTTCCTTGTGTAATCCCTATTCACCACCCTTTAAGGCTATAACTTTTCACCACAGTTGTTAGGTTTATTGTTACCTCTTGTTTCTTAAACAAACAATGACTATTTTGGGATATGAGTAAACAGTGACTATGAAATCTTTTTTGGGACACTAACCCCACATAAGCCCCATTCCCCACTCTCCCAAACAACATGGACTTTGATCCCTTTTTGAGCAAGGTACGTAGGAATCCTCCATAGGGTTCAAGACCATCACCCATTAGTCCCGATGAATTCACATCAGTTCACCTTTTTCCCGCATGATGTTAAAATATATGACCCTATTCATCCTATATGATGCTAAACTATATGCATTTGAACTACGTGGGTTTTGATCCTTGTTGTTTATAGAGGGTACGTAGGAAGCCTCCCTGAGGTTCAACCCCAAGAACTGGTAAACCCATTCAATCTATATGGGTTTTGATCCCTTTTGTCTATACAGGGTACGTAAGAAGCCTCCCTCAGGTTCAACCCCCAAAAATAGTAAACCCATTCAATATACATGGGTTTTGATTCCACTTTTCTACACAGGGTACTTATGAGTTCTCCCTGAGGTTCAACCCATAACAATGGTAAACCGATTTGAACTACATTGGTTTTGATACATGTTGTCTACACATGGTACATAGGAATCCTCCCTGATGTTTGACCACAAACACGGGTAAACTTTGGTGTCCCATATGTTGGGACCCACATCCCAAGTCCGTCCTTTAGCGGAATCTGACCAAATATCATTCCCCTAACCATGTGAACCCCCTAGAATGTCATTAGGTCACTATCCTTCGCATACACCTCGATTCTACGCCCCCATCCTGAACTAAGTGGACTTTGATTTCCTTCCAGAGAGATACATAGGAATCCTCTCTGAGGTTCAAGCCCATCACTCATGTACCATCCTAGTCTTTCGCTTGAGCCTTTGTGTTTCGTGAAGGTCATGGCCAAACCTGGGGGGTTTAATTCCTCCAAGATGCATCCATGCGTCCATTCTCACTGGATGCCTCCTCATGTGTCCCATAGCCCCACTGAACTATGTGTACATTGATTCCTCGAACAGGGATATGTAGTAACCCTTCCAAAGGTTCAATACCAACATCACTTCCATCTTCACATCGATTCCATCTCATTCCTCTCATCCACATCGTCTAACAACCAATCATCCATCCCAATTCCTACCATGATGCCCCATCCTGGTGGGATCATGCCATTTTCATTTGGGCAACTAACCATGCATATGCCCCACATAATCCATAATCATCCAACCATGAGTGTCCCTCTTGCGATGTGCCTCTATCCATGAATAATCCCAAACATGTCTCCAGGCCGTTATCCATTGAATACACCCTGATTTGTCACCCCTACGAACTACGTGGGTTTTTATCCCTATCGTTTACATGTGGTATAAAGAAAATCCCCCGGAGATTCAATCCCAACCAATGGTAAACCTTGGTTCCCCCCTTTCTGGGGTGCATTTTCCCGGATCTTCCCTTAGTGGTTTCATGATCATTTATCATGGTATAACATCTTCCCAATATAGGAAACACCACCTCGGATCCATCCTTATAGGGAGTTATGATCCATAAATTGGTAAAAAATCAATACATTCCCTTATGAGGATGTAACAATATGATCCACTCCTATCAGTGTTCTGATCAGTCCAATCTGTATCCTTTATAGGTTAAACTCGCAGCATACCCTGTGTCAACATGGAAGCTAATGAAACCCTCAAGGACCTTCCTATAGAAATAACTACCCAAATTTAACATGGTATGCGTTGGACTTTTGTGCCCTTTTGAATTCCTATTATAAGTGTAATAAACCCAAACACATCAGTGTTTAAAGGTCCAAACATGTCAACGATGCCCAATGGGACTACTCCCTCGATCGAATGTTTCTGCCTTGACTTGACCCCATAGAATTTGCTAACAAAAGAAGTGTAATTAACTAGAATCCTTAAAGATATGTAATTGGGGAAGAGTATCATGAACAATTCCTTACTCTTTATGAGATACATGTAGCAAGTGGAGAATTCTGAGGAGGAATCCACAGAAGGATAGACCAACACACCATCGTCCCATTTCGATCAAGGAGAAGATGTCTCTGAATAAGAAATTTATACTGCTCACCATTGTAAAGCAGGAATGCAGGGAGATAATCATCACATCCTCACATATGGAAGTGCTCCCTGACAAAAGCATCAAAAACAATGGCAATAAAAATGAAAACAATATTCATGCGTACGTATGACTTACCATATCCATGAACGGTGTATTAAATTTCATAATTATTTATGATATAGATAATTATAATATAAATATGATATATATACATGATATTTATATCATGATTTAATTTCTGGAATCATGATATAATTATATGGACCAATGATATAACAAATTAAGACATATGTGAAGAGAAATCAAAATATAACCTGATGTGAAACCTTAATGTATGATCCTTTACAAGAGGGTAATATAATGTCATAATCAATCCATATATTACATTATGTATATGAATATTTTTCTATAAAACATGGATACTATACTTTTATTTATTATATAGGATGCTTGTATGAGTATGAAGAGATTGAAGATGCAAGGTAACCAGATTTCCTTTAACTTTTTATTTCCGTGAAATACATGTTATGTTCACCACTCTTTACTTTTGTATGAAGTATGTACTTACCATGATTTTATTTTATTTATCTTATAAAAAATATTTATGGTTATTCACATATCCATTTTATTACCATTCATTAATGGTGTTTATTTTTTAGAAGTTAAAAAACCAGTGAATTAGTTTTGTCTCAATTTTCCGTCTTTGATACTAATGTTTTATTATGCACCTAAATTCTATTTCTAGGAGTATATAAATCCATTTTATATATTATATCATGAAATTATAAATTTTCATAATATTTTATGTTTCTTTCAATTTATTTTTATTACATGTAGGAGTTTGATCCCAAATTACCATGTAACAAGAGTTTATTGACATAATCTCTTCATTTTACATGATTTTTTATATTTATGCTTACTTTAATGAAATATGATGATTCATCCATCAACAAAATTCATTAATTTTATCTCCTCTGGTTATTAATGATTTATTAATATTTTTCACTAGTTCTTCTACGTTATGGTATATAAGATACTCACGAAAGCTTTTTTAAGAATGCCTGAAATTACCCTCTCTTTGATAAGAAATATGTGTTCCTTTAAAACCATGTCTTTTAAAAATGGTTTCCAATAATATCATCCTATAATATTTATTTTTTTACCCAACTTGTATATTACCAGTATCTTAAAAGGAAAATTATTATCTCTTTCTGAAAAAGTCATTTTTCTATCCTTTTTAACATGAAAAATGAATGTTCTTTTTACCTTATATGACATGTATGGATTTAATCACTGTCATTTCTTTGAAGCATATATTTCATTTTTATAAGGATAATTTTTAACAAACTATTTTTAAAAGTGATTTTAAAGGAATTTGTTTTCAAAATATTTCCAACCATATTCTATAAATTTTCAAGGAAAATTAATGTCCAAATGTTTTCAAGAATTATATATATGTTTTCAATGTATTTTCAAAGAAATGGATTTCAAAACATTTTCAATAATCCTTTATATGATTTAATATAAAAAGGTTTTGAAAAAATATTCAATATTTATTTATATTTTTTCAATGTATTTTCAAGGAAATTGTTTTCAAATAATTTTCAATATTTCATTAATTTTTCTAATGTTTTTAAAAAAAAAATTAAATGTTTTGAATGTTATTTTATATTTTTTCATGGAAAAGGTTTTGAAAATATATTCATGTATTCATTATAATATCTCAAGGTATTTTCTCAGAAAATTAATTTTAAATGGATTTCTGTATTAAAAATTATTTTCAATGAAGAAAGGTTATTTTAATTAAGAATTTGTTTTGATAGATATTTCAAAATTATTTTTCATCAAAGATGAAATCTATTGATGTTACGCAATCCCTTTTAGTAAATAATCTAAAGTGTCCATTCATATTACTTCCTTGTATGAGTTACTCTTGATGAAATGGTATTTGTGAAACCTTTTTCTCATTCACCGGTTATATGATTTTAAAACCAACTTCTTTTAATGGGCTATCATTTGATGAAATGATTATGAAAGCTATCTTTTCCCATATGTTATAATTTGATTACTTATTTATAATTCATATTTCATATCATGGGATATGATATGATTATTTATGATATTTTGGAACATGCTTTAATTATTTCACTATGAGACAGATGTACCTATATAACCCTACAATGCATAGTTTAAAAATTTCTATATCATGATATGGACTAAGATGGTATTGTGAACAAACCTTGACTATTAAGATAGACATGGTAGTGCACCCTGACAACCAAGATCGTGTGAGTAGTGAACTCATGCTACTAAGATATCCATGAGATTAAAGTATGACCGCAAAGATGTTTTGGGGAGTGGACCCATTCTACTAAGGCGGTCATGGAAATGAGGCCTTGGCTAATATGGAAATCATATTATATACTTATCTATTTTCTAGAATTCCTTATTTTATACCTATATTCTGCTTTTATGGATTATGGTATATATTTTCTTATGAATCACGTAGTATGAACTGCCATGATTTATTCCAAGAATCATGTTTATGATATTTGTTATACAAGGTATGATCTTATGTTTTCATGATTATGTTCTCATACCCTTATGCTCATGATTATTCTTACATGTCTCCCTTTTTTAAACTTACTGAGCAATTGAGATCACCACTTTTCATGTTTCCTTACCCAAGTTATAAAGTTATATTTTTTAATGATATTTTAAAGAGGGATGATAGTCTCAAAGAACCTAGTGGGAGATAATGTAGTTCACTCATGAACTAGTGTTTATATTTCTATTTCACTAAAGGTACTAGACAAAATACAATATTTGGACTACCTTTTGTATATTATTTTAGTATTTTACTATTTTTTTGTTAATGTTTTCAAAAGAGAGGGGTGATATGTTTATGGCCAAATGTTAGTGCCCGATGTGATAATGGGTGTTTTAATGGTGTTCACTGATTGTTCTAATCCCAAAAACCATTTTTCGGAAAAAATAGATAAGATGCATGGTTTGGAGAAATAGTATAAGACAGTCTGCATGGTAACTCCTAACCATGTGAATCTTGATACAGGGGTACTACAGGTCACACAATTTGAGAAAAATGTTCCACCTTAGGCACATCCCAATGATAAAAAACTTCATACTTTTTTAGCAGATCAATTTTTCATTATTTTCTCATGGATAATCCAACCTTTTGCACTAACCATGTTTCGTTCCCCTTTAATAAATGAAGGTATCACGGTTTGGCATTCCATGAATCCAGACAATGAGGCCTAGTATTTTGAGGAAAAATGAGTTTTTTCCTTTAATGATGTTTATAACAAAATTTAACTTTTTTCTCTACTCTGTTGGATCGAACCCTCTCATTGAGAGCTCCACTTGGAAGAAAAATCCTCGTCATTGGTGTGGTTCCTCCATCCAGACTCAAAATCAAGAGTCATTTTTCTAAATTAATTCACTCAGATATGTTATTCGACCATGTAATTCCATTATTCATTTCAATTCATATCAAAAGAGTTATTTAATAGAAATATAATATGTTATATTTTAGGTATTTCTTCGGTTATTCGTTTTTTATCTGGACCTAATCAAGAGATGATACTGGATGAGTACTCTTTTAAATGGTCAAGGTAGGTGTTCTATACATTCCCTCATGCTTAATTGTTTTTATTATCGCATTTTATGTTGTGCTTCATACTATTGTTTTTTGGTTTAACCTCATAAATTATATTGATTATTTGAATTGAACAAACTAGAATGAGTTTAGGTTGATTGTGAGTACCTTAAAGATTCTTAGAGGTTGTTTCCCCAACCTTAGAAACCCATGGGGTGTTCCTTTGTATTATACATTTAAAATACCTCACATGTTGTGAGTGTATGAGATTTACTTGTTAGGGGAATCCCAGTTATAAATTAATTTAAATGAATTGATTTATTATGATATTGTTTTGCCTCATTTGTGATATTATAATGATGTGAATTATTTAACTCTTTAAATGTGAATTGTAATTTGGGTTGGAAGAAATATTTGAATGTGATTACATATGGAATGATAAATATATAGATTGATGAAATGGTCAGGTATTACCTTGCTGGTTCACTATGGACCCTGACTCTATTATATTCCATGAATGGTTCTCCCATGAATCTTGATAGAGGTAGTGGATGCATTAAATGTGATTGATTTTTGGTATTAATTCCATAGGAATCCTTGATAATTTCTACCCCTTGGATTAGTATTTCTTGGGCTCGATGTGGACATTGTATGTTGAAATTCTAATGAGAACCCATTACAAGTCTAATAATGTTTCCAATGAGATGATCATGAGACTCGAGGATGATGACTTTGTGAGATATACATGATTATACGGCACATACATGGTAAATGTGACATTCCTAAGGATACAGATCGACCTTGATTGATATGATATACATGTTATAATACATTCCCATAGATTATATGATATTTTATATATAAGGAATGGTCATGGTGTTTTTTTTGTTTTTTATAGCTACCTTGATATATGATCTGGAACCTTGTTTTTTAGGGACCCTTGTTTGGAAGAACAATTTATCTTTAGTTGTTCACGTATTCAGTGGGAACCTTTTTCATTTTTGATATACATGTGATATACAATGAAGAAGATTTATTTTATTTTATAGCTTGGATTTATTATAGGCACATTTTGTGGGGGCCTACTATGATTTTATATCAAACCCTGTTCAGGCTACCATTGGGTACACAAACGAAATATTTTTATATAGGTTGGGATCATGGAATGTTCCCACAGTTCAGTGCTCAAATTTTGTTTGCATTAAAATTAGGGGAGAACATGACCCATATGAAGCTTGTGATTCTAGCCGAGATAGATCTTATTTGTCTTTTTGGTATTTTGATACATGTATTGTACTGATACCTATATCCCAATTTCAGTTGCATTGAAGAGACGTCACATGTGTTGTCATCATTTTATATATGATTCAATTCCCATATAGTGTGTATTTATACCAATTTCTTGAGCTTTTATCCATTTATACTGTTTCAGAAACAATGGGTTACTAGAACAATGTTTGTAGTGTTTATTTCATCTTTTCCATCTGTTACATATGCTTTCACTACTTATTTTTTATATACATCTAATATATATTAAAATCTAGTAATGAGAAAATATTATCACTAAAAACACACCATAGGACCTCGCTCTTAATCGAAATCCTCAAATGTTTAAGGAGATGTGTTTTAGGTCCTACAAATTGCTAAATCAGGGAACCATATAATGGTACATAGGTTAGGATGTTACAATGTTTCATTAGTGAAATTTCTCTTGTCTCATTTATTGTTTTGAGACAATAGATATGGTATAATAAGGTATAATAATTTGGTAATGGTTGGTTTCTAAGAGTTTCTAACTCATGTAAAGATAATAGAAAAATTGCCTCAATTAGAGATTTGTTTCTAGAATTTTCATAATATAGTTTATTTTATTTCACTATTGGGGAAATCACTTGAATTGGGATGTAATAATTGATATAATTTAGGATTAGTTTAACCATTTCATGATATGATGAGGGTATGTATCTCATGTATCATTTTTAAGCAGTTTTCAAGATTCACACTCCATGCATTATTACATTCCATATAGGATTCATTGCTTGGTTTCATGATATTATGATATGTTTTTTTGTTATATACTTGTTATTTGATAGATGATATGTAATTGTAATTGAGAAAGATGGTTGTTACAAAGAGTCACTATCATGACTTAAGAAGTTTGTTCCTGATTATTCTACAAATGACACCCTAAACATAAAATTATGTAACATTGTTTCATGCACCCTTAGTTACATTGACAGGGATATGTTATGGTATGAATTAATAGGATTCCATAATTTATTTCATAAAGTGTATAATACCTTATTGATTATAAGTGACACACCATTTGGTTCAACCATTTTGATAAATTTATGACAAGAAAATGAAATCAAACAGAAACTGGAATTGTGAAACCGAGAATGTAACATTGAAATAATTTTTGTGTGACCATTAGGATATATATCGAATGATGTTAGTTAATGTTTCATTCAAAGAGTATTAGTTTTTTGGATCAGTAAGAGGGGTATGACCACATTTAGGATGGTTCTGACCTATACAACACTTTTATCTATGATACATAATTATCATTTGTTTCTAATATCGGTGTTTGTGATGATAATCACCTTCCTCCATGATGACCTCTAGTCATATTCCAAGAGGTTGGAGAAAAACATGCATTAGAGGTGGCGGGATATGGGATAATAGTGGATCCTATAATAGTTATAGTTGAGGAAAAACTTTTTCATGCGAACACGGGTGTTATGTCACAATTCTGAGATGTTTGTCTTTGTTTTCTAGTCTTTTTTGAGAGAACCATAACTGGCGTTATCTACAGCTGAGATGACATGTGTATTCCAACATCAACATCCTACCATGTTTTAGTAAGACTAATGTCAACATGTCGTTGGGTTGTGTCTAGAGGCTATGCAATTGGTATTTTAGAATCTAGAGAAACCTCAAGAGAGGGGAGTGAAGCTTATGACATACTTGATTCAGGGACAAGAATAGCGATGGTGGGATGATTTGATCTAGGTCAACAGGTAGTGAGATATGTTTGGAGATAATTTTGAAACCAAGCTATATGAATTGTTTTTGTAGAATAATCTTATGGCATAGAATTATAGTATGTTTATGTGTTTGGAGCTGGTCACAATGAATGTTACATAATATTTAAAATGATTAACAGAGTTGAAACCATTTTAACTAATATATGTTTCGGATGAGGAAACATGGTTGAGAGTCTTTGAGGAAGGTCTCTGACATGTTTTTCAATCTCAGGTCAATGTGAGGGTGTTGATGATAGATAGTGAATTGTGCACTGGTCACAGAGTAGAACATGAAGGAAGTTGGGGGTGCAGAACTTGGTTCAACCTCACAATCGAGTGGTTCATCATCCTTTGGATATAAGTGACATTTTAAAGCTTATTTTGATAAGAGTACTAACCTAGAGGTTAGTTATTATGGTCTATTTTTCTATCATCAATATGGAAGATGATAACATGTGGGTAATCAATATGAACAAAAACCAATCAAGTGTTGTTCTTATGGAATGATGTGGTAAAAGAAATTTTTTTCATGAAAATCCATTTAGTAGTTAGCAGTTGGTTGTTATCTTTGAATACAGGTTTGGGAGGGGGTTTCAAATCTCCATGTTATGTTGTAATATGGAGAAATACTGATCATTCAGGTCATTGTGGTAGTCCTGGACAATGTAGCAAAACAAAAGTTATACCAAGACCTCCGAGTGGGATTAATCCAGGTAGTGAGATTGTGTCACATGGCCATGGTTAATGCCAGATATATTTTGTACATCCTACCTCTAAGGATTATAAAATTGATTCATATATGGTTAGATATATGATCTTATTATCCTCTATAATTTTATTTTTTCTTTTCTAAATAAGTGGATCACATATTTTTATAGATATACCTGTTGTAACACACCAATATTTTACAATATTTTTTTCTTTTTAAATAAATTAAATATAATACATATCTTTTATTGAACGTAACATTGAGTTATCTTGTGTTTCAAGAAATAGAAACTTTCATCGATTGGTTGTGTCACATACAATTCTAAGTTTTACCAAACAATAGTATATTAATACAATATTATTATTTAATATAATAAGATCTATCCTAGCCATTAAATTAATGATAATTAATATAATTGAAGACATTATTAAATTATTTAAGTATAATATTATTTCATTGGTTTTTAATTAATTAGAAATGAAAATATATACAAATTGAATTTAAAGGAAATATTTTTAAGCTCCTGAATGCATTTTGCCTTAATTATTTAAATTAATTAAAAATAGTAAATGATATTGAAAAATATATATGTGATTCATAGGAAATAAAATATTTTTTATATTCATCCAATATATTTTATTGGAATCATATAATAAAAAATCTAATTTTATGCCAAAACCCTATATTTTTCTTAAGGCAGTTTTACAGACTTTGAATAGAGAAGCCATTTTAAATCCAATTTTTGAAATGTTTAAATATTGTATTTGATAAAATATACTTTTTCATTTAAAAATTAATATAAAAATTTACTTTGGTTTATTTTTTGGTATTTTTATGATAAGTTTCAAGTTATGATGAATAGTAAAAATTACAAATTTTTAATTGAAACCAACTTTTTTCATCGAAATAATTGACAGGGTTAAATTATATTTTTTATTTGTTGTAAAGTAAAAATATATATTTTTTATCATTTAATCCAATTTAGTTCATTTTCATCAATTTTACATTGAAATTAGTCGTAAAAACATTTCAATCATTTTCTTGTTTAATCGTTAATAACTCGTTTTCTTACCCTATCGATGAGATCAATTTTAAATTAATTACTAAAATTATGTGTTTTCAATTATGAAAAATTGATTTCATATATGGAATCCATGGGTCCAAATTATGTAAATAGGTTTCTATTATTTTTATGCATATGAATAGTTACTTTTGTAAAAAAAACATTTTACCATACTTATTGGTAAATCGGGTAATTAAATGTAAAATTTATATTATAAATATTATATAATAATCCTCAAACATGTCCTAATTTCCTTACATGGGTGTTTTTCCACCAAAATCATCATTTGGCGTAGTATTTAATTTTGAATCCACTTGGGCGAGACTATGACATTTTTTATATTTTATTTATAGAAGAGTTAAAGATGTCGTACTCATATTTTAATAATTATACAATTTCTAATATAGGGTTATATAGAAAATATATTAAACTATAAGTAGTTATTTTAAAGTTAAATTGTTTTTATCATGGTAATTTATCATTAATTTTTATAAAATAAATAATTACCTTAAAGTCCTATATAATGATGATTCAGTAATTTCGTAATTAATAGAAATATAAAATTAAAGATATTAATAATATTAAAATAAATATTAATTGAGATAATTAATTTCATCCAAGAATTTTATAAATTAATTAGACATATTAGGGGTGTAATAATGTTTTTTAATATATCTTGTTTATTGGTATTTTTTCGAAAGTCAACTAATGAATAGTTTAAAAATTGATATTAATTGTACATTAAAAAAAATATTTTATTAAATGATATAAAAATAATAAAATTATAATATCAAATCAACCAATTAGTATAAGGTTAAAATTTCATCAATTATCCATTTATGGTTCATTTTGTATTTTATAGTAGCTTTATTAACCCTTAAAGAGTAAAATGAAAAATTGTCACAATAAGAGTAAAATAGTTTAACTATGGGTTAAAGAAAAATGCTAATGGTAAAAGTGTAACCAAATTTTTATAAAAATTATTGGTTGAATGGATTTTGATACATACTAATATTGTCTTCAATATAACCCACTTTGGAGCCATTTGAAATTGAAAACTAATTTATATAAATTTTATATTTTGAGAGTCCCTAGAAGTTCCCCTCACCTCAATTATAATATAGTAAATCCTCCTTAAATTATTCAAACCACATTGATACATATAGACCGAAACACCATTCCAATTTCTCATCATAACATCCTTATAAATTTTTTAGAGGATCCATTCTTCCAAAAATATCAACCCTAGATCCTTTAAAAAGAGATCTAAAGGAACTCCACAGAAGAATATGTAGTCATTTTTACAGACTCATCCAATTTCATTAATTCATCTACTTCCACATATTGTATTTAATACATTATAAAGTACTAAATATAGTATCTTATATATTTTGAGATGTTGTTATTATTATGGGAAAACAATATTCCTTCTTTTATCTATCCAAAGAAAAATGAAATCACATTCTGTGCGTACGTACAACTAGCCGTCTCCACACCGTGGTGTAATCTATTTTTCATCACAACATCAATTGGATGGTTAAATGAAAAATATAATGGATATAAATAAGAAATATGATAAGTTATTAGTTGTCTATGATTAATATACCATCCAATTATATACCATTTCTCCATTAAGGTAATGATATCCACACGTATGTGTGCATATGTCATATCGTCACCAAGACGTGAGGTAATTCATTTCCCATGTTAACCATTAAAGAATGATTAAAAATATGTATATAATTAGTAAATATAACATATATTAACTTAATATCAGTATTTACATGAAATATATATATCCTATACATAAGAAACATTACTTACACGACAAAACTTGCGTATAAAATAAAGTAGTTTACATCCAAAACAAGGGTAACAATTATATATTGTTAAAAACTGATATGAGAAGGTAACATATGATTTCATAAATATGTATAGGGTTCTGGTATAAATTAATAACATTATTTAAACCATCAGACTAGAGGATATAGAATGTTCCACTAAAGTAAAGTGAAATGTAAGTGTTAATTTCACAGCCTTGTTCTTATTCAAGATTGATTATATTTAATTATCTACTAGGGAATATTTATCATCCATGTCCATTTTTCATAGAAATATTTTCCAAAATATTTTTACTATTTTCCTAATATTGTTTAATTTATTTTACTTTAGTTTTTATATTTATAAAATTGTTTTAAAGGAATTTGTTTTCAACTTCCAAATGTGTAACTCTATGACTTTATTCGATAAAATAAAGAAAGAGTGTTCCTAAACAAAAAAGTAATAAATTTATTTCACTGCTATCATGAAATCTTGATATTATAAAGATTATGTTAAAATTTTACAATGTTATTTTCAAATAAAATGTTTTTTATAAATTTATGGATTCTAAATAAATGATTCCAATGTAAAGGCGTATTTTTCCAAATAAATTTCAACCAATTTTATTATTATTATTTTCATATATTTCAACATTAATTGTTTAGTTGTATGTTTAATATAGGTTGATCTCTTACGATATCATTTAATATATTTACTTGAATGGTTTATGATTCTGTTAGACTATGGATTTTCTATATTTATACCATTAATAGTTTATGGCTTATGTTTTTATATTTCATATGATAGTTTTAATACAAATGTTTATGTTGATTATGGTTCACCCCTTTTATAAGAGGAATTTATTTGACTTAGTATGTGTCATTTTCGGACCTCTATAGCCCCTTGATTCTTCAATAAGTCTCTTGTGATAAATTATTTTGGGTTTTGGCCAATGTATTACCCAATTATGTGTGATTTATTGGCCGAAGCCTTAATGGTATATTTATCATTTTGTTAATTATTTAGTCCCTCTTAATGAGATCATTTATTGAAATTCTGTGGGATTATTCTACTAGTCAAATATCAATGGTTATGTTTACTTCTCATGTGAATTTTTTATTATTTTATCATCATACATTGATTCCATATTATGATAAAAATTATTTTTTAATGGAATGTTTTTTTAATTATTCATATTATCTTTTTTATAATGATTATTTATAATAGCTTCAGATATATTATTTACCCTTAATAAGCTCATGATCTCAACCCTCCCCTTATGTTTCATTTTTCCACATGATGTGAAGAATTATATTATGACTAGAATTTGGGGATAATCTAGGAGAATAATGGAAATCTAATTGAATTTTCTATGTTCTATTTTCTATTTTAAATTATAATGTAAGGTTCATGTTTATGATAAGGTTCCAAGACTGCTAAACTGATCAGTACATTGGGATTTGAGTACTGTATCTATTCCATGTTAACAAATCTAGGCACCAACATCCGGATAGTGGGGTTGTAGTCTTTACTATCTTTATAAGAGAATGATTTTTATAATCCTTGTATAGTAAATTTGGAAAAAATAGATAAGTGAACATAACCCAATGATAGAATTTTAGGATAAGCATATAAGAAAAACCATGAAATATGATGAGGCAGATATTATGTGGGTCTTCGTAGAAATACATCCTTGTCTGGATACTATAATTAGACATGGTTCTAGTACATATGTACCTTGGGGTGAAAACTCCAACAAGGTGTTATAGGATTGACTCGGTGTAACCTATCACATGAAAATGAGCCTTACTACGCACCTAGTGTGACATTACAAGGGGATATTCTTATGATACTTTATTTTTTTAAACCATTATGAAGGATTTAAAATTAAATATGTACCTAATGAAATCATTTTTATAATTATGAAATTTTCACTGAATAAATTTTCAATTTATGTTATGTGTTTGTTTTCAAAATTATATGTTATGATTCCTATCCAAATTTAGCGTATTCCATTGTTTAGAAATGATTCTTGGTGTATATAATGGAAACCAAATCTATGCACTTAATCTATATATATATTTCCCCCTTATGAAAGATAATTATGTTGGAGTTGGAGCTGAAACAATCACTGAGAAACTTATATAATCACTGGGACATCTTACTCATGTTATGTATATTAACCTTAACTGTATAGAGAATCTAGATCTGCAATGAAGAGGATCAATGTTAGACCCCTTAATGAGAAAATTAAGATCATCATTTAATTGGACTACAAATCAATTAGCAGATAAAAATGGATAAGTTTCATAGAAAAGATATTTATTACTTAGGGAAGTAACAGAAGGGAGATAGATTAATTATAATTTTTTCATATTTTTAGATATGCGGATCAATAGTGATTGTTGATTCAATAAAATAATGAGGATGAGGAAATAGAAAACATGGAATAGAAAGTTTTTAAGGAAATTATCATGGAAAAATATTCTCATCATGAACAAAGAGTGGATATGGAAATACATTTCTTGAATCCGAGGAAAATGTACGATGAGAATGTTTCTAAATAAGAATCCAAATTTATAAGGTTAGCATGGAATGATTTAGAATACATATTAATCATTAGGAGTAATATTGGCCATTTATTTGATGGGATAAAGTCATTCGGCATAAAGGAATTCTTATCCTCAAATTTCTCATTGTATAAAGATATATTCTTATGTGATATCAAGATAGAAAAATAATTTTCTATGTCTTATGAATTTAAGGGAAGGAAAGATGAAAAGATAAATGTGGAGAAAGAGATGGATAAAGGAAAAAATATAATGAAGGATTCTTCCAACTTGTGATAATAGTGGGAAGAATCTTCTCGATACTTATCTGAATGAAATTAGAGTTTTGTACAAGTGTACAGGGAAAGGTCAATTGGCCATTGATTTAAGGGGAATGAAAGAATATAGCAATGTATAGTCCTAACAATTTAAGGAGATGGGACACTCTATACATAAATATCCTATTATTCCATGAAATACATCCTAAAAAACTAAAAGGGTTTAGAGTCAAAGTTATGTTTTTTATTATAGTCAAATTGAAATAATTAATGTATTTGTGTTTTTGGATTCAATAATTACATTATTATATCATAGTGATAATAATCATGAGATATATAAGGATTTTATTATAGTACTTATACATTAATGATTTCAAAGAATTAATGTTATCATTGTGTTTTTAAAGGGGATAATGGTATTAAAATATTTGTTATGTGACAAAAATATTTGTGTTGTGTTATTTAGAGAAAATATGGAGTTATGTTGATTTTGGAAATTTAGTGACCTTCCTAAAAAATAGGGACAGTGAATTTGGACAGTTGAATTTTGGATGTGTCTTAAAGTTTTAATGGATATGTTGAACAATAGATATTATTGTTTGTGGTTAATGTATGATATAATGGATATTTGTTTAAACCCTTTAGGATTAAATAAACATTTAGAGGATGAAGAAAATACTTGCGGACCATATAATTCATCAAAATATATTTAGGAATAAAAATTTATCTTGAACATACATCTTCAAGTGTACAAAATGATGGTAAAATAGATCGAGTCATAACCAAAGGATAATATTGTGTCTATAAAAATATATCAAGTAATTATATTTTCTTACATTGTTATAGAGTAAAATAATTCCTAAACACTGGGAAAATAATCTAAGAAAACGAAAATATTTTTTGAAAATATGAATTTTTAAATCACAATATATTTATGTCTTTGAGGCCCATAATTTTCCATTTATCATTCACTTGTTTTCGATTGATTACCTTAATCATTCCTTACCAATATTTATGCTTTTCAGGCATGTACGTATATCTAATTTACACTATTGTTATCCTATTCAAAAGCCTAATTTTGTGGTGATATTAACATTTACCTTTCTTAATTATTAATAATATGTGTTATTACCATTATTTGTGATGTGGGTTCTTCAATAATAGTAATTTTAAATATTAAGCTCTTGATTTCTGAGATCCAGTTTAAATTAAAAGTATGTAATTTAGTTTAGATTGGGAGTATATAAAACAATAGGAATTTAAAATATTTTTTCTTATTAGATAAATTTAATATATTTTAAATCCTTAAATTCATGCAAAACAGAATTATCTTGTGTAACATGAAAGAACCACATTCTTTGATAGTTTTTGTTACACGCAATACCACGTATTACCCAACAACATCATATTATTAAAATATTTTTATTTATTATAATAACTTATAACATAGGTGTAAAATTAAAATTTATAAATTGTATTAACTAAATTATTAAAATATATACATATAATATTAATTAATTGGTTACTAATTATTTAGAAATGAAAATATAAACTAATTAAAAATAATGGAAATATTTTTATGCTCATAAAAAGGTTTTGTCTAATCTAATTAAATTAATTAAAATTTTTAAATGATACTAATGAAATATATATTTTATATATTCAATAACATATTTTTTATATTCATCCTCTAGATTTTATAGTCATAATATAAAACAAACCCAATTTTATGTATAAAACCAAATATTTTTCTAAAGGATGTTTCCATAACTTTTAAGGGGGGCCATATTTTAAATACAATATTGAAAATTTTATACATTATATTTGACAAAATAAACATCCTATGTTAAATATTAATATAAAAATTTACTTTTTTAGAATTTTTGGTATATTTCTGATAAGATTCGTGTTTTGATAAATAGCGAAAAACACTAATTTTTAATTGAAAACAAATTTTTTCATCAAAATAATTTACAGTGTTAAATTTTAGTTTTTATTGGGTTAAAGTATAAATATATTATTTATTTATCATTTAATCCAATTTAATTCATTGGAATAATTTTTTCATTGAAGTTAGATATAAAACAATTTCAATCATTTGCATGTTTAATCATTAATAACCCATTTTCTTACCCCGTCAATGAGAATAATTTTAAATTAATTACTACAAATTATGTGGTTTGAATTTTGAAAAATTGATTCCATATTTATAAATTGTGTGTAAAAATTATGTATATATGCTTCTTTTATTTTTGGGTATATGAATAGTAACATTATTAATATTTTTATTACTAAGGTTAAGGATATATCACATAATAAAAGGTAAATATTATATTATGAATATTATAAATTTTCCATAAAAATTGTCCTAATTTCATTGAATGGGTGGGTTTCGACTTAAATCATCCATGAGATAAAATAATAACTTTTTTATACCACTTGGATGAGAGTATGATATTTATTATATTTTATTTAAAAAAGAGTTAAAGAATTCATAATCATATTTTAATAAAAATACCATTTTAAATATCGTGTTATAACAAATATAAATTAGACCATAAATAGTCTATTTTAAATATATTTTTTTATTTATCTTGGTAATTTATTATTAATTTTTATGAAATTAATAATTACCTTAACAACGTATATAGTGATGATTCGACAATTTATTTATTAATAGAAATATCAAAAAAATGATATCAATAATATTAAAATAAATATAATGTGATATAATTAATTTCCAAAAACAATTATATATTATCTATACATATTATTGATGTAATAATGTTTTTAATTCCAACTTATCGTGTGTATTGATATTTTATAAAAATTCAAGAAATGAATAGTATCTAAATTGACATTAATGATACTTTAAAATAAAAAAAATAAAAATGAAATAATATTCAAACTTATTTTTTATAAGGTTAAAATTTTCATAAATTATCCCTTGATGGTTCATTTTTCATTTTATAGTGGAAATATTAACCTTTAAAGAGTAAAAACCCAAATTGTCCAGGTAAGTGTTAAAGGGTTTAACTAAGGGTTAAAGCAAAACATTAAGGGTATGATTGTGACCTAAACTTGAATAAATATTATTTATTGTGTGGATTTAGACCCATCCTCATATAATCTAAAATAACTCACTTTGGATCAATTTGAAACTGAAAATAAGTTTATAATAATTTAATATTTTTAGAATTCGAAGAAATGCCACTCACCTTAATTATAAAAGGGTACCTACACCTTCACTTCCACACAACCGATTGATAATTTAATTTGACCAAAACCATACCATTTAACATCAGAATATACTTATCCTTGATATATAGGTTCTAATCTTCCAAAAATACCAACCCTATATTCCCTAACAAGAGCTCTAAAGGAAGTCAGCCAAAGAATAGGCAATAATTTCTACTAACTCATCCAAGTTAATTTCTTCTTATAATTCCAATATTTGTATTGTTTACATTATAAATTAATAAATCAAATAAAATATATATTATTATATTTTATTATGATTTTGGAAAACCCATATTTCACGTTTTATCTATCTAATGAAAAACAAAATCATCGTGCGTGCTAACGTCTGACTTACCATCTCCATGTCATGGTGCAATATGTTTTTCTTCACTAATTTAATTGGATGGGTATAATTATGGATATAAGGGATATAAATAATAAATATGACATGATATCAATTATTTAGAATTAATATTCAATCCAATTCATTACCCTATAACCATTAAGGGAATGATATCCTTGCTCATGAGTACGTACGACCTAACATCACCCTGACATGATGTGATTCATTTTAAACATTAATCATTAAATAGTTTTTATAAAGATGTATATATTGAGGAAATAAAATATTTGGTATCTTTATATCATTTTTGATAAGAGTGAAATATATTCTATGCATAAGAAACTGAACTTACATGACTAAACATGTGTAGGAAAATATAGTTTTTTGCACCCAAAACATGGATAATAACCAAATATTTCTAACATAACTACATAATAAGATCATATATGATATCATAAATATTGATATGGTTCCTTAATAAATTAATATAATGATTTAAACAAATATACCAGAGGTTAAAGCAGATTCATCTTATGGAAAGTGCAAGGTAATATTTAATTTCAAAATCACATTCTTCTTCATGATTGTTTATATATAAGTATATACTGGAGAATATTTATCATCCACGACCATGTTTATTGGAAATATTTTCCAAAATAGTATTCCTATTATCCTAAAAATTACTAATTTATTTTTCCCATGTATGGATTTTAATAAAATGGTTTTCAAGGAGTTTCTTATTTCATTTTCCAAATGAAGTACATTATGAATATTCCAAAAAAACACAGAATGAATTATTTTAACTTATATAGGATAATATTATTTTACTATCAACATGATTCCTTGATTTTATTATTTTTAAATTATATGTTTACAATTTTATTTTCAAATAATGTTTTTTCTTTTATAAAGGAATGGATTTTAAATAAAATATTTCAATGTAAAGGTGTATTTTTCTCAATAAATTTATAATGGTTTAATTAGAATATTTTCATATATGTAAACATACATTATTAAATAGTATGTTTAACTAAGGTTGAAAAGTTATGATATCATTTACTATATTTCCTTTAATTTATTATGATTCAGTTTGACTATGGATGTTCTATTTAGATACCATTCCTAGTTTATTGTTAAAATATTTTAATTTCCTATGATAGTTTTAATACGAATTTTATATTGATTATGTTCCACCCCATTCATAAGAATAAAAAATTAGACTTACTAAATGTTTAGTGAGGCCCTCTATATCCTATCAATTCAATGGTAGGTCTCATGGGACAAATTAGTTTGGATTTTGGTTAATTTCTTACCTAGTTATTTATTATGTCTTTGATCATGCCTTAACAGTTCATTTATGATGTCCCTTATTATGAATTGCCTTTTAATGAAATTAGTTATTTATATTCCATGTGGTTACTCAACTATAATAATATCCATGGTAATGTATACTTATTATGTGATTATTTATATGTAATTATTTTATTAGCTTATATTTCTTATATATTATACTCAACTATATGTTTTAATGGAATGTGTTCTTAGTTATTCACATTTCATTGTTATTTATTTTTACATTTGTTAGCTTCTTATTTATTGTTTACCCTTACTGAGCATCTAAGATCACCCCTTTTTTATGTCTTATTTTTACATAGGATGAGAAGACGTATATTATCATTGACATGAAGGGATATGATAGGAGAATAATGGGGCTCTCAATGGATTTTCTATGTTGTGTTTTATGTCTTAAATTATTATGTATGGTTTATGATTGTAATCTCATTTCTAGGACTGGTAAATTGATCAGTCCTTTGGGATAATAGTATTGTATATATTCCAATTTAATAAAGTAAGGGACAGAATCCAGATTACTATGGTAGGATTCCTTACACATTTAGTTGAGAGCATTGGGATTAAGGTTCTATAATATGAGGTCATCATGAAACTCTATACTACATTGGGGATCATAACGAAGGTTGTACATCAGTGCATGGAGTGTCCCATTAAGATTGGTGGGTGTCACATATTATGAAATATATTTTTCATTGAGACGGCTATATTTGACGTCATATATAGGATGTATTGGATAGTTTTTTAGCCTAATTTGAATTATATTACCATAGGGTGACCATAAGATCACTTGAGAGTGGATTTTGTACTCACAAGGGTGGGTGGGATGTCCTGGGAAGCTGAGATGAACATAGTCATCATGGGAAGGGTGGGATGATATCCCACATTTTTATTTTATATCTAGATGATCAGGGATCACGTTTGGAGAGATCCACTCTAGTTTTTGATCATTTTGAGGATGTTATCCCTGATGAATATTCTTATTTACCTCATATAAGAGAGATATATTTATCCATCAAAATACTTCTAGAAGAAACAAATGTATCCATTCCTCCTTACAGGATAGTTTTGATGGGGTTATATGCCTTCTTTAATGGATTAAGGTTTATATATTTTTTACAATTCCATTTAACAGGTTTAGGGGTAACCTCAATATAGCTAATATACCTAGAGAAGCAAATACCTAGTACATGGTAATTACATGCCCAAAGATTAGACACCCAACATCAATCCCCACCCAAAATATATAAATTTTTATGGAACTTATGAATTCAGTTTTCTATTATTATCTGGATTCATTTGTGGTGGTTTTTTTAGAAACTATCTTGGTGTATTCTCAAAATATACAAGACCATGACAAATATCATGAGATCCTTTTGGATATACTAAGAAAGCATCATTAATCTTCTATGATCACAAAGTTCCACTTCTAGATCGATATGATTCACTTTCGGTGTCATATTACCTCAGACATGGGAGTATTAATAGACCTAGAGAAGATGAGGTCTATAGTTTTTTGGGAGTATCCCTAGAATGTCTTTGATATAAAAAGTTTCTTAAGGATAGATGGATATTACAATATCATCAAAAAAATTATAACACTTATCATCAACACTAAATATCTTGATTAAGAAAGGTGTGAAGTTTGTATGGATAGATACCTATGATGCAACATTTTTGAATTTGAAAGAGATATATATATTACCACCAGTACTGATACTTCCATAGTCGGGAAGGAGACACACTATGTTTTTTGAGGCATCATGTATCTGTCTAGGAGATGTTCTGTTGTAGGGGGATAGAGACATGTCTTCTGGGTCTCATCTGCTAATGAAACACGGTAGAAACCACCCAATGAAAAATCATTATTAGGATATAGTTGTACATGTTTTGTGTTTTGGAGACATTAATTTTTGGTAGAGAATTGTTTGGTGTACACTGACCACAAAATCCTCCAGTATATCTTCACAAATTGAGATATGAATTTGAAGTAGTGAAAGTGGGTTGAGTACGTATAGTATTTTGAAATTGATATTTTTTATTTGTTTGGAAAATCCAATGTAGTGGTTGGTGAACTAAGCATGAGGACTCAAATAAAGGTAGTTTAAGAGGCCAATTGATATTGGTAGATTAAGGGTTTGTTTTCATAGATGATATTGGAGGTGTAGTTTGGTTAGTGATAGAGCATTATTTCATACTTATTTATGACATATACCATTATGAATAGTGTGTGGATGAGGAAGATAATAGAATCAGAGCTCCATCCTAGTCCTAATGGAGAGTGTGCAAGGTTAGTATCATCTCATGGTCGGACCATAGGAATGGATGAGATTCTTCATATACATGGTCTCCTTTGGGTTCTTCTATACATACATGGGAGATGATGTGGGAGTTTTAGGCATCAGTTTAGATGGTACACCATTGTGTCACCAATTTGTATCGTGACTTATGCCATCTATACTAGTGTCTAGGTATGAAACCTGGTTTTGGATAGTTTTGTATGAGGTGTTCCACCTATCAGCTGGTGTTCGAGGAACATCAACAACCACCCATACTTTTACTACATCAACCTATTCTAAAGTGGAAATGGGATTATTTCATGATAGATTTCGTGGCTGGGATTCTGAGGAAACCTTGAGGCTGTGATAATGAATAGGTTATTATGGATAGACTCATGTAGGTTGATCATTTTCTTTCGATCAAGGATACCTTTTCAGTTGATGGTATTGGAAGGATGTATATCTATTAGATGTGAAACTTCAAAGGGTCCCTGATACTATATTTTTAGATTGGGAGACCTATTTTACGTCTCATTTCAGGAATATTTTTTAATTTGATTTGGGTACATAAGTTATTCTGAGCACAAAAAACAACCTTTAGACTAATGGCCAGTTAGAGTGTAAGATTTAGGTTCTTGATGACATGTTCGGAAAATGATTCATGGATTTTTGTGGCTCTTAGGAGAGGAATATTCACTATATTGAGTTCTCCTAAAATAATATATAGCAGGTGACTATACAGATGACACATTATGTGGCTTTGTATAGTAGGACACACAGATATTCCATGTGCTAGTTAGAGGTAGGTGAAGAAGCTTTACTAGGCATGAGTCTTCTGTAAGAGACTTCTGAGCAGGAACAATTGATTAGAATACAAATTGATACTTCAAAATCCTGACAGAAATATTACCCCAAATGTTGTTGACCACCTCTACATTCAAGGTTTTGGATGGTGTATTTTTACTTATATCACCGAGGCTAGGGAATATATATATTTTAATACAGAGTAATATTTATTTCAAGATATATCAGTCAATTCATGGTTATTGAGTGATTTAGGATGATTTCCCATCGATTGTAGATACCTCTGATGTACCGGGCCATGCACGACATTTTCCATGTATCTCATTTGTGCTATTATAATCCACACTCATCTCACACTGTACATCCAGATGAGGTGGAGTTACTTGTAGATTCCTCCTTTGAGGATCATCATATTCTTATCATGGAGAAGATCATGATGATTCTCTGAGGCTAGTTAGTTCCTTTATTACTAGTGTTTTAAAGCAGATCCACTTATAGGATGAGACTTGGGAACGGGTGGCTGACACATGTTCTCAATGGATAGATTTATTCTTAGGTGGTGCTTGACCACCATTGAGAGGGAAATTTTTTAGGAAAAATTATTTTTAGGGGGGAATATTGTTAGATCCTGGGGTTTTCTTCAGAGGTATGGATTAATGTATTTATTTAAATTTTTGTTTATGGACTAATGTGCATTCCCAATGTGATCACATCTGTTTTATACGGTGTCTGGGGATTGTCAGATGCTCAGAACCTAACATTTTTATGAAACTGATAGAATTTATGGTTGGGAGAAATCATGTGGGACATTCCCCAAAGTAACCTCATGTCGTGTGAGAATATACAGTGTACTGTTATAGGTCGCACAGTTTTTTATAATTGTGTAACCTTATTTGCACACCCATTAAAATACTGGAGACTTTTTTTCAAAGAAGTTTCATATGGTTTTCACTAAGTAATTCAAACAACGAAGGTTAATTTTGAGAGGATCCCTTTTAAGTAGAAAAGTGCACATGATTGGTATACAGTTTGACTAATCGGGTGACCAAACCATGATTCTTGGTATTTTGAGGAAAAGTGAAATTTTTACCATAATGATGTTTACAACCTAATTTCCTTGGTTATTATACTATGTGGGATAGAAACCTCACATTGGGAGCTCCTCTTGGAATAAAAATCCTAGGATTTTCTGTGGTTCATCTGTCTGGCCTCAGATTCAGGATTCGTTTCTCTCGTTGGATTTGTGACGGTATGTTCTCAGATCAACTTATGTCATTATTCATTTGACTTTGTATCGATATAATTATTTAGGTGAAATATAATATTCATAATTTTTATATTCTTTGTTTTTTATTCATTTTTCATCTAATATAGACCAAATCAAAAGATGATACAAGGTGAGTACTCTTCAACGTGCTTGAGGTAGCTGGTCTATACCTTCCCCTATGGTCTAATTTTTTATAAGACTTTTTTCTGTTGTGTTTCTAGATTAACTTTATAGAGGTGAGCCATAATATATTTTAATATATTAATTGAATTATTTTAATCCTCTTTACGTATCTTGTGAGTACCTTAGAGATTTTTGGAGGTTGTTTCAACATCATAGTCCACCCGTTGGGTTTTCCTTTATCTTTTCCCTATTTTATGCCACAGATGGGTTATCTTTTTGATATTTTCAAGATAGAGGAAGAAAATTTATAAATAATTTGAAATGAATTAATTTATTAATAGATTTGGGTGCCTCGATTTACATGATAAACATGATTTTAATTGTTTAACTGTTTAAATGTGAATAGTTTTATGAGCTGGAATAACACTTTGAGTGTGATTACATATGAAATGATAAATGTATGGATTGAGGAAATTGCAGGGGATCCCTTGGTTGTTACATGATGTATCTTAATCCATTTGGATGTCATAAATTGTTCTCCCATATATATTGATGGTGGTAGTGGATTCCCTCGATGAGATTAATCCTTGGGCATGATTCTAGAAGATTCCATAGGGCTTTCTACCCACTAGATCAAGCTTGCTTGGGATAATAATGGGAATGGTCTACTGACATTCTCTTTAGACCCCATTCCATGTCTAACTGAGTTTCCACATAGATGATCCATGAAAACAATGAGGATAAACTGCTCATATGTACCTTGGATCTTTCTCTAAAGGGTCTGCCATAGGTGAGTATATGACACAACCTTGGTAAATGTGACACTGTGGATGATATATCTTGGCTGTGGACGATATGATATACATGTTATATGGTGTGTTCATGGATGATATGATATACTCTATATATGTCATGTACATGGTGTTTGTTTCTATTTTCTTTACAGTTCCCTGGAAATAGGATTTTGGTGCTTGTTTTGTAGGGAGCCTATTTGGGCTAGACAAGTTCTCTCTACATTTTCACATTTTCCATTAGAGCATGTATCGTTTTACATATACTTGGGATATAAATTGAACACTGATTAGATTGTATTACACATCCTGGATTTTTTATAGACATTGTTGGTGGTGAACTACTTGGATTTTATCTCACACCCTATTCGGTCCATCATTGGGTACCCGAACAGACTATATGGGTGCAAGTAGGGATTAGGGAACGTGCCCATAGTTTGATTCATGATTTTTTTATTTATAAGTAGGTGAGAAAATGATAGAGATGAGGATAATGATGCTAGATGGGATTACACTTTTAGTAAATTTCAGTATTTCGATATATGTATTGTATTTATTATTGTATACCAATTTTTAATGATTTCTAGATACATCACATGATAATAATTTTTTATATGATTCAGTGAAAAAATTTTGTGTATTGGTATCAGTTTCTTGAGTTGTTGTCAATTATTATACTAATTCCACTATAATGAGTTATTGGTCTAGTGTTTATAGTTTATTTTTAATCTACACCATCTATTACATATGAAACCCCAAATTATTTATTATATATATTTATATATATCTATCTATCTGTTGTGCTACACTCTAGTAATGAGGAAATATTGTCCCGAAAAAAACACCCTTGAACATCACTACTAGTCGACATCCTCTCGTGTTAGAGGAGATGTACAGGAGGCCTTGTAATCCATTGACTCGAGGGACTAGATAGTGCCACCTGAGTTAGGATGTCACATGTGGAAAATGTAGAGGTTAACCTGTTTAGGAATCCAATATATATGATATTGGAACTAAAATTATTATGTATATATTAGTGTAGCCTAATCAAGTCATGAAAAATAACCTTGCTCGTACAGAGAAACCTCTTCCATAATAAAATTCATATTTCTCTGATCTCTTTATCCAATAGAATCCCCCAAAATTTTGTTGGAATACTAATCCAATGATAGGAGAGAAGTGAATAATGCCTTTTTATAAGATATTTATGGCCTTAGGATGTGATTAATAGTAAAAGGTTAATCTTTTTTTGTATTCTGTCAAATGAGATACTGATCAACGGTTAATTTTGAACCCGAATACTAGGTAGGAAGAAAAAATATAAATCATTGAATGGAAGTAATTTAAATATAAAATAATCAATCTATATTTACATAACGATAAAAAAATTAAAATCAAGATAAATTTTCTTAACATAATGATGAAATGAACAATAAAGTTTTGTTGAGTGTGAGGAAAAATTTACATGTTCTTACATATATTCTATAGATTACACATGAAACAAATTGTGCTAGAATGAAAAATTATTTGAAGCGATTAAGGGAATTCTCCGATGTGTGTTGGCATCTCGATGGTTTTCATCATACGACGAAATCGATTTATGGTCCATAAAAAATGAGAACTAATTATATATATCCTACATATACAATGGGAATTAATAACTCAAGTGGTCGAATCATCACCCTAAAAAAGGGAATGCATTGAATAAGAATAAGAGAATAAATAACTTTACACCTTGTGAGAACTGTATATAATCATTCTGGGGAATTTCTTGGAGGGACATAGTGTTTGTTTTAAGTGCTGATATAAGATTTATCATGCTATATAATTAAAGGGGGTGAATGAGTTCAATAATTTAACTAGCTCAAATTTATTTATAGGGTGAACTACGAAAATGAATTACCATGCATAAAGTTATTTTACCACAGAAGAGAACAAGGGGATAAGGCCAATCTTATATAATCACTATAGCTAAAGTGGAAGCACCCAATGATGTGGTGGTAGGTACTATAATCATATCTTCAAATTTAGATAATTCTATTTTTGATTTTGTGTCTTCACCCATTTTTATATCTTTAATGTTTTCCAAAAAAAATAGATATTTCTTTAGCACTTTACGAAAGTACTTCTTAGTTAAAGATCATAGTGAAACTCTCACTAAAAAAAGAGGTTTTTAGAAGTCCCCCTTAATAAACATAAAAAATATTTATTTATTAAACCTATTATCATCCCATTTTTTTCATTTCAATATAATAATTAGTATGGTATGGATGTCAAAATACGACGAAACAATTTTTTAAATAAACTATGGGATGAGAACATTCAAAGGAAAATGATTGATTCAAATGATTTGAAATTATTAGACTTTATTTCAAAAGATGGTGTTATGAAATTTGGAAAGAGATTAATTTTAATATCTATAGTTGAGATAAAAAATTATTTGATGATTCTCATGGCTCCAAATACTCTATACACCCATGGTAGTAGAAATATGTATGAGGATTTAGGGGAACATTTCTTATGGGATAACATGAAGTAGGTAATTGTTGATTATGTGTCCAAATGTTTGGGTTTTCAACAAGTAAATACCGTGATAAAATATCCTATATGTTTCATTACACCTCTTATTATTAATACATGTTAATGGGATGCAATTACTATGTACATTTTCATAGGACTACCAAAGAATCAAAGAAATTCTCATGCAATATGGGTTATCAATGATTGCATAAAACAATTATCACATTTCATCACTTTAAGAGAATATTTTCCTATTGATTTGATCTTAAGGATAAATATTAATGATTTTTAAAGACATGATGTTTCAATTCATTTTATAATATATTATTGTGATCCATATTTGACATAGAAATTCTAAAAGTTCCTTCAGAAGGTTATTGATACTTATCTTCATATGGGAACTTCCTAGCTTCCTCAAACTAATGGAAAGCCATAAAGTTTTATTCAAATAATCGAAGGCTTTTAAAGGTCATCCTCACATTACATTCATGTTATGTTGGAGATGTATTTACATTTGGTAGAGTTTTCCTATAATAATAGATTCCATTCATGTATTCAAATAGCAATATATAAGGCATTGTATAGAAAGATATGTCATAATAAAAATTGATAGTAATAATCCTGTGAAAGGAAACTCATGGTTCCATAACATGTTTATGATAAAAAAGTTAAATTCTATTTGGGATCTCATTAAATAATCTAAATGTAAGAAAATAATTTCTGACGATAATTTTAGAGGGATTTGTAATTCCTAGTTGAAGATCTTTTTTATGGAGTGACTCCAAAGAAAGGTATCATATGGTTTCTTATGGAAGGAAAAATAATCCCTAGGTCATCATTACATTTAATATCCTAGAAATAATTGGAGTTATTTATTATCACTTCGAAATTCCATCATGTTTATCAAAAGTACATGATGTGTTTTATATATCATTATTAAGGAAGCAAAATTCAAGAACCAAAGCATGTGCTCGACGAAGATGATATAGAATTGTAACCTGATCTATCCTACTATGAATAACCCCAACAAATTATTGATACGAGAGTGAATGTATTGAGAAATCATAAAACTAATCTTGTAATGGTACATTGGGGAAATCATAAAATGGAGGAGGCAATGTGGGAACTATAAGATGTTATGAGGTAAAACAATCCCATATGTCTAGAATGAATTATTAAAAATAATTTCATGGAAAAACTTTCTATAGTAAGAAATAATGTAACTCATAGATACATTATAAATTATTTTCTTTTAAATAAATTATATCTATTTTATAGATAGTGGCTTGCAACACCTAGTTTAAGAAAAAATACTATATAAAAATATTATTTAAACATGACCATTATATCCTTGATATTATGTTGTCATGTATGAATAGTATTTACTAAATTATAAAAAATATTTGGATTATACATTTAGAAAATAATTTAAATGGTTATTTATTGATTATAAATAAACTAATATTATTCTGAGAAAGAAAGAAATGTTTTGTGAAACTTTATTTATAGAAATGAGTTTCGTTTCTTATTAGACAACTAATAAATTTATTTTTTGAAACATTTATATAATTTAATTTATTAAATTAACATTATTATTGAAATAAAATAAATCAAAACAAACTTAGGGTAATCATTTTTTATTTTCTAGAATATTTCATTTTTAATGAGTAGTCAAAATACTTATTTTTATTGAAAACAATATTCTCATTTAAATAATTGAAAAGTATAAATTACATTTCAATTTTTTTAATGTATACATAGTTAATTTATTTTAAAATTTAACTCTTTTAGGTCATTATGATTAATTTCATATGAAATATTTATATTAAGACTTTATATAATTATGAGAATTTTCTATTTGGAATCCCACTTTTTCATCAAGTTAGTGGGTATAATTTTAAATTTGATACTTCTAATAATATGAATTGAATTTGTTAAAATTTATTTCATATCTTAAATCAACATAATTTTATTTTAAAATATTTTCAACTTAATTTTAGACCATTATGAAGAGTAAAAACAGTAAAAATGGATTGATGTGGTTAAGGTAAAATCTAATTTACCAGGCCTTGAAGTAAGATGATATGGGTTAAAACGACATACCAACTTGTCAATAACCCATTTTATGGTGATAGTTTGACATTATAACCTATAATGTTTTAGAGTTAACAATTTTTATGTTTTATTTTTGATATTAATTTGGGTGTAATTTAATATTTAAAAAACCTCCATGTGTATCATCACCCGGACTTATAAAAGGACACCTCCTGTCATTCACTATTCCCATTACCAAAGAAATTTGGATAAGAACATTGCTGAAAAATAATTTTATTTCATAACATAACTTGTACTATAATCCTTTCATTATTAAAAATTCATCCTAGGAATGATTTTTTTGAAAACCTAAGGAGGTCTTCCAATGAAGATGTAATGTATCCAAAAGAGTGTTTTAATTTTATTTATTCTTCCAAATCCTTAAAATATTATTCAATAAATATAGTATAATAAAACTAGAATCTAATATATAATCATATTTCGATATGATAATTTAGTAACCTATATAAATCTACACTTCTAAGAAATGGGAAATGAAACAGTCGATCATGTGTATGGAGGACTACTGCCTTACTAAGCCTGATAATTGGTTTTCTATCACCACAATTTATTGATGGATAAATTGAGTGTGTTAAAACATGTATATGATATTTATGATATTTTTGATATTATTAAACATATTATATTTTTATATCAATAATATATTCTTTAGTTCCAATACATTAATAAAACAATATCATCGCTCGATTGTACAGCTGAATACCACCATACGAAGTGATATGATTTTTTTTTCAGTTACACTGTAAATTGAAGGAAATAAGGAAATATTAATTATAATATGTAATATATATGATATTATATTTAGTATATAATATTAAAATGTAACACACCTTCATAACCTTTTATTCTTTTTGGGAATGATATCGTTGCTCGTGCGGGCGTACAACCTAACATATTCCTGAAGCGATGTGATTCATTTACCATGTCAAAATTTCATAAATTTCACAAAAAATTTATCTAAATAGTAAATAAGATATTTATGTATTTAATATAATTCTGGATAATAATATTATATATACTATTTAAAAGAACTAAAACATTCATGACATAGCGATCGTGATAAAGCAAGAGAATTATTACCTAAACCAAAAAATAATAATGAAATATTATTAAAAATCATCTAGTAAAATATATTAAGAGAATTATAAAAGAAATTATAAGTATTAATATGATTATGGAATAATTTATTAACATCATTAGAACTATTATACAAGGGTATAAAATATGATCAACTAAATTAAAGCATGAGGTAAGGGGCTTCGTCTCAATTTCTTTTCCTTGAGGCAATTGGTGATGTTATGAATCTAAATTAAATTTTATAGTTTATACACATAACATTTAACATGTAGTATCATGATTCATTAATCATTTAGGGTATTTTATGTTCCAATTTTAATAATTTCATTCAATTAAATTTTAATTGAAAATTACAATTTGGTAACGAATTTTAAAACTCAATTTCATTTCAATGGGTTATATTACCTCTTCATTTGCCTTTGATATTCAATTATTGTGTGTATAATTAATTTTATACTGTATTATGTTGTATTTATACTTTTTATATATTGATTTACTTTTTTTAAACATAAAAAATTATTATTCTTAATTCTCATTTCAATTTTATGATAATTTTAAGGGATTTTTTTCACAATTTCAATTTCATTGGGATATATTGGTTAATATGAACCTATTAAATTTTTAAGTGGTAAATACTTCTTCATTTTCATGTAATATATTTAAAAATTCTTAAATAATGGTAATTTTATGTTTCAATTTGAATTATTTTTATCCAATGTGAATTTAGTAGAATATAGCCCCTCGATGCATTAAAGGTTTCAGGATACATATTAGTTGTCCAAATCAAATGCGGTTTTATACATTATTTATATACTGTCTAATGAAATGGAATAATGGTATATGTATCATGAATTCTGAGATCAAGAAGTCCAATAGTTATGTATTGTCTTCATTGGGAATTCAATTTTTGTTATTAATATCCATGATATTTCTTTTATGATATAACATCTAGATGAATTTCATTCTCAGTTTATTTATTAAATGATATGTGTGTTTGAGATTTTTGGATTTCCGTATTTATTTATCCATATGTAATTATAAGAGTCATGTTGTTGATTAAATGAAATGTTTTTTTTAGTTTTTTACCTTTATATATTTTTTACTCTTTATATATACATGACATATTCCAATATATGTATCCCTTAGCGAGGAAATGATCTCACCAAAATTCTTTTTCATTTCCATTGGATTTGAAGATGAATCTTTTGAATGAATTTCAATGATGCTGAGTAGATTATTCTGTTACTTTTTATACTATATTCCAATATAAAATGGGTGTTGTTCATTTATTTATTTCTCCCTAACTACTACAATGATCAGTTCTTTGGGACTTAACCCATTCTATCCAATCCCCTGTTATAATTTATGCATCAACTATGAGTTAATCCAGTTCGGATTATTACATCATGGAAACTCCATTTGGGTATTACTAAGGAGATTGGTACTCATTTGGTTAGTCTGATCTCATTCTCATACATGTATTGGTCATCTAATTGAATTTTAATAATCTATTAGAAATTAGTACATGTTTCTAACATCTTCATCTAATAATTGTATGTTAGTATTCCTCCTTTTAATCATGTGAGCTGTAATAAACACGAAATAAAATGATAATAGAGTATTATATTCTCATTTTAAACCACATTATTATTAAATATACCTGATCAATTTGGAAAAATAAATATAACATAGAATGTATGGATCCATCAATATCCATCATTTTACTTATCATTAATAAATACTCATCATATATGCAATTTTTTTGAATATGACACCTAAAAACCATAAAAATATATTTGCATCCTGAAATAATTAATCTCCCCTTTGAACAATAACACCTTAGACCATTCAATATTTACCCCACTTTATATTGAATATTATTTTTTTATTTATATTTCTTTATTTATCAAAATATATTAATAGAATCATAATAAAATTTCAGGGAATTGGATGGGGGTTGTACCTTAATATTATGGATTAATTATCAGCTAAATGCATACTTTATTCAAACATATGAATGAGGAAGAATGATATATAATTTACTGACATTATATATATGGAGATCAAAAAAATTAAATTTTCTATTTAACATAATATTTTTCAAATGATACAATTTTATTGAAATCAATACAAAATAAATAATGTATAGTTCCTAGGATACAAATATAATATATTTTCACAATGCTTCTCATGTCATATATAGGAATTCTTATATACTATTTGTTCATTTATAGACTTGTTTACATTACATGGGTACTCTATTATATGGTCTAGGTTTTTATTCATTCTATTTTTAATAATACTAAAGATAATATCATGTTTCTTTATAATATTTATATTTCAAATTCCATTGATTAGAGAAAATTCTACTTAACATTATTAGTATTTTGTAAAGGTGTATGTAATATTTTGGGAATATTTTTATGTTTCTTATCACCTCCAAATAATAAAATAAAATATTATATTTGTCTTTTATATGTAAACTGTCTTCATATAAATTTTCATAAAATTTTATTCAGCCACAAGAAAACATTAATTTAATGAAGATAATTATTTTAGATTAGAGATTATTCTACATTTTTAGAATTCATTTTATATCGCTGTAACAATGAATTTCTACATCAATATTAATGAAAAATAAAAAATTTCATTGAAATAGAATTAATGAGTGTCCACATATTTTTTTGTGTCTTCTCAATGGATCATGTATAACCTCATTTATAAAGATATTATTTTTCCCTATTCGTCTGTAACAACTTATGATTTTTGTATATATTTCTCCTTAATTTCTTTTTGTGATTGATAGATTTTCTCACACCCAACATTGAACTAAAATGAATGATAATATGTTAATGACTATTAAATTTGAAAATTCCAATATAATATTTTTATGAAATGGTATAAATAAATTTTAATACATTATAACATCTATATATAAAGGACATGAAATGGAATTAAGTGGTGCGAGTCTTCATAGAGAGGTTAATTTTTTTAATCATTGAAAGGGGGTATTTTTATTTGTATTTTCCATATAAAAATCCCACGATGAACATTAATATGTATGGATTGAGTGCAATCATATATATGAAAAGTTAAATCTCTTTGTAATCACTATGAGATCCATTCTAGATGAATCACAACTTTTGACTACCACTAGTACTTATCTTACAAATAGATCCTTTTTAGGTATTGGGGGGGGTACTATATGATGATGTTAGGATGTCGTATCCGTGTAATTATTAATAGAAGATATTTTCTTATTATTATATTTTTAGTTTTTATAATTTTTATAAAAGTAAATTTACATGTAATAAATATGTGTTAATCAATTCCTATGAAATAAATAATGTATTTTAAAATTTAGGAATAAAATCATTTTATGTTAAAAGTACCTATGTTGAATTAAATTGAATTTTTTCTATAAATTATTCATTTTTATGAAAATAAAATAAATTTGACACTATTTTATAATTATATTAATGTAATTTACTACTTATATATATATAATCATTTAAATTAATACTCATTTAATAATTTTTACTTAGAAAGGAATAAGAATAAAATCATTACACAATTTAAAATACATGTTTTATAGAAATAATAACAATTTTTTATGTGGTATTACATTAATTATTTTATTGATTTAGAAATTTAATATAGTAAATTTTATTTTCAATTTTTAATTACCATGTCCTGTTTTTATTAATAACCACAATTTAATTTTTTACCATTGTAATAGTTACCTATAGAAGATGTTAGTCCACACTCTGAAGGAAAAATAAGGAAGATGGGTTATATTATGAGATAATATCACAAAACCATATCATTTAAGATGTGTATGAGTCATTTTTCCACAAAACCTCAATTTATCTACCATAATTCCAAAGTTTGGATCAATATTACATCAATATGAATTTTGTTATGTTAAAAAATTCATATTTAGAAAATTTGAACCCCTCTCACATATAAAAGGACCCTGTAACTACTCCACTTATCCTTAAACCACATGAAACATAGCGGAACTAATAAATTAAATAATTGTACCCATTTTTTGTATTAAAATCCTCTAGGTTTTGGTCAAATCCAAATTTCACTTGTTGAAGGCATGGTCCACATGTTAAAGGCTTTATCCCAAGAAGTAAGATGACAACCTCTAATTAATATTTCATTTCAGTTTTCTTCTTCCCCCTTCTACAAATATATTATAACCATAATATATGATACAATAATTATAATTATTATACATAAATATTATTAGGTAATGGAACACCCAATATATACCTTTATCTAATTTATTCTAAAAATCTAATTTGATGTGCGTGTTATGGCCAGTTCACCGCCTTTATGGATGACATACTTCAATTTTGTTCACTTACTTACATGAATGGTTACATAAATGGATATAATGAATAAATAAATAAATAATCATATTCCTATGATTCTAGAAATTTATATTTTGAATAATATTGTGGATACTTAAAATAAATGATATTCAAAATTATAACACCCTGTAATAAAGAATACCAAGAGATATTTAGTAATTTGAAATTAATTTTTATAATCTATGTAAATATATAAATATAATTATAGAGTCCTTATAAATAATTAATATTGGATTTATTAAATAAAGTTTCTAACTCTTCTTATTATAGTTAGTGTACTACAAAATTCTTGGAGGAATTAACTGAGAAACCAGAAGAGGATGATAAGAGAAACAAAATAATTCAAAAATGAAAATAAATATACCAAAATGATTGAAATATAAATAAACATTCATTTATATAAGATATTTAATAGTATTAATTTAGTTATTCAATATGCTAGATTTATGTACCAAGTGAGATGGTACTTTTTGTAAGGTATCTTTAGAATCGTGTTCTTATATTTCTAGTTACACTTTATCTCTTAGTACCACAATTTATCTATCTATTATTCTCATTTATTTATTCTATATTACATATTTATGTCTCTAACATATATACCTAGTTCATTTTCCCTTACATTTGTGGGGGTAAAATTATTAATTAAATTACATTCATAATATTTCATTACAAAATACCTATTTAAAGGGAAATTTTCTATTCATTAATTTCTCCACAAATGTCACTATTAGAAATTATTGTCTCTAATATGATTTCAATATGTAATGGGTATTTTATTAATATATGTTTTTCATGATTTCTATATTAAAGAAAACACTATGTGCTAACCCACTGTAATCATTCATTACTAATTTCTGAAAACTTCATAGGAGAGGGTGATTTCTATACCGAATTCGTTACTCATTTATTATGAATTTTATTTAAATGAACCCCATATTTAGGACTTATTCATAAATATACATTTATAAATATTTAAACATCATTAATTCCATATCTCTTAGGAATACTTTTGATATTTTTTTATTATTTTAGACAAGACTATGTTACCCATTCCATTATCATTATTTTTTCTTATGAATATACTTTGTGTATGATTTATTTTATCTTTTCCAAAAAAAACTTATTTGTACATATTATGAGGTCATTGATTGATATAGAATAATACATCCCTATAATTAATTGGGTAATTTATTCATCTTATGAGATACCATATCTGGTGCTTGAGTCGTTATCCTAGCACCCCATGTTATGTTTTCATGGACATGAACCTCGAATTTTGTTATTATGATGTGTTTTATTTTGTGTCTAAAAATATATGATACTATAATATCAAGATATAATTTCAATTCATAAATGTTTCCATTATTATTACCCTTAAATTTATTTTATCTAGATATTCCTCTTGACTCGTATTTATTAATTCTCTATTATGATTTACTTTGTTATTACCTTTTTGGGATTTATAGAACTACTCGTATATTGATTTATTTTAAAATGGTATGTATTATACTAAAAAAGTACAAAGGGTCTTAATATAACCTTATAAATATTAAAATAAATTTTATTTAGTTTATTTCTATATTGATGAATTATGTAACTAAAATACGAAATGCATTATATCTATAGAATTATGGGGGTGTGTTTTATGGATTTTGAAACTGAAAATAATGTAATAATATAAATTTCTTGCTAATGTTTATTTATTTCATTATAAATACTCTTTTATATGGGATTTATTATTTTTGTTTCATCAATTATTATCAAATCATGAACATCCATAGAGTTATTCATTTTTAATGGAATTATTTCCTCCATCATAAAAATTCTTTATATATCCAATGATTTCTTCAACTTCAACCTCCTTTCTCATTACATTGGACGAATTTATGAAAATATTATTCTCATTGAATTCAAAATATTAATTTCTTTGATAAAAAACCTCTCTATTTCCGGAAAACAATAAATTATCAAGACACTTCATTTTGTCCCTATGATAAACCATTATTTCCTTTTATTTATATCTATATTAGTTAATTCTCTCTAGTTGTTTTCATGATTTCCATTTAATTTTTTATTGTTATTATTCTGAGAAGAAATCAAATGAGAAAGGCATTTTTTATCATGTAATATAATTCTTTTATTTCAAATGAATTTTCAAAATTTTTATTCTCCACTTATTCACCATAAAATAGTTCTTTTTAGCTCATCTTGTTTATGCTACATTCCCACCACCTTTACAACTAAATACTACATAGTTATTCTCTTCCTATAATATTATTTTCCCTATTATGTCTATCAATTTATAATTTGTCTTTGGCCTCTTTTAGATTATCCTACATACAATTCACCATGTCTCAATAGATTGTAAACACCATTATGATGGTGTAACCCGAGTCATCTTATTATGATACCTAAGTCGACCCTTTTCATGGGAAAAGTGTGTTTTTGGATACCATTGTATGATAACAAATGAAATGGACATAAATGTTGTTTTTTAGGAATGAATTATCAATCTTATAAATAATGAATAATAGAGATTACATATGAGAATCTATTATAAACATTCAACATGATTGATAATTAAAATTTACAAGATATACACATATCAAAATTAAATGGAATCCAAAAAAGTTATTACCAAAAATATCCCAATGTAAAATAATAATAAACCATAATAATAACAAAACCAAACATGAGGAATGTCAATAACCAAAATATACATCAAATTCAAACAATGCATTTATAGTGTCTAGAATGAATAAAAAAATAGTAATTAATAGATGGTAGTCCATAAAGTGTGAAAACAAAATATAGATATCATGAAACAATACAAAAAAAATAATATCATTTTAATGTTAAAAGAGACCATACTTTACTTTCCATTTACTCCATCAAAAAAACATAGATAAATAAAATACTCCAATTCTCAGTGGATCCTTTCATTTTACAGTATCGTATGAATCAATATATTCATACATACCAATGTATGTCTATAGAGTGTGAGATGAATCTCATTTGGATGCCATTAATGACTATATAAAAACCCTTTTATGAAATAAAACACGAAATTAAAATTTCAAAATATTATAAAATAAAATGCATTTTTAATAGATTTTATGAAAAAAATTGAAGTAAAACAAAGGAAATCACTGCTTTGAAACATATATATGTTTCCAAAATAATGTAAAATTGAACGATGACTATATGAATCATATATACAATAATATCCAACAATAATACCGCACCATGTGATGCCTATCTAGGGGAATAATGGGAAAAATTAGAATCATAACTCATGGAACAAGCAAATTATCATATTGATATGAACCTAACTATATAATGGTATTGAGTATCATAGAATCATCATATGGAAACCCAACTTGAGTGTTCATAATATAAAGTATATTATAGTGTGCCTATACTTTAACAAATATCATTAAATGATTTTAAGCATAATTAACCATCAAATACAACCAATGATCGTTATGTCAATTTTATTTGGAAGATTAGATACACAATTAAACATAATTAAACCCAAATAACATATATTTATTTAATTTTTATATTGATATCCTAAATTCCATTGATCTCATACATCTTCATAGGATTCCATGGGGAATACCTGAATAATGGGATGAGCTAAAAATCCCAGTAATGGAATATTCATATGAATTAATCATATCACATGGGTTAGAAAATACAAAATGATTGCATAAAAAGACATGGAACATGAAGAAAATCAAGGATTCATGACATTTATAACATGGGATCATGTTATCATAGAGATTTCTAAATACCATAAAACGCGACTTAAGAAAGTGTCATAGATCATTGAACATGGATCATGAGCCAAGGCAAACCACCAATACCGGCGTACATGGAGCATGAGTCAAGGCCAGCCACCGAGACCGTTTCTCCTAAAGTCTCATGAGTCTAAAAATTACCCAATTCAATGGAGAGATATCTAGAAACAACCAATAATATCATTTTCATGAAGAAGTTTTACTCATAAATAATCAAACATAAGGAATCTAACATATACATAAGGGTCACCCATGGTAAGAATTGGGTAGCATAATCTTATCAAAAGGCATAATATAAGGGAATATTATAATGGTATCCATTAAAGAAAATATTATAATAAAAAATGGACATTTAAAAGGGATAATAGGCATAGATAATAATAATTTATGTCAAATTTAATTGAATACATTTAATGATATTTCTTATGAATCTTTATAAATAAAACATCTTAGTGCGGTTTAAGGAAAATATTAAAGATTCATTAAAATAGAAAAGGCTTCAGAGATTGTATAAAACAAGAAATTAACTAAAATAGTTTTTCATGATAAAATTATTAATTTTTGAAAAATCATGGTGTCTTACAAAATATTATGTAAATCACATGATAAGTCATAAGAAATCGAGAAATTCCATTAATCAGTCTTTCTTATCGGGAAGATTTGAGAAGGGTTACATTTTAAATCATATATTTTCTTGTTAATGAAGAATGGTGTGATCTGGATATATTAGTTAAAAATATATAAAAATAAGTTATAATAAATTAAAAAAAATAACCATTACAATGGAGTGAAGAGAGATAAAGTGTATCCTAAATGAAAAATAGGGGTTCAGAAAAGATCCCTTATCTTACGTCATAAATGGTTCTACACATGATATTAATGTATCAAATAATAAAACTAGATTCATTAATTATTAATTTCAGAACCATTTCTATATGTAATTTATTTATTAAAATTTTATTAAGTTCATTTATGTCCATTTTGATTAGTTATATTGTTCAATTTCATCGTTCAGAAGTGTTTGTTTTCTTAGTTTTCATGACTAGTTTAACTGTATAAGTATGGAAGTTCATGTGAAATGGGTATAATTATCCAAAATTGAAATTATTTTTTATTACTGAAAAAACATAAGTGTAATTGTTATTTATAATATTTAATTTCCAGATATGAGTATAAATCATTATAAAAAATGTTAATGACAGTCATTTAGCTTAATTTTAGTGGTTTTATGATCACAACAAACTAGTTTTGTACTATTATTTAATATAATGTATATATAATAGTTATAAAAAATTTTAAAAAATATAATCCATATATTATAATCAATTTAAATAATAAAAAAAAATTCATGATCAACCATGAATATGGAAATTAAAATTGAAAACATTTCATCCTTGAATGTGATAAATTAACACTTCACAGACAATGTTTTCATTTTTTTGAAAAAGGGGAGAGGGGAAAGAATTTATGATGGATTATTCCATAAAACAATTTCAGTATATTTAAGGTACTGGATTTATATTTCTATTTAGATGAGGTTAGGTGAGGAAAGACTAAGAATATAAAGTACTTGAAATGAAAATAAAAGAAACTGAAATAAGAGTTTACCTCCTGAATTTATCCTCTCTAAGAGCCTCTTAGAGAAATGTTTTTGGAATATTGATGAGACTAAGAGATAATGGATATGGAAGATAGGTTTAGAAAGATATTTGAGCAGAATTTGGACAATTATCAAAGCACGATAGGGGCTAAGAGAAAAGGTGGTGAGGGTGGTATTTATAGAGGTGTAGAGAGGTGTAACGCCCCGACCCTAGTTTCCTAGAGTCGGTGCATTATTACATAACATTGGCATGATCACAAGAAAGATCAAATCTCGAAAGACCGATTGGTTTAGTAGCCTTGGAAACACTAGATATATTCATAAGTTTTACATTACATCATAAAATCAAAAACTACTACAACAACATAATGTTTCCACAGTCCACACTACAATCCCCTCATAATATCCCTGCAGGTCATTCATAACTTACATCTTCACTTCCTGGGAAAAATAAAACATAGAAAAGGGGTGAGCTCAAATGCCCAGTAAGGATAACAATATAGCGGAAACTTTCATCAATAATAATAAACATTTAAGGCAATGTATAACTAAAACAAAAGCCTTTTAAACATGAACTTTCAACATGGTATGGCATAAATAAAATGAAATAATGCCATTTACTTATTCACATGGATATTCCACTAATCGAATAATCACATGCAAAAATAAATAACCACTTTCATAATGTTGGAATGCATAATGCCAGACTATCATAACCACATATCCAAGGCCTCGTGCCAAGACTACAAATAAGATTTTGTCAAGGCCTTGTGCCAAGACACTAGTTCGTCTCATGAGACCTACCGATGCATCGAGGAGCTATAGCGGGCTCCACCCGTCACTTATTAAGTCCAATGCATTCCCATATGAAAAGGTTTAAACATAACATAATCATTCGTATTAAAACTAGCATACGAAATGTCAATACTTTCACAATAAACTATGAATGGTATAAAAATAGCACATCCACAGTCAAACATATCACAAAACCTTCAATACAATATAGAAGTTTTGTATCATAATAAATCAACTTCAAATAATCTTAAAATCCATCAAAGGATGTTGACATAGATGAAATCAAAATTCTTTTTAAAGAAATATCTCCTTTTATTTTGAAATCATTTAAGATCCATATAAAATAAAACATTTTCTTTGAAAATATTCTTATAAGCTTGTAAGGAAAGCTTTGAAGATTTTATAACGGCGTAAAATAACCGCACCCGCCGTATAAGTTAAAAAAAAACATTCTTACCTCAATTCTGTCGAAAAGGTTAAAAAGGACCTTGTTTTGAAAACGACGGAAAGATTCCTTTATAAACCTCTTATAAAAAGTCAAAAAAAGGTATAAATGACTTTAACCCATATTCTTGTAAATAGTAAAAATGTTTTGAAATACATTTTTAAGAAACATGGATGTGGATGATAAAGAGATCCCGATAGATTATTACGTATAATACAACCTCGGATAATGAAGAGATTGTGAAATAACCCTTACCTTGTACTTTTCCTTGGTTGGGGTAGGTTAACCTCCTGTATAATGGTGAAATAGTTGTTATTAAATTATACAAGAATCATATATATTAATATGATATCATATATGATCTTTTAACATTGATTTGTTAATAATATCTTAGAATTATCGTCGTTTCGGGAGTTAACTTACTCATTTTCTTTTATATGTTTTGTTACATAAGCCATGGTTGTTGTATCTTATTCATATCCAGAATGATATACAGTCCTTAAACATCATTTTTAAATCATCAAATGATAATTATACTTGAATGGATACGATGGAGAATGAATCTCATCGCGTTCGTGGAGACGGTAGTCCGTACGTACGCACGAGCGACAATATCATTCTTTTGATATTAAAATAATATATAAATGGATGGTATATCATATATACATAATCATTAACATGTTATATTTATTATTTACATGAGTTACACATCATTATTATACCCATCCAAATAATATTATATTGAATAACAATTACACCACGACGTGGAGACGGTAAGCCGTACGTACGCACGTATGGTGACATGTTATTCAAAGGGTGGATAGAATACTGAATATGATTGTACCATATTTATAATAACATCACAGTATATGTGAGATACTGGAGTTATTATTTCAGAATGGTAAGAACAAAGGAAGAAGAAGTGGAAGAAGAAATGAACTTAGAAAAGGGTGGTGAAATCATTACCTCTTCTTCGGGTTCTTCCTTTTGATTTGATCAAAAGGGCTCCTTAGGTTGGCTTTCTGATCAAACTAAGGCCTCTAGGTTGTATTGAGGGATGTTGGGAGAGTATTTGGGCAGAGTTTGGCCGAACCAAAAGGCTTTGAAGGTGTGAAGAAATGAGAAGGAGGAGTGCCCTTTTATAAGAGGGGTGAGGGGCACCTTTGGAAAAGTTAGAAATATTAATTTATAATAAATTCATATTCGGTTTACAAAGGCTCCAAAGTTGACTATTCAAAGGATGAGGTGTGGATAGGTCGAAAACAACTCATCCAATAGAATTTAGACAGGTTTGGGTACTTATATTAACCTTATCTTTAAGTATTAACTCTAAGTTAATTAGTTTCACTTTTACAATGTCTCTTTGTATTTTTATATAATATGATTAATAAACTTACTATATACATCCAAGCGACCCCCAAGTGGTCCATTAATGAGGAACCTATCATAATATAAGTCTCTTGGTCGAACCTTAGATTTTTAGGAATTTAATATCAATTAATAATATAATATTTGTTTTAAGAACTCTTTTATGTCAATTTTGACACTATTCAATAGTTGATTTTTGTGAAACTCCTAACAGATTGATTACTTCGAACAAAGTCAATTAAATCAATCCTAATATATCATATTATCATAGAAAATTAGTTTAATTCATTAAAAGTTTCATATTATAATTATTTGGGTATTTATAAGATCAATTATGTTTATTTTTCACTATTTTAGTAATTACTGCATCATCATTGTGTCATAAATAAAATAAATTATATAATGTCTAAAAATTATAAATAAAATATCATTATGTAGGAAATATTTTTAGCTTTCTAATTAATATTTATAATCGAAAATCCAACATGTATAACCCTATGTAAAAATTGTTCTTCTAAAAGATGTAAGCTTATGCTATTTTTATTTTTATTTTAACTTTATTAATATAAAGTGTCCCTACCACATACAAGTGGCTCCAAGGGGTCCCCAAATTGACCAAAGGATGCCCATGGTCGGGTATGTGTCCACCAATAAGGTTAGGACACGTTTTAGGGTAATTTTTTATTATTATAATATTATTTTTTTAACCCTTATTTACCGGATTTACCCTTTAACCATGGTAAATAAAATATTTACCACAGTAACTATTCAAAATGTCTAAAAATAAAAGTTACCTATTTACACAATTTGAACATCCTGATTCCAAATATGGAATCCATTTTCCTAAATTCAAAACACAGAAGTGGCAGAAATTAATTTAAAATTAATTCCCGCTGTCAAAACAAAAAACGTGTTTTTAAGAGATAATAACTATCAAAAGATTGACACTTGTTTATGTTCGGTTTAATTGTAAAATTATGTCCAATGATAAACATTAAATTGAATGGTAAAAATATATTCTAAATATACTTTAAAACCACTCAAATTCATAATTTATCACTATTAATTATTTTGATTAAAAAAGTTGTTTTTAATTAAAATTTAGAAATTTTCACTATTCATCAAAATATGAAAGTTATCCGAAATGTACCAAAATTTCACCCTAGGATAATTTTGATATTCCGAATCCAAAAATGAAGTCCATTTTGAAATATAGAATATATATGATTTCAAAAAGTAGGTATTACTATTCACAACGGCTAGTTTAATTAGTTGTGGTGTGTGTTAGAACTCGAGGTTGCGTACAACACACGCTATCGCATTATTCGAAGGGAAACGTACCGTAGAAGCTTGGGGTGTTACATTCTCCCCTCCTTCAAATAATTGCGTCCTCGCAATTTCTAGGGTATTACTGCATAAAAAGACTCGGGTGGTTCTTCATCATAAGTTCCTCGGGTTCCCACGTTGCCTCTTCCATTTTATGATTTCTCCACAAAACTTTTACCAGACGCGTCGTCCGGTTTCTCAGTACTTGTTCTCTTGTATCAAGAATCCTGACGGGCTCTTCGCAATAAGACAGATCGGGTTCCAGTTCTAATTCCTCATAGGTGAGTACATGCGTTGGGTCAGGCATGTAGTTTCTCAACAGAGATACGTGGAACACATCGTGAACTTTGGAGAGACTTGGCGGCATTGCCAATCGGTAAGCTACAGCCCCAATTCGTTCTAGAATTTCGAAAGGTCCGATGTACCTGGGACTCAATTTACCTTTCTTACCAAAACGTATGACTCCCTTCCACGGAGATACCTTTAGGAAAACATGATCACCGACTTGAAATTCCAAATCCTTCCTTCGATTATCGGCATAGCTCTTCTACCTACTTTGAGCTGCTTTGATGTGATTTTGGATTACCTTCACCTTTTCCACCGTTTCCTCCACCAGTTCTGGGCCTACAAGTTTTCTTTCACCAACGTCATCCCAACAGGTTGGTGTACGACATCTCTTTCCGTATAACGCTTCATATGGTGCCATTTGTATACTCGAATGGAAGCTATTGTTATAGGAAAATTCTACCAGAGGTAAATATTGATCCCACATACCCTGAAAATCAAGTGAGCAAGATCTCAACATGTCTTCTAAGGTCTGAATAGTCCGTTCTGATTGTCCGTCTGTCTGAGGGTGGTAAGCAGTGCTCAAATGAAGTTCAGTATCCAGGGATTTCTGAAGACTTTTCCAAAATCTTGAATTAAAACGGGGATCACGATCAGAAACAATCGATAGGGGTACTCCATGAAGTCTCACAACTTCATTAATATATAGTCTTGCTAGACGTTCCAGGGGTAGATCTTCTCTTATAGCAAGAAAATGTGCTGACTTGGTAAGACGATCAACAATCACCCATATTGCATCATTCCTTCTAGGAGTCTTTGGTAGCCCCATGACAAAGTCCATCGTAACATTGTCCCATTTCCACTCCGGTATGGGAAGAGGTTGCATGACTCCTCCAGGCCGTTGCCTTCCAGCTTTCACTTGTTGACAAACCATACACCTTGACACAAAATCAGCAATCTCCCTCTTCATGTTGTCCCACCAAAAATGTTCCTTCAAATCTCTATACATTTTGGTGCTCCCAGGGTGTATAGAGAAATTGGAACTATGAGCGTCATCCAGCAATTCCCTTTTTAGATCAGGTATATTGGGAACACAAAGTCTCTTTCCAAATTTCAAAGTTCCATCTTCATACACAAAGTCTCTCAATCTCCCATCATTCACAGCTTTAATCTTCTTCTGAAATTCTTCATCATCGGTCTGAGAACTCTTAATCCTTTCTAGTAAAGATGGTTTGGCAACCATTTGAAAAAGCATTGATGTTTCACCTTCCCTGGTTATTCCCATGTCCATCTTCACTAGATCCATGAAAATTGGATCCCTTTCAATTCTCATCATGTTCAAAACTCCATGGTCTTTTCTGCTCAAAGCATCTGCCACCTTGTTTGCCTTCCCCGGGTGGTAGTGTATCGTACAATCATAATCCTTGAGTAATTCAAGCCATCTCCTTTGCCTCATGTTGAGTTCTTTTTGTGAGAAAATATACTTCAAACTCTTGTGATCAGTATAAATCTCACATTTTTCACCATAGAGGTAGTGCCTCCATATCTTCAAAGCAAAGATCACAGCTGCTAACTCAAGATCATGAGTAGGATAGTTTTGTTCATGAATTTTCAACTGTCGTGATGCATAGGCAATAACTCTATCATTCTGCATAAGGACACAGCCAAGTCCTTTCTTTGATGCATCACTATAAATAACGAACCCATCATTCCCCGATGGTAGAGTCAATATAGGAGCATTGACTAATCTTCTCTTCAGTTCTTCGAAACATTCTTCACACTCTTTTGTCCAAACAAATTTAACCCCTTTACGTGTGAGCTTCGTTAATGGGTTAGCCAATCGGGCAAAATTCTGGACGAAACGTCGATAATAACCTGCCAAGCCAATAAAACTACGTACCTCAGTTATACTCGTAGGTGCTGGCCATTCTTGGATTGCCTTGGTCTTAGAAGGATCAACAGAGATTCCATCTTTAGAGACAATATGGCCAAGAAAAGAAATCTCCTGAAGCCAGAATTCACACTTGCTAAACTTTCCATATAATTCATGCCTCCTCAGAGTCTTCAAGATAATGCGCAAGTGATTTTCATGATCTTCGTAGGTTTTGGAGTATACTAAGATATCATCAATAAATACCACCACAAATTCATCGAGATACTCCTTGAAAACTCTATTCATCAGATCCATGAATACAGAGGGTGCATTAGTCAATCCAAACGGCATTACAGTAAACTCGTAATGCCCGTACCTGGTTCGAAATGCTGTCTTCGGAATGTCTTCCTTCTTTACACACAACTGATGGTATCCAGATCGAAGGTCAATCTTTGAAAAGTATTGAGCTCCATGCAGTTGGTCAAATAAATCATCAATACGAGGTAGGGGATACTTGTTCTTTATCGTTATAGCATTGATCTCCCTGTAGTCGATACATAACCTCATAGATCCATCTTTCTTTTTAACAAAAAGAACAGGGGCTCCCCATGGAGAAACACTAGGGCGAATAAATCCCTTATTACTCAATTCCTCTAGTTGTTTCTTTAGTTCGACTAACTCTACAGTGGCCATTCTATAAGGGGTCTTCGATATAGGCCTTGATCCAGGAATCAAATCAATAGAAAACTCAACTTCTCGTTCTGGAGGATGTCCAGGTAAATCTTCCGGAAATACATCTACAAATTCTTTCACAACAGGTACATCCTCTATTTGAACATTCCTTTCCTCACCGACAGTTATTTCATTCTCTTCCTCCCCAATAATTGAATTAAGTTGAGCTACTGGGGGTGGGTCTAAATAAGAATTAGGTGGTGACGATTCTTCTCTAAAAATAAGGTGTTCCTTATCATTATCATCAAGAATCGTAACCTCTTTCTTCTTACAATAAATCTTCGCATCATAGTCCGAAATCCAGTCCATACCGAGGATTATATCAAACTCAATCATAGGTATGACGATGAAATCAGCAGATAAAGAAAATTTATGTGCTCTAATGGGGACTGATTCACAAAACTTTGTTGCAACGATACTTCCCTTAGGAGTTTTAACTGACAACTCCCTTATTAAATCAAATTGGAAATATATAATTTTCTTAGCAAACTGGGAAGATATGAAACAATGCGATGATCCAGAATCAAATAATGCATTTTCTAAACTTGAGGAAACCATTAAATTACCTGCCACCACGTCTTTCGGAGTTTCTACCTCAGCAGTAGTGATAGCATAAGCCTGGCCTTGATCCCTTGGCCTTTTCTGAGGTAAGTTCTCCTGACGCTTAGGACATGCATTTGCATAATGCCCCATCTCCCTGCAATTGTAGCACTGAACGTTGGTAGCTTCCTTCTTCCCCTTGCAATCATGAGCTTGGTGGCCTTTTTCACCACACTTGTAACAGACTCCCATTCCCTTCAGGCAAGCACCGGGGTGTTTCTTCCCGCACTTACCACAAGATGGATATTCAACCTTTCCCTTCTTCCCCTTATTTCCATTCCCAGATTGATCAGCAGGTCTCTTCTTCTCTTGCTTTGCTTTAAAGTCATAAGACTTAGAGAATTCCTTTTCGGTCTTGATAGCACATGAGACAATGTCTTCGTACAATGAAAAGGATTGTGAGACTAATGCTCGACGGAGAAATGGTTTTAACCCATCAAAGAAACGATCAATCTTACTTCTTGGGTTGCGAATATAATCTCCAGCATACCTCGCTAACCTTGTAAAGTTAGCCTCATACTTTGTGACATTCTCATCCTCCTTTTGTCTCAGACTCAGAAATTGCCTTTCCATATCTGCTCGATGGTCGCGAGGAAAGTATTTTTCTAAAAACGGATCTTTGAACTCCCTCCATTCCATGTTTGATACTTCATCATCTTCCTTCATGTTTTGAATCAATGACCACCATTGATCAGCATCTCCAGTGAGGCGGTAAACTGCCATGGTAACTTTTTCCCTTTCACTACTCCCCAAAGCCTGAAATATTTTCTCTAGGGAAAATATCCATTGCTCAGCTACTAAGGGATTTGTACTTCCATTGAACGTTGGTGGTTGTTGTCTCATGAATCGATCTAACATTGATCCTCCACGCTGTGGATCAGGGTGCTCCATACGGGTAAGGTTATTATTCATAACCTGAGTAAGTTGTCCCAGTACGGTGATTAGCTGATCAGCACCAGTTGCATCACCAGCCCCACTATAATTATCTTGAGCAGGAGGGCAATCCCTACATGGAGTGCGTGCATTGATACGGTTTCCATTTCTTCCACTAGGCGCCATTTCTAAACAATGGCATAAACTAGATCAGTTTATGAATCAAAATACATAATCCCATACTTATAAAACACTTAACATAAATTGAACTATCTATGGATATAATCCATAATCATAAATATGTTTTCTTTGAGGAAGTATATACTCATAAACCCTTCATAATGATTTGTAAAGAAAGTGAGAGTTATCCTAAGCATATCCCCCGGGAGTGTCGTAACCAAGAGTGCAGCAAGGCCCGTTGTCGTGCACCAGTTCCCGTTCGAGTCTAGCTCAAAGCGGTGTTTTCGGGTTTTACCCCTAGGTACATCTGTGCCAGAGCCGCCTCTACCTGCTCGTATCCAGACAGGGATGTATTGCTCGCAAAACTCACAAAGTCTCTACAATACCAAAATTCTAGGAAGTTCTTCTATACTAATCCTCAAAGTTCATCTTAGGTCTACGTGCTCTAATCAGAGTTTATCTAAATCTAGCTTCCAAGGTTTGTACTAAACTTCCTCTGATACCAACTGTAACGCCCCGACCCTAGTTTCCTAGAGTCGGTGCATTATTACATAACATTGGCATGATCACAAGAAAGATCAAATCTCGAAAGACCGATTGGTTTAGTAGCCTTGGAAACACTAGATATATTCATAAGTTTTACATTACATCATAAAATCAAAAACTACTACAACAACATAATGTTTCCACAGTCCACACTACAATCCCCTCATAATATCCCTGCAGGTCATTCATAACTTACATCTTCACTTCCTGGGAAAAATAAAACATAGAAAAGGGGTGAGCTCAAATGCCCAGTAAGGATAACAATATAGCGGAAACTTTCATCAATAAGAATAAACATTTAAGGCAATGTATAACTAAAACAAAAGCCTTTTAAACATGAACTTTCAACATGGTATGGCATAAATAAAATGAAATAATGCCATTTACTTATTCACATGGATATTCCACTAATCGAATAATCACATGCAAAAATAAATAACCACTTTCATAATGTTGGAATGCATAATGCCAGACTATCATAACCACATAGCCAAGGCCTCGTGCCAAGACTACAAATAAGATTTTGTCAAGGCCTTGTGCCAAGACACTAGTTTGTCTCATGAGACCTACCGATGCATCGAGGAGCTATAGCGGGCTCCACCCGTCACTTATTAAGTCCAATGCATTCCCATATGAAAAGGTTTAAACATAACATAAACATTCGTATTAAAACTAGCATACGAAATGTCAATACTTTCACAATAAACTATGAATGGTATAAAAATAGCACATCCACAGTCAAACATATCACAAAACCTTCAATACAATATAGAAGTTTTGTATCATAATAAATCAACTTCAAATAATCTTAAAATCCATCAAAGGATGTTGACATAGATGAAATCAAAATTCTTTTTAAAGAAATATCTCCTTTTATTTTGAAATCATTTAAGATCCATATAAAATAAAACATTTTCTTTGAAAATATTCTTATAAGCTTGTAAGGAAAGCTTTGAAGATTTTATAACGGCGTAAAATAACCGCACCCGCCGTATAAGTTAAAAAAACATTCTTACCTCAATTCTGTCGAAAAGGTTAAAAAGGACCTTGTTTTGAAAACGACGGAAAGATTCCTTTATAAACCTCTTATAAAAAGTCAAAAAAAGGTATAAATGACTTTAACCCATATTCTTGTAAATAGTAAAAATGTTTTGAAATACATTTTTAAGAAACATGGATGTGGATGATAAAGAGATCCCGGTAGATTATTACGTATAATACAACCTCGGATAATGAAGAGATTGTGAAATAACCCTTACCTTGTACTTTTCCTTGGTTGGGGTAGGTTAACCTCCTGTATAATGGTGAAATAGTTGTTATTAAATTATACAAGAATCATATATATTAATATGATATCATATATGATCTTTTAACATTGATTTGTTAATAATATCTTAGAATTATCGTCGTTTCGGGAGTTAACTTACTCATTTTCTTTTATATGTTTTGTTACATAAGCCATGGTTGTTGTATCTTATTCATATCCAGAATGATATACAGTCCTTAAACATCATTTTTAAATCATCAAATGATAATTATACTTGAATGGATACGATGGAGAATGAATCTCATCGCGTTCGTGGAGACGGTAGTCCGTACGTACGCACGAGCGACAATATCATTCTTTTGATATTAAAATAATATATAAATGGATGGTATATCATATATACAGAATCATTAACATGTTATATTTATTATTTACATGAGTTACACATCATTATTATACCCATCCAAATAATATTATATTGAATAACAATTACACCACGACGTGGAGACGGTAAGCCGTACGTACGCACGTATGGTGACATGTTATTCAAAGGGTGGATAGAATACTGAATATGATTGTACCATATTTATAATAACATCACAGTATATGTGAGATACTGGAGTTATTATTTCAGAATGGTAAGAACAAAGGAAGAAGAAGTGGAAGAAGAAATGAACTTAGAAAAGGGTGGTGAAATCATTACCTCTTCTTCGGGTTCTTCCTTTTGATTTGATCAAAAGGGCTCCTTAGGTTGGATTTCTGATCAAACTAAGGCCTCTAGGTTGTATTGAGGGATGTTGGGAGAGTATTTGGGCAGAGTTTGGCCGAACCAAAAGGCTTTGAAGGTGTGAAGAAATGAGAAGGAGGAGTGCCCTTTTATAAGAGGGGTGAGGGGCACCTTTGGAAAAGTTAGAAATATTAATTTATAATAAATTCATATTCGGTTTACAAAGGCTCCAAAGTTTACTATTCAAAGGATGAGGTGTGGATAGGTCGAAAACAACTCATCCAATAGAATTTAGACAGGTTTGGGTACTTATATTAACCTTATCTTTAAGTATTAACTCTAAGTTAATTAGTTTCACTTTTACAATGTCTCTTTGTATTTTTATATAATATGATTAATAAACTTACTATATACATCCAAGCGACCCCCAAGTGGTCCATTAATGAGGAACCTATCATAATATAAGTCTCTTGGCCGAACCTTAGATTTTTAAGAATTTAATATCAATTAATAATATAATATTTGTTTTTAAGAACTCTTTTATGTCAATTTTGACACTATTCAATAGTTGATTTTTGTGAAACTCCTAACAGATTGATTACTTCGAACAAAGTCAATTAAATCAATCCTAATATATCATATTATCATAGAAAATTAGTTTAATTCATTAAAAGTTTCATATTATAATTATTTGGGTATTTATAAGATCAATTATTTTTATTTTTCACTATTTTAGTAATTACTGCATCATCATTGTGTCATAAATAAAATAAATTATATAATGTCTAAAAATTATAAATAAAATATCATTATGTAGGAAATCTTTTTAGCTTTCTAATGAATATTTATAATCGAAAATCCAACATGTATAACCCTATGTAAAAATTGTTCTTCTAAAAGATGTAAGCTTATGCTATTTTTATTTTTATTTTAACTTTATTAATATAAAGTGTCCCTACCACATAAAAGTGGCTCCAAGGGGTCCCCAAATTGACCAAAGGATGCCCATGGTCGGGTATGTGTCCACCAATAAGGTTAGGACACGTTTTAGGGTAATTTTTTATTATTATAATATTATTTTTTTAACCCTTATTTACCGGATTTACCCTTTAACCATGGTAAATAAAATATTTACCACAGTAACTATTCAAAATGTCTAAAAATAAAAGTTACCTATTTACACAATTTGAACATCCTGATTCCAAATATGGAATCCATTTTCCTAAATTCAAAACACAGAAGTGGCAGAAATTAATTTAAAATTAATTCCCGCTGTCAAAACAAAAAGCGTGTTTTTAAGAGATAATAACTATCAAAAGATTGACACTTGTTTATGTTCGGTTTAATTGTAAAATTATGTCCAATGATAAACATTAAATTGAATGGTAAAAATATATTCTAAATATACTTTAAAACCACTCAAATTCATAATTTATCACTATTAATTATTTTGATTAAAAAAGTTGTTTTTAATTAAAATTTAGAAATTTTCACTATTCATCAAAATATGAAAGTTATCCGAAATGTACCAAAATTTCACCCTAGGCTAATTTTGATATTCCGAATCCAAAAATGAAGTCCATTTTGAAATATAGAATATATATGATTTCAAAAAGTAGGTATTACTATTCACAACGGCTAGTTTAATTAGTTGTGGTGTGTGTTAGAACTCGAGGTTGCGTACAACACACGCTATCGCATTATTCGAAGGGAAACGTACCGTAGAAGCTTGGGGTGTTACAAGAGGGGTTTCTCATTATTTTACTCATTGGTTTATTATTTTCCCACAAGAATATGAATATTTTGAACATTATCATATAAAATATTAAAACTATTAATTTAAGTTTGATGTTTTGGTATTACATTAGCCACAAATCATCAATGGTTCCATAATTCATGTATTAATCTTTTATCGTAATTTATTGTATTTTACTATAAACAAAAAATTCATGTACTTTCGAAAAATACCAAAAACTCACCCAACCCATTTATTGATGTCAAGAATTAAAAAATTAACTCTATTTTATGAAAATTATTTTCTGTGTATAAAAAATTTTATTTTTAATTAAAATGATCATTTACTAAGAAAATAAAAAATTTAAAATAATAATTGATTTTGTAACTCCTGGAAAAATTAATTCATGTCTCATAAATTTATACTATAATCGTAATATAAGAAAATATTAATTTATTGTTACATTTTATGAAAATATATTTTCATTTAAATTATTAAAATAATCCCAAAATTGTAAATAACTATTTATAGAACATAAAAATACAAACACTTAATTAATAACTTTTAACACTTATTTACATATACTATGGTATAATTATATCAAAATTTCATTTATGATATGTATAAATTTTATATATACTTTAATGGTTGAGGCTACTATTCATTTAGCTGGTTTACTATTCATAAGGGTCAAATTACTACTCCAAAGTTCAAGGTACTATTTCATCATTATATGTTATTTAACTTTTTTAAATTCATATTATTTCATTCATTAGTCATTTATAAAGATTCTATTATGTTGAAAACTTGATTTTTAGTGGATTATAATACATGAAATAATTATAATAAGTGAATTTTTATAGAAACAATTCAGGGTTATGACATTCTTCCCCCTTATGAAATTTATCCCTCAAAATTTTGTTTCACTAACTAAAGGGAAAACAGGTAAGTTTACTTATACTTCATCACTTTCTATGGTTCCCATGTTTCTTATGTTTACTTATGGATATGTCATAATAGATTGAATAGGTGTTTGGTCTTATTGCATATATCTTTATCTCCATAATATAAGTTCTTCACTTGTAGCTTCTCGTACAAGAGATAATTTTTCAACTGTACCACCTCAGAATTCAGAATATGTGAGGGATATCTTAAGTAATTCCTCAATCTAGATACATGGAATACATTCTATACTGAAGAGATGGTTGGTGTAAGTACTAGTCGATCGGCAACGACACTAAACGATCAAGGATCTCAAAGGGGTCTATGTAACTTGGACTTATCTTTACATTCTTATGATATATCATGACCCTATTCCTTAAATATATGAGAAGGAATTCCATATATCCAACCTTAAACTCAAGTTCTCATTGATTATTTTCTATATAATTGTTTTTTCAACATTGGGATTCCTTGGTGTACTGCTGAATGGAATTCCCCTTCTCCACCATTTTTGTGACCCTTTCAAGTCCTTGAAGCATATATTCACCATCTTTATCCAAAAATGGTAGTGTTCAATATATCTTTCCTTGAATGGATCCATATTCACAGTGATTCTATGATTGTAGGTTGGAATGGTTGGCGGTTATTGGACGAAGATTCGGCTCCAGCGAATTTGCGGGGATGTTGAAAGTTATGGTATCGAGAAGTGATGTGATGAAGGTGACTGGATGGTAGTGATGGTATCGAGAAGCGATGTGATGAAGGTAGCTATATGGTAGTTATGGTGACGATTCAATATGATGGCAGTGGAAGTGAATAGATAATAAGGTCATCAAGTTGATGATGGGTACAACGATGACATGAGGTCCTTCGTTTTGCGCAAGCAGTTTGTTTGCCCAATTTTTGAATTTGAATTTTAAATTTTAAACATGCTTTTCATAATGGTGGAATATGTGTAATTCTGTTTTACAAGGAAGGTGATTCAATTTTTTATTAAGTGCTTGTAAGGTTCCCTCTCACCCAAAAATTTGTTTTTTTTCAAACATGAAAAAAATGATTTGGAGGAGGAAGGGCTTTATATGGAGCCATTTGGATGCTTGAGTGGAAACTATTTCTGTAAGAAAACACGACTAATGGAAGCATTTGGTCTCATCATTCCATGACGTCCATAGAACATGATCTCAACATGTATTCTAACGTTGGAAGATTCTACTCATATTGGTCATCAATTTAAGGATGATTGGTCATACTGAAGATTAGTTCAGTGTTTAGATCAAGTTAGAGACTTTTCTAGAACTTGGAGGAGAATCTCATATCTCGATTGAGTACAATTGACAGGGGTAATCTATGTAGCCTTACCACTTCATTATTGTGTATCCATGAAAGTTGATCTAGTAATAATTCCTCATGAATTGTGATAAATTGATCTATCTTTGTAGGATGATCCACAAAAACCCATATAGAATTTTTTCCTGAAGATGTGGTTGGATGAGCACTGAAAAAGTCTACAATAATGTTTTCCCACTTCCATGTTGGTATGGATAGTGGTTGCATCATCCCCTTGGACTTTTTTCTTTCAGCATTCACTTGGTAATAAACTAGTAACATTGATATATATTCAACGATATCCTTCTTCATATTCTACAACCAATATTTCTCTTAGAAATCTCGATACTTCTTTGTTTTACCTAGGGGAATAGATAATGTTTAGTTATGTGCATCATTTAAAAGCCACTTATTTATATATGGTTAAAATGGTATACATAGTCATTACTGAAATTTTTAAAATACCTTCTCATCTATTATAAACTATTAGGATTTCCCCTTTCTCATAGATTACACCTTCTTCTAGATATCCACATCATTCATTGGGGCATCCTTTATTTTCTCTACAAGGGAAGCATGAGAAATCGGTTGAGAATGAATTGATTAGGTTCTTTCATTAATAATTCCAAGGTCCATCCTTTTCAAATATAAAAATATTGTATCATTACCAATTCTCAACATTAATTTAGATGATAGATCCTTTCTACATAAGAATATTCTACCTTATAATCTTTACTGAGACGGTAGTGAATTGAGTAGTCATAGTCCTTGATGATCTCTTACTATCTTCACTGGGGAATATTAAGATCCACCTATATGAATATATATTTCAGACTCTTGTGATTAGTATATATCTCAAAATTCTCCCCAAATAGGTAATTACATCATCTTTTCAACCCAAAGATCAAAGCTGCTAACTCGTAATCATGTATATGATAGTTTTGCTCATGTAATTTTAACTAGATTGAAGAAAAGGATCTCAATTTTTCATTTTTCATTATTACATATACTATTTTTTTATTTTATGCATCTTTTAATACCATAAATAGTTCCCCACATGTTCATAGTGTGAGAACCGGTACAGTGATTACCCTATTCTTCAACTTTTTAAAGCAGTCTTCACATTCACTGGTCCAGAAAAACATCACTCCCTTCCAACTCGGCTTGGTTTTTGGTTTTCAAAACCATGATATGTTCCTAAAAAATAAATGGTAGTTCATATATAGAATAAGAAATATAAATATCATTTTTCTTGTGATTACATGCCCCAATAATGATACTTCCTTAATAAAACACTCACATTTACTATACATTTTATATATTTTATCCCTTGGACACGCTGCCTCACCTTGTTTTTCTTCTCGGTTCTCACTTAGCCAAAAAGTGTTTTTAAAAATAAAAAAAATGAAATTTTAGTCATATAGTTTATCCCTTCACAAAGTCTTAAAGATAATTTCCAAATTCTTCTTATGTTCCTCCTTATAATTGGAGTATATCAGAATATAATCAATAAATACTATAAATTGTTTTTCAAAGTACTCTCTAATGATTATATTCATTAAATCTGTGATAATTGTTGGAGGATCGGTGAGTTAGAAGGGAATCCCCATGATATCATAGTGTCCAGACCTCGACCAAAAGGTAGTATTGAGAATATCTTCCTTCCTCACACTTAATTAGTGATATCCTGACCGAAGGTCCACCTTAGAGAAATAACTATCCCCACATAGATGATCAGACAACTAATCTATCCACGGTATGAGATACTTGTTCTTTATATTGATTTTGTTTTGGTCAGGAAAATCAATACATTGGATCATTGATCCTTCATTTTTATTGGAAAATAGGACTGGTTCACCCCATGATGAAGCACTTGGGTATATAAAATAGTTTCTGAGATTATCCTATAACTTATTTTTTAGTTATTTTATCTAAACAGTGTCCATAATATAAGTTTTATTTAATATTGGATGAGATCCAAGAATAAGTGAAATTGAAAACTCAACCTCTATTTTAAGATGAAGACTAAAACAATTTCAGATAATACATCCGTTTGATCCCTCATAATGGGTGTATCTACGGGCTTGATTCTATCTTTTGTCTCATGATTTTGAGAAAGATGTGTTTTCTCATAAGGCAACAATATCCACAATTATAATGATGATTCTAAAGGAGGTTCTTCTTCCTCATTACACTTATGCAGAATTGGAGGATGCTTTGTGATGGGAAGAGTTATCTCCCTTTCCAGATATTCGATGCTGGCTTTACACAAAGATAGCCAATCCATTCCCAACTTTGCATAAATTTCCACCAATGGGAGGATGAAAATATTATTTGGGAGGTTCATTCCACAAATATTAACTAGGGAGGATTTATAAACATTTGATGAAATAATTACCTCATTTTCTATTAAAGCATATAACTCCAACTCCACATTTTAGGTCGTTTTTGAATAGTTAACCTATATATTCATGATATGAAAGAATGATTATAACTTTATTAAAAAATGTTTGATATTCATGAATGAATAACCATCATACCTATAAACACATCATTGTCAGGTTATACCTCAGATGTTGTGATAGTATATTCCCATCCTTACTGTCGTGGAGGTTGTTTTTGTGGATTTCCTCAAATAACCCTTATCTTAAGGAAATGATTCACCTAATTCACATGTTCCTTATAGTTGAAACACTACACTATAGGCTGAGTGTTGATATGAACACACCCTTTTTCTTCTAAATTTGTGGTATTACTTATATTTCTTTGGTAGTTATTATCCAGATGCCTCATTCTTCTATATTTGAAGCATTTTAGGTTTCCAATTAGATAGTTCCCAGGATGTTTCTTCCAATAATTTTGACATGTGGGATATTATGTTTTCTTTCCCTAGTGATATTTATTTATTGATCCACCCATATAAAACTCATTTTTTATATTTTTATCACTTTTCCTATGAGACCACTATGAGTATCCAATTTCCAATTCAACTGTAAGGGAACAATATACAATATCTTCATAGCTATCAATTTCCTGAATTCCCAATTCTTTTTATAGACTCTACATTGTCCCTCTAAATAAGTGATCCACCTTTGTTTTTGTGTTCATGAAAAATTTGAAGGTGTACCTTGAAAGAATTTTAATGTTTTCTTCATACGCCTAAATAGAATCATCTTCCTTCTTCTTATGTATGAGGAAATCGCTTTCTATATTGAGATGGAGGGTTCAAGAAAACTATTGCTTGGGAAATATTTCCATGAATTCCTCCCAATCCATGGGATCAATTTCTTCTTAGGGTTTCATGTTCATGATAAATATCAACCACTGATCTATTTTCCCATCAAAATGATTGAACTCCAATACAACTTTATTTTATTTTGTGTAATGTAGGATATAAAATATCTTTTCAATGGAGTTAATACAATGTTCTGTTAGGAGGGAATTAGAAGATCCACTAAATATGAGAGGCCTTTTCCACATAAAGGATTCAACTAAAAAAATTTCCATCTTATAAGAAGAAGGAAATTCCATGTAATCCAAGTTATTATTCGTAAATTGAACTAGTTGATAATGTACATTACAGATGTTTTGAGAACCCATTCCCATCACATTTGGCATAGAATTTGGGAAATCATCACATTGCCTATAACATTGATTGTTAGAATGGATTCTTATATTCCCAACAATTAACATAAAAAATATACAATCAGGGGGTAGGAATACTTAACTAATAATCATAATAAAAGGAAACATTGAACATAAATGGATAAAATTATAATGGAAAAGTGTATCCGAACATGTGTTTCCCTAAGTTTCAATCTTGGTTATCCATGATCAATTTCCTAAAATATATTTTTATGAGAATATTTTGTTCCCTTAATAATGGTTCATAATAAGGTTCAAAATTTACTAAAGCATATCCCCTAGGAGTGTCCAACTAGGTGCACAATAAAGACTATTTTCTTATACCAGGATACCCAAATTCAGGCTTGAAAAATCTTGTTGGAGTTGTTACTCCTAGGAACATCTGTTCTAGAACCACATCCTCTTGTATTATCTTAACATGGATGTAATATCTTGAAAATCCATTTACTCTATAGTAACCAAAATTTAGGGATGTTTTATCATACTTAGTCTTATACCTAGGGTTCTTACTAATGTTCTCTATTCATAATCTCTAAAAATAACTAGAACTTGCGCTGATACCAACTAAATAGGACCTACCATTTTACACATATCATAACATGATTTTAAGTATAATTAACCGTCAAATACAACCAAGGAACATAATGTATAGTGTCTTAAAAAGATTAGGTACATAATTAAACATTACTAAACAAAAAATTTTATTTAATATTCATTAGGATCTCCTAACATAATTTGATCCCTTAAATACGTATAAGATACCCCAGGGAATACATGAATAAAGGGATTAGAAAAAAAAATCCAAGGAAATAGTGATATGAATGAATAATAGAACATGGGTTAGAAAGAATAACATGATGGTATAAAAATACATAAAACATTAATAAAGACAAGGGAGAATAACTTGTATAACATGGGATCATGGAATCATTGAAATTTAGAAACAAAATATATAAAGAAATATGCATCAGTCAAGTCTCAATGCATATAGAGCACGAGTCAAGACTAACCACCAAAACCATCACACATGGAGCACGAGTTGAGGCTAACGACCAAGACCGTTATAAATATTATCTCATGATACTAAACATTAGCCAATGAATTAGTGCTCTATCTGGGTGAAACCATCATAGCATGTTCATGAATATTTTTTCACATGATCAATCATACATAAGAAATCAACCATAAACATAAAGGTTACCCATGGTAAGAATTTGGTATCACAATCATGTCCAATGGTATAAAATAATGGAATATAATAATTGTGTCCATGAAATAAGAGATTTAAATAATTAATGGATATTAATATGGGAATTTAGGAATATATCATGATAAGTGATGTCAAAATGTAGTTAATACATGTCAAAATAGTGTTTAGTAAACATTAGAAATAAAACATTTTAGTGGTGGTTTTGGAAAATATTAATAATTATTTAAAATCGAAATAGAATAATAGTTTGTATAAAACTAGAAATGTACCGTGATAAGGATTGATGATAAAATTAGTTATTTTTTATAAATATTGGTGGATTAAAACATATTATGGATAGTACATGATGATGGGTAATAAATCGGGAAATTCCTTTAATTGAGCCTTCTTCTAGGGACGATATGAGATGAGAACCTTTTTAAAACATGTATTTCCCCAAAAAAGAAGGATTGTGTGATATGGATATATGAATATGGAATATATAAACCTAATGTATAAGAAATAAACAAAAATAATGAAGCATTACATTAGGGTAATGAGAGATAAATAGTAACTTCATGAGAAGATAGAGGTTCAGAAATGATCCATTACCATATGTAGGAAACAATTCTATAAATGATATTAATGTGATGAATAAAAAATAAGATTCAATAATTAATAATTAAATATCCTTTTCTATATGTAATTTATATATTATTATTTTTTTAGGTTTATTTATGGCCTTTTTTTAGTTATATTGTTCAATTTCATCGTTTAGGAGTGTTCATTTTTGTAGTTTTCATGATTAGTTTGCTTTTATAATTATAGAAGTTCATGTAGAATGAGTATAATTCAAAAAAATTGAAATTATATACTATTAATGAAAAAATATAAGTGTAATAATTATTATATATAATTTTTTCCAAATATTAGGATGAGTCATTATAGGACATGTCAATGACAACCGTTTAGCTTAATTTTAGCATTTTTTCAATCACAATGAATTAGTTTTGTTAAATTATTTAATAAATGTAAATATAATAGTTCCATAAAATTAAATAATATATGGTACATATATTATAATCTAGTTCATCCATAATTTTTTTATTTACCTCCCTTGAAAATGGTAATAGAAAATAAAAAACAATCTTCTTTGAATGTGATAAATTAACACAACCTGGATGATGTTTTCATTTTTTTTTATCAAAATAAGAGGGGAATTAATTGATTATGTATTATTCCATAAAAATAATAAAATTATAGTATATTTAAGGTATTTGAGTTATCAGTACATTTTGATGAGGTTAGGTAAAGATATAAAAAGAAAAGAAAGAACAAAAAAAGATAATAAAAGAAACGGAAAGAGGAATTTACCACTTCAATTTATCCTCTATGGGAGCCTCCATAGGGAAAAGGTTTTTGTATTTTCATGTGACCATGAGATCTAGGAAATGGGGTATAGGTTTTGAAAGACATTTTAATAAAATTTCGGCAAGGTTCAAAGATTGGGAGGTGTGAGAAGAAGATGTGGTGAGGGGTTGTATTTATAGTGGAGGAGGGGAGGGGTGTTTTTACATTATTTTACACATTAGTTTATTATTTTTCCACAATACTATAAATAGTTTCACCATTATCATCAAAAATATTAACATAAATAACTATTTTAGTAGATTTTTGGCTTATATTATCCATAAAACATATATGACTCTATAATTCATGTATTTACCTTTTATCATACATTTTCGCATTTTACTATTCACTGACAAATAAATTATTTCAGAAAAATTAAAAAAATTCACCACAACCATTTTTTTCTATTCATAATTAAAAATTTAAGTCCATTTTATGATACTAATTTTCAAAATTTGAGAAAATAAATATCTAATTAAAATCATCAATTACTTGAAAAATACTAATTTTATACACGAGTTATTAAGAAGACATGGTACATTTTTAAAATATTGGTTTCCAACATGGAAATTCGGAATTTTAATTTTCATTGAAAAATGATTGATTCATATAATAATAAAAAAACAACATAATCCAAGAACATTATTTTTGGTAAAAAAAAATTATAACTGAGAGTAATTCCCCATGAATCCATCATAAAAAGAAATTCTATATGTCATTCGAACTAGATTAGAATATAAAATTGGAATAAAAATTGAAATTAATTTTTCTAACAAAGGATTAGTGTGTGTTTGTGTAAAAAATAAAATACATTTATAAAGATTTATACTTTTTTTCAATTTTTCACACCCTACATTGATTAAATAGATATTAAAAATATCCATTTGGGAATCCTTTTATTTATAATTACAAATTCTTTATTATCTTTATGCATCAAAAAATTATTATCCATAATTTAGGTATTGAAACAAAATTTGAATTAGTGTATGTTTATTTGGATGAATAAAAATTCAGGTGAATATAAAGATCAATTGAAGAAGGTGTAAATAAAATATAAATATTCTATTTAAATGTTATCAAAGAATTGTAAAACATGTATGTGAATGAGTAATATAAATAAGATGTAATTGAAAATGGAATTGTGAGTTAACATTTATATTTATATAAATCCTTATCAGTTAACATTGATTTTCTATGTCCCGAACTAGATTCTTCCGTAATTATTGAATTGTAATGATAAAAATATTATTCTATGATTAACATATAAAATTCTTAAATTAGGAAAATTAGTTTTCTGTAGGTTTAGTTTTAATCCTATATGTGGTTTCATACTATAATAATAATAATTTTTAAATTTCGTGTTTCTTCTTGAGACTAATTTAAAGATTTTCTACCACTGTAATGTTAGTTTTATGTCATATAAAATTACAAAAGGATGACCTGCCAAATTTGTGGCTCACACTAGAATAAACCAGATGCCAGTTACTTCTCATTTGAGATTAACTAACAAATATAGGTTTCATTGATGACTAACCAAATGAAAAAATAATTTATAAGAATAATGTTGTCACACCACATATTATGTCACATTAAATCATTATAACACCTCGTGTATGAATCCTTCATACTGGGAGATGCACTATTTATAAATAAATGGGGTCCCAAATACCTCAAATATGATTAAATTAGAATGAATAAGTATATATAATAATTTATTCGGGATATATTTTCTTATAAAACACTGGATAAGATAGGTTTTTATGTAAAAATAAACTCGGTTTGGAGTACCACTATTTTCATCATCCTCACCATAGAGATGTAACCCACGTAATCTATTTGGACCAACTTAACACCTATTACATTAAGAAATACAAAATCTCATATAAATGGATCATTATAGTGAAATGTATCATTATTCCTCTATAGAAAAAAAAATATTGGCCCAGAACACACGATACATAGCAATGAATCATAATCTCAAGACACTACTACACTTACTTGATTATCCAAAACCAAGAAGCCATTGATATCATTTGGAATTCCCAAATCCAACATGAAATCTGAAAAAAAATATTTACTTAAATCCTGATATTATTGATCCATTCATCCAAATGGATTTCCTATAAAAACATAAGGGAAAGAGAGATTATTGAGTAATAGTAAACTATTTGGGTCATAATATGTAATATCAAGGTGGAATCACCCCCCTGGCCTTGTCTTCATGTGGAACTGATAAATAAAAAATTAGATCACATCCACAGCTGATAAATTATAACCTCACACCCTATTAAAAGGGTTTGTATATGGTTTAATTTAAAATAGGATTTCATTGATCTATTCTATAATTTCATTTATAGAATTTTTAATAAGATGTTGTATTAAATAAGATTTTTTATATACATCCGCTATTTTATATGTGTCCCCTTTGATACTCTATAAAAATCATTAATTTTTGAGTGTTAACACAATCCTAGGTATAATGGGAGGTTTAAATGATTCTCACATGTCCCTTATATTTAATCACATTATGTAATTTATTAATTTTTAATGTAGAAGTGGTAATTTTATGACATTTTCTGGTTATTTTACACATTCCCTTATTAATTCCAAATATTTCAATCAAATAATTACTCAATCATTATACCACCCTTTTATTTGATAATTATTTACTTTATTGAGTCATATTATTCAAGGGATACATACTGAATGATGGTAATGGTAAATAATGGAGGTTTGTCTATGAACACGAAAAACCCAACACATGAATATATGGAGGAGGTGAGACCTGGTGTAACCAAGAGATAAAAAAAATTCAATATGTAAAATAATAAAATATGAAATTGATGATACATGAATGAATTTAATTGGATGATACATGAATTAAAAAAACTTATGTAGGAAACAAAGGACTTCTATTAGCCAAACCAAGGTCCAACCTCTTTTGTATTAGTGTGTGTTCAGATTCTATTCATGATATTTCATATTTCTCTCACACTACATAGCCTAGGCCCCTATTTCAAATCTTTTTATAATAAATACACAAAAAATATAAATAAGTGAAAATAATTTTGAAAAATAATTATTATCATTGTGGAATGACCCAAGGTATTCAGTGGTTTCACTAGGATTTTATATAAATTTTTTTATTTATTGGTCCATGAAAAAAAAGAGTCACCATATAAGATCCACTATATTTTTTTTTATTTTCTACATGATCCATATTCATGGTGTGAAACCCATGCATGTTGACCATGAAAAAATGATATTACTCAATTCATAAATATAGAAGCTATATTTTCCCAACATTACTCTACATTATTCAATATAAAACATTATAATAAATATTAAATACAGAATTAAACTAAAATAATTAGTATATAGATTCAAAAAACATAATTTTACATTCGTGACATCCCATGGTAATAAAAGGACTTTAAATGGATGTTTTTCTATACAATACATAAAAACACATCCCCTGAACTCAATAACTCTTACCTTTTATATAATTCACTTTCCAAATAATATGATAAGACTATGGATTTAATACAACCTTATAATGAACCAATTGAGGGAATCCAATTCTGATCCCAAATTCCTTCTTCATTACCACTAAATGTGATTTCAAAGTCACCATAAGCTATAAATAAGTTCCATGGAAATCATACTTATCCTTTTCCGATGATTTAAAACAATTATATATAAAATAATACAGGGGTTCCAGTCTATCTTTTGGTATGACCACTCCATAAATTGGATATGCCAAAATTATTAGATAAAATTTTCTATAAAATAAATGACTTTTAGATTGAGTGCAATAATAAAATCCGGTAATAATAGAATAATAGTTCATGATTATCAATACACCAAAAAATCAATTTATTTTACACAAATATACATAAAATATAGACAATAATTATATAATAACTATAACGAGTCAAAAATATATAATGATTAAATTTAAGGATCACACGTCCAAATAAAAAGATATTGAGTATGTGAATAAAATTTAACTAAAATCTTCCCATTTCTATGTAACAGTTATTCATACTCCACTTAACACTTCAACCACAAGTAAAAAAATGTTAAATATAGTCTAATATGTATAAGTATATCCATGTCATTACCTAAGGCATAATAGTATGTGTCTTAAAAAACCTAATTTAAATATATAAGGAATGAGTAAAAAGCTCAGTACGATTCAACTAAGGATTCTATACTAGTATTTTAAAACAAAAATTAGAATTCTAGATGTAAAATCTACTTAATTAATTTATCCATTGGTTTTTTATTAAAACAATAAAAAAGAGAAAAAAGATCATATTTCTAATAAGAAAAATATAAGCAACAAAATCATAGATAAATTGATCAAGGAATAATGGAATCATAGATATAAGCATGCATCATTAGGTATCTAAATTCATTAGATGAAAATATAGGGTCCCAAATAGAAAATATAAGACTCTTGACTTGAAAAACCATTATATGATAATATTAATATTTCTTAGACCATATAACCATTGGGGTTTACCTAGGATCATTAAAAGGATACATCCCATTTATTTCATAGTCTTAATTTGGGGCACTAAATATCTATAATATCAATATTATAGTGCTAGTCATAACTTTCCCTCTAACATACCCAAGTATTCCAATGATTTATTTTTAAACAATTAGTAATCCATGTAAGTAAAACTTATAAATAACACCTCACAAACAAAAAGTCTTAAAATAAATATACCTAATATATCAATATCCTTCAATCCATATAAAAAATTTTTATAATTACATAAATAATGAAAAAGTGTAAATGAAAAGGGTATTAATCATAAAATAATTTTTTCATTGTCAAAAAACTATGTTATATTAAAAATATAAAAACATGAAATTATTATTTCAAAATTAAAAATATAAATATATACATGATTCCAAAACAAAATCCATTATTTCATCTTCAATATTTTTTTTTGAAATTTCAATTATCACTTATTTTAAAACAATTTTTAAAAAAAGAATGTGTTCATATCCTTATCAAATTCACTTTTTCTGTAAAAGAAAACCCTAAATAGATAATATAAGTATATCATAAAATTGTAATAGTAATTTAATATATGCTTGACATATGAGTGAAATAAAAAAACATTGAAAATAATATTTTTTTTAAAGTAAAATGATAATTATAGATTTTCCTACAAAAATTTCATTCAATACAAGATAAGTATTTCCAATCCAATAAAGATGGAATGAAAAAAATACAATTATAAAACCTAAAATCAAAGAACCACCAACTAATTTACATTAAAAAATAAACCCTATATATTAATTTTAAATTGAGGGAATTGAAATGAAGAAAAAGAAGATAGTAGAAGAAAAATATAATATTAGATATTAATACATTAAGAAATTATCCAATGTTGATTTAGATTTATTTAAACATCTAAGTGGATGGTTGGAGTTCAAAAGAGAATATTTCCTAGAATACTCAAGAATGATGGAGAGGAAAAATACGTTTGAAAATATATAAATGATATTTAAAAATAATAAGAAAACCTATTTTTAATGAATATAATTTCCTAACTATATAATGTCGAATAATGAAGATCAGATAATAAAAACATTAATGGTTTTTATTTTTAGATATTAATACTCTTCTTACACTACCTCTATTACCATATATATAAAACATGAATTCTCTAAAGAATTAAATAAATCTTTATTTGTATTTATGAAGTAATGAAAATTAAATAAATCAAATATTTATCAGAATAATTATATTCTAGTTATGTTATGGGTGGAACATCGTATTATAATAATGTAAATCACATTCATATTTTCATACCATCAATGCATTGATGATAAAATATTCTTGAGTCATATTAATTTAAAAATCATGTTTTGAAATCCACTTTTATCTATTATTTTCATGATAAACATTTTCTAATTAAAAATCATGTTATTAAAATAATATAAACATTAAATCCTTGAATGACTCATAAATTAGTGTGGCTATATTGACTTGTTATTTCTTCCCAATGTTTCCAAATTCATTATAGGAATCATTAGTTGATTCAATGGATGAATTAAATGCAAATATCATAGCAGTTTCTTATTATGGGAAAACATTGTATTATTTTTATGATATTTTTATATTTTTATTTTCAAGATTATTTAATCACCATAATATCTCAACAATTCCTTGATTTTTGATTTCTTAATAAATATTATTCATGCTACATCGATACTTGAATGATAATTAGTAATGATTGTGCGTGTTGGGTTTATTTTATATCATTTAAAGAATAAATCCATTATAAAATTTTCCACTTAATTATTATTATTATTATTTATCTTTAAATAAATTTAATTGAATTATATATAATCATAAATTTACTTTATAATAGTTTCTTGATGCTTCACCAATTCTACACTTTATATTTAAACACAGAAAAAATAGCTATAAATATAATCAATTAAAATAGAATAAAAATTAAGAATCTTCTTTAGATACTATTAATATATGATTCCTAATTCAATATTAATAAATAATAGTCCTTAAATGGAAATATTAAATCATATAATAGTAATAAACACTTAATGATATCAATTTTTTGAAAACATCAGTAAGCCAAATTGTCTATTTACATCAATAGAAATTCATAATATCAATAAGATTAATGTGGTAAGAATACTCATCATGAAATAAATATAACAAAAACTCAGTATGAGAAAAAAGACTTGAAAATAGGGATCTGATTCTAGTTATAAGTCCATTTTGTAGTGTGTTGACCATTTAGAGGGAGAAGAATCAGTTATCAATGTTTAATTCATAAAATATAGTCTAATGTTATGTTTTCATCAAAACTCTCAAATATGTTTTACCTATTAATGTTACTTAACTCACCTATTTTATTTCATATTATTATAAAAAAATGAATATATAAATAACAAGAATTCATAGAGAGTTTTTAAAAGGTTTCCTAATCTTGGAGTGTAACTAGTCTTCGTTAATAAGTGAGTGGTATCCCACTTCTATAAAAAAATATTATATTTTGAAATCCATTAGAGTAAATAGATATCATATAAATATATAACATTCAACATCTCACTCTAAACTCACAGTGTAAATCAATGAAAAATAAAAAAATTAAAAAAAATCAAAGTTAGATTATGATACCAAGGGTTTCCTCCAACATTATTTCAATATTTATATCTCTTCCCTCATGAATGACTTATGAGTTCAGACATTATTTATAAAAATCTAATAATTTTTTTTCATACTCTAAAATATTAGTAGGGAATGTAAAGAATATTCTTCATACTACAAATTTGGATTCAAAGGCATAGTATATAAAAATTATCCTCCATTTATACCACTTCATAGTTGTGTAAATATGTCTTTAAGACTAGTAGTACATACATCACATGCTTCTATAATTCTGATAATGATATATCATTAAAACCTAATACTATATACTGATATTTTTTTCTTATGTGTATTATGTTATTCAGGATGTTATACACATGTTCATTCTTACTCCAACAGTCATCAATAATTTTTGAACATATTTACAAGATGTATATATTTAAACCATCATAGAAAGTAATATTGATGAAAAATGTATGAGTGTTATACATTCCTACTAATGTATCACCATTTATATTCCTATATTTAAAAATTGTCTTTTAATAATGGCATAAAAATTATCCATTATTCAATTTAAAATCCCTCCTGCAATCTCTAGTAATTCAATATCCCTCTACCTCTATTAATTCATGAATCTAAAGAATATATGACTTAAATATATCCATGTTTTACTAATCATATAGTATTATATCGAATAATTATCATCTTTTTTCAATGATCTACCATAGATATATTTATTAATTTAGTGGATATTCATTACAAAAATCTTTCCTTATGGTAAATAATAATAAATCTCCAAATACAAAATACATATTTTACATCATTTCATGGTTTTTTAGATTTTAACATCATAAATTCATTAAGACTCATTGAAAATTCACCATGAATCATAAAAATTATACTAAGAATTTGGTAGTATCAACAATATAATGATTTTTTTTTAACTACCTAATTTTTATGACATGAACCTCTATTTGAGGAAAAGTAATTTTTGTATGAAAGAAAACTTTATTATAATATTTTATTTTAATGTATTCCAAAATATATATCAAACAGTATGATTCCCTAAAAAAACTGTAGTGTTAGAAAAATAAATATTACATCTATATAATACATGATCATTTGAAGGTTTTATTTCTATTTGGACTCTAAAACTCTCCAAGAGTGATCATTTCTCCTCATATACCTCTAAAATAATGTTTGTAAATGAGACTAATAATTCCAATATTTATAATTTCATCTTCACATATTTGGTTCTTCATAAACAATAGCTTATAGATCCTATAATATTATATTTTAATGATAGAATTTTTATCCATTGAATTACAAATCATTTAAACTGAACATCCAATTTTGTATTTCAATCAATATACCTCCTATCATGTTTAATTATTCCACATTCTCTTATTAATTAATCCTCTATCTTATGGATTACCCTCATAGGATTTAATTTTTCAAAAAATAATTTTAAATAATGATAAATATATGCACAATTCCTCATTTACATCAATTGGTTAACATGTTTCACTTCAATCATAATGTTCAAAAGATAGAACACCCTTTCACATCATTTAATTTCACTTGAATCTCTAATTAAATCCAACGTTCTTATTTAGTACGCGTAAACCACATGTCGATATCAATTTTAATCTTCAATTTACATTATAATATTAATAGTTCACCATAAAAATAGTAAAAATGACGACTCAATAGCCACCCATACTTGTCTTTCTTTAATATGACTTTTTATAGTGAATTTGGGTAATCTCCTAACCATAGAATGTATTCCCTTGTGTATTATTAATTTTATGGAGGCATTTTAAAACTCAAATTATCCCAACCTTCATTTTAATAATCCTAATTAATAGTTAATAATCATGATAAGAATTAATAAAAAAATATTTTTTCTCTTTATTATTGACCTATTTGAGTATTTCAAATAAAATAAAATAAAATTACATAAGAATAAAAATACGTAAATACTTAATTCATCTCATATAAATATGTTTGTTTATTAAAACAGATAATTCACCTCAAATAAACCCATCTCATATGAATTTCATTCTATATGATATGATTATATTAATATGATATTTATTGACTTGTTTATATTTTTTTCACTTAAAGATTCATGTACACCATAACCAACTTCCAATGCGGGTGATTCCCACCAATACATCCTATGATTAGATATAGTTTTGAGGATTCAAAAAATTGAAATGTATAAGTAGTCATGTGGATCATGGGAACTCAATTTAAGCATTATTATAGAACTTTATACTCCATTGGTTGATATTATTTCATGGTTGTACAAGGATTTATCATATAATGGTATTCTTAGTATTCTTAAGGAATATGGTGGAATCCATTATCATCTTTTTCATTATATTAATTACTACCTACACATTTATTCTCATTATATTAAATTCTACTATCTCGTGAAAATAATTTTAGATCGTAATACCCATTAAAATTATCTATATTATGGATAATTATGTCAATATTAATAATTAATTCAACATAATTAATATGTATCATCAAATATTTGTTATCTAATGTTTAAATAGGGGTATTTTATATTCATCATTCTCTTATTAAATGTTTGTGATTTTCACTAATCTATATAATTCATCAACATATCTATAATTAGCTATTTAATTTCATTAATAATCATATAATATGTGTCCCACATCATGAAATAAATCAATATATATTCATATTTCCATTATAGGATACTCAATTATTGGTTCAACATTATAAAAATATTTTTACTATACTTTATATAATTAAACTTATTGTAAAACAATATGATGTCAAATATAATTTGTATCATTCCCAGCCACCAATACTATTTTTCAGGTCATGGTAGATCTTTATAATTCTATGAGATACTACTAGAGTATAGATATAAAATAATGTCATAACATACTCTCAAAAAAAATGTCATTTGATGAATAGTCCTAGGAAGAGAGTTCCTAGCTCCCTAACATCAAAGAATTTTTTGGGAACATCATCTAAACATATATAATCTCTTAAAAATCCTCAATAAAATATTCTAGACAAGCCCATGGTATAACTAATACCTAGAATCAATGAATTATTTGGATCCATGACTAGTCCTTGGTATATCTAATCTCTTTAAAGATTGTGGGTTTCAGCATCATTATGAATCCCACCATCTGATATGTGAGTTATCATTACAATATTAGTGTCATTCACTACAATGATAGATATTAGGGGTTCTCATATGGAATACATAGTTAAATTTCATCTCCAAAAAATTGTTCATTCAAACCATGACTTCTTTTTTAAAAATAATATCTAGTAGGTGATGCTTTGACAGGTTTATAGTTTAGTTACTATGCATGTTAGTTGTGTAGTATTTGAAAATGTAGAAACTAAGAAATACAAAAAAAATTACTATTTGGGTAACTGTGTATGAAAACATTATAATTGATGAAATATAAATTTTTATAAAAAAATATTTATCTTCTTTTTTTTCATCCCAATTAAAATCATCAAAAAACCCTTGACCAGTTTTATAAAATATCTTCCATGATTTTGAGGTGTTTCAGCACATAAATAGTAATCTCCCTCACAAATTAACTAGATCGATATTGGATCGATGGTAATATTTCCATGATCTTATTCATTCATCGTTATCCATACTTATCTATATTAATTGTGAGTATTTTTGTGAAAAACTTATGTAGGGATTTGATTGTGAAGGGAATGACTATGAGATTTATTTCATGTTGAGAGGCATGAAACAATTATACAAATAACATCACTTTTGGATATAGATATAACATATTATAATAATTTCAGTCTACATAAGTATTGTTTATTATTTTCTATGTTGCTTCTCATCTTTTAATGTGTTTGTTGATGTGATTTTCAAATATGGTGATATTGAATTAAATTAATCAAATTATTAACAAATTCAAATTTATTTATAAATCATGGATTATTTTTTTGTGAAAAAATAATATTTATTTTCATTTGAATCCATGATTTTTGAATATTAAGGTAATTTGTTTCTACAAAGGAGTTTATCATGGAAATCGTTAAAATTTAATTAAAATTTAATTCATAGGAAAATTATAAGGAAATGAAATATTTTAAAAAAAAATTATTAAAATTAATTTAATTTGAAATATTATTTTTTGAAATTTATATTATTAATTTAATGTATTTTTATATTTAAAATAATGGGTTTTTGGGGATGTAATTGTGAAACCCATGATAGGAAGATATGGGTTTAGAAAAAAAAACGAATAGGGTGAGAATATGATCTAAAGTCAAAATTACTATAAACATGAATGAGAATATCCATGGAGAAATAGATATGAATGACCAATTTTTTATATTTTATAGACAATATGACATCTTCCATAGATATTAACAATTGTGTATTGTAACATATGGGTGGATGAAGATTTATAGTAGTTGATAGAGTGATTATATGTTTGTTTTTAATTATTTATTATTGATCTTGATTCCCAAATAGTATTGATATATTTTTATATTGATATAATGAATATATTTTGTATAATTATTTCGATGTTTGTTTTTTTTGTTATGGGTGAGTCAAGTGGTCTTAAAAATATTTTAGGGACTCCATGGAGGGTTGGATTTGATATGATGTGTTGGGTTATATGATTTTTTATGAAAATATATATTTGAAAAGTCATATAAATTTTCTAAAATGGATTTTTTTTTCATATGTTGGATAGAATATGTTTAAATATACAAGGATTATTTTAAAAATACATCTTTTTAATGTTTACCCACACCTTTTTTTATTAAAATAGGAAACTTTAATGACTAAAATCAGTAGAAGTACATGTGCAAATCCATGAAGGGAAATTTTTTAGCCAGATCTAGTTGGAATCGAAAGGGCCTGAGGCCACAAGCTGATGGGACACGTTGTTTCTTTCCCTTTTGGTAAAGAAGAAGGTGCATTAGGAGAAGTGTTGGAAAAGCGAGAGAATTCTCCTGATGATGATGCCAAAAGACTGGAGCCCACCATCATTGTGGTTAATAGCCTCGATCACAGAAAGGCAGTCGGAATCAACAATGATATCTCTCCATCCACATTCCAAGGCGAGCAACATGCCAGCAAGGATGGACATGGCCTCTACAACTGTAGGTTCCCAGAAATCCCAATGTGGTTCGTACTTTATAGTAAGGATTTTCCCCAGATGATTTTAGGTCAGGAGGCTAAGAGAAACAAGCCCAACCTTTGGGGGTGATGTGTCCATGTAAATCTTATGAGTTCCTTCCATTGGGGGATTCTAATGAGGGGGGAAGGGGATGTTAACACCTGGCGTAAAGTGTCCATTGTGGTCTTTCCATCCCTCAATCCAAGAGGTGTCCAATTCAATCCAGAATTCGGGAGGATTGTGGGCTTGATGAAAAACAGCATCGTTGTGCCGGACCGAAATAATCCATGTCAGAGAGAAAAGTGAACCTGAAATAGCCGAGGAAAAAGAGGGGCACCAACGCGTCATATGATCAGGGAGGTCAGAGGCCGATGTCAATGAAGTGGCCGAAGATGGGCCCCATTTAGTCCAAATTTTCTTAGATCCCAGGCAATGAATAATGGCGTGAAAAGGAGTTTCTGGGATGTTCGGGCTGAAGGGGAAAAAGTTCTTACTGGCCATATGGTGATAAGCGAGGATGCTCATGGTTGGGAGATTACCTGTGCAGATCTGCCACCACAATTGGCATAATTTAGGGGGAACGTTGAGCTTCCAAATCAAATTGCATGGTCCCTCATCCCGGCTGACTGAGTGGCTGCCAAGAGCCAATCTATAACCAGACCTCACCGTATACATTCCTGAGATGTAATTGATCTAGAAAATCTGTTCAGGGCCAGTGTCATGGACCCAGAGAATGCTAAGGATAATACTTTGCTCCATTTCATTTAACCAATCAAGGATTTTCTCCAGACACCACCCCTCTCCCTGGTCGGATAGGAGGCAACTGACAGTGGTGTTTTCAAGTCCTGGTTGGATTGGGGATGTAGCTCACCTATCATCCTTGTCGATAAGCCAAGGATCAGTCCAGATATTGACCGATGATCCAGACCCAATCCTCCAGCCAAGACCTATTTCCAGAAGCTTTTTATCCCCCCATATTCTTCTCCAAAGGAAGTTGTGGCGGGGACCAAGAGAGGAAGCATGAAAGTCCGTATGGGGAAAGTACTTAGCCCGGAGAACCCGTGAACAAAGAGATGACAGATGGTTAAGAAGGCTCCATCCTTTCTTGTCCAATAATGCATCATTGAAGAGTCACAAATTCCAGAAAATTATCCCTCCCTCTAATTTGGATTTGCAGAGTTTCTCCCAGGCCAACTAGTGGGGTCGATTCCTTCTATTATTCTTCCCCCACCACAAATTGGTAGTGCGTGTGTGGATCTGGTAGACGATGAAAGATGGGAGCTTAAATAGGGACATAAAGTAGCTGGGGATGGACTGGATAACGTCTTTGATGAGGGTCTCTTTTCCTACTTTAGATATTCCTTTAGGGAACCAGCCAAGAATTGTTTTCTCGATTTTGTCCACAAGAGATGCGAAGATTTCTTTTTTTGATCGTCCAATCACCATGGGAAGCCCAAGGTACATCTGATGTTTCACAACCATATGGATACCAGCTAATGTGAAAATATCATCCCTTTTATAAAGAGGCACCCCAGCGCTGAAGGATATTTCAGATTTTCCATGATTGATCGATTATCAAGACGCCTTCCCATACTGTTGGATCGCATGGCTGATCACATGGAATTAATTAATTGTTGCTCTGGAAAACATGAGACAATCGTAGGTGAAGAAAATATGCGACACTGGTGGGCTAACATGGCAGACCTTTTCCCCACGAATAGATTTGGAGGCTGCATCCTAGGAAATAAGATTAGAAAACAAATCATCTACCAGTATAAAGAGAAAAGGGGAGAGGGGGCCTCCCTGGCGAAGGCCTTGAGATGGGGTGAATCCTCTAGTGAGCTCTCCATTGAACTTGATTTTGAAGGAAATGGTCAAGATGCACTCCATGACCATATCTGTCCATTTAGTGCAAAAACCCATTTTCAACATGACAACATGAATGAAGTTCCATTCCACTCTATCATAGGCCTTGGTTATATCTAGTTTCTAGGCCATGGTTCTTATTTTCATGGTGGAGCATGATTTCATGGAACAGAACACTTCATGGGCCACAATCTCATTTTTAGTTATCAGTCTATTGGCCACGAATGCGCTCTGATTCTCAGAGATAATATCAGGTAGCCAAGGTTTTAGCCGATTGACAAGGATCTTTGAGATGATCTTGTACAAGATATTTCAATGGCTGATAGGTCTAAAATCAGGGATCTCCAGTGGATTCTTAATTTTGGGGATAAGGACAAGGACAGTTTCATTGATGTCAGAAATTCTAGTAGTCCCAGCCCATATATTTTTCATCATATTGCAGATTTCAGGACCGATAATGTTCCAATATTGTTTAAAGAAAAAGGCGTGGAACCCATCCGGTCCCAAGGCCTTAGTGGGATGGATATGTTTAAGATCCAGGCGTTTCTCATCATCTGTCACATCTTTGGTGAGCTATCTATTGATCTCATCGGTTATCACATGTTTGATGAAATCTTTCACCTCGGAAGACATGAAAGGGGTTCCAGCAGCGAAGAGGTTATGGTAGTAGTTTTTCAAGGAATCGTGGATAGCATTGGTGTCAGAAACCTTGCTTCCATCGGGTTTTAAGATGCCTGTAATAGCATTTTTTCTATGCTTGGATAATGATTTTTGGTGAAAGAACTGGGTATTAGTGTCCCCTTCTTTAATGTGGTTATCTTGGGCCTGCATGGCCCAGAAACATTCCATGACACATAGGGTCATGTCTAACTCTCTTTGCATGTATCCAATATCAAAGAGAATGCAATTAGATGTGGGTTGTTTTTAGGAGGTTTTTCAGTCTCTTTTCAAGGACACCAGAGTTCCGGTCAGGGTGGCAGAATTTCTTATTTCTCCAAGACCTCAGCTCAGATGTGACCTGTTGGAGATTGAGGGAAATATCCACTTCCAGCTTGATCTAATCACCTCTTCACATTCCTGATCTTTTTCCCAGAAGTTCTCAAATATGAAAGGTTTGCAAGGTTAACTATTTTGTTCGCCTTGCGTGCAATCAATGAGAATTGGATAGTGGTCTGAGAAGTTAAGGTCCATGTGGCCGATTTGAAACATGATGAACAGATTAATCCAATCATTAGATCCCAAAAATATATCAAGACACTCAGAGACTCAGGTGCCTTCATTATTGCCACATAACCTAGTAAAAGTATTATCAGTGTACCCATGATCGACCAAATCCGCCTTAGATACTGCTTCCTTGAAGTTTGACATTGAAACTGAGGGTCGAATGTTTCTTCCCCTCTTTTCCTTATGGAACCAAATCTCATTGAAATATCCTCTGAAGAGGATAGGGAATGGTAAGTCATGTCACACCTTACTCAGAAGATCCCATGACTTCACCTTATCATTATGGTATGACCATCCATAGAATCCCACAAAGGTCCAAGGTGGGTGAGAGTCTGTTTGAATAGTCGCTGCCACATGGTGCGAGGAGAAGGACAAAATTTTGAATTCATTATGGTCCTTACAAATGAGACAAGGGACCCCATAATGGCCTTGTCTGGGCACCAGAAAGCAACCATGGAAGCTGCACTTCAGAGAAATACCACTGGTGTCCTTGTTTTCCAGTATGGTTTCAGACAGAAAAACCATATCGGAGCGACTTTGAACGCAATTTTGCTGAAGCATGCGAACCGTTTGTGAGTTCTCAATCCCATGACAGTTCCAACACAAAGAAATCATTGCTCTAGGAGGGACTGGGTCTTTCCCGTCCCCGCCTTTGGTTCTCTTGGACTGGTTTCTCCATATGTTGTTTTCCCCCTTTTGGTGGGATTCCTCCCTGAGTGGCATGTTTCATTATGTCTTTTCCTGAACCCAGGTATAGGGTCTTCCATTGGACCATCACTTTCTCTTAGCTGCACCCCTTTCCATGTTCGACGGGTAATTGGGCCCAGTGATGAATTCACCGTCATTCCATGTTCTACTATTGTTAGATCACCTGTTGCGGCCAGTTGTGGGTCAGGATCTGGATCTGGTGGTTCGATGTGCATCAGCATTGGATTTGAGTAGTATATTGGTGGTTCTTTGTGCGTTGTCTCCAACTCAGTATATGTTTGAATCTAGTCCATCAGGGGGTTAGAGGGAAATCCAGCATCTCTCTGAGTGGGATGGCCAGCATTAGGGAAATCCAATGGTCCTAGCATTTGGTATTTTTCAAGTATGGGTTTTTCCAGACTAGTATGTGCCAACGTGAGACGGTCACAGTCCTTTTGTTTTTCCATCATAGGGATGACATCATATTTATTCGTTTTGGCATGGATCGAAGGGCCATATTCAAGGATAATGTTACCTGATCCACTCTTGTCTTTAGTGGTGCACTTTCTTTCTAGATGGACAAGGCGACCAAAGGATAAGCATAAGATTGGAAGTTTCTCAAACTTGAATGATATCCAAATGTTGGTGTATTCGATTTTCAGGAACATTCCCCTCATCAGAGGCTCTGAAACTTTAATTTCAGCCTTGATCTAGACCTCGGTGCTCCATTGTATTGGGTCTGAGCTATCCCAGTCAAGAAAGAGACCTAAACTGTCCCTGATTTCTATCATGATTCGTTCCATTCCAGCATAGAAGGGAATTGTTTAATTTGTATCGAGAAGGGGGATCAGTTTAAATTCACACACTGGATATCGTCCTGCCCATTGAACTCTTCCATGAGGAGGAGTTGGTTATAGAAGGACCTCGGTCTTCCCCGCAAGATTTTTTCTCTATCTCTCTCATTGAAGAACTCAAAGACGAAGCGATTGACCCCCGCCTCCTAGATACCCACTCATGATTCAAGTTTCCAGATGTTTTGTAGAGTGTCTTTGAGAGCTCCCTGATTTAACAAAATGTTTTCCACAAACTATCCAACCACGAGCAATGACATGTGCGTTTCCAAAAGTGTGTCTTTGTTTCTTCATGCCTCGATGGTCGCCTTTTCTTTGTCCATCAGGGACAACCTCTTCTATTGATTCACAAGTTCTGCATCCATAGAGCAGTACCAAAAAAGATTATGCAATTCTCTAAAAGATTGTCACCCTGGTGGACCCCATGGACCTGGAACCCTTGCAATGAAACTTGGAAAAAGCTCTGGAAAAAATGCTCGGTACGCAAAGCTGACCCAGTCCAGCCACACACAAGTCAGGCCCGATCAAACAAGGAAGTCACTGGAACCGACACACCTTCATGGCCTCCCAGCACAGACCAGTCAGAAAGGTCTGCGGCCTTCATGAGAGACCCTTCCCATTGAGAGGACACGCTCAAGAAACCCGCACCGCCGCTCAGACCAGTAGTCGCGGTGCAACACATCACATCAGAAACATCGTGGCATCACAACGCAGCATAAGCTTCACGAAGGCTCATCGCAGAACTGACTCATCACGACGACCATGCCCACAGGACACCGCCTTCTTCACTACGTGCAATAGGACTTTGTGGAAGAACTCCCTGCGGCAGGAGCTTCGCAGCGTCTCCAAAGCGATCCCTCAACGCGGTGAAGCAATGCGGCAGGAGCTTCGCAAATCCAGTCACTTCGCAGAAGCACACCCCACGGAAGGAGCTTCGTGGAAAGACCTTCAAAAATTTCCAATGATATGAATCGTCGCAGGAGGTTCTTCGTAAAGAAAATCGCGTTGGAACCTTCACGAATACAATGAACCGGCGTACCACCCACAAGACACCGCCTGTCGTAACTGAAATAGGAAGAAAATTAAGAATGGTGAAAGAAATCCTCAAACTCTAGAAAAAGTCACAGAGCTCAGAGCTTCAGGAGATGAAGTTGGGGAAAGGCAAAAGGGGGATGAAAACTTCAAGACTGGTGACAGACGCGGGGCAAGAACGCTCATATCTAAAAGCTGAAGGAGATTGAGATTAGGGATCTAGGACCACCGGCCCTCTCCCGGGTCTAGCACCGACATAGCTTGCCTCCGACGGAAGGGAAAACGAGACGCTAGGGAGGCTGGATCAGCGACTCAAGGTGATTAAGAGAAGAAGAAGCATGTCATCTTTCGAAGCACGGAAATTGGGGTCAGGGACCAAGCGGGGAAAACTAGGGTAAAGGGGAAAAACCCAATTGTGGATTGTCAGGGAGCATCACAGAAAGGAAAGTGAATCTCTGGCACTGGAACTGAGGGGGGGGGGGGTCTGTGAGGTTCAGAGCGGATGCAGGGAGGTATATATCAGTGTTTGAACACTTGTTCAATATTGGAGTTATAATATCCAAAGATATTGGATTATTTAATTTTTCATTTAAACCTATTTTACCCAAATACATAATATTTTTTTATTTTCACTATTTTACAAATAATGTTTATTTTAAATATATTATATTGGTTCTTATTAAACATTAATTTCATATTGCATGCCTGGTATATTTATTTTGATGAATTTTTTTTATTATAGTATGTGTTTATCACCAAATATTTGTTTCCAACATCCATTAATCAGGGATTTTAATGTATATTTGGTGTCCTTTGATATAGTATCCAGATAGTTATATAAGTCAACATGTTGAAAAATTGTATTGGAGTGTTATTTTAAGTATATTCATGGGAATAATACATTAGGCACAAGGATAGTTTTTATGGGACCAAAGATTTACCTATGGAATTATTTTCTTATCAATTTAAAGAAAAAATATGATTCCTTCTATTTCACATTTAACAATGGATTATATGACATCCTATAAAATTTATTTATTATAACCTATATTTTTTATGAAACTATTGTAGTCTGAGATGATATGTATATTCATGCATCAAGTTATACATGGATAAATTAAATATACATTTTCATAGATTATGAAAAATATTTTATTAAATATTTTTGGATTTTAAAATGACTTTAGCTTTCCATGGACATTTAAATTTTCATACAAATATATTTTATTGAAATTATTTCATATAAGGATTTCAGAAGAAAAAAAATTGAGGAATGAAAGAGAAAGAACTAGTGAATATAGTATCATAGATATAAAATTGGGATTTGAATATTATATTGGGAATTTATTTTAGTTTATAGAACCATTTATTTTTATTTTTTGTGAAAATATTAAAAATAAAATTTCCAATGGTGAGTTTTTTAATGGGGGTTTAAATGGAGTCATAAGAAATTCATAAGGAAGGGGACATGTTTGTGGGTAAAAATTTCAGAATATGGGTGATATCCCAAATCATTAAACAATTTTTTTAATTATGTATTAGTGATTAGAAAGGATGATAACCATGATTTATCTAGATACATATAGCTTTCCACATAATTATATTACTGAAATACTTTTTTTTAATGTGATGAAAGTGTTTAGGAAGATTAGGATTAGTTAGAGAGGAATAATTAAATACTCTAGAATTTGAATAAAACTATCCCTTGGAATGTGTATTTCACTAATTATATACATGAGGGTCTAAAATATAACTAGTGTGAGACAATGATGGATGTATTTCATCTTTATAAACATTACTAAGATGGTTTTTGTAATTTTTTCAGTTCATAGTTTTACCAGGAGATGTTAAAACCCAATAAATATTGTGTGTTTCTAAATTTGGATAAGGGAATAGGAAAATTAGAGTATTTGGATAAATTAAAAGAGTTTGTTCATTTTTTCTTAAATCTAGTGAAAAAATATAATGTCAATGACCAATTATTTGTAATATATATATAACCATGGATTCAATCTAATGTTATTCATTTGATTTGGTATCCCAAGTTGAGGTAGTGAATAACTAGTCTGTATTATATATAGATTTTATTGACCAAAAAAGTGGGAGATGTTTTCATGTTTTCCCCGAAAAAATGGTAGTAATTATTCTTGAATATAAAATAGGAATTAGAATACAATTTTTTCTGGATGTGGAGATTAAGGATAAATGAGTTTTTTTTACTCAATGAGGAAATAATTAGTGGGGGTATCTTTGTGGTGGTTTGGAAAACCTGACGTAAGATCATATTAGTTAACCCATAACAAATAATAAATGGGATAGAATATGATATCAAATAAGGTTGTATAAATTATCCTCATGATGATCTAATATATTGGATTCTTATTAAACATAGGTTTTGTAAGGACCCTGACCCCAGTAATGTTGAGATGGTGGTTAATTAATTACATTGTCACAGAAAACAAAGAATTATGTCCAAAAGGATAGAATAATATTGCAGTCTTGGTAAAAAGGATACATTATTGAATAACATGTTACTTTTGAAAACATAAACATTGAACATCATGTAAGTAAATATTCGACATCCTTAAACTCATTCAAATATTCCTTCTTTATTTCATGTGGATGTGTAATAATTTAAGGGTGAGTCAAGATGCTTAGTACGGTTTATGTATAGAGTAAGATATCACAAATAAATAAGTAATTATCAATAAGGAAAAGTAAATAACAAAAAACTCATACAATTTAATCCATAACTATAGAATGAAATGCATCCATGGATAATATCAATGGATTAATATGAAGGATAAAATTAATTTAATTCCCAATAAAAGAAATGCGTAATATTGGACATCATGATTCCAGAAATTTTGCTATCAATATTTTCAAGAACTTATTCAAACAGAATATAATTTATGTATAAGTATACACCTGAAAATTATTTAATGTTATATTATTTATTTATCTTATTATACCCATTGAAGCATCAAGGGGATATCTATAACATGTCTACACACTTCAACACATATCCAATAAATTCCTCATATATAGAAAGATAAATTCAGTTCACAAACAATATTACTTGTGAAAAAATATCCTTATTAAGTAAAGAATCAATATTTATCTAAATTTTCTCCAATTAATCAAACAATTTTGATATTAATAAATAATGTGAATTTCAATAAATAATTGATCGGTGTGGAATAAATAGTTAAATTAATTATGTAACCATAAAAATGATAAATAAATTTCCATGATAAAAAGTCATTTATCATTTAAATAACCCCTTAAAATAGAACATAGCCTCTTTTTATCCTTATACTACTAGAAATTTAAGCTATATCCATGAACCTATAGCCACGGTTTTATAGGTCCATGGCTATAGCTTCTCTATAGCCACGATTGAGTGAAGCCATGTGGCTAAAATGTGTCGTCTCTTTTTTTTCACCAAAATTCGTCGGGGTCCTCCTCCCTCCCCTCCTCGATACATTCTATGCGCGACCCTCAGATATCCTCCAACACTCTCTTCCCTGATACTTCCGGACCTTCACGGTGGAGCCCTCCTCCACGATACCCTCTACACGTGACCCCCAGAACCCTCGGCCTTCACGGCGGCACCCTCCTCCCTGATACCCTCTGCGTGCGACCCTCCTTCTTCGACAGTGCCCATCGCGACTTCTCCTCTCCTCGATCCTCCTCCTCCGACAGTGCCCCTTGCGACGACGACCCTCGCAACGGTACCCCTCACTGCCACCGAATGGGGAAACCCCACCGGGATCTCTCATCTCTGATTCTCCTCCCCGGACGTTGCCACCAAATGCGGGAAACCTCAACTCTCCCCGCTAACACTACTTCTAAGTGGCCTCCCCACCTCCTCCGACGCGGCCAACCCACTCCCGGTGATCCTCCTCCTCCTTGTTATGAACAATTATGGGGTCATTATTTTTTTATCAGTTATTCATAGCTATTTTTTATCAAATATATACAATTTTTTGACATTTCATGAAATTCTACCTTCAATATCTCTTGTTGAACAAGTTATTCTTGGATTGAGGTAGGTATTTTTGTGTATTTACTTTAATTAGCATGTCATTTTGTGCATGGTGTTTTCTAAAATATTTTTTATCAAAGTAAATCAATATTTAATAGATATTGTGGGTTTAAAAATTGTTATAAATGTTTTTCTCTCTTGGAATAAATGTTTTATAATGGTTTTATAAATTTTAATTAATTGGTTTAAATGACAAGAATTTGTGGGAATTCCTATATGGATTATTTTAATACAATTTATATAACAAAAGGAATTTGAACCCATTTGGGTATTGGTATGATTTTCAAGGATTTTTTTAAATAAAATTGGTTTAATGGATTTTAAAATGACTTGAATAAAAAGGTAGTTGGTTTTACAGATGATTTTAAGTGTGGTTTCACATAGAATAGTTATAAAGAAGGTGATAAAGTCGGTTTTTAAATGGTTGAAATGACTTGGCATTCCTAGTTGGTTTCTGAAAAGCCATATTTTCACTTAATATAAGATATTTTCATAATGAGTATCAGACCATCGATTATTCCCCTTGTTTTGATTATGTCTGATTTGAATTGTATATCTCTTGGAGGGATATTGTATTCTATTTTTGATATGGATGAAGTGAAAGGAGTTTTTTCTTGTGAGGGAGTTGACGTTTGAGGTGAGATGATATTTATTTAAGATAATTTTTTATCAATTCTTGTAATTCTTTTGATTTTCTACCTCCACTAGATTGATTTATAATGGGAACTTAGGTAAATAATTGAAGGCCTAGCGGCATGTGATGCTAGCTTAGTGTATGTTAGCTGGATAGTGACCTAGGAGATTACCACCCTACCAGGGGTCTATTTTATATGTAGAGAGACCTAAAAGGGGAAGCTGAATGGGATGATCTGATTTCATATAGGGTCCCAATGAGTAATATGATGAACTAGGTCTAGTATCACCCATTCTAGAGCCTAATGAGTTTCCCATAATGTCTATAATTCTTTTAATATTGATTAGAGGATCTAATCCCATGCCTTATTTGTATCCCCACTAGTACTTCAATTATTTCTGATTATCAATTTCCCATTGATATCTTGGTGCATGTTATGTTTCTATATTCCATTTCAGTTATGGTTTTGGTTTATATTCAAACTAAATTAAAAAATAGTTTTGGAAGAATACTATTAAATAAAATAATGTTTGATTTAAAGGTGTGGTTTTGAGATATAGATTTGGAAAAAAGGGAAAAGTATTAGTTCTCTTTTTGATGGATTTGAAACTCCTTTTTTCCTTAGTTTGAAAGCATTTCCTTTTAAAATGAAAATGGAAGTTGTTTTATAAAAGAAGTTATGGCATGTTTCACATTTTCATTACACCATCTTGTGGAAAACATATTCACTACTTATATATTAAACTATCATTAATAAAAAGTCTTTTCAAAGGAATTATACAAACTCCTTAGTGAAATCCTACTAGGCACAGTTTGGTTCACATTGTGCATACACCAATGGGTGTATGAAAATTTCATGTTTACTTTCAAGATCCTAGATTATGTTCTTTTACCTTGGTTAATGTTCGTGTTAGTCTGATGGTAGATGGTATAGGATGGTATGGGGGATTGTGGGTCATAAGGAGGTAGTTAGTAGTGATCCAGGTTTGGTCATATTTTTGGATGTTTATATATAATCCTTGTTGTCCCTGATATTTCTTTTAGTTTATTATATACTTTGGATTCTTCTTATTACTTTATTATGTGATGATGTGATTTAACATTTATTATTTCTAAAATATTATACTATGTTTGATTGTTTCATTTATATTGAAACTATTTATTTTGTGCATGAGTGACCGATGTATAGATGAGTGATGTTGGATTTATGGGTAGAGTCCTTGATGTGGTTATTCATATTTTGTGGGAGAAACCATTACCAATGGTTATACTTTGATACCTTGACACATTTCACCATCCAAAAACAATCAGAGACATTATTTGGGCCTTGTGGAGATCCGGGTTGGGTGAATTGTCAGGTTGATCTAGGCCAGTTCATTACAAAATGGTATTAGAGGATTCTCTTATTATTTGGAGTGCATATTAGTATAAAGAAGATATGATCATCATCGGGACTCAATAGGTAGGTCACGAGTAGTTTATTGATAACCACTTTTCATACCAAAACTTGAGTTTCCATGGGTAGTTGTTATTTCAATCATTGATTTGGATTCTAGTTTTAATTATTATGATAATGATGATTAGATCCCCTTAAGTTATATCAGATACTTTAGGGGATTTCATTATGATTTGGGATGAAAGTATGAAGGAACCAAAGTATCTTCATCATCTCACTTGGTCGAAAAAAATATATAGATCCTATGTGTGTGGCCTCATAAATTTCTTAGATGCTATTGTATGATTGGGGTATGGTCAACTAAACCATGTGTCCAAGTCATTCACATCTTTTCATCAATTTTGGATTTATTTTGTAAACCTATTTTGATTTCCAATGGCTCCTAAGGAAATTTAAACCCTGGGAGATAGATCAAAGGAAGTTTTAGTGATTTTTTGGTGTTATTGTAATGGATTTTGTATGTTGGGCCACATTATGGTTTTCTTATGATTGGTGCTTCAATTGTTCTGTACAGAAGTACATTTATTGGAATTTTTTTATTCCAAAACCAGTTTTGGGGGCTTATTTGTAAAGTATTTTGAATATAATGAATAATGTTTTCAAGATTAGTAAGGTTAAAAAAGAAATTGGGAAATAATTTAAAATGAAAATACATTTCATGAAGTATTTTAATTTAAAACCATTTCTGTGATTAATTTAAAAATGGGACTCACATATGTTTTGGATTAAACAAATAGGTTTTATGATTTGTTTTGACTTTCACCAAATGCTTTGAAAGTGTTTGATGAAATTATATAATTTGGGAAATGATTTAAAACGAAATTGGATTTTAGGAAATTTTTTGGTCTTATGATGAAATTGAAGAGGTGTTTTGAAAATAGAGGAGAAATTTATGAAGTTTGAGGGAAATTTTCTTTTAAATAAGTTCATGATTATCAAATTTGGTTTTAATATTTTTTAAAATTCTATAATTGGGAAGTTGTAATTTTACTCTATGAAATGGATTTTGTATTTTTTTAAGGATGTGTGATTCTTTTCAATGTTTTTTTATTTTTGAAATGATTTGTCATAATTCTTTTTAAAATGTGGGTATTTTTAAGAAAGATATTTTTAGGCAGGTGGGGGTGAAAGGGGGAGGGGGTGGGGAAGGGGGTGATGGTGTAGGGGCAAGGGGGTTGGTGTAGGGGTAGGGGGTGCTAGTGTAGGGTGGGTGGTTCAGGGGTGGCTGGGGATGTGTAGGGGGATGGGGATGTGCGGGGGGTGGTGCTTGGGAAGGGGGCAGGGGGGTGTGCAGGCCTTCTTTATTCTTTGGATGGAGTTATAAAATTTGGTATTTCTTTCACCATCACTTAACCATTTAACTTTATCAGATTGCTTTCTCATGTTTTCCTTAAAAGTTAGCAAGGAATTGAGATTGACTGCAATGTTAATTTCTTGCATGGGATCAGTTTGGAGGTCAAAGTTGGGGTTTCTGTTTTTGATATCATCAAGTTCTTTCTCAATAAGAGTAATTTCATTATTAACTTGTTTGGATTTTGTGTGACACCAAGATTTGAGAGTCTGTTTGAGGTGTTTTAGTTTTAGGTTGCAAGTAAAGGCATTATTGGTATGAGATATTGATGACTACATGTTTTGGATGACATGATTGCATTCTTCATTAGAGAGCTTCACATTATTGAAGCGGAAGGGTAACCTAGGTTTCATATCTTTGGAGGAAATGTTTACCAGGATAGGATGATTATCAGAGTTTAGTCTGTGAAGAGTGATTCTAGAGCTAGTGTCCTATTTATCTAGAGCTAGGACATTTGTAAAGGCTCTGTCCAATTTAAAAGCAACCACTTTATTGTAATGTCTTATATACCAGGTGTATTTCGCTCCAGTGAGATTAATTTCAATAAGATTGTTTCCCTCGATCAAGGCTTTAAATTCTCTCATGGATATAGAGGCGGGATATGGGACAATATTTTCACTAGAATTAAGAATAGCATTAAAGTAACCCATAAGAAACCAGGGGAATTCGTGTTAGTTCCTAAATAAGAGAGGTCATTCCAAAGAATTATTCATTCTTGGTATTTATTCATAGCATAAACAAAGGAGTAGTAAATACGAGTACCATCAATAGTAACGGTGCAAGTGAGAATCTGATCAGAGATACTAAAAACATTAAAATCCTGTAAAGATGAATGCAAAAAAATCAATAAAGAATCAGAATTTATATTATTATTGATTGCACCAGAAAATATATAATTGTGTTGACACAAGTGAGAATATTTAGAGGAGAAATAGGTTTTTGGTTCCGCAATATAAAAAAGAATAGGATGATGCATGTTAACCATTATTTTCAAAACATTGAGGGTGTCAGAGTTGGCGGTACCCTGAAAATTCCAAAAAATTATCTTCATTTAAACCTGTGTTTTGAGTTAGAACTCCCTTTTTTATTTTTTATAGATCCTTTTTTTTCTAGTAGACCTTCTATCCTATTGAGTATTAGTGGTCTTTTCTTGTTCTTTTTGAGAAATGACATTGTTCTTATTTATGGGTTCTTTTATTTGTGTAGTCATATCTGAATCTGGGGTATACTTTGAGTCTGGCGACATGTCATTTATACTTTGAGATATCAGGATTTCAGACATTGCAGCACAGTCTACATTTAATAAAGTAAGGGGATTGGAATTACCTTGAGCCTTTGTGTCCACTGTTGATAGCAGCTTGACAATGTTAGATGAAAGTCTTTGTTTCTATTCCAGGGAGTTCTTATTTTCCTGCATATGGAACTGTTCCAGCACAACAGGTAGACTATCATATAGAACAGGTTCTAATGGAATGTTAACATATGTAGTAAAATCAGTACATAGGGTCTGTGTCTCAGGTTGAGAAGACATGTTGAGAGAGACAGTGTGAGAAGAGGGAGTTGAAAAATCATGTTTTTTGGTTTCATTCCTCCTTTTGATAGTGGTAGAACTTGGAGTTAAAACTGGGTCCCTGTTTCTAGTGTTTTTTGCAGTATTAAGGGTTGGTTCAGTGGTGTTCAAATCACATAAGTGTAATGAAGCAGAATCATCAGAGAAAACATTACTGCATGTGTTTGTGGAACACTTAGAACTAAGCAGTAAATTGCTGACATTTTGACAATAGAGAAGATTTTCAGACTTCATAGAATAATCTCCACCAACAATAGTGGGAGGAGTAGGCATACCTGGGATAGGTGGATCCAAAGTAGACTACTGTTTGACAGTGTTCAGATTACTCTGCGTCTGCTCCTGGGGGTCTTTAAAAATCTGCATATGTTTGGGTACTATAACCGAAGATGTATTGTTATGTAGGATAGGTTCCATGTTCTTTATCATGTCTACTTTAGTACAGGATTTTTCTTGCTTAGTGAATAGACAAATAGTGTCTAGGACCCTATTTTTAATTTCAATTAAGTGGCTTTGATAATTAATCAAATTTTCATGTTCTTCAACATCATCTTACCAACTAAGAAAAATGTCTAATCCCTATTTCTCTCTTTTAAGTGATGGTGGAGGTTTACTTTATTCTTATATTCGGGTGATTTTTGATTTTTGAATAGGAAATTGAAGGTGATGTTTGAAAAATAAAAATCATTATTAATGATCATGTTATTTAGTATTGGGATGTACATATCAATTTGAATATTATTTGTTCATTTTTGTTTATGGATTCGTGTATCATTTATCATGTCCATTTGACACACTGATCACATATATATAAGAAGTTGTTATATCTCATTTCTTTTCCCACTATTTTCTTATAGGTGGTTTCTTATGATAAGACCGGTTCTATCCACCACCATCGAAGACAGTGAGTTCAAGATTTGGGTAAGGTTTATTCTGTTTTTATTCTTTGGCCCAATTTTAATTATGGCTTTTTTGATTTTTGGGTTCCTTATATTTTTGTTGTGTGTTTGGGATTTCGTTGACGTGGATTCAAGTCACCGTTAACAAAGGCTTACATGTGTATGCATAGGTAGGAATATGCATATATAAGTTCCCCCTTTATATATATTCACTCATGGTAGTATGAATAAATATATTGGGGCTAGGTGTGCTTATATATAGATATGAAAAATGCATATGCTTGTAAGTGTAAACGGGTCTATTCAAGTATAAACATATATCTAAGGACCCCCTTGTGCATATTTGGTCATGAAAATATGTACATAGGGGTAGGTTTCCTTATATATATGTTAAGTTGCATATGCTTGCAAGTGGAAAAAAGAAAGATTCGTGATGTCATCGTCAAAAGCAAACGCACCTTGAGGTTGAGGTAGTGTCCCTGTCCTAGCCTATTTAATTCATGAATGTTTTAAATTGAATTTAGTTTCCTTCTTAATTCTTCATGTTTTTATTAAATTGAAATTCTTGAATAAGTGTTAGTTAAGATAATTGTTTTGTTTGATAAATAAGTAATGGTTTTGTATTAAAACCCCTCCAACGGAGGTGCACTGTCTGCGAAAACTCACAGTGGTATACCTTGCTTAACATTATTGAATTGATGTTTCTATTATACTTGATGTTGTTTTTATTCATAAAGCACACATCGTACATGAATTTTTTTATATCCCTGTATGGGGTTTCCCTCTTTTTATTAAAATGGTTGTTTGAACCAAGACACTCTTTAAGTGCCGTTACACTTTTAAGATGGTCCACATGTTGTGTGACTATGTCACATGGCATGTGATATATTAATCCAACCAAAATCCCATTTCCACAGCCCAGGGGTCCCACAGTACCAGTAATGTCAGATTACATGTTATGTAAGCTGTGATTTTCCTTATCCCATGGGGTATTGCTCTAGGTATTCATACACATTGCTAGATCTCCAAACCTCACCAAATTAGGTATATGAGGGGTCATCCAATCCTCTTTTCATCACAGATTAGCATTCATTTCATTAAATCTTCTGAGAAAAAACATCCTCTCATGCCATCCATATCATCCTATTTGAAACTAAGTGGAATAGATACTCCAATTCCATTCTAATCCACCTCCAAAATCCATGATAAAAATGACATAAATTTCCATTATGAAAAATAAGGTCAAGGAAGGCACTGATTACCCAGTGGAAAACCACCAACCGACCAATGTCCACAAAATGTTTGGTTCCAACCATCAACCATATAGTAGTTAGTCTAGAGCCAACTCTCCCCCACTATCACTATTAATATGTTCATGGTGCTTTATAATATCTAACTGGTGGCCCCATATACTGCTTTTTAGGAACACCACATAATTCTTCCCCCCTTTACTAAATCCATCCACCTGAAACATAAAATTTCTTTTAAAACATAATCATTTTAATTAGAAATCACCAAAATTAAATTTTAAGAACCCAAAAAAGAAATCCATAGTCATTACAAACTATCCACTATAAAATTTCTCATCCATGAAAAACATTACTAAGCATCACCGGTGACTTGAGGTTTCAGGGGTTTGGAGCTGCCTTCGAGCCTACTCCTTCCCTTCATAGTTTCCCATCCTTCACCTTATCTATTATTTGGTACCTTGAAGTCTCATTTACCTTCTTCTTCTATATCTTTTTTCTTGGGGTTCGACATGCATCAATTTTGAAATCACATCTTTCAAGATCAATCACTAGTATTCAGGTTAACCAGAATTTTTTAGTATTTTTCAAATTTTTTACAGTAGTTGAACATTATTCCCTCAAGTTTGATAATTCTTTACTTCCCTAATAGAAGATGTAATCCACCATAGGTGTACTGAACTGAGTTCTCATTGATTCTTTGTAACGACCCAAAGTTTCATCAATGGAAATCCCTCTTGATCTAATTAAATGTATCTTTATGAAAAATGATTTTATAAGATGTCAACTTATTTGGTTTTATGTTAAGAATTTTGACCATTGCTAATATAGTCGTTGAACAGTGATCACATGATTAGTATAAATATAGGACTTTAACAAATCCAATTTACTTAGACAAAAGAAGCGATGGCCTCGTCCAGTAGAATTGCTCTATACGAAGCCCATTTGTCTGAGCTTGGAAAAGATGTGGCATCTTTGGGAATCTCTCTTGACCAAGCCCAAGCTGAGCTTCATCATGTCAAGCTCGAACGTGACCATCTACGGGAAAAGTGGAAGTTGATTGAAATTACCACTCGAGCGATGTTATCTGAGCCACCCCAAGAGTCGGTCACCATCACACACCTTTCCCTTAGGTCTTATGCGGCTGTATTGAGGGGTTATGTACCAAATAATTAGTACTATTTTCATGTACATTATTTTTTTTATATAATAATGAATATAATTTCTAGTCATTTTTGATACATTTTAAATAGTTTTTAAAGTACAAATAGTTTTTTAGATATTATTTAATAAAGAAATATATTTTATTAAATTAAGGGATTTTTGAATTAAATATTATTTTAAAAAAATATTATTATTATTATTAAATTAATTTTTATTTAATATAAATGATCTTATAATTTTTTGAATGCAATTAAAATTTTTATTAAGGTTTGAAATCCATTTCTGTCAAAACCCGTGAATTTTGGATAAATGACGGTTTTTATTTTAAAAGTGAAAATTCACATATTTAGAAAATTATTTAGATAAAATAAATGTTATTTTTGGAATCAGGACGTCGAAATTATCCAACGGTGAATTTTTTATAATTTTCTGAGACAGTCAAATTTTTGGGTAAAAATTCAATACCGTTTAAATATATAATGTGTTTTATGAAATCATAATGACCCAATGGTGATGTAATAAAATACCATAATCCTTATTTTCGTCCAATATATGTTTTATCATTAAAATAATGTGATTTTGGGTTTTTTTGACTTACTTTTCAAAGCATTAATGGACCCCTCAAGACATATTCAACACTTCGCCTTTTTAAAATAATTTCCATGGGAGTGTGACTCACCTCCACATAATCAACCTTATTATTTTAAGAAGTTCGGAATTGTGCCTTATAAAATATTTTTTCCCTCTTCTCTTTTCCAAAAACCATGGTAAAAAACCATGGGATGGTTTGTGTTTGGATTAATTTAATATAAGGGGACCCAAACCTAAATAATAAAGAATTCCCTCACCTTTCCTATATAAACCCACCCAAGCTCCCAATTCCTCCCCACTAAAATCCCTTGGAGTTCTTCCAACCTCTTCCCTACTCTATGTTGAATCCTCCCAAGGTTCCCCAATCTCCCAAGAAGAATCTCACAAGCCTCTCTCTAGCCTTTGGAAGCACACTTCCAAGTAAGGGTTTTTTCTACCTTTCTCATTTTTGTCAATTTTCTTTAAGTTGTATTTCCCTTTTAATTTCAATTATGAATGTTGGGGTATGGTTTTTAACCTCCCCCATACTTCCCTCTTATTGTTTGAATGATGGGAGCCCCCTTTATCTCTCATTAAATTCCTCCCATGTACACCTGTTACTATGCCGATATTCCGAAAGGAACTTCTCTCTCTTCTTTTACATTCAAGCAATAATTTTGTATCATGAATGTAAATTCCATTAAAATTGTTGGGACATGTATCTATATGACCTACTTGATATCCATTACATGTAAATATTATGAGGAACCCCTTTCTCTCTAATCAACCATTTTTTTATGAATTCTTATGTCACGCTATTACGCTGCCGAAATCGCACTGATTTTCTAAGCCAATGCCATTGTGTAGTGGATACCATGCCCATTTCTCCATCAAGGGTATCCATATTTATGCACCTTTACTTATTTATTACAAAGTTTCATGTATGAATTACACATTCCTTTATCATGGAATAAATGTTTATGTTTTATGAATCCATGTTTTGTGATCCATGTGGCACACTTATGCATGAAATGAAATGTTTAAGAAGGGTGCACCCTTATAGAACTCTAATGCATTGGGTAAAGTATAGTATCATGATACATCATGTCAAATGAGTTTTTACTCATGATAATTCACGTGCAATGAGGGTTTACTCGTGCTTCTTGTGCAATGAGGGTTTACTCATGCTCCATGTGCAATGAGCCTTGGCTCATGCTAATTCCATGTTAAGTGTTATTGCCACATTTCCATGTTATGATTATCATGCTTTATCATTCCTTTATGTTAATGTTTCTTATATTCTCTATTGATATGCCTATTGTATAACATGTATTGTACTCCTCATGTTATTCCATGTGTACTCCCTTACTGTGCTTTATAGCTCACCCTTTTCTTATGAATGTCCTCAGGTTATCCCATGCAATGCTAAGTACGAGGGAATGTAGTGGTCATGTAAAGGAATTTTTCAATAAAGATGTTGTATTTCATGTTTTAAGTTTTTATGTAACTCCCCAACCCCATTTACCTAGAGTCGGTGCATTACTTCGTAACATTGGCATGATCACAAAAGATCAAGTCTCGAAAGACCGATTGGTTTAGTAGCCTTGGAAACACTAGATACATTCATAAGTCTTAAATTACATCATAAAGTAAAACAAAACTACAACATATTATCTTCATATACCCTTATATTATCCCTGCAGTTCATTCATAATATACTTCTTCACATCCTGGAAAAATTAAAACATTGAAAGGGGTGAGATCAGATGCTCAGTAAGGATAACAATATAGCGGAAGCTTTCATAAATAAAAATTAACATTTAAGGAAATGTATAACTAAAACAAAAGACTTTTAAACTTGAACTTCAACATAATATGGAAAAAAAATGAAATAATTCCATTTACTTATTCACATGGAAATTCTACTGGTCGAATAATCACATGCAAAATCAATAACCACTTTCATAATGATGGAATGCATAATGCCAGACTATCATAACCACGTAGCCAAGGCCTTGTGCCAAGACCAAAAATAAGATTTTGTCAAGGCCTCGTGCCAAGACACTAGTTTGTCTCATGAGACCTGCCAATGCATCTAGGAGCTATAGCGGGCTCCACCCGTCACTTATTAAGTCCTATTCATTCCTCATATGAATAGGTTTAAACATATCATAAACCTTAACATAATCATATCACATATATATGCATAAAGGAAACATAACATATCCACATTTCAATCACAAGATATAAATACAACACATTGATATAATAAAAATACTTTCAAAACCATTTTCAATACCAAAATAAAAGAAAATTAAAACATGGTACTTATTTTTCTTTTAAAAAAAGGTATGGCTTGTAGAGGAAGCCGAAACTCAAATAATGGTCACGGTGGCAGAGAAGTCGTTGTCGCTGCATACGTATGACAAAAACATTCCCTTTTGTCGTTTAGTAAACCCTTCGTATAAAAAATATTCCTTTTGAATAAACGTAAAAGTCAAAGGGGTTTATACACCGTATAAAAGAAAGTTGTGTATAAAACAAAATATGCCTCAATGAAAGGAGATTGAGACGAAGACCCTTACAAAGATAATTTTTTTAATAAAGTAGATCTATTATGTGTATTGAATATAAGTACACATAAATAAAGTAAAAATACAAGATAGTGCATAATAATATCATGACATAATTTGAAAGTAGGAGATTAACCCAAAGAATAGAAATTTGGTTAAGAAGTTCCCTTACCTCGTGTCCGACTTGACTCGACCGCTCTTTAACCTCCTGAATAATAAACTAGAGTTAATTTATACTTGATTAAGAACCTTTTTCAAGTTCATTATCCCTTTTATACCACTTATTACAATGTTATGAAAATTATATAGTCATTTAAGTTAATAACGGTCGTTTTGTCGATCTTTGGTACTTGAGTCAAAAATAAACTTCTTATAATTACAAGTTGTTTATGTGGTAATATATCCATTATATCCATAATTATATTCATGGTTTATATATCATATACATCATATATATCTAGTATATACATTCATTTATAATATTACACAACATTTAGAGGTAAGAAATGAAATGCATCGTTCACGGAGACGGTAAGTCGTACGTACGCATGAACGCTACTTTCATTTCTATTTTGTATTTAATAGAATGAAATCATAATGATATAAATTTATAATATAATTCCAGTATAATATAGTGTATAATACCATTTAATCCATCCTTTATACATCCCACATATGGTATTAACGATTCAAATCACTTTGAGGGGGCGGTAGTCCGTACTTCCTAAAATGAAAATATCGCGTTTACCCATAATGGAAACCATAAAGGTATGCCATAAATGAAAAATACAGAACCTTAAGTAAAAAATAAACATATTATATAGTATTTATAAATATAGTGACATCTTAATGGCCACCTTTGAAGGTGTTATATGAGTGTTGAACAATCATCGTTTCGTGAGGCAGAAATTCGTCATCCACAGAAACAGTATGTTCTTTAACCATTAGATGTAGGTGTGTGTAAGTTTAGCTCGAATACTTCTCATAACAACATCCTAGTATACTGATTATACCGGTGTTGTTACAAAAGAAATGAATAAAAAGAGTTTAGGGGGTTGGATAAGAAAAAGGAAACAAAATAACATGAGCGAAGACATTACCTTAAAATCGGGTAACTCTTTTGATTTGAGCCAAAGGCTTCCTTGGGAAGAATTATGCCCAAAGTGAGGCTTCTAGGAGTAAGGGAGGGAAGTTGGAAGAGTATTTGGGCTGATTTTGGCCGAGAAAAATGGCTTGAAAGTGTGAGTAAGGTGGTCGAGGTGGGGGCCTTTTATAAGTGGAGAGGAGGGGCACTCTTGGAAAGTAAGGAAATGTTACATTATTATGAGATACTTTTCGGATTCTAGAGGTCCCCCAATTATATATTTCGAGGATAAGGTGATAAGGGTTCTAAATCTACCCATCCAATAGGATTTGGACAAGTTTAAGCCTTGGATTTTACATTATCTTTTCATTTTATTTAAATCGTTAATTAATGAGGTAATCGCGGCATCATCATGGTGTCATAAATAATTTAATTTATTTAATGTCTAAAAATTATAAAACAAATTATCATGATTTAGGAAATATTTTTAGCTTTCTAATGAATATTTATAGTCAAACATATGACTTGTATAACCCCATTTAAAAATTGTTTTAGTAAAACAACTTATGTTTGTGACATTTTTATTTTAACTTTAAATAAAAGTTATTTATGTCATTTTCCTACCAATGTGGCTCCATGGGGTCCCCAAGTTGACCCATGTATTGTCTCGGTCGGCCATGACTCATGCAATAGGGGTAGAATAAGTTTCAAGGTCATTTCATATTATTATAACACTATCAGTACCTTAAATTTCACTAATTACCTTTAATCACGATTAATTAAACTTAAAAGTTACTATTCACCAAAAAATTATTTTAATCCCATTGAACCACATTTTACTTCCTAATTACAACCATGTATGTCAGATTTCTGAAAATCAAATCACATAAGTGGTAATATTTCATTTAAATGAAAAATCAGTTATTTAACTACCACTTAGTGGTTTCACTATTCATCAAAATTGAAGTTTTTCAAAACAATGCCAAAATTTCATCCTAAGCTATAATTTATATTCCAAATGAAAAAATGATTTCTATTTTACAAAATTCCAAACATATAAGTTTCATTAATTAATTTTATAATTAATTCCCGCTGTCACAACAAATAGCGTGTTTTTAAGAAACAATATATATCAAAAGATTGACAATTGTTTATGTCAAATTTCAATGTTAAAATAATTCTAATGAACACCATTGGATAAAATAGTAAAAATATATTCTAATTATACTTTTAAACCACTCAATATTATAAGTTATCACTATAAATTATTTTGATTAAAAAATTTGTTTTTAAGTATTTTTCACTATTCATAAAAAATTGGATGTTCTCAGAAAAATACCAAAAATTCAACATAGGCTAATTTCGATATTACGAATCCAAAAATGAAGTCCATTTTGAAATGTAAAATATATATAATTTCAAAAAGTGGTTATTACTATTCATAACTACTACTTTTATTGGTTGCGGTGTGTTAGAACTCGAGGTTGCGTACAACACACGCTGCTCTAATATTCAAAGAGGAGCGTACCATGGAAGCTTGGAGTGTTACATTCTCCCCTCCTTCAATAAATTGCGTCCTTGCAATTTGAAATTTTTCTTTGAAAATAAAAGGTTGAAAATAGAAAATACCTTTGTGGAAAACCCACATCGGAAATATGGTTAATAAAAATATAACTTTAAAAGAAAGAAAGATAAGTACAAATGTCACCCGAGATAGCCCATAATAGGATTCTATGAAAATATGGATATGGAAGAAAAAAAACCATCAAGGTCTGATGGAGAGTTGTAAAAAACTGGATTAGGAGAAAGTTAACCATAAGAAAATCACAAACTTGTGATTGGTTAAACGATCATTGAATCCCCAGTTGGAAAAGTTAACTGGAAACGTTTTTGTTTTAAGTTACCTTTTATAAAGTTGAGGAATTTATTTAGGAGATTTACTAAGAACGTAAGGTAATATACATACTTGTCATGTAGACATTCATTCTTTAATAAAAAAATTTACCACCAACCCATCTTTCACTCTAAAAGGTAATAGAACTCAAAAATATTCTATTTATCCTAATTGTATAAGGTTCCAAATATTAACACATACCATTTAGATTATTAAAACTATTTTGTAATAACTAGGGACTTCCTGTAGGCTAGTGGTAGGTAATAAAGGCATGTCGCACTATGGTTGTGGGTTCGATTCCTACAGCTTTGTCTGACGCGACGGGTTATGCCCCACCCTACAGGTTGTCCTTTTCCTAAAACTATAATATTATAATATTCCAAAAATAATCTTCATAAATTTTTTAACCTTAAACAATACTATCCAAGGTTCAACTCAATCCATTCCAACCTATATAGTTATCCAAAATACCTCTGTCCAGACTTTTTCTAAAAGGTCTCTAAATTCCAAAATCAATTGTAACATCAGATTCCCCAAACAAAGTAAAGTTTCTATTATTGTCACATACTTAAAATATGATTACCTTCATCATATTAAAACCTTAATGAAAAAACAAGTACTAAAGTACAATCCTTATATATATCACATTATTCTTATAACCAGAATATAATCCTTGTTTCCAAAAGCACCAATACATTAATTAATCCACTTCAACTGTAGTAACAACATAAGATTGTCCTTGATCTCTTGGATTTTTATGAGGTATGTTTCCCTGACGCTTAGGACATCCATTTGGATAATGCCCAATTTCCCTACAATTTTAGCATTCAACATTGATAGCCTCTTTCTTTCCCTTGCAATCACGAGCCTGGTGACCTTTTTCTCCACATTTATAACAAACTCCCATTCCTTTTAGGAAAGTACCGGGGTGATTCTTCCCACAATTATCGCATAATGGAAAATCCTTCTTTCCCTTTTTCCCTTTATCTGTCTCTTTTTCCACCATTCTCTTCATCTCTTGCTTTACTTTATTGTCATAAGATTTAGAGAATTCATTTTCTGTCTTGATAGCACATGAGACAATATCTTCGTACGATGAGAAGGATTGTGATACTAAAGCTCGACGAAGAAATGGTTTTAACCCATCAAAGAAACGATCAATATTACTTCTTGGGTTACGTATATAATCTGCAGCATGGCTTGCTAACCTTGTAAAGTTATCCTCATACTTTGCCACATTCTCATCCTCCTTCTACCTCAGACTCAGAAATTGCCTTTCCATATCTGCTCGATGGTCATGAGGAAAGTATTTTTCTAAGAAAATCTCTTTTAACTCCCTCCATTCCATATTCGATACGTCATTATCTTCCTTTGTGTTTTGAATCAATGACCACCGTTGATCAGCATCTCCAGTGAGGCGGTAAACTGCCATGATAACATTTTCCTTTTCACTACTCCCCAAGGCATGGAATATTTTCTCTAAGGAGTTTATCCATTGCTCAGCTACTAATGGATTTGTACCCCTATTAAATGTTGGTGGTTGTTGCCTCATGAAGCAGTCTAACATTGATCCTCCACGTTGCGGATCAGGGTGCTCCATACGAGTAAGGTGATTATTCATAACCGGAGTGAGCTGTCCCAGTATGGTAATAAGTTGATCAGCACCAGTTGTATCTCCAGCTCCACAATAATTGTCTTGAGAAGGAGGGAAATCCCTACACGGAGTGTGTGCATTGACACGGTTTCCTTTCCTTCCACTAGGCGCCATTTCTAAACAATGGCATAAACTAGATTAGTTTATGAATCAAAATACATAATTCCATACTTGTAAAACACTTAACACTAATTGAACTATTTATGCATATAATTCATAATCATAAAATATTTTTCTTTGAGGAAGTATATACTCATAACCCTTCATAGTGGTTTGTAAAGAAAATGAGAATTATCCTAAGCATATCCCCCGAGAGTGTCGTAACCAAGAGTGCAGTAAGGCACGTTGTCGTGCACCAGTTCCCGTTCGAGTCTAGCTCAAAGCGGTGTTTTCGGGTTTTACCCCTACGTACATCTGTGCCAGATCTGCCTCTACCTGCTCGTATCCAGACAGGGATGCATTTCTCAGAAAACTCACAAAAGCTCTATAATACCAAAATTCTAGGAAGTTCTTCTATACTAATCCTTAAATTCTATCTTCGGGAATTGTGCTCTAATTAGATTTTATCTAAATCTAGCTTCCAAGGTTAGTAATAAACTGCCTCTGATACCAACTGTAACACCCCAACCCCAGTTACCCAGAGTCGGTGTATTAGTTCGTAACATTGGCATGATCACAAAAGATCAAGTCTCGAAAGACCGATTAGTTTAGTAGTCTTGGAAACACTAGATACATTCATAATTCTTACATTACATCATAAAGTAAAACAAAAATACAACATCTTCTCTTCATATCCCCTTGTATTATCGCTTCAGGTCATTCATAATATACTTCTTCACATCCTAGAAAAATTAAAACATTGAAAGGGGTGAGCTCAGATGCCCAGTATGGATAACAATATAGCGAAAGCTTTCATAAATAAACATTAACATTTAAGGCAATTTATCACTAAAACAAAAGCCTTTTAAACTTGAACTTCAACATAATATGGAAAAAGTAAAATAAAATAATTCCATTTACTTATTCACATGGATATTCTACTAGTCGAATAATCACATGCAATATCAATAACCACTTTCATAATGATGGAATGCATAATGCCAGACTATCATAACCACGTAGCCAAGGCCTTGTGCCAAGACCACAAATAAGCTTTTGTCAAGGCCTCGTCCCAAGACACTAGTTTGTCTCATGAGACATGCCGATGCATCGAGGAGCTATAGTGGGCTCCACCCATCACATATTAAGTCCAATGCATTCCTCATATGAATAGGTTTAAAAATATCATTAACCTTAACATAATCATATCACATAAAATATGTATAAAGGAAACATAACAAATCCAAATTTCAATCACAAGATATAAATACAACACATTGATATAATAAAAAGACTTTCAAAACCATTTTCAATACCAAAATAAAAGAAAAGTAAAACATGGTATTTTTTTCTTTTAAAAAAAGGTATGGCTTGTAGAGGAATCCGAAACTCAAATAATGGTCACGGCGGCAGAGAAGTCGTTGTCGCCGCATACGTACGACAAAAACATTCCCTTTTGTCATTTAGTAAATGATTCGTATAAAATAGATTCCTTTTGAATAAACGTAAAAGTCAAAGGGGGTTTATACACCGTATATAAGAAAGTTGTGTATAAAACAAAATATGCCTCAATGAAAGGAGATTGAGACGAAGACCCTTACAAAGATCATTTTTTTTAATAAAGTAGATCTATTATGTGTATTAAATATAAGTACACATAAATAAAGTACAAATACAAGATAGTACATAATAATATAATGACATAATTTGAAAGTAGGAGATTAACCCAAAGAATAGAAATTGGGTTAAGAAGTTCCCTTACCTTGTGTCCGACTTGACTCGACCGCTCTTTAACCTCCTGAATAATAAACTAGAGTTAATTTATACTTGATTAAGAACCTTTTTCAAGTTCATTATCCCTTTTATACCACTTATTACAATGTTATGAAAATTATGTAGTCATTTAAGTTAATAACGGTCGTTTTGTCGATCTTTGCTACTTGAGTCAAAAATAAACTTCTTATAATTACAAGTTGTTTATGTGGTAATATATCCATTATATCCATAATTATATTCATGGTGTATATATCATATAAATCATATATATCTATTATATACATTCATTTATAATATTACAAAACATTTAGAGGTAAGAAATGAAATGCACCGTTCACGGAGACGGTAAGCCGTACGTACGCATGAACGCTACTTTCATTTATATTTCGTATTTAATGGAATGAAATTATAATGATATAAATTTATAATATAATTCCAGTATAATATAGTGTATAATACCATTTACTCCATCCTTTATACATCTCACGTATGCTATTAACGATTCAAATCACTTTGAGGGGGCGGTAGTCCCACTTCCTAAAATGAAAATATCGCATTTACCAATAATGGAAACCATAAAGGTATGCCAGAAATGAAAAATAAAGAACATTAAGTAAAACATAAACATATTATATATTATTTATAAATAGGGTGACATCTTAATGGCCACCTTTGAAGGTGTTATATGAGTGTTGAACAATCATCGTTTCGTGAGGCAGAAATTCGGCATCCACAGAAACAGTATGTTCTTTAACAATTAGATGTAGGTGTGTGTAAGTGTAGCTCGAATACATATCATAACAACATCCTAGTATATTGAGGATACTGGTGTTGTTACAAAAGAAATGAATAAAAAGAGTTTAGGGGGTTGGATAAGCAAAATGAAACAAAATAACATAAGCAAAGACATTACCTTAAAATAGGGTAACTCTTTTGATTTGAGCCAAAGGCTTCCTTGGGAAGAATTCTGCCCAAAGTGAGGCTTCTAGGAGTAATTGAGGGAAGTTGGGAGAGTATTTGGGAAGATTTTGGCCGAGCCAAATGGCTTTAATGTGTGAGTAAGGTGGTAGAGGTGGGGGCCTTTTATAAGTGGAGAGGAGGGGCACTCTTGGAAAGTAAGGAAATGTTACATTATTATGAGATACTTTTCGGATTTTAGAGGTCCCACAATTATATATTTCTAGGATAAGGTGATAATGGTTATAAATCTACCCATCCAATAGGCTTTGGACAAGTGTAAGCATTGGATTTTACATTATCTTTTCATTTTATTTAAATCGTTAATTAATGAGGTAATCACGACATCATCATGGTGTCATAAATAATTTAATTTATTTAATGTCTAAAAATTATAAAAACAATTATCATGATGTATTAAATATTGATATATTTATAATTAATTTTTATAGTAAAAAATATGACTTGTATAACCCCATTTAAAATTTTTTTTAGTAAAACAACTTATGTTTGTGACATTTTTATTTTAACTTTAAATAAAAGTTATTTATGTCATTTTCCTACCAAAGTGGATCCATGGGGTCCCCAAGTTGACCCATGTATTGTCTTGGTCGGACATGACTCATCCAATATGGGTAGGACAAGTGTCAAGGTCATTTCATATTATTATAACTCTATCTTTACCTTAAATTTCACTAATTACCTTTAATCGTGATTAATTAAACTTAAAAGTTACTATTCAACAAAAAATTATTTTAATCCCATTGAACCACATTTTACTTCCTAATTAAAACCATATATGTTAGATTTTTGAAAATCAAATCACAGAAGTGGTAATATTTCATTTAAACGAAAAATCAGTTATTTAACTACCACTTAGTGGTTTCACTATTCATCAAAAATTGATGTTTTTCAAAACAATGCCAAAATATCACCCTAAGCTATAATTGATATTCCAAATTCAAAAATGATGTCTAGTTTACAAACTTCCAAACATATAAGTTGCATTAATAAATTTTATAATTAATTCCCGCTGTCACAACAAATAACGTGTTTTTAAGAAACAATATATATCAAAAGATTGACAATTGTTTATGTCCAATTTCAATGTTAAATTAATTCTAATGACCACCATTGAATAAAATAGTAAAAATATATTATAATTATACTTTAAAATCAATCAATAGTATAAGTTATCAATATAAATTATTTTGATTAAGAAAGTTGTTTTTAAGTATTTTTCACTATTCATAAAAAATTGGAAGTTCTCAGAAAAATACCAAAAAATCAAGATAGGCTAATTTCGATATTACGAATCCAAAAATGAAGTCCATTTTGAAATGTAAAATATATATAATTTCAAAAAGTGGTTATTACTATTCATAACTGCTACTTTTATTGGTTGCGGTGTGTTAGAACTCGAGGTTGCGTACAACACACGTTGCTCTATTATTCAAAGAGGAGCGTACCATGGAAGCTTGGGGTGTTACATTTTATGTAATGATCCTAAGACACAAAGAAACTAAACCTATCGATCTTATTTGTTGTATCAAGTGATGTTTTATGTAATAAATCATGTTTATGTTGTAATAAAAAGAAGGGTTGTCATAGTTGGTATCAGAGGATAGGTTTAGTTATTTTTGGGATTAGAAAACCCTAGTAAAGCCTTAGATACAAGACTAAGTATAATAAAACATCCCTAAGTTTTGGTAAATACTAATTAAGTGGTTTATCAAACAAATATATCCCTGTCTGGATACGAGCAGGTAGAGGCGGCTCTGGCACAGATGTATCCTAGAGGTAAAACCCGAAAACACCGCTTTGAGCTAGACTCGAACGGGAACTGGTGCACGACAACGGGCCTTGCTGCACTCTTGGTTACGACACTCCCGGGGATATGTTTTCATAAATTCACAATCTTAGTATGAACCCTTGTTAAGGGAATTAAAAAAATGCCCCTATGAATATATGTTAAAAAGTAGATCATGAAAATCCAAGATTGAAGCCTATAGACTCATGAGTTAAGGAATGAAAGTTTATTTATAAGTCATCAACTTTTGTCTTTGGATTACCCTTTATGTGTTACCCCTAAATTTCCTTTTATTCCAGCCAATGGCCGGTAATAAGAGGACTCGGGCTAACAACTGTTGTGAAGATCAGTGTGATGACTGTATTAATGAGATGCCCAATCCAATGGGAGAGGGAATCGCGAACTTTTTCATGCTTATCATCTCAACTGACTCAAGTTTTTAATAGAAACACGAGTCAAGAGTAACTTCCAAACCCCCCTAAGAAGAAACAAGTCTCTATTGAGAGCTTCATGAGGCAAAGGCCTCCTAATTTTAGTGGATCATCCGATCCCATTATCGTTGAACATTGGATCAACTCCATTGAAAAGATATTCTCCAACCTCCAATGTTCTGAAAAAGAGAAGGTTCTCCTGGCGGCTTATCGTATGGAGGGTGAAGCTGAAAAATGGTGGAAATTGATCAAAAATACGAAGCCTGAGGAGGAGATCGAGGCGTTGGAATGGAAGAATTTCCGGAAGATGTTTTTCGATAAATATTTTCCACGCACCCTCCAGCTTAAGATGGAAAGGGACTTCCTTTCCCTCAAGCAAAAAGATGAAGAATATGTTGGAGCGTACGAGGAAAAATTAACAAGTCTTTCATGATATGCTTTCGGCTTTGTCGTTACCCCCGAATGCAAGGTTTACCTCTTCTTTGGTGGGCTGAAGCCTAGCTTGCGGAAAGCATTAGCGATCCGTGACTTTGACAACTATGAGGAAATTGTCCGATGTGCCCTCAAGGTCAAAATGGAGATCGGGGAATCACAGGGGTATCATGGGGACAAGAAGCGTAAGATGGACTTCGATGATGGTGGTCCGATGGATAAATCCAACGGCGCTAATAAGTTCCAGCACCCCACTTGCCAAAAGTGCGGAAAGAATCACCCTGGAAATTGCCTTAAGGGTACGAGAAAATGCTTCAGGTGTGGAAGAGAAGGGCACCTAGCTGTTAACTGTCGGCAAGAAGGACCCGCGACTGCGACAGAGGAGAGGAACACTCCGTCCGAACCTCAACGCATTGTTCAATGCTATATATGCAAAGAACAGGGTCATTTTTCTAATCAGTGCCCTAATAAAAGCATTTTTGTAGGCAACCAACAACCTCCAAGACAGCAAGGAAGAGCTTTTGTCATCACTTCTACCGAAGTGAATCCCAACAACGAAGTGGTGATAGGTACGCTAGTTATTCATTCAAGAATAGCGAACGTACTTTTTGATTCAGGTTCTACGCATTCTTTTATATCTCTAAAGTTTAGTAGAACAATCCCAACAGCACCACAAATCATGGAAGTAAAGATGTCGGTGAGTACGGAAAATGGGGCAATCATTGCATCCCATGAGTATAAGTCATCCCCTATTATAATCTGTGGATTTAATTTCCCGGTGAACCTCGTCATACTCCTTTTGGTCAAATTTGATGCAATTCTTGGCATGGATTGGCTTTCCTTATATAGAGCCAACATAAATTGTCGGGAGAGGGAAATCTCACTCCATATGGAGAATCGACCCCCGATTCCTTACAAGTGTTAGGAGGAAGATGAATCTCCTTTAGCTCTATCATCTCAAGCATGGATATTACTGCCCTATGAGCACGCGTATCTGGATCAGATGATTGATTCCAAAGAAGAAACAATCCTTGAAGAAATTCCTATTGTGAGGGAATTCGCGGAAGTGTTTCCTGAGACACTGCCTGGTCTTTCTCCTAGAAGAGATGTTGAGTTCTCAATTGAACTTATACCTGGGGAATTACCAATATCAAATACTCCATATAGAATGGCTATTGTTGAGCTTGAAGAGCTGAAGAAACAACTACAGGAGAATCTAGATAAAGGGTTTATACGCCCAAGTGCTTCACCATGGGGTGCACCTGTCCTCTTCGTCAAGAAGGAGGATGGGTAAATGCGGCTCTGCATCGATTATCGTGAACTTAAAAAAATCGTGATAAAGAAAAAGTATCCTCTCCCAAGAATCGATGACTTGTTTGATCAACTGCGTGGAGCACAATACTTCCCCAAGGTGGACTTGTGGTCAGGATATTATCAAGTAAGGATGAAGAAGGAAGATGTCCCCAAGACTGCTTTTCGTACAAGATACGGGCACTATGAATTCATAGTAATGCCTTTCAGACTCACCAATGCTCCGGAAATATTCGAGGACTTGATGAATAGAGTATTTAGAGATTACCTTGACAAATTTGTGGTAGTCTTTATAGATGATATTCTAATATACTCCAAAACCAAGGAGGATCATGAGGAGCATTTAAGAACTGTACTAGAGACTTTGCACAAGGAGACGCTCTATGAAAAGTACAGAAAATGTGAGTTCTGGTTGAAGGAGGTCTCATTCTTGGGCCATATCATCACAAGCAATGGGATATCTATGGACCCCTCCAAAACAAATACAATTGAGGGATGGCTGAGGCCAACATCGGTAACGGATATCCGTAGCTTCTTGGGGTTAGCTGGATATTATCGACGATTTGTGAGGAATTTATCATGATTTTCTAACCCTATTACCAAGATAAATCGAAAGGGAGTAATGTTTTCTTAGAGTGATGAATGTGAAGAAAGCTTCAAGGAGTTGAAAAAGAGGCTTATCACTGCACTCGTGATCACTTTACCCACAAGTGGGGAGCTTTTGTGGTATTCAGTGCTGCTTCGAAGAGGGTATTAGGATGTGTGCTGATGCAGAATGATAAATTGATATCCTATGCCTCAAGGTAGTTGAAAATCCATGATTGAAACTATCAAACGCATGATCTGGAGTTGGCAGCTGTGATCTTTGCCTTGAAAATCTGGCGGCATTATCTCTATGGAGAGAAATGTGAGATATCTACTGACCACAAGAGTCTTAAATATATATTCACACAGAAAGAGATTAATATGCTCCAGAGAATATAGATAGATCTCATCAAGGATTATGACTGTTCAATACATTACCACCCTGGGAAAGCGTATAAGGTGGAAGATTCCCTAAGTAGAAAGGATTCAGCGATTCTATCAATGATGAGAATTGAGAAGGATCCAATCTTCTTAGACTTGATGAAGATGGATGTGGGAATCATAAAGAAGATAACATCATCAATACTTTCATAAATGATTGCTCAACCATCTCTTTTGGAAAGGTTAAAGGATTCTCAAAAGGATGATGTGGGAATTCAAGAAAAAGTGGAAGCAATAAAAAGGGAAAATCCTAGGAGTTTAATGTTAATGAGGAAGGAATTGTGAAGTTTGGGAAAAGACTATGTGTTCCATCAAGTCCGGAGCTGAAGAAGGAACTTTTGGATGATGCACATAGTTCAAATTTCTCTATTCACCTAGGGAGCACAATGATGTATCGAGATCTCTGAGAAAACTTTTAGTGGGATAATATGAAGAAGGAGATCGCTGCATATACATCAAAGTGCCTGGTGTGTCATCAAGTGAAGGCAAAGATACAGAATTCTAAGGGGATGATGCAACTATTTCCCATACCAAAATAGAAATGGGAGAACATAACCATGGAATTTGTCACTGGACTTCCAAGGACATCCAAAGGCAACAATTCAATCTGGGTTGTTGTGGATCATCTTACAAAGACTGCACACTTCATTGCTATTCGAGAGGATTTATCTTTGGATCAACTGGCATAGATATATATAAGGGAAGTGGTAAGGTTTCATGGAGTACCATTATCTATTGTGTCCGACCGAGATCCAAGATTCACCTCTATGTTTTGGAAGAGTCTTCAACATGCTCTGAATACTGAACTGAACTTTAATACGGCCTATCATCCTCAAACTGATGGACAATCCGAGCAGACTATCCAAACACTTGAGGATATGTTGAGAGCGTGCTCAATGGGCTTTAAAGGAGGATGGGATCAACATTTTCCTCTGGTTGAGTTCTCTTATAATAACAGTTTCCACTTGAGCATCCAAATGGCACCATATGAAGCCCTGTATGGGAAAAAGTTAAGAACACCGGCATGTTGGGATGAGGTCGGTGAACGTAAGCTGCTTGGACCAGAAATGGTCGAAGAAATGGTGGAGAAGGTGAAAACCATTCAGCAGCATATCAAGGCAGCCCAGAGTCGACAGAAGAGTTATGTAGATAATCGTTGATGAGACCTTGAGTTTAAAGTTGGATACATGGTGTTTTTACGCATATCTTCGTGGAAGAAGGTCATGAGGTTTGGAAAGAAAGGGAAGTTAAGTCCAAGGTACATCGGCCTCTTCGAGATTCTTGATTGTGTTGGGGCTATGGCCTATCGTCTAGCACTTCCACCTACTATGGCCAAAGTACATGATGTCTTTCATGTATCCCTCTTAAGGAAGTACATACCAGACCCTTCACATGTACTCCCTTCTAAGGTGGTACAATTGGAAGACGATCTTTCTTATGAGGAGCAACCATTGAAGATCTTAGATCGTAGAGAAAAAGTTCTACGAAATAAGACAATTCCCCTCGTCAAGGTGTTGTGGAGAAACCAAATGTTTGAAGAAGCGACTTGGGAATTAGAGGAAAAGATGAAGCTGATTTACCCACATCTGTTTTAGTGTGGGAAAAGGAAAAATTTTGAGGGCGAAATTTCTTAAGGGGGGAATGTTGTAACGACCCAAAGTTTCATTAATGGAAATCCCTATTGATCTAATTAACTGTCTCTTTATGAAAAATGTTTTTATAATATGTCAACTTCTTTGGTTTTATGTTAAGAATTTTGACCATTTCTAATATAGCTATTGAACAGTGATCACATGATTAGTATAAATATAGGACTTTAACAAATCCAATTTACTCAGACAAAAGAAGCGATGACCTCGTCCAGTAGAATTGCTCCATACGAATCCCATTTTTTGGAGATCGGAAAAGAGATGGCATCCTTGGGCTTCGCTCTTGACCAAGCCCAAGCTGAGCTTCATCATGTCAAGCTCAAACGTGACCGTCTACGGGAAAAGTGGAAGTTGATTGAAATTACCACTCGATCGATGTTATCTGAGCCACCCCAAGAGTCTGTCACCATCGCACACCTTAACCTTAGGTCTTATGAGGCTGTTTTAAGGGGTTATGTAAAAAATAAGTAGTACTATGTTCATGTACATTATTTTATTTTTATATAATAATGAATATAATTTCTAGTCATTTTTTGATACCTTGTAAATAGTTTTTAAAGTACAAATGGTGTTTTTAGCTATTATTTAATTAAGAAATCTATTTTATTGAATTAAGGGATTTTTGAATTAAATAATATTTTAATAAAATATTAATAATATTATTAAATTAATTTTAATTAAATTTAAATGATATTATAATTTTATGAATGCAATTAAAAATTTTATTAAGGTTTGAAAGCCATTTCTGTCAAAACCCGTGAATTTTCGATAAATAACAGTTTTTATTTTAAAAGTGAAAATTCACATATTTAGAAAATTATTTATATAAAATAAATGTTATTTTTGGAATCAGGATGTCAAAATTATCCAACGGTGAATTTTTCATAATTTTCTGAGACAGTCAAATTTTTGGGTAAAAATTAAATATCATTTAAATATATAATGTGTTTTATGATATCATAATGACCCAATGGTGATGTAATAAAATACCATAATCCTTATGTTCATCCAATATATGTTTTATCATTAAGATAATGTGATTTTGGGTTTTTTTGACTTACTTTTCAAATCATTAGTGGACCCCTCAAGACATATTCAACACTTTGCCTTTTTAAATTAATTTTCATGGGAGTGTGACTCACCTCCACATAAGCAACCTTATTATTTTATGAAGTTCGGACTTGGGCCTTATAAAATATTTTTTTCCTATTCCCTTTTCCAAAAACCATGGGCAAAAACCATGGGATGGTTTGTGGTTTGGATTAATTTAATGTAAGGGGACCCAAACCTAAATAATAAAGAATTCCCTCACCTTTCCTATATAACCCCACCCAAGATCCCACTTCCTCCTCACTAAAATCCCTTGGATTTCGTCAAACCTCTGCCCTACTCTCTCTAGAATCCTCCCAAGGTTCCCTAAGCTCCCAATAAGCCTCTCACAAGCCTCTCTCTAGCCTTTGGAAGCACACTTCCAAGTAAGGGTTTTTTCTTCCTTTCTCATTTTTGTCAATTTTATTTAAGTTGTATTTCCATTTTAATTTCAATCATGAATGTTGGGGTATAGTTTCAAACCTCCCCCATACTGCCCTCTTATTTTTTTAATTATGGAAGACCCCTTTATCTCTCATTAAATTCCTCCCATGTACACCTGTTACTATACCGAAATTCCGAAAGGAACTTCTCTCTCTTCTTTTACATTCAAGCAATAATTTTGTATCCTGAATATAAATTACATTACAATTGTTGGGAAATGTATCTATATGACCTCCTTACTTTCCATTACATGTAAATATGATGAGGAACCCCTTTCTCTCTCATCAACCATTTTTTTATGAATTCTTATGTCATGCCGTTACACTGCCGAAATCGCACCGATTTTCTAAGCCAATGCCATTGTGTAGTGGATACCATGCCCATTTCTCCATCAAGGGTATCCAACTTTATGCACCTTTACTTATTGATTACAAAGTTTCATGTATGAATTCCACATTCCTTTATCGTGGAATAAATGATTATGTTTTATGAATCCATGTTTTATGATCCATGTGGCACACTTATGCATGAAATGAAATGTTTAAGAAGGGTGCACCCTTATAGAACTCCAATGCATTGGGTAAAGTATAGTATCATGATACGTCATGTGCAATGAGTGTTGACTCGTGCTAATTCAAGTGCAATGAGGGTTTACATGTGCTTTATGTGCAATGAGGATTTACTCATGCTTCATGTGCAATGAGCCTTGGCTCATGCTAATTCCATGTTAAGTGTTATTGCCACATTTCCATGTTATGATTATCATGCTTTATCATTCCTTTATGTTAATGTTTCTTATATTCTCTATTGATATTCCTATTTTCTGACATGTATTTTACTCCTCATGTTATTCCATGTGTACTCCCTTACTGGGCTTTATATCTCACCCTTTTCTTATGCATGTCCTCAGGTTATCCCATGCAATACTAAGTACGAGGGATTGTAGTGGTCATGTAAAGGAAGTTTTCAATAAAGATGTTGTATTTCATGTTTTAATTTTTTATGTAATGATCCTAAGCCCCAAATACACTAAACCTCTTGATCTTATTTGTTTTATCAAGTGAAGTTTTATGTAATAAATCATGCTTATGTTGTAATAAAAAGCAGGGTTGTCATATTCATTCTCAGGTTGCATGAAGTGGTGGATCTAGATTTTTCTTTGTCCAAATATTCATGTTCTTTCAACTGTTAACCATGTTTCATCTACTAGTGGAACCTAATTGTTCACTCTAGGAGAGACTCTCAGTTTTCATCCCAATGTATTTAGATTATCAAATTGCATCTGACTTTTTAAAATCCTTCTTTTCTTACTATTTTTAGCAACATTCTTGGAAATATTTTAGGTCGATCAGAAGATGATTAAAGGGAAACATATCATTTATTATTTTTTGTTTGTAGAGCTTGACCTATCTAAGAAACATCTAGAGTTTATTTGGTTCTCTGCTGAAAAACAGTTGAAAGTTAAAAAACACATTATCTAGGAAATAGAGTCAATTCCATAGTGAACTACTAGAGTCTTGGTCCAAAGGTATATTCAAGTCTTAATCTATTACTCATCTTGATGGGGAACATGTGTTTTATGCTTATCTAGCTAGTGAGTCACTGGATACCAAGGGTCCTTTGACACATGAAAGGGGGTGAGGAGGATCATCTAGTCACAGTGTCCTTTAAACTCAATAAGGTTATAATTCTATTAATGTTTTGAAGATCATCAGGTATAACACCCATGTGCATCAGATAAAACTAGGTCTAAGGAGGGATGGGTGTCTCATACTTCTTTTTCTATTTAGAAATCAGGCGCCACAATACCTTGGAGGTTTTCAAGGGTTCTAAGCAAGAATCCGGAAACATCTAAGATAAAATCCAAAGATGGTGAGGATCATCTGTCCATAAAGACTACGTAACCTATTAAGGAAGAATACCATGTGTGTTTAGGAGCTCATAGTCTGCTATATGATCATGTGCGGGGGGGGGGGGCAGGGGGCAGGGGGTGGGTGGAGGGGGGTAGGGGGAAGGTGGTGGGTGGAGTGGGGCAGGGGGTAGGGTGGAGGGGGGCCGGGGCAGGGGGGGTTTCTACATGGCAGGGGGGAGGGGGAGGGGGGACGGTCGGATTTTTTCCCCACCACCTCCTGCTCCATTCGCTCCTGGACGGAAGATTCTACCCCGCAGATATCGCTGGACTAGGCCAACACGCCATAGTTACGCTGCGGTCACACCGCTGTCACGCTGCGGTCAAGTTGCGGTCACGCCGCAGTCACGACGCGGTCACGCCGCAGTCACACCGCAGTCACACAGTGATTTGGCCCTACTTCAGGATGAAACCCTACGGAAGTTCACAATGATAGTATTCCATGAGTTTTGTGATCAATGTTGAGACTGACTAATCATAATTTCTGCTGGTGGGTGAGGATCAAAATGTTTCCCCGCCTCCTCTCACTCCCTTCACTCCTGACCAGAAGATGCTTCCCCTCGGATGTCGCTAGATCGGGCCAACATGCCGCGGTCATGCCACAGTCACGCCGCGGTCACACCGTGATTTGGCCCTGCTCCAGGACAACACCCCGCGATAGTTCGCAATTATAATATTCCATGAGTCTTGTGATCAATGTTGAGACTGAAAAATCAAAATTTCTGCCACCTGGGAGACGACGGGAATGTTGCCCCGCCTCCTCTCGCTCCCTTCACTCCTGGCCAGAAGATGCTACCCTGCGGATGTCGCTGGACTGGGCCAACATGCCAAGGTCACGCCGCGGTCATGCCACGGTCACTCCGCGGTCACGCCGCGGTCATGCCACGGTCACTCCGCAGTCACGCCGTGGTCATGCCGTGATTTGGCCCTACTGCTGGATGACACCGTGCTGTAGTTTGCAGAGATAGTATTCCATGAGTCTTGTGATCAATGTTGAGACTGACTAATCATAATTTCTTCTGGTGGGGTGATGATCGTATTGTTTCTCCTGTATGATCGAAATAACGATGTAGATGCTCAATATACAAGAGGGGGGGGGGGTGAATTGTACACTTTAAAAATTCCTTTGGAACCTTTAAAGTTGGTTACGGATAACTATTTTTTCCTCAGACAAGGAAAATTCTATGTTTAACAAAGTTAAACTAAGCAAATTCACAACACCTCTAATAACCAACTGGAGAATTGGAACCAAGATTTACAATATAAGATTCTACCTTAAAGCGTATAGAATCTAAACTAATTAGAGTACAAGTGTAAGGAAATATAATAAGGTTATACTTTCCTTACAATACAATATACAGTGGAAAAAAAGTAGTAAAACTACAAGTAACAAGATATGAATCTTTTAACCCAAAGAGAAGGGTATCCAACAATATTGGATAAAGGTCCCTTGATTTATACTTTCAAGAAAGTCTGTCTTACCCACACCAGGGAAAGCCCTCAATATGAAGATCGGAATCTCTGTCTTGCTATCCCTGCAAGCCCTCAACTTCAAGGTAGTTGGAACCTCTATCTTCCTCAACAAGGAAGGCCTCAAACTTCAAGGTAGTCGGCACCTCTGTCTTCCTATCCCCAGAAGTCCTCGAATGTAATCACCAACATTCGGAGTTGCACAAAGAAATCTGAACAAGCGGTTTAGTATGCACAAGGCATTAGAAGCTTCTCCCTCTAGAAATCACCTTAACAGTGTGTGGTCTCTAGATCGATCAACTTGTTGTTGAGATCTTTCAAATGAGCTCCTATTTATAGGAAACTTTTCAACGGTTGGCTCCCTCTTCCAACAGTCATATTTTCCATGAAATTCGGAGGGACCTGTACACGTGTAACTCAACCAAAAGTTAATTAGAAACAGAATGAATGACATCATTTAGTAATAAATCATGTATAAATGAATGCACGACATAATTTTGAAATGAAGCATATGTAAGTAAAAGATAATCAACATTTCGGAGTGTAAGAAAGTTAAAAGTTCGGAGTCTAACCAAAATGAAATTTGGAGTTTATGTTAAGAAATATTCGGATTCTGTTTTATAGGAATTCGGAGTATGGTTTCACCAGAGCTTGGAATCTGAACTTGCAGAGTTCGAAGTCAAACTAGTAAAAGTTCGGAGTCAAACTTCATAAGAGTTCGAATTCGAACTTCATATGAGTTCGGAGTCGAACCACTTAAGAGTTCGGTGTCGAACTTCTTAAGAGTTCGGAGTCGAACTTCATAAGAGTTCGGAGTCGATCTACTTAAGAGTTCGGAGTCGAACTGCTTAAGAGTTCGGAGTCGAACTGCTTAAGAGTTCGGAGTCAAACTTCTTAAGAGTTCGGAGTCAAACCACTTAAGAGTTTGGAGTCAAACTCATGAAAGTTCAGAGTCCAGAATTTGGATTGGAACTTCATTATAGTTCACACCTAGAATTCAGATCCTAAAAACAAAATGCTCCAAATCTTTAAATTAATTGACTTCTGGGATTTTGGGTATGAGTCCGTTTTTTTGTACTAAAAAAATATTGCTATGTATAATAAAATTTGGGTTAGGGTAAATTTCTTTAAAGAATTAAATTTTCCGTATGGAGGTAAAATTTATATTTTCTTAAGTATAAGGTGTTTGTGATTTTCAAAACCAAAAGGAATGGAAAAGTCATAAGGAAAACCTTATTGACTCAATAGCCCCGCCTCCTCTTGCTACCTTCACTCGTGGCCGGAAGATGCTGCCACGCAGATGTCGCTGGACCGGGCCAACACGCCGCGGTCATGCCGTGGTTACACCGTGTTCACGCTGCGGTCACGCCGCGGTCACGCCGCGGTCACGCCGCGGTCACGCTGCGGTCACACCGTGAATTGGACCTGCTCCAGGACGACACCCTACAAAAGTTTGCAATGATAACATACCATGAGTATTGTTATCAATGTTGGGAATGACTAATCACAATTTCTGCCGGCGGGGCGATGGCCAGAATGTTTCCCTGCCTTCTCCCGCTCCCTTCGCTCTTGGCCGGAAGATACTGCCCTGCGGATGTCACTGGACCAGGCCAACACGCCGTGGTCACGCCGCGGTCATGCTGCAGTCACACCGCGGTCACGCCGCGGTCACGCCGTAGTCACGCCACAGTCACCCTGCGGTCAGGTCGCGGTCACGCCACGGTCGAGCCGTGGTCATGCCGTAGTCACGCCGCGGTCACGCCGCGGTAATTCCATGATTTGATAATTCCCCAACTTTCTACAAAAAATCCTCAAGAATTGGTCACTCTATAAATTAATGTGTGACTCAATGTAATAACCCTCAACCTCCCCCTCTCTATAAATCTATTTTGGTGGAAAATAAAACCCCCATAATGCCCCCTGTTTCTCAGACAATTACTACTAACTGCACTAATAACAAGAATCCACCCTCGCCTCTCTTAAGATTTAGCCACCCTCCCATTATGATGTCAAGACCTTTCACATCCCCTGGACTTAAAAAGAAGGAAATCAAGATACCTTTAATGTAGACTCACCTATTCTTGATGTAAGAAAACCTATACAAGGAGAAACAGAGAAGGTGCAATCGAATCATGAAGATCCCTTTCATGTGGACCTCAGAACTTCTAAAGAAGGAATGAAAGTCTTCAATGTTGACTCACCTATTATTGAAGCAAGAAAACTTATACAAAGAGATAAAGAATAGGTGCAAGAAAATCATGAAGATCTCTTGTGCATGCAGAGATTGACAAACCCTGCCAATTAGAAGAATACTTCCTAAAATCAAGGGCTATGAAAGGGAAGAAAGAATTGGTTGACTCTGATAGCTTCATCACTCCAAGTGCTAGAAACACCTGTAAATGTATGGATAATTCCAATTTTAAAAGAATAATTATCACACATTCCCTAGCTACCAATATGAAAGAACAAAACACAATACCCCCACAGCCAGCCCCTACTGAAAATGTGTCTGCCTCATCAGATGCCACAAAAAGCTCCTCCAATTCTTCTGACTCGGATGAGTCATCCAGTGAGGATGATGAAAATGACCCACCTTATAGGGATACCTACGTAATTCCAGAAAAGTTGGATTTTCCATATGACCTCGCATGGATGGATGAGAAAGACACTACTGTATTTAGACTGTATAAAAATGGAGAGATGTTAGCAGATGTATATCTTGATATCAGAAAGAGGATGTTAATCAAAGTGGTAGAGGAATTTAAAAAGAATACAAACATTAATTTTAATGAAATCCCCTGGAAATGAAGCTGTTGAGATTCTTCTGATTCTCAGAAGAAGGTTCTTCTTTGTCTTGTTCTGTTTCCATTTTTCAACCGGTTCTACTCAATGGCACTATACAGTGGATGTTTGCAGACCTGCGCTACGGGGGCTTTGAAATGTACTCCTTCCAGTTTTAGAACATGCTTGATCATGTAGCCTTCTTTAATGAAGCTATTATGATGTTTCTTCAAGCGTTTGAGATATTTTTTCTAAAGAGAAGCTTCAGTCCTTGGCTTCTTGGGTCTACTGTTAATAGAGTTTCTATTTTCCTTGATGTCATCACGGGATGATTTTGGTTTTTCAATGCATAAATATTCTTTTGTGTTGGGTTGGTCTCTCAAAGGACTGGCAGGGGCAGGGGGTGCAAGGGGTGGGTTGTCCAGGTTCTGGGGGGGTGTCCAGGTTCTGCGGGGTCTGTCCAGGGTCTATCTCGGGGGGTTTGTCTAGGGGGTCTGGGGGTGTCTAGGTTTTTTTTGGGGGGGGGGGCAGGACTGGTATGGGGGAGCGGGGAACTAGAAGGGGGGAACTAGAAGGGGGGAGGGACGGGTAGGGGGGACTAGCAGGGGAGGGGGTAACTAGAAAGGGGTGTGCAAGGGGTGGGTGTCCAGGTTCTGGGGGGGTCCAGGTTCTGGGTGGGTGTCCAGGGTCTGGGGGGGTCTGTCCAGGGTTTATCTGGGGGGTCTGGGGGGTGTCCAGGTTTGGGGGGTGGAAGGACTGGCAGTGGGGGAGGGGGAACTGGCAGGGGGGGGGGGGGAACTAGCAGGGGGAGGGGACTGGTAGGGGGAGGGGGGGGGGGGGGGGGGTAAATGACAGGGTGTGCAAGGGGTGGGTGCCCAGGTTCTTGGGGGGTGTCCAGGGGGATCTGTCCAGGGTCTGGGGGTGTCCAGGTTTTTTTTTGGTGGGGGGGGGGGTTCAGGGTTTGTTCAGAAGGGTGGGAGGGGGGGTCTGTCCAGGGAATTGGGGTCGGGGGGGGGGGGGGGGGGTTCTAGGGTCTGTCTAGGAGGGTGGGGGTGGCTGTCCAGGGGAGTGGAGGTTTGGGATATCTAGGGGGATCTGTCCAGGGTCTGGGGGTGTCCAGGGTCTTGGGGGAGTCCTGGGTCTATCTGGGGGGGGGGGGGTGTCCAGGGTCTGTCCGGGGGGTGTCCAGGGTCTATCTGGGGGGATTTCTTGGGTCTATCTGGGGGGTGTACATGGTATGTCTGGGGGGTGTCCATGGTGTGTCCGGGGGGGTGTCCAGGGTCTGTCCAGGGGTGTCTAGGGTCTGTCGGGGGGTGTCCAGGGTCAGGGGGGAGGTGTCTAGGGTCTGTGGGGGGGGGGGTGTCCAGGGTCAGTCCCGGAGGGGGGCTTTGTAGGGGGGCTATCTAGGGGGGTTTATGTAGGGTGGGGGTGTCCAGTGTCTAAGAGGGAGGGGTATGCAGGGGGTGAACTACTACAGGGGGGTGCAGGGGGTGGGGGCTATTTTGTTTATGGTTTTCCAGACCCTATAGTCAGGGTTTTTAACCGTGGCTATAAGTCTATTGTCATGGTTACAAACCGCAGCTAAAGGTATAATGCCACGGTTTCTAACTGTGGCAATAAACTCTATCCCTCCTCTAGTATAGCCACTGTTCTAAACCATGGCTATAGAGATATTACCATGGTTTGAACCGTGGCTGTATACCTAGAGCCACGGTTTGAACCATGGTTGTAGATCTATAGTCGCGGTTCCAAACCGTGTCTATAACTCTAGGCCTATTGCCATGCCAAACATATCCACAGTTTGAGGACCTATAACGACGGTTTTAACCCGTGGCTATAGCCTGAATTTCCAGTAGTGTTATTTGTAAAATATTCAGAAAATAAATCAAATAGAATTCTATTTTTGACATTTCATTACATAAAATAATGTAATGGTAATAATAGAAGATAAATGGTATGAAAAGCTCTTAGTTTGGATGGTTGGATGATTATTTATAAAATATACTCTTTTATGAGATTTATGAAAGTGTTTGGGTAATTTTTAATTCCATATAAAAGTATTGCAAACCATTATTCCCTAATTTACCCTAACTATAATGACAATAATTTCATAAGTTTATCATTCATAATAACCAAAAATAAAAGGGGCCTTATTCCAAAATTTTAACTCATAATTTCAAATAAGGAATTCGTATTAAATATTCAGTTTAATAATGTAAAATAAATAAATTTTATATTAAATCAAAAAATGCAATGAAAACGAGTTAATCTTAGTAAATGCCTTTTTGATTATAAAAAATATTTTATTCCAAATTCAATAACAAAATAATTCCAATGAATTTAATATTAATATTAATATTCTGATATAACTAATTTTACTTTCAAATCATTTTTAAATAAAATGAAACTTTTCAAATGATTTAAAAGATAATGTTTTTTAATAAAATTAGTATTTTTTACTATTTAATAAAAAATCATTATTTTAAAATGAATCCAAAAATATAACCCTTAGTTTATTTTTATTTGATAAAATAAAATTTTATGTTCATTTTTAGAAAATATAATTACAAAAAATTATTGAAATTATTTATAATATTTGATCACAAAAACTAATTAAAAAACAAATTTTAAAGAAAACATACTTATGAAACCGAAAACAACATTACATAAAATTGAGTACTTACATATCAATTAATAATCAATAGTTTATTATTGAATGGGTGATTTATATATTTTCCCTAATTTAGTTCACACTTTACATACTAGAAAAATCAAATGCTATGTTAAATTTACATATACAAATAATAATATTTTGTGGTTTGTTTATAATCGATGTTGCTTGTTGTATACGGTATCAATCATATTATTCTTCATTTAACATATTAGTGTGTTTAATTATCCCCAACTTTATTAAATTTAATCCTTGAAATTTAAACATGTTTTTGGAAAACAAGGGTTTGTCAACTGAAAATTATTTAGTAGAATACCCACCTTATAAAAAGGCATAACAAAACATCCTCTCAAAAGTGGGAAACAAAAATAGGAAGTTCATCACAAAACTACGTTTTTGAATAGAATAATACTATTTTTAATTGAAAATATATACATAGAGGAGAAAAATAATGCATAAGGATTATTAGATAGTGATAAGGAACATGGTCAGGATAAAGCTAATGGATACAAAACTATAAATCTATGTCGAGTTAAAATACCATAAATTCATCAAAAATGATCATAAAAAGGGGAATTTTTTTCAGGTTTATTTTATTAGATTTGAGGAATAGTTTTACTACCATGACAGAGACAAAAAATATACACAGTTGATATTTTTTTATATTATAATAACTATATCATATATTGGTTGTAATTTGATCAATTATTTCTTCATTTACTACTCCATGGAATGAATATTCATGATTAACTTTTGATGAATGATGTAATGAAATTAACATCTAACAGAACTTTAAATCTATAAAAGAGTGACAATACATTCCATCTATATCAAAAATATTTACAAAATCCAAAATGGTTAGCACATGTTATCATAATATATTAATATCTAAAATCGAACAGAAACAACCAACGTTGAGCATAATATTTATCTATAGAATAATTAAAGTAAAAAAATAACATATTGATATTGAAATCACATAGGATTTTTCTACGTGACACACCCTTGTTACCCTCTTGTTCTTGGATCAATCTCTGCAGCCTTTCCAAATGTGACAGATTATCACCTGACTTGTAAGTAGAATTTTTTCTATAATATATTTATATAAAAACTATAAAAGTTATAAAAATTTGATGAAAATCCTCCAAATAAAATTAATCATCAAATAAGTTTTTAATTACTAATATTTGTTTAGAGTGTTTTCCCAAAAAATAAAATAATATAAATTTATTATTGTATCATTAAAATTCATTATTATATCAACCCTACATGTTATCAATAACATAAAAATTATTTCCACAATATATACAATAATTATTCATTATAAACATTTTTGATAAAACATATACTAAACAAAATCATTGTATTTTCATAAATGAGTCTCAAAATATACAAAATCATCATAAACTCCCTTCACATAAAACCTCAAAATGGGAATCCATACCATTAAATTTATTACCATCCTCTTACTTATTAGAAAATACACTTTATATTTAACCCATATCACTATGTAATAACATAAATCTTCATAGGTTATATTCTCTAATTTATTATAATGGTTCATTAAAAATGTGAACAGTCAAAAGAATATCACCATAATTTTAAAATAATGTTTAAATTAAGGGAACACTCATCATGAACCAAAGTGATGGAAAAGATATACTCAACCTACTATTTTCGAGTTTATTACCCCCAGATGCAAATGTTTCAAAACGACATCCACTTATAGTATCCAGACATTGATAAATTTATAGAAAAAATATATAATATCTACCTTAAAAAACATTAGGATGTTTCCATATAAGATATCTTATTCTCAAATTCAATCATAAGGTTATGTTCCCTATTATATGTTTCAATAAATCTAGTTATAATGGTTTCTACTAAAAATTCCTTTAATACCTTATGTAATATAACACCCCAAGCTTCCATGGTACGATTCTCTTTGAATAATACAGTAGCGTGTGTTGTACGCAACTTTGAGATTCTAACACACCGCGACCAATCAAAGTAGTCATTATGAATAGTAATACCCACTTTTTGAACTTTTATAAATATTATCTCTCAAAATGGACTTTATTTATGGATTCGGAATATTGAAATTAGTCTAGGGTGTAATTTTGGTACTTTTCGGATAACTTTTATATTTTTATGACTAGTGAAAATTACTAAATTTTAATTAAAAACAACGTTTTTAATCAAAATAATTAATAGTGATAAATTATGAATTTTAGTGGTTTTAATGTAAATTTACAATATATTTTTACCATTTAATACAATTTTGGTCATTGGACATAATTTCACTTTTAAACCGGACATAAACAAGTGTCAATCTTTTGATAGTTATTGTCTCTTAAAAACACGCTTTTTGTTTTAACAACGGGAAATAATTTTAAATTAATTTCTGCGACTTATGTGTTTTTAATTTAGAAAAATGGATTCCATATTCAGAATCCATAGGTCCAAATTGTTTAAATATGTAACTTTTATTTTTAGAAATTTTGAATAATTACTGCGGTAAATATTTTATTTACCAAGGTTAAAGGGGTAAATCCGGTATATAAAGGTAAAACAATAATATGATAATAATATTAATTACCCTAAAATGTGTCCTAACACAATTTTTTGATAAATTTCCAACCATGGGCATCTCTGGGTCGATTTAGGGACCCCATGGATCCACTTGTAAGTGATAATGACACTTTAAATTAATCAAGTTAAAGTAAATACAAAAATTACATAAGCATATATCTTTTCGAAAAAAAATTACATTAGGTTTTATATGTTATATTTTAGACTATAAATATTAATTATAAAGAAAAAAATATTTCTTACATAATGGTATTTTATTTATAATTTTTATACATTGAATGATTAAATTTATTTATGACACAATGATGATGCAGTATTTTCCTTAATAATAAAAGAATTAAATAATTGGTATTATAAAAGTTACAATAAATATAATTTGAATGTTTTGATGACATCCACGAATTTTATTGGTTAATATTACATGTTAGGACTTATTAAATGAATTTTATTCAAATTAATAAAGTTGTTAAGACTTTAACAAAAATCAATTATTCAATAGTGTCAAAATTGACCTCAATGAGTTTTTTAAAAACATATTATATTATTAATTGATATTCTATTCCTAAAGTTATAAGGTTTGTCCAAAGGACTTATATAATGGTAGGTGTATTATTAATGGACCACTTTTGGTTCGCTTGTATGTACATAGTATGTTTATTAACTATATAATATAAATATACAAAGTGACATGATAAGTGTCAAACTAATTAACTAAGAGTTAAAACTAATGGATAAGGTTAATAAAGTGACCCAAACATGTATAAAACCTATTAGTTGAGTTTTTTGCGACCTATACCCACCTTATACTTTAAATAATACACTTTTGAGCCATTATAAACCGAATTTTAATTTATTATAAAATTATACTTTAAGTTTTTCTTAAAGAGCCCCTCCTCCCGCTTATAAAAGGACAACACTTATAACCAATTCGTCACACCTTCAGATCCATTTGGTTCAGCCAACCCCTGCCCAAATATTCTCTCAACATACCTCACTTAATCTTAGAGGCTTTAGTTTGATCATAAATCCAACCTAAGGAGCCCTTTTGATCCAATCAAAAGGAAGAACCTGAAGAAGAGGTAATTTTTTCACCACCCTTTTTCAAGTTCCTTTCTTCTTCAACTTCTTATTTATTTGTTATTTCCATTATAAAATAATAAATCCAGTATATTATATATACTGTGATGTTATTATAAATATGGTACAACCATATTCAGTATTCTATCCATCCTTTGAATGACATGTCACCATACGTGTGTACGTACGACCTACCATCTCCACGTCGTGGTATAATTGTTATTCAAAATATTATTATTTGAATGGGTATAATAATGAAGTGTAATTCATGTAAATAATAAATATAACATGATAATGATTCTGTATATATGATATACCATCCAATTATATATTATTTTAATATCAAAAGAATGATATTGTCGCTCGTGCGTACAAACGGATTACCGTCTCCATGAACGCGATGAGATTATTTCCCCATCATATCCATTCAAGAATAAATTTTATTTCATGATTAAAAATAATGTTTAGATAAATGATATCATTATTTATATGAATAATATACATCCAATCCATAACAATTATGGCTTAGATAACAAAGAATATAAAGGAAAATGAATCTGTTAACACCCGAAACGACGATAATACTAAGATATTATCAACAAATCAATGTTAGAAGATCATATATGATATCATATTAATGTATATGATTCTTGTATAATTCAATAAAAATTATTTCACCATTATACAGGATGTTAACCCACCCTCAACCAAGGAAAAAGTACAAAGTAATGGGTTTCTTATCTCACTTTTAATTCTGTGAGATTTCCATTGTTCACCACTTATTTATTTCATGTGGTGTGTGTACTGCCCATGATTGTATTCATTGTGTAATTTAAATTAATTTATGGACATTTAAATAATCATTGTATTATCCTTCTTTCATGGGTGTATGTTTCATATGTTACCAATTCGATAAGGGAATTTGAAATTTTAGTTTCCACTCATTCGGCTTTACGCATACTTCATTGATTATTTTACTCCAAGATTATGTGTGTAATCACTATTAATTTTCTTATGTCATAATTTACACTCCCATTTTGGTGGATATACTTTTTTATAAACATAATCACTCCAATTATAAATTCTCAATTCATTGATATGAACTTGATAAGAGTAATTTTAAATCAATCTCCATTTGTTGAGTTAAATATCCAATTCATTAGTGTTGTTTTTACAAGAATATTTGTGAATGTCCTCTGATTTATTTACACTGAATATCCAATCATATTGAGTGTATTTATTTTTTTCACACATAATTATTTCGTTGATTTATCATTAAACTAAGGATATGGTCATTATAAGAAATTTCTTCTCAATTTACATTCCACTGAGACTTATTTGTTGTTATACGCCAATTCACTTTTATATGGTGTATATAATGTACTTTGACATAGTATATCATGAATCTCTTTATTATCATGATATTAAAAAGTTTTTATTACCTCAATTATTTGTATTCAAGTGTCTCTCTTTTGGTTAGGAACTCAAACTAAAATATCATTTTAAATGTTTTAAAGATTTATTATTCCAAATCTTTCTCATTAATGTCAATGTTTTAAAAATATTTTTAAGGATTTATTTATATGGACATTAAAGTTTTCAAATAAAAATTTCTTTTATAGGTTTCAAAGTTTTATGGGAAACTTTGATTCAAAAATCTATTTTTAAATGGATTCTTGACAAATCGTGTGACTTTTAAATGATTTCAAGAAAAAGGGGGATATTTCTCTCTAATAGTTTGGATGATTATTTTCATCTATGTCAATATCATTTATTATTCTCGATTGAGGTTAATCTGATACAATACAATCTTCCATATTATATCTAATGAGTTATGTTTGACTGTGGATGTGATATTTTTATACCATTCATGGTTTTTGGTTAAAGTATTGACATTTTGTATGCTAGTTTTAATAGGAATGTTTGTTTTATGTTTCAACCTTTTCATATGAGGAATGCATTGGACTTAGTAATTGATGGGCGGAGCCTGCTATAGCTCCTCGATGCATCGGTAGGTCTCATGAGACAAACTAGTGTCTTGTCATAAGGCCTTGACAAAATATTATTTGTAGTCTTGGCACAAGGCCTTGACTAGGTGGTTATGATAGTCTGGCATTATGAATTCCATTATTATGAAAGTGGTTATTGATAGTGCATGTGATTATTCGACTAGTAGAATATCCATGTGAATATGTAAAAGGAATTATTTCAATTTATCTTTTCCATATTATCTGGAAGTTCAAGTTTAAAAGGCTGTTGTTTTAGTTATACATTGCCTTAAATGTTTATACTTATTTATGAAAGTTTCTTCTATATTGTTATCCTTACTGAGCATCTGAGCTCACCCATTTCTATGTTTTATTTTTCCCAGTATGTGAAGAAGTATCTTATGAATGACCTGTAGGGATAGTATGAGGATATGAGTGTGGTCTATAGAGACAAGATTTTGTTGTATTTTTTCACTTTATGATGTGATGTAAAACTTATGAATGTATCTATTGGTTCCAAGGCAACTAAACTAATTGGTGTTTTGAGACATGATCTTTTGCAATCATTCCAATGATAAGTAATAATGCACCAACTCTGGGTAACTGGGTTCAGGGCATTATAGTTGGTATCATAGGAAGTTTAGTACAAACCTTGGAATATAGATTTAGATAAACTCTGATTAGAGCACATTTCCCTAAGATATACATTGAGGATTAGTATAGAAGAACTTCCTAGAATTTTGGTATTGTAGAGATTTTGTGATTTTTCCAAGAAATACATCCCTATCTGGATATGATCAGGTAGAGGCAGCTCTGGTATAGATGTACCTAGGGGTAAAACCTGAAAACACTGCTTTGAGCTAGACTCGAACGGGAACTGGTGCCCGACAATGGGCCTTGCCGCACTCTTGGTTACAACACTCCCTGGGGATATGCTTAGGATAATTTACATTTTCTTTACAAACCGATTTGAATTATTTTAATATAATATGAGAATAAATGAACTTGGTTAATCCTGAGGTGTTTCAAATTAAGAATATGATGTCATGATATTCTCTAAATGATTTTATGACTACTGTTACTCACACAATGCTTTCTGGTTTTAGTCAATGGTTGGATTCCAAGTAAGTCATAGTAACTTTGAGAATGATGTAAAAGATGTGAACAATGGTGGAAGTGAGCAATAAAATAGAATGTTGATAGGCGTAAAATATATCGTGTTCATGCCAAATCAGTTTTCCAAAAATATGATCAACAACATAAATATTAACCAACTCCCAGACTCAACAAAGAAGAGAAAGGTGGTAAATGATAAGAGATCCAGTAGTGGAGACCATAGAGAAAAGAATCCTCAATTTCTATCGTGCAGGAAATTTGGAAGGAGACACCCAATAAAGTGTCTCAATGGAACAAATAAATGCTTTACGTGTGGGAAAGAGAGACATAAGGTGAAGAATTGCAGAGGAAAAATGAAGAGTGCTATAGAAGAAAATAAAAGTGGTCCCAAGAATCCATTTAGAGTCATTTTCCATAAATGTAGTGGACCTGGACATTACCCGATTGCATGCCTTATTCTATAGGATATTTTCTTGGTCAAAGAAAAAGCTATGTGTAAATAAATGGGTGGATAAATGTTTAAAAGTATTAGTTCCCCTTATTTATAGGATTACTTTGGATTAATTTTCTCTTGTATTTGTAACCCTGTAGTTTTCCATGTGAGAATTATATTTGAGGAAGACTTATCTTTTCTCTCATGGATAAAGTTAAAAACAACCATTTGGTTTTATATGATCTTTGGGTTTGAGGAAATTACAAGTTATTATATTTTGGGATGAAAATGAAAGGTATGAGATAACATTTGTGGTTAAATTATGTTATGGTTATTTTGAGGAATTTATATCATTTTGGTAATGTTATAAAATATAGTTTTTTAAAAAGGAAAACACGCAGACCGTGTGACAACCCATCGCGTCAGACAAAGCTGTGGGAATTGAACCCACAACCAAAGTGCGATTGGGATTTATCACCTACCACTGGACTACGTGAAGTCCCTGGTTAGTGTGACTAATTATTTTTAGTTAAATGATTTTATTGATCAATAATAAGTATATTTGGGATCTTATGTCTTATCAAATGAATACCCTTCGTATAGAAAAAGTATTTGGTGATTAAGTGATAAATTTTATTTTGGAAGACGTTCGCTCTGTTGGGAACACAGTATGCCGATGGAAAATAGAATACTATGAGATTTCATTTGAGGAGTAATGGTGGATTTTTATCTATGTTTTTATTGTGGATTTATAGTGATTTGGGATATTTATGTAAATGATTAACCTATAATAGAGAATATTTGATTAGGTTAATTACTTTTAATTATGCGACTTTAAGAGTAGTCGATGTTATTTAGAGATACAATTTAATGTGGAAGACTACATAACCGAATCTTCTATGTTTTGGGTTAAAATATTAGTTTGGATTATATTGAAGTATTTTAAGGATAATTGTTTATTGAATGGTATTCATTTAACTTTGGGGTATTGTTGGTATAATTTTAGAAATTAAGATTAGTTTTTCTTTCCTTAAAGGAATATCCTTTTAGGGGATCATCAGATCTTGTACTAAACATTTTGTTTTTGATTATTCTCTAAAGACAAGGTAAATATTTAGTTTATCCTTTGTAGATCAAGTTATTATCTAGAAGTTTATTCTAGCTCTTCTAGTGTGACCAAGTCTTCTGAATTACTCATCGTTTAAAAATGAGTTAGTAGTAGAAATTTATTAAAGAATGAAACTTTTCATAAAAAGTAAGTATATATCTTTATGTTCTTAGTCAATCTCAGAAATTAATTCCTCATCTTTATGTATTGTAACTTAAACAAATGGTTTCCGTTTACTTTTCATACTGGGAAACTAATGATTGTTTGTCCCATCACAAGTTTGTGGTTTTTGTTGTTGTTAACTTTCTCCTGATCATGTTTTCTATCCCTCTCCATCAGAACTTGACACTTAGTTTATCATCCATATACATGTTTTTCTATATGGAATCCTAGTATAGGTTATCTTGGGTGACCTTTGTACATCTCTTTCTTTCTTTTAAAGTGATAGTTTTATTGACTCTTTTTCCGATGTGGGACCTTCCATTATATTCCCAAGCCCAATTTTAATAATTTTAAGGACACAATTTATTTAATTAGGTGATAATGTAACAAACCAAGCTAACACGGTACGATTATCTTTGAATAATACAGTAGCGTGTGTTGTACGCAACTTTGAGATTCTAACTCACCGCAACCAATCAAAGTAGTAGTTATGAATAGTAATACCCACTTTTTGAAATTTTATAAATTTTATCTCTAAAAATGGACTTAATTTTTGGATTCTGAATATCGAAATTTTCCTAGGGTAAATTTTTGGTATTTTCGGATAACTTTTATATTTTGATGAATAGTGAAAATTACTAAATGTAAATTAAAAACAAATTTTTTAATAAAATAATTAATAGTGATAAATTATGCATTTGAGTGGTTTTAAAGTATATTTAGAATATATTTTTACCATTTAATCAAATTTTGGTCATTGGACATAATTTCACATTTAAACTGGACATAAACAAGTGTTAATCTTTGGATAGTTATTATCTCTTAAAAACACACTTTTTGTGTTATCAACAGGAATTAATTTTAAATTAATTTCTTCCACTTCTATGTTTTTAATTTAGAAAAATGGGTTCCATATTTAGAATCAGGAGGTACAAATTGTGTAAATAGGTAACATTTACTTTTAGGCATTTTGAATAATTACTTCGGTAAATATTTTATTTACCATGGTTAAAGGGGTAAATCCTGTAAATAAGGGTAAATAAGTAATATTATAATAATAATAAATCACCCTAAAACGTGTCCTAATTCTATTGGATGATACATTTCTAAACATGGACATATTTGGGTCGATTTTGGGACCCCATGGATCCACTTGTAAGTGATAACGACACTTTATATTAATTGAGTTAAAGTAAATACAAAAATGACATAAGTATATATCTTTTAGAAAAACAATTTTTATATGGGGATATATATGTTATATTTTAGAATATAAATATTTATTATAAATATAAAAATATTTCCTACATAATGGTATTTTATTTATAATATTTAGACATTGAATAATTAAATTTATTTATGACACAATAATGATGCAGTATTTTCCTTAATAATAAAAGAATCAAATAATTGGTATTATAAAAGTTAAAATAAATATAATTTGAACTTTTTGATGACATACAAGAATTTTATTGGTTAATATTAAATTTTTTTATTTCTTAAATGAATTTTATTTTAATTAGTAAAGTTGTTAAGACTTTAAAAAATCAATTATTGAATAGTGTCAAAATTGACATAAATGAGTTTTTAAAACAAATATTATATTATTAAGTGATATTATATTCCTAAAATTCTACGGTTCGGCAAGGGAACTTATATAATGGTAGGTGTATTATTAATGGACCACTTGGGGGTCTCTTGGATGTATATAGTATGTTTATTAACTATATAATATAAAAATTCAAAGTGACATGGTAAGTGTCAAACTAATTAACTAAGAGTAAAAACAAAAAGATAAGGTTAATAAAGTAACCCAAACCTGTCTAAAACCTATCGGTTAAGCTTTTTTGACTTATCCCCGCCTTACACTTTTAATAATCCACTTTACAGCCATTAGAAACCGAATATTAATTTATTATAAAATAATACTTTATGTTTTTTCTAAAGTGCCCCTCCTCCCCCTTATAAAAGGACACCACTTCTAATCAATTATTCCAACCTTCAAAGCCTTTTGGTTTGGCCAAAACCTAACCAAATATTCTCTCAACTTCCCTCAATTAAACCTATAGGCCTTAGATTGATCAGAAAGCCAACCCAAGGAGCCATTTTGATCCAATCCAAAGGAAGAACCCAAAGAAGAGGTAATGTTTTCACCACCCTCTTTCAAGTTCCTTTCTTCTTCAACTTCTTCTTTCTTTGTTATTTCTTTTATAAAATAATAAATCTAGTATATTATCTATACTGTGATTTTATTATAAATATGGTATAACCATATTCAGTATTCTATCCATCCTTTGAATGACATGTCACTATACGTGCGTACGTACGGCCTACCGTCTCCACGTCGTGGTATAATTGTTAGTCAATATATTATTATTTGGATGGGTATAATAATGATGTGTAATTCATGTAAATAATACTTATAACATGATAATTATTCTTTATATATTATATACCATCCAATTATATATTATTTTAATATCAAAAGAATGATATTGTTGCTCGTGCATACGTACGGATTACCATCTCCACGAACGCGATAAGATTCATTCCCCATCATAACCATTCAAGACTAAATTGCATTTGATGATTAAAAATAATGTTTAGATACATGATATAATTATGTATATTAATAATATACATCGCATCTATAAAAATATGGATCACATAACAAAAAATATAAAGGAAAATGAATCTGTTAACACCCAAAACGATGATAATACTAAGATATTATCAACAAATCAATGCTAGAAGATCATATATGATATTATATTAATGTATATTATTATTGTATAATTCAACAACAATTATTTCACCATTATAAAGGAGGTTAAACTACCCTCGACCAAGGAAAAGGTACAAAGTAAGGGGTTTCTTATCTCACTTTTAATTCCATGAGATTTCCATTGTTCACTACTTATTTATTGCATGTGGTGTGTATAATGCCCATGATTGTATTAATTTTGTAATTTACTTTAATTTATGGAAATTTACCTCATCATTTTGTTATCCTTCTTTCATGGGTGTATGTTTCTTAAGTAACCAAATCGATAAGGGAATTTGAAATTTCAGTTTCCACTCATTCGGCTTAACGCATACTTCATTGATTATTTTACTCCAGGATTATGTGTGGAATCACTATTAATTTTATTATGTCATAATTTCCACTCCCCTTTTTGTGGATATATTTTTTTATACACATAATCACTTTATTCATAATTTCTCAAGTAATCGATACGAACTTGATAAGAGTAATTTTAACTCAATCTCCATTTGTTGAGTTAAATATCCAATTCATTTGGTGTTGTTTTTACAAGAATATGTGTGAATTTCCTATGATTTATTTACACTGAATATCCAATAATATTGAGTGTATTTATATTTTTAACACATAATTATTTTGTTTATTTATCCTTAACCTAAGTATATGGTCTTTATAAGATATTTCATATCAATTTATATTCCATTGATACTTCTTTATTATTATACGCCAATTCACTTTTATATGGTGTATATAATGTACATTGACATAGTATATCATGAATCCCTTTATTCTCATGATATTACAAGGTTTTGATTACCTCAATTATTTGTATTCAAGTGTCTCTCTTTTGGTTAGCAACTCCAACTAAAATATCATTTTAAATGTTATAAAGATTCATTATTCCAAATCTTTCTCATTAATGTCCATGTTTTAAATATAGTTTTAAGGATTTATTTATATGGACATTATAGTTTTCAAATAAAAAATCCTTTTAAAAGTATCAAAGTGGTACGGGACACTTTTATTCAAAAATCTATTTTTAAATGGCTTCTTGAAAAATAGTGTGACTTTTAAATGATTTCAAGAAAAAGGGGGATATTTCTCTCTAATATTTTTTGATGATTATTTTCATCTATGTAAATATCCTTCATTATTATTGATTGAGGTTAATCTGATACAATAAAATATTCCATATTGTATATAATGAGTTATGTTTGACTGTGGATGTGATATTTTTATACCATTCATGGTTTGTGGTTAAATTATTGACATTTCGTATGATAGTTTTAATATGAATGTTTGTATTATGTTTCAACCTTTTCATATGAAGAATGCATTGGACTTATTATGTGACGGGTGGAGCCCGTTATAACTCCTCGATTCATCGGTAGGTCTCCTGATGCAAACTTGTTTCTTGGCACAAGTCGTTGACAAAATCTTATTTGTAGTCTTAGCACGAGTCCTGGACTATGTGGTTATGATAGTCTGGAATTATGAATTCCATTATTATGAAAGTGGTTATTGATATTGCATGGGATTATTCGACTAGTAGAATATCCATCTGAATATGTAAATGGAATTATTTTATTTTATATTTTCCATATTATGTTTAAGTTCATGTTTAAACGGATTTTGTTTTAGTTATACATTGACTTAAATGTTTATGCTTATTTATGAATGTTTCCTCTATATTGTTATCCTTACTCAAAATCTGAGCTCACACATTTCTATGTTTTATTTTTACCAGGATGTGAAGAAGTATTTTATGAATGAGATGCAGGGATAGTATGAGGATATGAGTGTGGTATATGGAGATAAGATATTGTTGTATTTTTTCACTTTATGATGTTATGTAAACCTTATAAATGTATCTAGTGGTTCCAAGGCTACTAAACTAATTAGTCTTTTGAGAATTGATCTGTTTTTATCATGCCAATGATACGTAATAATGCACCGAATCTGGCTAATTGGGTTTAGGGCGTTACATGTAAAGACCCTAACCCAGATAACCCAAAGGTAGTGGTAAATTTATTTCATTGTCAAACATACATGTAATCCTATCATGGATAATCATTTAGATTATTAGTCTTTTTAATCAACATAAATACATTATTACTATATTATAATTTAAAAAAATATTATACAACATAGTCTGGGTGAAAATTCAACATCATTAAACTAATTTAAATATTCTTTCTCTATATCATAGGGAAAGTTAAAAAATCAGGTGTGATCATAGATACATAGTAATGGTTAGATACTATAGAAGCTATCATGGATGCAGAAGTAAATATAAATATGGAAAGGTAAATAAATCCAAACAAATTCCATCTAATTACTAAATTTAGAAAAAAAGTTAATATCAATGCAATAATATCTTAGATAATAATAACCAAATTCCCAAAGAATAAAAAGAATAATATTGAAAATATTTGTCTCAGAAATCATGATATCTTTACTATCAATACGTTTCAGTAAGACAGTTTAATCGATGGGTAGGTATAAACCAGAAAACCATATAATGTCAGTTTACTAATATGTCTCAAGAAACCTCTCGACGCATTAATGGGAAATATATAACTGATTCCTACCATTCATTTAGTATAAAATTAATTCATCATATATTGAATGATCAATTATGATTTTAAACAATATTCCTTATAAAAGATATCTTCATTTTTTAAGGAATTCAGATTTATCAAGGTTTTTCCCAGTCAATCAAATAACTTAAATATAAATCACAACATTTAGAAAGAATATATATTTTAATAAATAACTAAATCCATAATAATGAATATTTATTTTAATATAATATATTGACAAATTATTATTATAATGTTAAACATGCATGGGAATGATAACGACTGAAAAATTAATCAAGAAAGTATATGTCACCACTTTCCTTAGATAAACTGATCACAAAAAATCAATATAAATAATATTTATGGTATCATTAAAACATATCCCAAGTGCATTATAAGTAAAATAAAGGGGTTTTTTCATTTAATAATTTAAATATAATAAAAGGTTAAGTGAAAATATTATGGAAGAAACTACACTTTTCACATGGAAAATCACATTTAAAAGACTATAAATTTACATAATATTAGTAATTTTTTAGTTGATACTTAGTAAATATATAAAGGAATCATCATTTAAATTATTGGTTCTAATGGTATGATGATTCTATTCTGGTTGAGTTCATTAACATAAATATTTTTTTCTTATTTTCGGTTAAATGTCAGATAAAATCTTATTCAGAAAACTAAATAAAGATTCCATTAATATGATTTTTTTCATTCAAATAAACTCATGGGTAAAAATTATTATAATCACTAATATATGAAATTAAAAAAACATGGAAAACATTACTTTAAAACTTTGACACGGAATAGAAATGATTTCTGACCATAGAGAAAAATAAAGTCAACTTTTAATAAAAACATTTTAAAAATAATTTTTGGTAACAAAGAGTGGATAATTATGTTATTATTTGAAAGTTTGATAAATAACCAATATAAAATAAAGTGAAACATGTTTATTATAAATATTTCATATAATCTTCTTCAATGTAAATTCTTGCATTAACATTCCTTATTAAAATAAAATTGTGAAATAAACCATTAGTGCTTTGGTTACATTAAAATCATGACCACCATGAAGTAGATAACTTCAAATTAAACTTTAAAAACCATGAATATAAAGGGAATATGGATATATCATATAAAATTGGAATTATATAAAACATGTTAATGAAATATCTTGGGAATATAGAATATGTCTCACTAAAACAAAAGTTAGCGGAGAAACCCATATAAAATTTATATAATTGATGTGATATTTAATTGATAAATTATTTATGTTTTAAAAATTTAAACCCACAAACAGAAAATTTTAAATAAAAAACTATACAATATGATTTTATCTCACACATAATCATGGCATAATATAATCAATAATCAAATTATATAACCAATGAAAGGTAGTTGATTTATGAAACCAATTATAACCTCATAACATTCAATTAAAATAACCTTGAATTAAATAATTTAAAATTAAATGCTTTAAACTTATAAAGTATAAATGATTCATGATATTAAATCTAGAATTATAAATATATACACCATATAAAATAAATTAGGTTTATAAAAATTAAACATGTCTAAATTAGGGAATGTTGAGATGAAATCCCTCACTTTAGATATCAAATGTTATGTATGTTATATATCCTCATAAATATTAGTCTTAAGTTAATAATTTTATTACATATGAAAAATTTTAATTTTAATTATTCATTTTTTTATTAACTACCATGTAAAATTTTATTACTAAATTAATTAATTTCACATTGGGCATTTTGACGTTATTCAGTTCATATGTAAAAAACAACATCGGTAGGTGGACTATGGCCAATTACATCTAGGTTTCATTATATTCAGATAATAATCATGACATAATTATAAAATTTAAACAACGATTATACATTTTAAAGAATAAATTAAATATGGTTATGAAAAATGAACAATGTTATAATCATTGATAGGATAAACTGTATGTACGCATGTCTATCACTTCTATTTTACAACAATTGTGACAGGAACAAAATAACAGTTATTTTATATTAATAAAATAATCATGGTGAAAAATAGCACATTATTTATTTAAATATACATACATATCATCCATGTGAATTTCTGATAAAAACAAGTCACTTTGCTTCGAGGAGGCGATATTCTATATGTAAGCATGAATGATCATTTTTAATGAATTTAATGGAATGAACGGAAATATTATATCAATGTTTAAAGAATATAAATATATAATTAATAACAGATATATAATATATAATTACATACAAAAATAATAAGAGGTGGGGGAAAACAAATTAAATTCATTCACGAGGTGGTAGTCCATTTTACAAAAGAACAATGGTTTCATTTCTAATTTTATGAAAGAGGAGATGAATATAAATAATGATATTAACATTATTATATATCATTATTTGGGAGGAAATAATTTTAATAGTTTTTAATTTTTGAATAATATTTTATGGAGATGTAAGAAGAAATAAAACAAAAAATATAAATAAAAAATGATGCATTTTCTCTAGAAAATGTCTTTAGAATTATACCTAAATCCTTCATGGATTGGAGTTATGTTAACAAAAGGCCTCTATGATATGGGTAAGTATTTAAAAAGGGTATTTTGGTTGGGATTTGTTATACCAAAATTTTCTCAAAGTTTGAATAATAGTGGAGAGGAGGCTCCAATTTATATGTGGGAGGTGGGTCATTCTAAAAATTTATTAGTTTATAAAAAAATGTAAATTATATTTTTTGTCCAAATGTATCAAAATTTCTTTAATTATAATAAAATATTAGTTAGATATAAAATAATCCAACCAAAAATTTTTTTAGATGTTTTATTTGTGTTTTAATATCCATCCACTCGTTAACCGTTTTGACAATTATTGTAATATTAAAGTTCATCAAGATTTTTGGTTAATGATTATCACAATATAAGGCCAACAGACCCATAAATAGACTATGGTTGAATTTTTTACAATATAAATTTCTTTAGGAAAGAGATAATAATTTTATTAATTTCAAATCATGTAACAAAATATTATTTATTATATAATATCTTTAATATCTTTTTTAACACTATTCCGTTAATTGGACATAAAATACTTCAATAAAAATATTTAATTTTAATATAGTATATTATAACAACTTGAATATGTCATATATATCTATAGAATTCATATTTCTATTAAATTGGCTCTAAAAATTTATATTTACACTTTAAAAATAACTTTATTTAATGTCTTATTATTTGAAAAAATAATGTATCAAAGTTTTGAAAGAATTTTTGTTAATGATATCATTACTAAACAATAGAAACAAATTACCATGAAAAAAAAAATTTATCTTTCAAAAACATATTTAAAACCAAACAAAGCTTTTTTTATCCCTTTTTCAAAAATTTAGACATAATAAAACAAACTGAATGAAAATTTTGATTTATCATTATATACAAAACATAAAAATGTAAAAATAAAATATAAATATAAATGTCATATTTTAAATTTTTGATTATTATGGGGGATATAAAATCATGAAATGAGCTTTCGAAATGTTTTTAGGTTATTTTTTTCCTTGTAAATAAATTTTTAACAATAATACCAGATTTACCATTATAGTGGTGATAAAAATTTAATAGGTTTTCTATTTATAAGGAAAAAATTAAAAAAGAGATATATTTACCAAATTTTATCAGGATAATTCTACATATCGAATCCATTTTTCAAGATTAAATTTCTATTTGTGGGTAAAATTAATATTATATTAAATCATAAAACACAATGAAAAACAGTTTTCCAAAAACAATATATTTCTATGTATAAAAAATTTTTGATTACAAATTCATTTATAACATTGATTTAAATTTAATAATTTTGATCATTAATAATATATTTCAATCAATTTCACTTTAAACCCATTTTAATAAAAAAAATTACTTTTACAATTCTTAGAACCAAAATATAATTTTCAATAAAAAGTAGTATTTATCACTATACAGTAGTGAATCAACATTTTCAGAAACAATATATCTCAAATGTAAATTTTTTTATTATGATTTAATTTTTTTTTTAATTTTATGAAATAAAATTTTAATGTTATAATGATATTAATTATAATATTATCTCACAAAAAAAGATATAAAAATCAATATTGATACAAACATATTTCTAAAGCATAAACCAAGTTTACTAAAAATTGATTACATATTAATAAAAAATTATCAATGTATTGGTATTGACTATTTAATTATCATATATTTCATAATTTAATATATATTATTCATACCCACTAATCCAACTACTAGACAATAACAATCATTTTAATATAATAATATTATGTGATTTTTAGGCTTAATGTTGAGTGTCGTATATTCTATCAGACATTGTGTTCAACTTTTTTAATCATGGGGTGTCATATTCTTAGTGACCAAGAGTATTTCCTAAGAATACTGAAATCCATTTTTAGTTTCAAAGACCTAGGACCTCCTTAAGAGTAAAATAGTATATTTACCCAATAACAAGTCCTTGGATTTATTTTTTTATTTTTTTCGTTGAACCTTTTTTTCTTTAAACCATGGATGAGATACGATGTTTTTTTCTAATATTATAGAGACTATAAAAAATAATTTACAAAAAAATTAATTATTATTATCTTTTGTGATTACATATATGATAAAACTCTTATAAGGATACCTTGGATAGAGAATTGTGACTATGGTTACATTAAGAAATTTTTTTTTACCATAGGTAAAATGTAACATTTATTGGCATTAAGATTATGATATCCCATCTTCTTGGGACTTATATCATGTTAGATTTGTGAAATTAAATAATTATTGATTTATTTGACTTTATTTTCAAGCTATACATCCCTCCTTTTAATTTCATTATTTATCCTCATCATCAGGTTTGATCTATAAATAACTATATTTTGTTGGAGTAAGATAATGAGATAATATAGGATTATAATGATTTTGATCAATATCCATTATAGATCAAAGGATTATAATGAATCGACAGTTAATCGCAATCAAGGTAGTGCTCATTATTTCATTTCAGCTCCAATTTTGTGTTATTATATGTTGTATTTCTTATATTTCCATTTAATTATATAGAATAATGTGGGTTTTATTCTTTACTATATTTTTTCAAAAACATTTTATTTATGAGTGTGAAATATCATTTGTGAATTTATAGAGATGTTTGTAGTCTATCTATCTCTCTCTATTTTTGTCATCTATTTCTCTAATTCACTACATCTCCCATAAATAAAAAAAGGCATTTTGGTCTATAGGTTCCCTATTGAAATTTGGGATGGTTGTAATGATTAAATTATTATGTGAAAAAAGGATATAATTAGCCTATTTATGTGGCAATGATAGAATCTCTATGCAGATAAGGAAGAGGGTGCGACATTTGGAAATGGGGTTGTATGAGGAGACACAATGTGGAATAAGGGAGACTGTTTCCTTATAAAAATCCAGATAACATTAATAGTAAATCAATTTCATGATTTATTATTAACACTAAATTATATATTATATATTCATATTCATTATAACAATATTATATAATTTTTCAATAAGAAAGGAAATATTTTATTCTTGTGTTAATAGTAAACAGTAGCTATTTTTTTTTAAAAACTACATTTTTATTCTTGTATTTAAAAACTCAAAATCTATTTTAGATTATTTTTATGTCATAATAATTTAATTTGGATGAAATTAATCTAATAATATTCATTTAAATCAACATCACACTTTATTTTTGTATAAAAACATTTTTATACTTTAAAATGTATTCTTATAGAAACCCATTTTTCTTTCCGTTTTGTGAGTTTATTTCAAAATTAATTTTTTTCACTTATAGAAAATGAATTTGATAAATTTGAATCAATATTTAAAATAATTATATTAAAATTTGGTATTGAGGATTATTTATTTTTTTATTATGAATAGAAACATCGGTTAAAAATATGATTACCATGGTATGATTAAAAACCAGTTAATTAGGTTTAAAACTGATAATTGTTTAAATGACATAAAAACATGTTTTAATCCAACTTTTTTTATAATATTAAAATCCTATCTCATATCATATTTGAAGATGGTTCATTTTGATTCCATTTCTCCTTAGAAAAAATATTATTATATTTTATTAACATCAGTATATACCATATATTTAAATGTTATTATAGTTATGTTATAGACCTTCTTGATCTATTTTCCATCTTATTTTAAATGGTTTCATCACTCATTCTAACATGTGGATGAAATATTATATAAAGAAATGTGTTTTTTCACCATCCAAACATATGAAAGGTAAAAATGATAGAAAACATGATTTCCATACATAGATATCAAATCTTATAAGTTGAGTATTATTTATATAACAAAAAAATCCATGATATAATATTATAGGTCTAATATAATTTGAATCTTGTATAAAATAATTGTTTGTTCATAAAAAAATACATTTTCTCCGACTAAGTTATTCATAAATATCACCCCTTATAAAAAAATAATACAAAATTTCATTATTTATATCCTAGGAAAAGGAAACACAGGAAATAGTGTTCTATGATGCTTATTAAGGATATAAAATGGAGGTAACAATGATCACATAAACATAACATGAACATAATTTCGTGAAAACAAGAGAATTACATTGAAAACCATACCCTGTATATAAAACATCTTAATCAAAAGTCATGGAATAATGATTTGTATTTCGTTAGATATGAATTATAAATGAATCAAATAACATGATCTATTAGAGTTAAATGTTTCCATGATACATATATTTTTTGAATAAAGAAAATAATAGAAAATAATTTCCTTATTATTAAATGATCATTGATAAGACTATCACATTGGATTGTATTCACTCGAAAATACAAATATAGTAGTCAAGTTTCACTCCCTATAAAATGTAAGTGGATATAGTCCCTTAATGAACATGATTCACTTCCAATTAATGTCCTCTTTATCCCATGAGATATCAGTCATTACTCAATACATTAGACAGATATATAATCTAGGGCCCACCAGTCACAAAATGAAAATCATACAGATGTGTTCCAAAGGATACTAAAACATTCAACATATCATAAACTATTAAATTTAAGGGTGTTTACAATAATTTCATTATGATATGACCCATAAAAAAGGTTTCATAAAAATTTCATCCATTGATAATGTTATAACCTTTAGAAAAGGAATTCTTTCAAAAACATATTTTCATGAAAATTATAAAACATCCATTGAAATAATAAGGATGGTATAATTATATCATATCCCTATTAAACTTTTATGTGACATCCAAAGTAGTCACTATAGGTAGAAAAATTCCTTTATAGATAACTTAGAATATTTCTTTTGAAAAATAAACTTTTCATTATGAAATAAATCATTTAAAATATAGAAATTTGAAAATTATTAAAGTTAATAAATATATTTATTAATTTTGGAAACATGTTGAGAAATATTCATATAATTTAATTATCATGATATTGGTAAATTCCATTCCTACTATATAATTAAGAAACAAACATTCCATTCATATTTTTGTATAAAATTCAAAAAGATAATTTATTTTAAATGAATATAATATTCCATTAAACCATTTTGTAAAAATTAATTAATGGGGAAATATAATTTAAAAAATCATAAGAAAATATTGAAAATCTAATTGAAAGAATCTTTTTTAAACATGGACATTGATGAAAAATAGTTCTCTGTTCGAATAGGGAAATAAATTCAATTTTCCTTAATAATACTTTTCCTATCTTTCAATAACATTAAGTGAGGAAAAATTAGTGGAAAACACGATTTATCCAAGAATAACCATAAGAGAAGAATATTTATGAGTTTTGTGAGAGTTATATCATAGTATTTCATCATCATAGCATAATCATAATCAATTCCAATAATTAATGATATTGTAACACAAAACCCTTAACTCAATTATGAATTACATAACACATGTTTATAATAACTATTTTTCTATTATACATTTATTCCATTTCCATGAATTTTTTTATAAAACCATATTTAATTTACATATAACCTTTTCTCACATGTTTATTATTAAATATTTACTAAAATAACTATTTTGGGTGATACTTTATTAGTTTTTCATATACGATTTGGTTTTTTTGTTTTGGTTCTTGTACATTTATCATCATTCCATATCCTATAAAATATTAATCATGATATAAATTGTATATATATTTTTTATAGTTACCCATAAATGATAGGAATAGGAATATTAATTACACCATTCATGGAGACGGTTGTTCGTACATACACATGAACGATGATTTTATTTTTCAATGGAAAAGATATAAAATAATTAATCTTTCCAAAATATTTATCAAATCATATATATCACATATATTATTAAAATAAATCATCATTTCCATCAATTTAAAAAATAAATGAAAAAATCATATCCCTTCATGGAGGTTGCAGTCGACATACACACATGAGTGAATTTATCGCTTCCCAAAATATGGGATGCTAATAAGTTAGATATGATATTTTTATTCCCTATTATTAATTATGTATTTATTATAATATTTTTTATTTAATAAAATCATATTATTCATCAATTAAATATGGTGATTAAAAATGAATTATATCATTTCATGGAGACGGTAATCTGGATGTACGAATGAGCACTATAGTCAATTCCAATTTGATGATAAACAGATGGATAATGGAGCTTCCAAAGTCATAATAACATTTTCAATTATTGAATAAAAAAATATCACTTTATGAGGAATAACTTATTTTTAAACAAGGTGAATATTAATTAAAAAATAAATTTATTGGTTACAACAATTACATAATCATTAAAATAACTCCCTTAGATTGCCTCTTAAGGAACATAGGGCTGGCCTTTTGGGAAGACCATCAACACTATAAGGTGTATATTGATGTTTATAAAGGATTTTATTAGGGTATGGTTGAGATATAAGTCTCATTGTACTTTTAAGAAGATGAAATGGTTATGAATGTTACAATAAATTGAGAAGTGACTCATAGTTGGACAATTATTGATGTTTTAAACCATATATTATTAACATGTCCAAATATATTATTTTTATTAAATATATATAATTTAATAAAATATTATTTATCATAACTTATCATTATTTACAATTTTGGAACAATTCATTTTATGTTACTCAAAAGACACAAATAGAAATCTGAAATTAAAATATAATCCTTTTATTAATACTTTGTATATTATTATTATCATTAAAATCTGCGTAACACACTAAATTACTCAAATTATATTATTTTTCATAATTTTATATAATTTTATATTATTTCTCTACTAATTGATTAAATAATTCTTGGGTGTTGTCTAAGCATTTAAGGTGATTATATAATTACAAACAAAGTATAAATAAATTTCTCTGAAGAAATTAATTTCATTATTATCAAAATAAACATTTATATTCATTCATAACTTGATTTTTTCCCTATGTTAAAAAATAACCTAGATTTAAATTTTAAAGAGTGGCACTTTGTAACCATATTAGTTTTAAGTATTATATGGGTAATTTTCATGGACAACTGTCTATTTTACAAATCAATTTAGTGCCTACTATAATAAACTTTTATTACCATTCATTCAATAATAATCAGGATAAAACTATAGGTCCATATAACATATTTTTAACCTAGATTAACTAGATTTACCCTTTATAGAGTTGAAAATTTTACCACATATACTATTCATAATGTCCAACAATAAATTGGGACTTGTTACAATATTCGATCATGCTAATTAAAAATATGAAAATAAAATTATAAACATTTTCCTATAATTTTTAAAAATTAAATTTAATGTACATGCACAAAATGCAATGGAAAGAGTTCTATCAAAAAAATATATTTTTAAGTATAAAATTAGTATTATTATTATTTCAAGTATATTAAAAGTAATAGAAAAATTTAAAACATTTTATTGAATATATAATATAAATTTCACTAATAGTCGTTAATTTCATTTATTAAGATAAAAAACAATTCACACTTAATTTGGTTTAGAAATACATCATATTATTTTTAAAGTATTTATTTTTTTATTTTTAATTAATTGATTTCCAATGAATCATTATATCTATATGTAACCATAAATGATTACTAATTTAGTTAGTTTTATTCATACTGAACTATCAAATGGCTATGATATAACCCTCACATTATATTATAATATTTTAATAGTATATCATGGTTCATTTTAACTCAAGTATTCTACTAATAAAAAATATTACAAAATTTTAATTTATTTGAAAAAATATATTTCACAAAATCGTAGCATGTTATATATTACCCCCCTAAAAACTAATTTCACACTCAAAATTATGTCACTCTGATATAGATAAAATGAAGATATATCTATTTCATTGTATCCTCAGGTTCACAAGTACCTTCTTAAAACAATATAATTAGGAAGATATCTTTCATAGGGTCGGAAGTCATATTATATAACACATTATCTCTACATTCAAATATGTTATCTATTATTTATGTATAAGAACTGATATGTTCATCTGGTATAACCCCTGATCTCAGTACATATGATGGATCTGGTATGTACAACCTTGGAAGAGATACGTAGAACACATCATTAACATGAGAGACGTTAGGTTGAAGTGTTAAGAGACATGATTCCATCCCTAATTGATCAAGAATACTAAAATGGATGATATACCTGAGGATCAAATTTCCCTTATTTTTTATTCTCATAACCTACATCCGAGGTGGAATTTCAATAAAAACATTTAAATCATCTTCAAACTCCAGATCACATCAATTATTATGATTATAATGTTCTATTAACTCTTATTTGTATTGATGTTCTTTTGAATGGATCTAACTTTACCTACCATTTTCTCCTCTATCGTAAACCCCAATTTCATTCTTTCTCAAACATCCTCCATGAAAATTATGGTTCTACACGTCTTTCCAAATAGGTCTTTATAAGGAGCTCTATGAATTCTAAAGTGAACATTATTATTTTATTAAAAATCATCTATAGGATGGTCTTGATCCCAAACACCTTTGAAATCAATATAGAAAGATCTCAAAATTCCCTTTGGGATTTCATGGCTCTTTTAGAATTACCATATGTATGAGGATAATACTCTATAATAAAACTCAAATAGTTATCTATATCCTACTGAAGGCTTCAATAAAACATTGAGGTAAACCTGAGTTCCTAATCAGATATAATAAAATTTTGTACTCCATCAAACATTACCACTTCCATAATTGACATTATGGAATAATGGTCCAGAGAGAAGTCTTTTATGATGTCAATTAATTGTGTTGACTTTGTAATGTTATCGACTACTACCAAAATAGAATTATTCCTATTAGATGATCTGGGGAGTCTGGTGACAAAATACACGGTGTTCTATTCTTATTTTTATTCTGGAATGTATAGTGGTTGCAAAATCACCTTATACATTTGTCTATCATACATAACAGGTTGACATACTAAGAACCAAGATACAAAATTATATATATATATATATATATGTTTTTTGTCACCTCAAAAAATCATTTATTTTTAAACATGTTCATACTTCTTGGATAAATAGTTAACAATGAACTATGACCCTCCTCATGTATCCCTCTTAAAATCATGTAATTATGGAACACATACACAATTATTAAACCGTATCATTATATTATAATCAAGGTCAAATCCAGAAAATATCCAACCTTTTTTGGTACATCACCATCTTACTCCAGTTCCGCTTTAATATTCACATGGATATGTGTTTGAACAGTAATTTGAGAAATTTAACATTTCTCCAATTCCATTAATATTTCATTGTCCATAATCTGAAAATCTATAAATATATTATCATTTCTTATCCATATCATAGATAAACTAGAATAATTCTTTTTTATCCAGACAATATTCTAGAAAGTTCACATTTTGAGGATGGTAATGTTTTGAGAATCCATAATATTTAATTATATCCAACCATCTACTCATGAACATGTTTACTTTTTTTATATAGAATATATACATTAATATTTTATGTTCAATATAAATTTCTCATCTTTCTCTATAATTATAATTCCTCGGTATCATTCTTAAAAAATTAACTATAGCAAAATTCAAATCGTGATTTTGGTAATTTACTCATGAACACTAAATTAGGATGGGGAAAAAGTTTTCCCCATATCATTATATATTAGAATGTATCCCAACCATTCAATGATGAGGAAATATTGATTACCAACAAATATTCCTTGTATAGTAAATAAATCAAAGGTACACAGAGTATATTTCACTTATATTCCTTGAAATTTGAATCACATTCATCCATACAAAAGAAAATTATATCTCTTCCATGTTATATTGGTGAGTGGATTATAAAATTGGGACAAATTATCCCCAATGTGATAATAATATCCAACCATACCCAAGACACTAAGGCTCATATTCAAAAAAATCTAGTTCAACATTTAATAACATATGTCCTTAATGTGTTTACAAATTTACCCTCACACGATGTTATAAAAAGAAAGAATAAATATTCTCGAAGACAAAAGTCACAGTTGGTAAACATTTCATAATGATTATTCATCCTTAGGGTCTTCATCATAATTATAAAAAAATATTATGATCATCTATTCTCACTAAATATTTAAAAATATCATCTATATATAATACCACAAACAGATCAATGTAATGTATAAAGACACTATAAATTAAATCCTTCATGATAGTGGGGGAAGTATTAAATAAAATTTAATTATTTTAAATTCATAGTGTCCATTCCATGTACATAATGTTGTATTGGGTATATCCTCCTTCAAGGCCCCCAATTGATGGTATCCGCAGTGAAGGTAAATCTTATATAAGTACTGATCTCCATGTTGTTGATCAAACAATTCAACAATATGGGTTAGATGATAATTTTTCGTGGTTTTGGTATTGTTATTTTCCCAATAATGAAAACTAGGTCACATTGATCCATTATTATTTGTAACAAAAAAGAACTAATTCACTATAGGGTCACACGCTTTGACAAATAAAACCCTTTATCACAGTTCTCTTAGAGTTTCATTTTAAATCCATATCAGTTAGTTGAGGAAATAATATATGGATTATTTTAAATAATTTTATAACCATTTATGAGTACCGTTGAGAACTCAACTTCATGATTAGTTGGAATAAAAAACAATTATTCTAAAAAGACATCAACAAACTCCCAAAAAATATGAATATCTTTGATTTTTTTCTCCGCAATAATCTGAGTTAAACATCCTTTTTTATTAGGAATCATGACTCATATATAAGATGTTATTTCAATATGATGTACATATATATAGTTTCACTAATAGAATATTATATTCTCATTTGGAATATAAATAATGAATTTCCTTCTTCAATAATTTATGTGGGAATTATATAGTGAAATTCAATCCATGATTGTGATGACATCAAATTCAACCATAGAGAGAGTATCAAACAATTTCATAAGCATATTCCCAAAAATATAAACTAGAGAAAAATCATAGACATGAGATATGATCAATGTACCATTAAGTGTTTTTACTACTAATTAGACATCTAATTGTTGAGGTGGAATTTTGATAACCATAGAAAATTATTCAGATATAAAGGAGTTGGTAGATATAGAATCAAATAATACATAATCTATTCTTAAGTGTATGGTTATTATACCTTTAAAAATTTATTTATCATGCCAATAATTCAAAATACTAATCACATGTGATATCTATTTATCTCTTAGATTAATAGGTTTCCAATGTAAACCATCATTATTATCCTTTTAATTCTATTACTAGCCATCATAATGTCCATCCTCTTTACATTTTGGATAATGGAGTGATGGTGGTGCATTTGGTGGAGATTTTTCTCTACTCATATTATTATATTACTTATTTCCATCACATTGGTATTTAGTTGCATGATGAACTTCCCTTAAAAATATAAATTAATTACCAGTGCACTTAAGTTTATTTCCTTATTATTCTTATCTATAAATCATAAATAATGTGAAACTCATCTTCTTTTTATTTTATAATTTCCTTCTACTTACATCTTACTTGTTTAAAAAAATATGACATGGATACGTAATTCTAATCTCCATTTCTTCCTAAATAGTACATCAAAATATTTACTTAAATCTATTAAAAGTATCTTATGGGTATATCCATGAGGATAACTTTTTTATGCCACTAAAGAATCAATCAATAGTATATTCATGATTTATGGTAATACCATAAGCATACCAATCATATGTTGTAAAAGTTTCCTCATAGGTACGAATGGATTCATCAACAGAGGAATTATGTCATAGAGTTCCTTATCCAATTTTTGTATAAAAAATATGATTAATGTACTTATTGATATATAATATATTAACTCTTTATAATATGAGGAATAAAGTTTCTCATATTGCCTCATATTTTTTATAATAGTCCACCATTGATCCACCATGTCAAAAAAATGATAAACATCCAAAATAAAATTCTCACGTTCTAAAAAATGGACAATGTAAAATATAATTTCAATGGTACTGATACATTTATCAACAACTAATGGATAAAAATACCTAATAAATGTGTAATGCCCATATATTTTACTCTTTTTCCTTTTTTAAGTAAATTTAATCTCTTTAATAGATTACTTTTCACAAAACACAGAGCATAAATGAATTATTACAAATTTAAAACATATGTTATCACTTATCCACTAGAATAGTGTTAATGAAGCTCGTTAACCAATTTATGAACATATTTTTTACACATGATATTAAAATTAATTCATTTTACACCTATTAATTAGAAATAAAAATAAAAACCAATTGAATAAAAATGGCATGTTTTTACAAAAAAACAAATTTTTCTCACAATATAATTTTATCATAATAATTTAAATTCATCAATAGTAGAAATATATATTGATGAAATTTTAATTTTATATATTTATTCAATTTTTAAGTCATCCATTATATTTGATAGGATTATGATCCGAATATATCCAATTTTAAGACTAAAAAACCTATATTGTTCTAAAAACAATTTGCCTCCATTTAATGGAAAACAATTTAAAACTAAATTTTGAAAAATTAAAAAGTTATATTTGAAAAATAATCTTTATTTTTAAAATTGGTATATCAAAATTATCATTGGGTGAAATATTTTTATTTTTTGGAGAAATTTCATTTTTGGATGAATAATGGAAAATAATGAATTCTAATTGAAAACTACATTTTTCATAACTAATTTATATAGATAAATTATATTTTAAATTGTTTAAAAATTATAATTAGTTCAATTATATATCAGTTAAACAAATTTAGGCCATTTTGATAAATTTCACATTGAAATTGGACATAAAAACCATTAGAAATTTTTAACTTTTCCCTTTAAATTTTTGCATTCTTTTTTTGTATATGGAATTTATTTTAAATATAAAATTTTAAATTAAATTAATTGAATTTGAAAAAATGGATTTCATTTTTAGAATAATAATATTTATTTATGTTTTAAGGTAAATTTAATTTTTTGTTACATAAATTTATGGTGGAAATAATTATTTACATTAGTATAGTTAAAATAGTTACAATGGTTAAATTTAAAATGTAAAAGCTTATCATAAATAAAAAATAAAACATTTAATAGTTGGTTTAGGTATTTATATATCATAAAAATATTCCAAAACATTAATTAAAAACATAATTCTTTGAAATTAATTCCACCTCAATGTGGTTTTCTTAAAATAAAAAATAATCATTATTTTTATCACTTAAACCCACCTCTCCTCAGATATAAATACCTCCCATCACCACCCCATTTCTAGCTTGAATCCTGGAAGATCCTAAAATATATAATTAAACTAGTCATTATCACTTTCCATAGATCCATGATCTACTGTTACGACCAAAAGTCAATCATATATCTTTTAAGAAGAGGTCTAAAGGAAGTACGTTGAAAAAGAGGTAATGTTCTTCAATGACCACTTTTGTTTTATTTATCATTAACCACTTAAATTATTCTTGTATATTTATTATATATTAAAAAATAGTATTCAATATAATTATATGATGTTATTTCTTGGTAATTACCTAAAAATTCCCACACTTTATTCAAATGGGATAAATAATCATTATTCCTGTGTACAGCGGAGTACCGCCTCACGAACCGATGTAATTTGTTATTCCATTACAAACATTAATGGTTAGGAATAATGACGGAATTAAAATTTATATGTGATATATATGATATTTTTAATTTCATTATGATTCTTAAATTCTTATATAACATAAACCTTCATAACTTCAATTTTTTGGACTTGTGGCTACCGCCTCCTAAAAACAATGTGATTCATACACACTTTACATGAATTGTATTAAATATGGGACTAAAAAATATATTTGTAATATATTACATAATACGTATACTATAATTATAATATAAATAAATATAATTTACTTGTCTTTTCTTTCAATACGATGAGAAAATTGAATCAATGTTCATGTGTATGCACGAGAGACCGTCCCCATGAAATGGGTATTCCATTTCCTATCACTAAATATTATGAATTATTATAAATACAAATATACTAAATATATATGATTTTATATCATAATTTACCTTCATAAAATTATTATTTCATGATCTATGTAAGAGAATCAAAAAATAAAAAGTCAAGGCTTACTCAAAGAACAAAGCAGTTATTACACGAAACAATGAAGATATTGGGAGATTTTTAATGTATGGGGAGAAATATGTTATAAATGGATAATATATATAATCATAAATATTAATAAGGTTATTTAATAATTAAATAACATGATTAAATCAATTATAATAAAGGGTAAAGAACATTTGGCCAAAAGGAATTGTAAATTAAGGGGTTCTGATCTCACTTTTTTTCTGTAATATATATGCTTATCCACCACTCGTTTATTATTAGTGGTGTATATAATTCCCCTAAATGTCATATAGAATAATTATACTTATATTTATGTGCAGTTACATATCTATTTTACAATCCCTTCTTCATGGGGTTTATGGTTTAAATCATACGAAATCAGTAAAGTAATTTTGATTAAATTTACCCTCTTTGAGAGAGAAATTGTGTTGGGAACCTATATTCACTTAAGAGTTTTATATACTACACATTTACATGTTGTGTGATTAATATAATTATTGTCATGATATTTTATATTTAATTTAATCTTATTCACTATTATATAGTAAATTTAATTTATTCAAAATCTATTTTTTCGATAAATTATTTTAAAAATGTTTTTAAATGAGATTTCAGGAATTTTCAATGAGAATGGTTTAAATTATGTTTAAAAGTATTTATTAAAGACTAATTTATTATTTTAAAATTTTTATTTTTAGATAAATAATTTTTTATAAATGTTTTATGATTTAAAATTCCTATTTAAAAATAGAAAGGATATTTTCCTTATGAGTTATTTCAAGTGGTCTCTCAAAATTGTTTTAAATATATGAAAATATTATTTGATGTCACTTATTCTTTATTTGGTATATTATTCAAATAAATTATCCTTATTTTTTTCTAGTGTTATTTTTATTTTTTTAAAACTAATTTATTATACTTGTATTATTCTATAATGTTAATTAATCCTCTTTTTTTATATGATCTAATGTGATAAAGGATTTATGTTCTTATCGCACACATATGTATGGTTTTCATTATGTTAAGGTTGGGATCTTTATCTTCATCAAATTAATTTTGTTATGATATTATATTTCATTATATATACACTAATAGAATGGTGATTAAACTCATCTGAGACACTTCTACAACATGTATTTAACTCGATTCAGAAAAGACTGTAACATATATTGAACTCAATTCAGATAGGACAAGATTGTGAAGTGAAACTTGAATAGTAAAGGAAATTTTCCATCATGTTAGGATCTGGAGTGAAACATGACTACTATGATGGTTATGGGAGTAAACCCATTCCAATATGATATTATTTTCAAATATCATTGAATATTAATGAAATGATTTTCTATGCTTATGTGATTTCCAAAATTCCATGGTTTATACCAAATTTATTCTTTTAAGATTCATGTATTATGAATTTTTATGATTTAATTTTTGACCCAATGTTATAGACTTTTATATGGAAGGTATGATTTTCAAATTTCATTTTCATATTCTTATAACCTTATGTTTATGTTAGTATTCATATTTCCCTTATTTACACTTATTAAGCATATGTGATAACCCTTTTATAATGTTTTATTTCCCTATGAAACAAAGAAATGAATTAAGATACTTTTGTCAAAAAGGGTTATAGTTACGAAGGAATAAGTGGAAGAATATGATATAATTTTATGAACTAGTAGTTTTGTTTATAATTTACCAAATAAACTAAACTCATACAATTCTGGTGTGGTTTTGTTGTAATGTTAACATTCATCTAATTAGACGTAATATATATGTGCGAAAAGAGTAGATCGTTATAGTTGGTATCAAAGAAAAGGTTTAATCAACCATTGGAAACTCAGATGGGAAAAGATTAGTGGGAAACCTTGGGATATTTATAAGGATGTGTCTTGGGATGTCTCTAAGGATAATCCTAATGTGTCATATATTTAAATGAAGGTTTCATGATTTTGTCATTCTATTACTTGTTTTTCATGATTATGTGTTTTTATGATATGATTCGTGTTGATAAAACTATTATTTATGCTCTTAATAAATATCTGGAATTACAAAGAACATGAATATCATTGAATTTTTTAAATGTGGAATGTATGATAATTATGAAAATCTATGTCCTTGGGGGATTTTTTGTGAAGAAAATTAAAAAGGTGTATGAGTAATAATTAATTTGAGGGAAACAATGACATGTTATGGGAAAGAAGTCTTACGATGATGAAGCTTTGATAATTTCATGATAAGGAAGGGAAATAAATAAAGTATTTATATAATTCAATTTAAATATTTTTTATATGAATCATGAAAAATTTATTTATTATTCTGTATAAGATTTTTATTAAGGATTTGAAATGACATGTTGGGTGATGCTGATTTACTTTAAAAGTGATTTAGTTGAAATGTTATATTTCTAAAGAAATCATAGTTAAGGGACAGATAACCCTTAATATTGTCTTGATGTTGAGATAATAATGAGACTAGAGATGTTTTGTTTTGGAAAAAAATGGGATAGTATTTATGACTTTGGAATATAATAGTAATATGTTGAAAAGGTCATTTATAGATTAATTTTATAGTATTTTTGGTTTTATAGTTTGAGGAGAGAGTTAATTTATTAAATCATGCATGTTTTTACTGATGATTTATGGTAATTCTAGTTATTTCCATATTTCAAATGAATACATGATAATGGTCTTCATGTGTTTTGTGTTTGACTGTTAAGAGTTATAAGAAGTAGTTTGGTGATAAATGATAAGTCTAATTTCAAAATATAGAGACCTTGTTTCAAAATATGGGGATTTTAATCTTTTGGAAGGTTCGTAATGGTAAAAATATATGAATTTTTATATATAGATCATTGGATGAGGTTTTAGTTATTAATGTATTACTTAACCATATGAGGATTCAAACATATTTAATAACCATTTCTAACGATGTTTTTTTATGATTACTAGAGACATAAGTAATGAATTATCATCCCCTTATGGATATTATGATCAACTAATTATATAGGCATTACAACGTGAACATAATTTCATGGAGTGAGAGATGAAGAGGAAATTGATTAGGATACAAACAATGAGTTATATTGTACTTATGATATTAATTCAAGTAATTATATCTTCAAAAATGATTACGAAATAAAATGTTATCTTATTATCATCAATTATGATGATATTAATGACCTTTTTGAGAAATATTTAGTCTATAGTTTTGTGGTCATTAAACGTCTAATGACAATGTTCTATATCATTCTCCACCAGAACAAGATATTTTTAATTCCATTCCATTTAATGTTTTTCCCATTCCACTAATGTTCTCTTAATCATAATCCTAGTTATGTGGTGATCTTCACCTTTTACATTCCCACTTTATATGGGGATAATTTATTGACCCCTTTTCTGATGTGGTTTTCACAAAAAGTAAAACCTCATACACCCATTACTGATTTTCAAGTGAGATTTCAAATTTTAAATCATGAATGTTTTTTGAAATTCTTGATCGTATCTGGATGGAAGCTTATTGATTGGATCTTCCACCAAATCTCACTAATGTTGATGATGTGTTTCATGTATATCTCCTAAGGAATTACATACCTAATCCATCAAATGTAATAATCTCCTAGGTAATAACACTATAGTAAGATCATCCTTTTAATGAAAATCCAGTAGAGATTCTAGATCACATAGATAATGTTCTATGAAACAATACCACTCTCCTGGTTAACGTTTTATTGCAACACCAAAAATTTCCGGAATCTACATGGGTAACTAAGGAAGTGATGAGGTAGAGTTTTCCTCATATATTAATATCTGAGTAAAAAATTTCACTGGAATAATTTATTTTAAGGTTGGTAGAATTTAACACCCCAAAATGTTACTCTATGTCATTTTTAAAAAAAAATTGATCTCTTTGATAGCTTACTTTGCATAAAACCCTGAGCTTAAAGGAACTCTAAAATATTATTATTTAAACCCAACCATTATCACCTAGTAATTTTAATCGATGGAATGAATGAGGCTGACTAATTAATTATAATATAGTTTACCAGTGTTAATAAAATTATTTCATTGGTTACCAATTAATTATAAATAAAAACCAATTTAATAAAAAAAAAATTTATAAAAAACTATTTTTATGATCATAATGGAATTTGGTCTTAATAAATAAAATAAGTAAATATTTATAAAAGATATTAATAAATTGGAATTTTATATATTCAGTAATTTGTTTTTTATTTCATCAAATATGATTGATAGGATAATGATTAAAATAAATTCCAATTTAAGTAGAATTAAGTTATATTATTTCAAAGTCAATTTTGTCGCTTTTTAATGGCGCACCTATTTTAAAACAAGATTTGACACATTAATAATTTTTTATTTTTAAAATAAATTTAGTTTTTAAAATCAAGATATCCAAATTATTTTAGTGTTGAAATTTTAGTATTTTTCGGAGAAGTTTTATTTTTTATGAATAATAAAAAATACCGAGTTTTAATTGAAAACTATATTTTTTCTGAATTTATATAAATAGTTAAATTATATATTAAATTGTTTTTAGGTATAATATGGTAAAATATGCATCGATAAATTAAATATAGTTTATTTTAATCGATTTAACATTTTATGTTTGATAAAAAACATTTTGAACTTTTGAATATTTATCATTAAAAAAACCCACTTTCACATCGTGTATGTGGGAATGACTTTAAATGTATTTCATAAAATTATCTGAGTTTATTTTGATAATATTTATTACATATTTAGAATCATAATTTCCAAATTATTCTTTATGGTGAATTTTATTTTTAGTTAAAAATCATTCCCCGTGGTAAAAAAATTCCCAGTATACTTAAAATAGTATTAAAGGATAATGTTAAAACGTAAAAGCTTCGCATGCCTAAAAAATAAAAAATTTTAATGGGTGTATGACATATTCATAGAATCTACCCAGAAAAAACCGAATTAATTAATAACCTAATTCATTGAAATTAATTCCACCTCAATGTGGTTGGATTAAAATAAAACCTAATCATTATCTTAATCACTTAAACCCACCATTACTCAAGTATTAAAGACCACCCTCACCACGCCATTTAATCCCAAAATCCAAGAAGATCCCCTAATTTTTTTATACACCTCCCATCCACACTCTTAACATATCAAACATCTACTTTTCTCAACAAAATACCATTCATTGATCCATTAAGAAGAGATCTAAAGGAAGTACGCTAAAGATAAGGTATTGTTCTCTGACGATCATTTTTTTTTAATTCTTTATACACCACTTCAATTCCAAATTTACCTTTATTATATTATAAAAATAATATCTTAAATATACTAATTTGTTTTAATGTCAAGGCCATGACTTTAAAAATGACACACATCCATCAAATGGGATATGAAATCATCTTATTTGTGAACAGAATATTATTGCCTCGCGAACTGACAAAATTCATTCATCCATTACCACTATTCAAGGTTGAGAATAATGATTTATTTTAAATATATATATGATATAAATTGTATTTAAAATATATTTATGATTAATTAATTTCTATATAACACATACTTTCATGATTTTCATTTTGTGGGAATACGATGAATCGTTCATGAACGTGTGGACTACCACCTCCTCAAAATGATGTAATTCATTCATTATTTACATGGAATTTATTTATGATGGGTTTAATAAACATAAATTTTATATTTTATATAAAATTACAATGATATTATATTATTTATTTATTTCATTTATGTTTTTTAATTTCAATACAACAATTAAATGGAAACAACGTTCATACGTTCGTATGACCCACTGTCTCCAAGAACGATGTATTCCATTTCCTATCACTAAATTTTTTGGATTATTATAAATACATATATAATTAATATATATGATATTTATATCATAATTTAAATTCTTTATATTATTAAATCATGATCTACGTAAGAGTAAGAAAAAATAACAAGTCAAAAAACTTAAAAAACAAACCAATTATTACATAAAATAATGTAAATATTGGGAGATCATTAACGAATGGGAAATAAGATGTTATAAAAATATAATATACCACATAATAATTATTAATATGGTTCTAGAAAGATTTAATGACATGCTCAATATATTTATACATGAGGTTAAATAATGTTTGACTAAAATGAAGTGTAAGGTAAAGGTTTTGTGTCTCAATTTTTTCTTCTGAGAGATATAAGAAATATTTAACACATGTTTCTTGTGTGTGGAGTTTATAATGAAAGTTAATGTGATATAAGATACTTATACTTATATTTATTTATATTTACATATCCATTTGATTCTGTCTCTTTCATGGGGTTTACAGCTCCAATGTTACTAAATAAATTTAACTCAATTTTCCTTCTTTGGGTCACATGATGTTTTACTCTCCAATATTATTTGATGAGGTATATATATTTCTCATTGAAATTTTGTATCAAGAATATAATTATTTAAAATATAATATATGGATAATTTAAATTTATTCTATATTCTATTAGAAATTTATTTTATTACAAAGTTATGTTTCTGAAAATTGTTTTAAAAATGTTGTTTTCGGTATTTTCAAATAAAATTATTTGGGAGTTATTTAAAATGGATTTTAAAGTTTATTATATATTATTACAATGTAATTTTTAATGAAAATGGTTTTATAAATGTTTTTTTATTTAATTGTTTTTTAAAAACATAAATGATATTTTCCTCAAGAAGTATTCCAAGTGATATGTCAAAATAATTTTCCATACAAGATTATATTTTATAATGATGATGATTATTTACTATGGATATTTTTCAATGAAATTGTAATTATTTATTTTTGGGTTTTTATGTTAATATTTAAGAAACTCATTTCTTTTCCATGGGTTATTCAATGATGCTTATGAAACCGATTTCTTTTTTATAGGTTTGATATAGAAAATGATTTATATTATTTTGGAACACATATGTATGGTAATAATTATTTTAAGGGTGGGACCTATATATACATCCACTTAATTGGATAATGATGTTATATATCATGATATATACATTATTGGAATGGTGAATAATCATGATTAAACCACGACTATAATGGGTATTAAACTAGGTTTAGACACGACAGGTACAATTATTGAACTCAGTTCAGACAGAAACAGAACATGAACTGAAACCAATTTAGTAAATGATATTTTCCTCCATGAGAGTCTTGGGAGTAAACATTGAATATGATTATGGTTTTAGGAGTGAACCAATTTCACTATGATAGTCTGGGAAAAGATCCTTCACTATTAATGTAATAATTTATTATGCTTATGTGATTTAAAAAATTCAATGTTTTGTTACAAATTTATTCTTTTATGATTCAAGTCTTATGAATTTTTATTTTTTAATAAAATAATCAAGATTATTATCATTGATATATAGGTTAGGATTTTAAAAGGTTATTTTTCAGATACTTATACCCTTATTTTTATGTTGTAATTCATATTTTCCTTGTTTACACATACAGAGAAACCCATATCCCCATTTTCTTATGTTTCTTTTCCCCAAGATATGGAGAATGGAATTGCGTTCTGTATTTAAATAATGGTTATTGTTATAGAGGAATAATATGGATACAATGAATAAATTTTATGAGCTAGTTGTTTTTTTACTATGTTCCCAAAGACACCAAAACCTTATGATATTGGTCTTGTGATTTTTTTAATTGATTATTCATATATTTAGTAGTAATATCTATGAATGAAAAGAGTGGTTCATTATAAAAAGGATATGTGTGTTTCCTGTAATTTCTTGACCATGGTGTCATATGTTGGTGCCCCGAGATAGCTCTCTACGCAACCTCAATAATGCCTCTACATATTCCAGTGGCTGCATATTGTTATCAAGGGTCTTATATCGATCATGGGATACTATTCCATCATTATCTGAATAATAAACTATCATGAATAAATAAATAAAATCCAAATGATTTAACCATAACCATTATGATACCAATGTCACAAGATGACCAAAATAGGGAAAAAATATCCCAAACCAAACATTAGACATGTCATTTCAATATGTTTCATGTTTTAATATGAAATTCCTCAAATAAAACCACTAGAAACTCTTAAGTGCATCATGACACCATGTCTAGTTACCTCATCCATGCTTCATACTAACTCAACCATCTAAAACCTAGAAATTTCATTTAATATGGCATGCAACCAGGAAATCTATTGGGTGTCGATCAGGTATCACAAGTAGGATATGAGTAAAACATAGAATACCACCACCAATAGGATATAAAATAATTCTCATTAAAAATGTGTTTGAAGTTTTATAATGAATAAATAAAACAAATAATGTTTATATTTTACCTTTATTCAATTAATCTTTATTTAGCCACATAACCCCTCTATTCTCGAGGACACCCAAATTCAATACCTTCTTCGTCATGTGATGGAGTCTAAACCATATCACATATTAAATTATCATTTTATTATAACACATGGAATTTCATTTCCATATCATTTAAATTCATTAACATGGACAATTAGAACCATTTTCCATTGACAATCTCATGGTAATAGAATGTCGTGTCTAGAACCCCATGATTATTTGGAGCATCAATCTTTATCCCACACCCCATGGATATTTGAAGCATCATTCCATGTCCCATATAATAATATTTACATGAATTCACTCAACACTCTATGGGTATTTGGAGTTTCATTCGGTGTCCTACACTCATATATCAATCAATCACATGTGGGTATTTAAGCATTAGTCCATATCCTACACTTGTATAATAATTACTCACATATTTCACATGTATCACAATATCACATGTATCATAATATCAATATTTCACATATATCACAATATCATAGGTACAAAAAGATCCCTTTAATCAATTCAACAAATAATTAATCCAATTTAACAATTTCATATCCACATCATTCCATTAATAAATTCAACCATTAATTAATCCCAACAATTCCGTCCATTAATCTAAAAATAAATTAATCAATTCAATTCTATTAATAAATTCAACAATTATTTAATCACGTCAAGAATTGTATAATTACTACTAACCCCATTAATTAATTCAAAAATTAATTAATCTAATAAAAACAATTTCATAATCAAAACAATATGTCACAATTAATTCAGCAATTGATTAATCAAAGTTGTTTAGTTTCGTAATCACAATATTATTAATTAATAATTTTATAATTAATTTATCCAAATACATAATCACAATCTCCCCGTATATAATTCAACAATTAAATATTCCAATTCAATCAATTCAATATCCCCTATTTCATAATCCCTATATTAATTAATTTCCAAATTAATTCGGTTTAAAAAACTCAATTGAAAATCATCCGATAGAAATTATAAAACTATATACATGTAATTGAAATCAATAATTTGGGATTCTAATAATATAAAACCTATCAAAATTTGTTGACGAGCAATCTCCCAATGGAAATCCCCAATTTTAAATGGATAAGTCAAACCCATGATGAATAAAATGATCATGATTTGAAACCTAAATCAAAGATCATAATAATATAGATCTAATAAACGTAGATATATATTTATAACCAACAATGGATAAACATGCCTCTTTTAACCAAGAATATGAGTATGAGAGAGAGTGATCTAATCAGGATGAAACAACCTACTCAGGGAGGTGCATATCTATAATTCAGACTTCTAATAAACATGAATGGAGGTTATAATCCATAGGAATTCGATTGAGAGCCTCAAAAAATGAGAGATAATGTTTAGGGTTGATCTAGGGATGATTATGTGTTAATATGTGGTTTGAGGATTTTTAAAACAATATTTCATGTTAATTAAAAACCTCTACATGGTTTTTTTGGTAGGGCACACGGTTTTCCATACCACGTGAAGTAACTGTGCACCTATTTTAGAGGTGGTGGGAACAGTTTCTCCTAACTGGGTTAACTGTTTTAAAAACTGTGCTCCAACCATGTAAATACCCTCTGTATGGGTTCACACAGGTTGCTGGTTCGGGGAGCATCGTTTGAGAAAATTGGGTGTCAATCATGTATTTCCCTTCTCCCTACCCAATTTCCAAAATTTCTCCAAAAAACCCCCAAGGTAACAACCAAATAAAAAAGTACTCAAACTTAGAAAAAATTTACCTTTATACAAGCCTGAGACATCTATAGAAAAATATGGGATCTTAAAATCTCCCTAATATATAAGAACCCATCCTTGTACTGTACTCCCATGCATGCCGAAGATTTTGAATAAAAAATAGCAGTCCACTTATACCACATGTCTACTTCACTTTCTTGTGATTTATCCTAAACACTCACATGTTTCCATAATAAATGAACTATCATCACAATTTTTTCCCAGAACACGTTCCCCCTATGATAATATACATGTTTCATATTATCCTCAAATTACTCATCTATCTCAAGCTCAAAATCATCCACATCGATCACATGAGAAGGGTGGGTTTAATACCCTAAAATTTGTCTCACATGGGAAACATCATTTAGTGATTTATGTATCTATGGGAAATCTAGTCGGTATGCCACTATCCTGATTCTATCCACAACCTCAAATAGTCCAATGATCTTGTGTGCTAATTTTACTGTCTTAATATCCTATGGTGATCTAATATAGGGGACACATGAAGGAATAGATTATCACTCTATATAAAATATATGTGTCTCGGAAATTTATCAGCATATGTATTCTACCTACTCTGACCTGTATCCATACACTTTTGAATCAAATAAACCTACTTTGATGTCTCATGGAGGAGACTCGGTCTCAACAACTCTAAATCACCTACCGCCATCTAGCATAATGGTGATCTGTATGGACTAACATAAAGAGCCTCATTTGGTTCCATCTATAGAGTGTCTTGAAAACTATTTTGATGGGTGAACTCCACCAACTCTAGGTGATTCTCCCAGGACCCATAGAAGTCTAGGACATATTTCCAAATAAAATCCTCATTCACCTAAATAATATGCTTTGATTTCCCACATTTGTTTGGGTGGAATTCCATACTCAAATAAACCTATGTACCACGCGCTCAATGCAAGAATAGAAAAAATCCCAAATTAACACATGAGTCACAGTTTGATATGATATTCCATGGACCCTATGCAGACAAACTGTATCTCAAAAGTATAATTCTTCCAACTGTTCTAAAAATAATGTCTACCGTATTGGTAAAAAATGTGCTAACTTTTTTCAAAAGTCCCACATGATGTAGTTAGTGGCCTTGAACCAACTACTTTTTACTTTATTCATTAAGAAATACCTTATCGCATCTTGATTAATCTTCTGCGTGACAATGCATGTGATAATTTCCTCAGGATATCTGTTGCATTAAAGGGTCGTAGTGGATCTATGCTATGATGATAACTCGGAACTGCCATAACATTGTTCTTGAATATATATTCTATGGTCGTTTGATGTTATTTGAGATACACAAATAAATACAGGTCCTTAGGGGTGAGGACTCAAAAAAACATTGAGGCACCTTCTCAATGTGGGCACCCTTGGTAATATCCAGGAGGATATTATGAGAACGAGACCCGCCAGTAGGAAATACAAATTTTATAGTGTCATTGGATATTCCTATCTATGGAGGTGTGTATTGGTCCTTATAATTTAAGATTATTATTAATGCGTATAAAAACTCACGCACTTAGTTGTATTGACAAATACTGTAACGACACACTATTCGCAGTGAGGTAGGATACGTTGGGTGCATCACAAGTGATATAGCATTAATAGATAATGCGAGAAAGGATTTGTACCTTCTGTTACATAATGAAAGTAGATATCTCAGGACCTTTGATGGAATTGATATAGCCTAATAAATCCATTACCATGGTGAGAAATGGGAAAGTTCAATCCCTGAAAGTCAAATAATGAATAATCGATCGTATGGGTGATGGCACTAGCATGCAACCTGCTTGATTCGAGATATCATGACAAAGGGATTACATTACATGGTAAGCATTTTTAGCAGGTGATATGTCATTGCGACATTAACTTCTTTATCTATGGGTGCCTTGGCGTGTTTCGAGACAATAAACTTGGACTTTAGGCAGGCTCTGCCTAATGACACTGAAAAAGAGGCCTAGAGGGTCACCCACTAAGTTTGACCCAATATCATTGTTAAATATTAATTTAACAATTTGAATAAATATTATTCCCGACTTTGCTTCAATAATTATTTCGGGATACATGATCACATTTATTTTGACACTAACACTTAGAGAGAATATATTGTGGGAGAAATAATATATTTATTAGCGAGTAATGCAATGATATTTATTTGGGAAATAAATAGTCATTATTCAAGGTCTAGTAAATGTGGTGGATGAAATTAAGAAAAATGGAAAATAAAAGTACACGAGATGTATATTAATATATACCCACCATTTATTTTTTCTGGGAAATTATGAGAAATAATATTATTTATTTAATTAAATAATATTATGTGTAATTCGCTGGGTGCATGTCAAGTAATAATAATAGTCAACTGTTATTATTAGACCTTGGGTATTACAAAGAAATAAATGAAATGAATAAATGTTTTTCGATAATTAATTCATTTAATTATTCTATGTAATTAGAAATCCCAATTATATATTTCTCATTAACCTTGCCATTTTTTGGTGTGGTAAACAACAGGTTTGGAAAAAATCTCAAGCCAAGAGAGAATTCATTTTCCACCAAGAACACTCTCAAGCTACAAGATAGAGATCCACCTCAACCGGATCAAGGTGATCAAATGCAAACATCACAAGAAAAGGTTCTTCTGCGCTAGCGCCCAGAGATCCCTTCAGTGACGTCCAGAGACATGTGGAGCATGTGTGGATCACCGCTAGAAGAATCCTACACTTGGATTCTACGATGAAACGATGGTTCACATCGGATCGTGACCGGAAACATCAACGAAGAAAGAATTCCATCAAGATAATTCTTGTCAATTAATTAAATTAATTACTACCATCATATGATGATCCTACATATGGTTTTGGGACTCCCCCTTTCCTTTTCGTTATTCATTCTATTCTGAAGATCTGGCATTTATTATCATGATTAATCTCAGATTGATCGTTTTTAACGCTAAAATTAAATTTTCGTTACACCCACCAATGTGCTTCTATTGTTCCCAGAACCTACAAGTGGTATTAGAGGGAGCACATCATTGGTTATAATTATTTATATTTTTCGTTGTTGATTTACACATTTAATAATTTAGTGGTTTCAATTCATGATAATCATTATTTACAATCTGAATCTCAAGATCTGTTCATCCTCTCATATTTCTCATTCACCTTACAGAAATGAATTTTTCTATTAATCTTGATTAAATTAAAATAGAGTATCTCATCCGTAGGTTCCAAAAGTTCCTGGTCGTACCACACAAGAATACATGGCACATATTCGGTAGTACATGTCGTGTTGTCTATGTTTATTGCATCAGACTTGTCCACCAAATCAATTCGTGTGTTGGAGTATTCCATAGTAATAAATAACACCATGTGTTGACCGAGAACAGGTGTCAGATGGTTTTTGGATTCCATGTTGTGTGGTCCACTAAACACGGTGTGTTGTCCCTTCAGGCTAGGGTTAGACCGTGTACCCTGTACATGGCTTTCCTAGCTGGAAACTGTGTAACGTAGATACTACACGGCGTGGGTCCTACTGGACACACCGTGTACTCTGAAAATTTTGGAAGTACATCTGCATGTCATGTCCCTGGGTGTGTACATCGGTTGGATGGTGAACAAAAGTACAAGCCGTGTATTCGGAACTACATAATGTGTACTCATCCAAATTACGCAGATTTATTAAAATTTATTATCATATTATAAAAACCCTTGAGACATGTACCATAGTGTAGGCATAAAGTTGAGGCACAACACGTGATAGGTGTTTTATATATATGTGTTGAATTTAAAATATGTGTAATGTTCTTTTCTACTCATTGGGTAGTTATGAATGAGAATTCACCGGGTTTCCTCCAAGGTAGAAGTTACGTACAAAGATTATTTTAAATGAATTTATCTGTATAAAATTATGATGGATAAAAATCTCAAGGAAATTAAAAAAAGGGTTTAAGATAAATGGATTGATTAATTAAAGATAATTAATTTATTCGAGCATTAATTATCTTAAACAAGAATGATTAAATAATTGAAAGCTAGTTTTATTTATGAGTAAATATCATTGAATGTATGGATGATCATCTTCTAGACCAAGACCTTCTTATATAAAGGGTTTCTTTTAGTTTATTTATATAAATTAAATTTGTTGGCATGTGAGCCTTCTCCTCCTTAATATATAAATCATGCGGGCCCAAGGTTTCTTTATGTAAACCCCCATTTTACCCCTCACCTGCGTGTGAGATAAAAGTATATGTAATGGATGGGGCTCCCAAAATTGTGGAGGCGGGCCAAGTTAGGAGCCGAGGTGAATCCAATCCAAGGAGATACAAAGGTGGACAAGTGGAAAGCTGTAAATATGAACCCAAAAGGTTCAAGGTGTTTCTCCCCTAGGTCTTGGGTTAGTTTATCAACCACTAGATAAACTAACCAACAGAAGAAGCTCATGATCATGCCATTTATTTTATTTCTTTCAATTGAATGGTTTATATATTGTGGGTGTGTTGTCACGGTCACCCAATTAATAAATTAAACAAACATGTAAGATGGAACTAACATAAGACTGGCTTAAGCGTAAAATATTATCTTATACATGGTTAATCACTTATGTATATCTCAATTAATATTAACAAAAATGTAATCAAAGATAATAAAATTTCAATTTGCGTATAAGGATAAAATAACTCAAAGAAATATTAAGTCGGTATAACATTCCATAATCTTGGTTAGAATCATACCATAGTTAAAAGTGCTTGACCAACCCTAGTTGGGGTGCTTCCAATTATCGTGGAATTCTAATTCAAGGTTTTGTATTTACTTGAATTGGTTCGCATCAAGGGTTGACTACCACAGCAAGACTTGGTGTGACCAAGAAGCAAAGGTTGATGAAATCCAAAAATAAAAGGATTTCAGGATTTGGGAGTCCACTCAGCGGATCGAGGAGCTGCGAGTCAATGCGGTTGGCATTTAGAATGCCTACAGAAAACCCTTAAATTTTATTGACCCACCTTATTTGGGGTAATGTGATGGAAAATATGGATCCTTACCACTAGAATTTTAAGGAAACAAAATATTTTGAAGTCAATGTTGAGGGCTATTGGATTTGGATAAAATAGTGGGGGACTAATAAGTATTAATTTATTTATTTGTCTCAGTTTTATCATAATCAATTACTAAAAATTTTCTCATATTAATTTGTAGTAATGGAAAGAAAAATTAATTCAAACATATCATTGTGAACCATACTCCTGAAGGAAAAACTTCTCACCAGCACCAATTTCCAAGAGTGGTAGAGGTGTTTACACGTCATCCTTCGCCATGAGAGGAAATTGTATGTAATGGAAGTTCCTATTCTAGTTGCACCTATAAAAGAGGCCAGGGATGAGGAACTATCTCTCTATATGAAACAAATTGATGATGCCACATATGTCCAATGTTTCATGTTGTTGTACATGTATAAGGAGCTCTTGAAGCAACATGAAAACATGGACGCATATAGCAAGAGGTCTTGCCTTAAAGATCTTTATCAAGAGAAGGCGAGATAGGAGAGATATGAGATCTCTAATGCTTTGTTTACAACTATTCTTGGAGAGTCTACACCAACTGGGCTTCATGTAGTCATGCTCATTAGCTACATTGAATGCCTAGAAATCTTAGGGATGAAGTTCTCGGATGAGTTCCATAAAGATCTCATCCTATCATCACAGCACAAGACCTTATCTAGATTTATTATCCATTATAACATGAAAAACAATGAGAAGATTCTATTTGAACCTTTGACCTTAATTCGCCAGGTAGATAACGACATGGGGTGTGACAAACCTGCAGTCCTTATGGTGAATAAGAAAAGGAAGGACAATGCATTGGGGCCAAGGACTTATAAACAGTTTGAAGCCCCTTAGAACCATCCCTCCAAGAAGGGGAAGATCCAGAGGCAGGGAAAGGAATGGGAGGTAGTATGTTTTTCATGTGGCAAGCAAGGATACTGGAATAGGAAATTCACCTAGAAGCATGGGGATACTAAAGGTATGTTCATTATCAAGTGTCATATTTCCATTTCTACACATTGGTTATCAGATACAGCTTCTGGGGCTCACATCTGTATTCAAATGCAGAATCCAAGTAGATTTATAAATATTTCCATAGTATAGGTCGAGCTTCGAGCTACCAATTTCATGAGGTTTTCTACAATATCCATTGGCGATTAAAACCTCTCATTTCCAATAGGGATATTTTTGGTTTTACATAATTGTTATTATGTGCTTATTGTTATCAAAAACAAAATTTCTGAATCATTTTTAGATATGGAAGGATTTTTTTTTGTTTGGAAATAAGGGTTTCTTGTTTTATAAGAACAAATTATGTTATGGTATGGAGCATTTAAATAATGGTTTGAATTTATTTAATTAAGAAAACCAAGTGTTTTCAATAGATAACTAAACAAAATCACATGACTCATACATCACCCAGTTGTGGCATCACTGTCTCAGTCATGTAAATGAGAAGTGCTTGACAAATCTTTTCCATGATGGATATTTAGACTCTACAGATCTAAAACCACTTGATAGATGTCATGCTTGTTTACAAGGTAAAATGAACAAGCCTCCTTTTAATGGACAGGGTGAAAGGGCCACCAAGGATCTAGTATTGGTGCCCACGGATGTGTGTAGACCATTTCTAGTAGAAGGTAGAGGTGGATATTCATATTTCATTAATTTTACTGATGATTTATGTTGATATGGATATCTCTACATAATGAGGTATAAGTCAAAATCCTTATAGAAATTTGAGGAATTCAAGAATGATGTAGAGAATCAGCTTGGTAAGACGAAAAAGAAACATCAATTGGATTGAGGTGGGGAATATCTAAACCAAGAGTTCATCGATCTTATACGGGAGTTTGGGATTCTATCTCAGCCCACTCTTACTTATACACCACAATGAAATGATGTTAATAAAAGGAGGAACCTCACCTTGTTGGACATGGTGTGGTCGATGATGAGTCTTGCAGATCGTCCATTATCCTTTTGGGGATATGCATTACAAACATTAGGAAACACATTAAACTGAGTGCCAACTAAGGTGGATAATGGAATTCCCTCTAAGTTATGGAATAGAAAGAAACCCATTTTGTCACACACACACATGTATGGGGATGCAAGGCATTTGTTAAGGCCTTCTATGGAAAAAAACTAGCACCCCAAGGTACGATGTGTATCTTTATAGGATATCCCAATGAAACAGAAGAATATCACCTATATAACCCTTAGGAAAAGATAATGATTGTCTCCAGACAAGCTGTCTTTCTTGAGAGGGAGAATATCCTCAAAAAGGATAGTGGGAGCAAGATTGACGTCAACGAAGTTGATGCTCAGGATACAAAAGTGTTGGTACATGAAAAAGTTCCACAGGTCCCGGTGGAAGAGGTTCCAGAAACACAAGTACTGCGTAGGAGCTCAATAGAGGTAAGGGAACCAGAGAGATTTTGATTCATAGTCACCAAGGATGGTGAATCATTATTGTTGGACAATTAATAACCTCTCTCCTACAAGAAAGCTGTAGAAAGCTTAGAAACTGCAAGATAGTTAGAAGCTATGAATTCTGAGATGGATTCCATGTATTAGAACCAAGTCTAGGTTCTGGTCGATGAGCCAGTTGATGTAAATCCTGTTGGATGAAAATGAGTATTAAAGAGAAAACATGACATGGAAGGTCAATTTAGAACCAATTAATCAAGGATAGTGGCTATAGGATTCAAACAATGTCAAGTAATTGACTATGATGAAACATTTTCACCAGTTTCCATGCTTAAATCCATAAGAATCATACTTACCATATCATCTTACCATTACTACAAGATTTGGAAAATGGATGTCCAAACAACATTCCTTAATGAGAACTTCAATAAAATGTCTATATGACCCAACTAGAAGGGTTTGTGACACCAGGTGAATCCAAAAGGGTTTTCAAGTTACAGAAATCCATTTATGGATTAAAGAAAGCATATAGGTCATGGAACATTATATTTGATGAAGCCATAAAAGAATTTGGTTTCATTAAGAATGAATATAAGCCATGTGTTTATAAGCGGTTTAATGGGAATGCGATCGTTATCTTAGTAGTAAATGTATATGACATATTTATTATTAGAAAGGATGTACCAGTCTTACAGTCACTTAAAGACTAGTTGAACAAGTGTCTCTTTGTGAAGGACTTAAGTGAAAGAGCCTACATTCTAGGGATCAAGATCAATAGTGATAGATCCAAGATGTGTTTTGGACTACGTCAGGGTACATACATTGACCAGATACTAAATAGATTTTTTATGGAACAATCCAAGAGGGGATTGGTTCCAGTGTCACATGGCCTTCATCTTTCTATGAAAATATGTTCTCAGACACAACAAGAGAAAGATAGAATGAGTATGATCCCATACTCTTTGGCTATAGGATAAATCTTGTATGCCATGTTATGTACCAGGATTAATGATGCCTATGCACAAATCATGGTAGGAAGATATCAAGAAGATCTAGGAGAACAACATTGGACAACTGTTAAGACTATCCTTAAGTATCTGAGAAGAACTAAGGATATGTTCCTGGTGTATGGAGGAGATGAGGAGCTTTTCATAAGAGGGTATGTTGATGCGGGTTTTTAAAGAGATCAGAACTATCTGAAGTCACAATCTGGATATGTTTTCTATCTCAATGGAGGAGATCTGAGCTGGAAGAGTTCAATCAACTAGTTTTCACTGATTCTACAGTGGAGTCCAAATATATATTAGCTTCTTATGAATCCAAGGAAGCCATATGGATTCGGAACATTGTCTAGGATCTTGATGTGGTTCCTAGAAGTAAAGATCCTATCACATTATATTGTGATAATGATACACTGGTGGCTCTTGAAAAAGAACCAAGGTCACATCAATGGACAATGAAAATACTCCAGAAGTATCACCTCTTGATGGATTTGTATAGAAGTGATGAAGTTGTTGTGAGAAGAGTGTACATGGAAGAGAACATGGTAGACCCCATGACTAAAGGAATATCTCAGCAGAAGCATGAATATCTTGTTAGAGCTAGTGGGTTAAAAGTTGTTAGCAGTTGGATCTAGTCCATGTGGGGTTCTGTTGGAGTTGGTGGACTAGAACCAACTACTTTGTACTTTACTCATTAGTAAATACCTTATCACATCTTGATTGTTCTTCTGCGTGACAATGCATGTGATAATGTTCTAAGGATAGTTGTTGCATTAAAGGGTCATAGCAGATCCCTACTATGACGAGAACCCTGAAATGACATAACACTGTTCTTGAATATATGTTCTATGGCTAGATGATGTTATTTTAGGGACACAAATAAATACAGACCATTAGGGGTAAGGATTCATAAAACATTTAGTCACCTTCTCATGGGGTTCACCCTTGGTAATATCCAAAAGGATATTATGAGAATGAGACCCACCAGTAGGGAATCCACATTTTATAGTGTCATTGGCTGTTCCTATCAGCGGACGTGTGTATTGGAATTTAGACTTTAAGATTACTAATAATGTGTATTGAAACTCGTGAACTTAGATGTATTGATTAAAACTGTGATGACACACTGTTCGGAGTGAGGTAGGATATGTTGGTTGCATCACGAATGATATTGCATTAATAGAAAATGCAGGAAAGGATTTTTCCCTTATGTTCCATAATGGAAGTAGATATCTCGGGCCATTTGATGGAATTGATATAGCCTAAATAAATCCATGGCCATGGAGAGGAATGGGAATTTTCAATTCTGGAAAGTCAAATAATGAATAATAGAGCACATGGGATGATGGCACTGGCGTGAAACCCTCTTGATTCGAGATATCGTGACAAAGGGATTACATTACACGGTAAGCGTTCATAGGAGGTGATATGTCATTACAGCATTAAATTATTTCTATATGGGTGACTTGGCGTGTTGTTGGACGTTAACCTTGGACTTCAGGCAGGCTCCACTTAATTCCACTGAGAAGGATCCTAGAGGGTCACACACTAAGTGTGTCCAAGTATCTTAGTTAAATATTAATTTAACAAGTTGAATAATGATTATTACCAACTCTGGTTTAATAATTATTCAAAGATGCCTGATCGTATTTACTTCAATGCTAGTTATTTGAGAAAATATATTGTGGGAGAAATAATAAATTTATTAGCAAGTAATGTAGTGATATTTATTTTAGAAATAAATAGTCATTATTCAATGTCTAAGAAATGTGGTGGAGGAAATCAATAAAAATGGAAAATAAAAGTACGTGACATGTATATTAATATATACACGATGTGTAGTTTTTATAGGAATTTATGAGAAATAATATTATTTATCTAATTAAATAATATTAGGTGTAATTCGCAGGGAGCATGTGAAGTAATAATAATAGTCAACAGTTATTATTAGACATTGGGAATTACTAAGAATTAAATGAAATGAATAAATTTTTTTCGGGTAATTTATTTATTTTATTATTCTATGTAATTAAAAATCATAATTATATATTTCTCTTTAGCCTAGCCATTTTTTGGTGTTGTGAAAAATGAATTTGGAAAAAACTCTAAAGCCAAGAGAGATTTCCATATCCACAAAGAACGCTCTAAAGCTACAAGAGAGAGATCCACCTCCACCGGATCAAGGTGACCGAAGGCCGACATCGAAAGTGAAGACTCTTCTGCTCTAGCACCTGTAGATCCCTTCGATGAAATCTATAGATACGTGGAGCACTTGTGGATCACCACTAGAGGAATCCTACACTTGGATTCTATGACGCAACGATGGATCACATCAGATTATGACCGGAAAAATCAACGAAGAAATAATTCCATCAAGGTAATTCTCGTCAATTAATTAAATTAATTATAACAAACATATGATGATCCAATCTATGGTTTTTGGACTCCACTATTTTTTCGTTCTTTGTTCTATTCCGAAGATCATGTGTTTTATTATTTTGAAGGATCTTGGATTGATCGTTGTTAACACTAAAATTAAAGTTGGGTACACCCACCAACAGGCTTCTGCTATGCCCAGAACCTACACCACAGTCACCCAAACATTGACATTCTTCAGAGAATTTCTGGAGAGACCCACCACAAAATCCATGGTAACTTCATCTCACTTCCATTTCGGAATGGGGAACCACTATAGTAAACCTCTAGGTAATTGATTCTCGGACATCACCTGTTGATAGGTGTAACATCATGTCACAAACACTGCTCTCTCCTTTTTCCTACAAGGCTACCAAAAAAACATCATAGGTCACGGTATATTTTTGTCCCACCTGCATTCACATCCCACTTCGAGACATGAAATTCATGTATTAGATACTCTCACTTGTTTTTTGGAAGAACACTGTGATTTATTATATAGATAACCTCATCCTCATCTGTTGTGAAATCTTAAGGTGACTCGCCACCTTCTAGTCTTTTCCCCATGGATAGACATTCTGGATCTTCGTACTACCTAACCCTGATTCGCCTCAAGAGTTTAGACTCTACTAAAACTGATACGATAGTAAAATTATTCTAACTTTTCTAATACAAAAAAGGATATTATCTTGTAAGGTCACCATCTTCTACTTTTCACTAGACCCCTAAACTGCCTGAGTATAAGATTTCATTATAAATCCATCAACAATACTCATTCCCTTACTGGGTGTATAAGATTGATCAAATTAAAAAGTCAACATATACTTAACCAACCTATACATCCAGATATTCAAATACCACTGAAAAAAGATATTATTTAAACTCTTGTTCTTAGTATACATATTAAACATCTAAGTCAAAATAAAATGTCTCCAACAATTTAAAGCATAAACCATTAGTGCCAAATTGAGGTTGTGTATAAGGTAATTTTGTTCATGTGGCCTCAAATACTAAGAACCATAAACTAGAAATTGACCTCACTGCATTAACAATTCACTATGTATGCTCCTAGAAGCATCATAAAAAAATATATACTCCTCCCCATGATCAGGTTGGATCGAGATTGGTTCCATTTTCAAACACTTATTCAATACATGGAAGGAATTCCCACATGCTCAAATCCATTCAAACATTACTCCCTTCTTGGTCAAACCAGAAAGTGGTGATTCCAAATGGAAAATGTCATGGATAAACGACTAATAATATCATGGAAACCATAAAATGGTAAGGATATTGAAAACATTTGTGGTCAACATTGAATCCATTGTATGACCATTATCTAGGTCCATTGACACACCTTCCAATGATATGATGTGACCCAATAAGTGTACTTGATCAATCCCAAATTGATATTTAGATAGATTAGTGTATATATATTTCTCTAAATCTGTATTAAAGTTGATTTCAAGATGTTTGGAATGATTAGAAAAATCCTTGGAGTACACAAAAATGTCAACCAAATAAAGTACAATAATATGATCCATGTTCTTTCACAACCCACCCCACCAAGGCCCAACCCATGAATGCCCCAAAACCACATCCAACAAGCCAGGGGCTAATGGCCAACGCCTATTAGGAGTATTCCACTAATGAGAGGCATTATCTTAAAGTACCTGTACACACTCTCACATATCCAAGCCCATACAATTCTGAAATTTTGAAACAATTGAACAACCATGCATGCATACAGCTAAATCCCACAACCAGTGTATGATATGAAGTATATAAAAGTAAACATATCTAAAAACAAGTCCATAAAAAACTATAATTTATCCAACAAATTTTTAGGGAGTGGAAAAAGTACAATTAAAGATCTCGGTAAACATGTTGGTCTAACAAAGCTCCATCTATGATACACCAACTCCTTGTCCTCACAAGGCTCCTTCAGAAGGGTCGTTTTCTTCATAACACACAACATGTGTGGATAGAGCCCATGTATGAGTGAGTATAACAATACCTAGTTGGAAACCTCAAAAGAGAAAAGCATACAATAAAGGAAATACAGTCATCTCTATACATGTATATTCCCACAACAAATATAACAACAATATCCAGATATACTCAACAAAGACACGAAATTTTGTGGTTTGCCACAACCATAGTATATCGACATAAGATTTTAGCTCAAAGGTTCCACAAAGCAGCCATTAAGAAGAGAACACTCCCAAGTAAGATAGCACTAATGATGTCCATCCAATAAGAAATTCTCATCAGATCTCTTTATTATAAGTACAAAATGAAGGTTTGAAGAGATATTATACACATATAAGGATCACAACTATGGAAATGGGGTATGCTAAAAAATAGATCTAGATTAACCTACCATGAAAATAATCAATTCCCTCATAGTGTTGTTCAATATGATAACAAGAAATCCACCTAGGGTGAGAAGATGAATAGATTATCTCACTATGGGCCTCATGGAAGGATTATAACAACTCTATCAACGAATTCCTGGTGAATGGATCATTTCCCTAGGAGTAGGGGTGATTTCATATCAACCCTCTGGGAAAGGATAAGCGGGATGAACCCTAACTAAACTTTTCCAAGATAAAGATGAAAATAGATCCAATCCAACACATAAGGAGTACATGGTATGTAGTAGGGTTACACATTTTGTCCCTTGACCCAGGGTCCTTCCCATTTAAAACGCTCGTGTCTCATACCTTATTTGTTTCCTTGAAGAAGTATAGAGTGGGTCAGTTTCCTATGTACTCTACCTATTATCCAATACTAGTCTTAGCCTATGTATTTATCTATACTATGTTTCTTTAGGGGAACACACAATGTGTTATAACCTATTTTCCAAATCATGTCTATGTACCCTCTGAGGTACACTTCGATCCACTAGGGAGAGACCACACTCCATGTGAATTGGACATATCCCATGTGAAGGGGTAACACTCCATGTGATAATTAAGTATCTCCTAAAACCCAAACCTCCACATAGGGTCCAACACATCAGGATGCACCACATTACACGTCGTGTAGTGAAAAATTTCATTAAATTCCAAATCTAGTTCCACATGTCTTGGTTATTCCTTCGGTTGGTTCTCTACATGACTTAAAGTGTGCCTCCCCATATGCCAAATAATGGTGAATAGCAGCAAGGGTATAATATCAATCATGGGGAGACTATACCCTCTTTATTTGAGTAACACACTAATAGAAATAAATAAATAAATGATATAAATGATATAACCATAACCAGAATAATACCAATATCATAGGATGATTAAAAAAAATAAAATATCAAAAATTAAATGGTAGACATGTCATGCCAATAAGAATAAAGTTTCAATATAAAAAACAAATATAAATTAAGACACTAAAAACTCCCAATCAGGTCCCAACAGAATATCTGGTTCCCTCATCCATGATTTATCCCAACTCATCAATTTAACACATGGCCCTTTCCATTAATGTGTAATGATACCATAAAATATATTCGGGTACCAACTAGGAATCCCAAGTGGGGTGTGATTACAACTTAGTATGCCACCAAAAATAGAATTTAAAACAATATCCAGTCAAAACTATGTTCGATGTCGTATAAACAATAAATAAAAACAATAAGGAAGTCAATTTACAATTATTCAATTACCATTTATTTAACCTCATAACCCCTGGGTTCCCGATGACACCCAAACTCTCAATACATTCATCGTTCTATAGAGGAGTCTAAACCATATCACATATTCAATTCTAATTACATTATAAGACATGGTTTTTCGTTATCCTGGTCATTTCAATTCACTATCACGACCAATTGGTACCATAGTTCAATGCCACTCTCATGGGAATAAGAACATTGTGTCTATCACCTAGTTGTTATTTGGAGCATTAGTCCATGTCCCATTCCCCATGGGTATTTAAAGAATTCATTCATGTCCCATACAATAATATCTTCATACCTTAACTGGGAACTCTATGGGTATTTGGACCATTATTCTGTTTCCCGCACTCGTATATCAATCAATTGTATATGGGTATGTGCAACATCAGTCAATTCCCCACAATCTGATATGAACAAATCCCTTATATTATATGTTTCATAATATCACATGTATCACAATATCAATATTTCACATGTATCACAATATCACATGTACCACAACATCCCATTAATTTATTCACCAATTAACCAATCCAATTTAAAAATTTCACATACACATCATTCCATTAATTAATTCGATAATTAATTAATCACATAAAAAATTGTATAATCATAGAAATATTTATTAAATTGTACAAAAATTAATTAATCTAACTCATTCAATCACACAATCGAAACATTCTATATTAATTAATTCAACAATTAATTAATACAATTTCACAATCCCAATATCCCCCAAATAAATTCAACAATTAATTATTCAAATTCAATCAATTATATAATCACATAAATTATCATTAACTAATTCAATAGTTAATTAATCCAATTTCACTATCCCAATATCACCATAATTAATTCAATGATTAATTATCCCAATTCAACCATCTAAAAATCCCTAATTTCACAACCACTTAATAAATTAAATTTCAAAATTAATTAATTCAATTTTAAAAACTCAATTTCTAATCCAGAAATAGATATTATACAATTAAATAAACTCAATTTAAATCAATGAAATTGGATTTGAATAATAGACCACCTTCCTCAATCCGTTGATTAGCGATCTCCCAACAGAAATCCCCAATTAAAATGGATAGGTCAAACCCATGGTGAAGTGTATGATCTAGATTTGAAATCTATTTCCAATATCAAAAAAATCAAGATATTACAAACCAAGATCTAGATTTAGAACCAACTGAGGATAAAAATCTCACTTTAATTCCAAAAGAGGAGAGGGAGAGAGAGTTATCTAACTGGGGAGAAACCACATACATTGGACTGTAGAGATTTGAAAATCAGGCATTAAATCGCCATAAACCGAGGTTGGAGGGCCATCAAATCCACCAAGAGCCTAAAAAATGAGAATAATGGGTTATTTCTATGTTTGGGACCATGTTGTGTTAATATGGGTCATCAGGTATTTATATAATAAATTCTTGGGTTAATTAAAAATCCTCACAGTTTCCTATATAAGGGCACACACTAAAAAAGAAACTTATTTAGATGGGCATAGGTCCCATCACAAATAGTCTATTGATAGAGACCATTTGATATTGGAATCTTGACCCATCATAAATACTTTATAAAATAAATGTAGTTGCAACGGTCCACCGTAAATACCTTTGGCACGCCATGCATGCGTTAGAGGGGGAAGGGTATTTGTGTTGGTAAATAAACCCCCATCATAAACACTTTTCACCAGGTTTCTATTATTTGCGATGGGGGAGGATCCTCATGGAATATAATTTGTTGGAAGAATATTATTTGCAAAGCACCATCAAAAATAATTCTTTTCCAAGATAGTATTTCCGAGGAGACCCATCATAAATACTATCTTTTACCACCATCTCAATTAATAACTGAGGAACAATTTATGATAGGTCTCATAGCCAAAAACTAATATTTTCGACCACCCGTCATAAATAATGTGTCGGCAGGATAGTATTTATGACAAGTCCCATCTAAAATACTATTTTTACTCCCATCCCAATTAATAAATGCTAAATTATTTAGCGACGGGATTCCAGACGTAAATAACCAAGTCGCAAATGATCTAACCTATACATACCCCCATCTGATTTTCTCTTATCTCACAATTCTCTAAAGTCCTCTCTCCTTCTCTACTCACATATTTCTCTCTTTAGTTTTTGCACACTTAAATTTTACAGTGGATCAATTTTCAGGACTTCAATCCAACGAAAGATTCAATTTTATGTTATTTGTTTGTTTTTTTATTTTTTAGTTAATTCATTTTAATTTATATCAGTAATAATTATTATTAATTAGTGGTAATTGAATTAAATTAGAATTAGATTATTTTATTTTACATTATTTATTTGTACAAATATGTTGTTTCACTAAGATATAATGTTATTAATTTCAAGTAAATAGTATTAATTTGTAATAATTTGGTTCAATTATCATTAATTAATATTAATTACATGTAATTATTAATAATTAGTTTTAATTAGTAGTAATTAATATTAATTAGTAAAAATTTGTATAACTTATCATTAATAAGTTTTATTTACTAATAATTAATAATAATTAGTAATAAATAGTAAACAATTATAATAAATAGTATTACACTGTGATAAATTGTAACAATTAGTAATAAATAACAATAAATTATAATAAATAGTTTATATAGTAATAATTAGAAATAAACAGTGGTAATTTGTCCTAATTACTAATAATTAGTAAATTTTAGTATTATTTAGTATTAATTAGCAATAATTAGTAATCAATAGTAAAAATAGTAATAAATTGTATTAATTAGCAGTACTTAACAATAAATAACAGTAATTAGTGGTAATTACCACAAATTCATAATTATAGGTAATAAATAGTAATAATTAGTAATAAATAGTTTGATAGTAATAATTACAAATAAGTTGTGGTAATTAGTAATAGTTACTAATAAATAATAATAAATAGTAATAAATAGAAATAAACAGTAATAATGGTAATTAATATTAATAAATAGTAATAATTAATAATAATTAATGAAATTTAGTAATAATTAGTAATAATTAATAATAATAAGTAATTAATAGTAATAAATAGTAATAAATATTAACAAATATTAAAAAATAGTAATATATAGTAATATATAGCAGTAATTAGAAATAACTACTTGTAATTAGTAATAATTTGTAATAATTGGTAATAATTTTTAATAAATAGGAATAAGTAGTAGTAATTAGTAATAAATAGCAATAAATATTGGTAATTATTAATAAATTGTAATAAATAGCTGTAATTAGAAACAAATTGGAATAAATAGCAGTAATTATTAATAAATATTAATAAATAGTAATAAAAAGTGGTAATTAAGAGTATTTAGTGATAAATAACTGCAATTAGTAATAATTAGAAATAAATAGTAATAAATAGTAACAAATAGTAGTAATTAAGAATAATTAGTAACGGTTTGTAATAAATTGTAATAATTAGTAATAATTTGTAACAAATAGTAACAAATAGTAATAAAATGTAATAAAAAGTAGAAAATTATACTAATTAGTAATAATTAGTAATAATTAGTAATAAATAGTAATAATTAGTCATAATTAGTAATAATTATTAATAAATAGCATTATTTAGTAATAAATAGTGGTAATTACTAATAATTAGTAATAATTTCCAATAATTTTTAATAATTCCTAATAATTATTAGTAATTAGAAATAATTAACAATAAATAAGGACAATTAGTAAAAAAAATAGAGACAATTAGTAATAAATAGCAATACTTAGTAATAAATAACGGTAATTAATAATAAATTGTGTTAATTAGTAATAAATAGAAATAATTTGTAATTATTAGAACTAATTATTAATAATTAGTAATAAATAGTAATAATTATGAATACCTGGTAATAATATAATGAAATAATTAGAAATAATTAGTAATAAATATTAATAAATAGCGGTAATTAGTATTAAATAGGAATAAATAGTTGTAATTAGTAATAAATAGTAATAAGTAGTAATAAATAGAAGTAATTTGTATTAATTAATAATAAATAATGGTAATTAGTAATTACATGTAATAATTAGTTGTAATTAGTAACAAAATGGAGCTAAATATTAATAAACACTAATAATTAGTAATAATTAGTAATAATTTGTAATAAATATTAATAAATAGTAATAGATAGTAAAAACGTGAAATAAATAGTAACAAATAGTTGTCATTAGTAATAAATAGTAATAAATAGTAACAATTAGTAATAATTATTAATAAGTAGTTATAAATAGTAATAAATAGCTGTAATTAGTAATAATTAATAATAATTACTAAAAAATATTTAAGAAGTAATAAATAGTAATAAATAGTAATAACTAGTAATAAGTAGTAATAATTTGTAAAAAATAGTAAAAAATATAAACAAATTTTAATAATTAGTGGTAATTTATGCTAATTAATAATAACTAGAAATAAATAGTAATAAATTCAAATTATTAGTATTAAATTGTAATAAATTGAATAAATAGTTATAAATTGTAATAATTACATTTACCACATGAAGAAAAATGTGGAGGTCTGGTATAGTTTGGATGGTTGTATCAATTCAAGAGTTGCATGCCGAAATTGAAGAAAAAAGTATGTAACTATGAATCGGTTGATGGATCTATTAAATAATCTTATTATCAGTATGAAATTTAATTTTTCTAATCTCATTATTTTCAATCTAAATATCCCTAAAAAATACTTACATGGTTCGTAATGAGGGAAATTTGGATGATGAAATGAGCAATAAATTATTTTTTTAATCATCCTAAACATAGATTTTCTGGGGTAAATAAAACATGGATTTTAGATGGATAACATCACGGAGCTCATACATATGTTCTGATCAACTATAAAGAAATGAAAAACAAACCGTGAGTACTTATATTACTTATTTGATAATCATTGATACAGTAAATTAATTTTAGTTAATTTTTTGTTGTTAGATTATCATATCAAGAAACAATTTCCAAAAATTACAACATCTACCCATGAAGTACGTCTACAAAAAATTATTCATACTTGTTTAACTAAACTGGTAAAATATATTTTTTATGTTTTATCATATAAAATTAATATATTAATTTCTATATTGATAATTTATATACAAATATTTAGGTATCTCAACTTTCTGATACAATTGATAATTGATTTTATGTATTGAGTAACCAACTATCTGAAATGGTTAAATCTTATAATGAATATGCAGTGAATGGTTTTGATTTCATACACATGCATTTGGGGAATCAAAAAAACAATTATTAGTTTTGTTTTCTTAATAGGATCTCATCATAGAGAAATTTATGTCAAATTTTACGGCATACTGGAAGAAATAATTGAATTTTTTTATGGGAATGAATTATATTAAAATGCTTAAATGTCAGCGGTTGGATACTAAGAGAAGCTTGTGTTTTCATATGAGACATATAATCGTCAATATTGAATATAAAATCCTTCTTTCAGTGAATGAACCATTTTTATTGCCTCATCTAGAACATACAATTTATTATCTAAATAATTATGCTACTTTATGAGAGTTAAGTTATTCGTGGAGAAGAATAAAAATGAAATCTTGAGAAAAACAGTTTATTCAAAGTTAATGTGGTTCCACTGATGTGTATGGTATTGAAATTCATCAAGAGACTACTCCAAATCCGTATTTTATATGAAGGAGAATGAATATCGATGATGACACCCAATAGCTAAGAGTTAATGGTGTCGCTGATGTTATTGATGTAACAATTGAATTTGAAATTGTAAGAGATGATGAAACTGTAACTCCTATAGAAATTGATGACACTATAGAGGAATATAAAGATATTGAAATCGTTATATATGAAGATGAGGATGGACATGAATATTGATGCAATAAAATATTAGTTACAGTCTTATATAATATATATCTATATATAATATTTTTTTCAACTATTGGATAATAACCAACATTTATTATTTTAGATGAACTCATATTTCATTCGTGAGTTGGATGAGGCTGATATACCAGGTGATGAGTATAATGTTGGATCATCTGACCCTCAAAGTGTGGGCAGTTCAACGATGGCTCAGAGGGGTCATGGTCTTGCGAGATTCAAGATTTATGACTTTATCCCCAAGAAATATCCACATCATAGCATTGATATATTCATTTTTAGGTATTGTTACTTATGTATTTTAGTTATTGTTCCTTAATTATCAATAATTTATTTTTATACGAATTTTTTAATTATTTGATTTTTTGTTCACAACCTTCCACATATATCTATTAGACAACGGACTGCGATATTGTGCATTTATTTTTTCTGGAGCATGGGATACATGAGATTTGATTCACATTTATGTTCAACACCGTTTGTTCGATAATGGGATGGTATGCAAAAAAATAATATTTATTTTAAAATTTATTTAATTAATAACTTGATATTTTTAATCATTTTTAGGTTAATGGAATCCCATCGATGACAGAATGAAAGACTCTGTCTGAGAGTCATGAGAGGTCTATATGAATGATTGTTTCCTTCAAGTTTTTCTCAATTTGTGGAGGAAAACAATGAGTAAATAAGGATTCATAGTGTTTGAGTAGTCTTGATGTTCCAATTAACCTCATTACATTTAAACTCAGGTTTGGGTTGGATAATTTTCAAACTAGATGGGTGGTCATTTTCAATGGAGACAATGTTTAGGTTAAAATAACTGGTGGAGAGAAGAGGTGACACATAAATATGGTAGTCATACATTCAGTATGCATAGGAAACATATGGTAAGTACCTTTTTTATTTAATTTATGTAACAATAAATATTAAATATTTATTTTATATTCATATAGGAATTCAAACAGCCCGATATTACGGTGTTCGACGTTTATAAGATGATTGAAAATGATCATATCATTGGAGAGATTAGAGGCACTATAAAATGACAGAATGTGGTTAGTATAATTTCATTTAGAGTTTTAAAATTAACTGAAAATAATATTGTATTTATTTCAATTTTAAATTGAAATTAAAGGAGTTATAAGAGACCACTACGTATCAGACATGGACTAAAATTCATGTTGAGACCGAGTATCTGACCAGTGCTGTAAGATTTGATGAGGCAGTATGCATGAAGGAGACCCTGTATGCCATTGAGAAATGTCGAGTTATTGGTATCAATTATCGATTGGTGCTTGATAGTTATTATGGTATAACTACTATATCAGCATGTATCTCAAGAGGAGCTTGTGGGGAGTCATCAACATCTGCAAAACAATATCAGGAGTAACTATGACCTCATGGTGATCTTATTAAGAGTATCCTTAGGGAGAAGGAAGAGCACCATCAACAGCAGTAACAACAGAAAGAGATGCATCGATGGAAGGAGCTATAGTACGAGACGACGATGGAGTACATGCAACATGTAAATTATTGTTTAAGGATGGAGTTCCCTCCTCCAGCTCATCCAGCTCCTCTATATTACCCTCCCTCTCAGTGACTTATTTGTGTTTTAAAATATACATTTGAATATAACAATTTTTTGTAATATTTTTGTTATTCCATATATTTATATTTATATATAGTGAATTTTTTATATTATTGTGAATACTATTTTCTTTATTTTATTTTTATTATGTTATTATTATATTATTATTATTATTACATTTATTATTATTATTACTATTATATTATTTACTATTTCATAATTTTATAATGTTAATTATATTTTTACTAATTTTATTCTATTTTATAATTTTATTATTATTATTATTATTATACTATTCCATATATTATTTTATAATTTTATTATTAATATTATTATTTTATTGAATTTTATTAATATTAATTTTCATTTTCATTTAATTTTTATTATTATTTTTTGTTTTTTAGGACTAGCATGTCACAAAAAAGTTATTTTTGACAACCCCATTGAAAAATGGATTTTAAAAAAAACTCGGATACACTATTTTCAACGCTGTTTTCAGCAGTGGGACAATTGTGACGGCCCCCCGTCTTAAGTATCCTTTTGTGGCAGGATCCCATCAAAATTTCCCCATCAAAAAATAGTTCAGTTTCCTATTGTGGCATGGTTTTCCGATCCTTGTGCCTCTTTGAGGGGGTGACTACTTTCTCCAAAGAGGCTACATGATTTGAAAACCTATTGGACAACCCTGTGAATCCCATCTATTTGGGTTCACACTGTTTACTAGGGTTGGGGTGCAGAGTTTGGGAAAACTGTGTGCTAACCATGCAATAGATATCCTCCAAATTTTCACCAATTTCACCAAAAAATCCCCAATATAACACCCAAACACAAATTAGTCAAATAAGATGAGACATCTCTAGAAATGTTCAGGATCATATAGTCTCCCCACCTTATAAAAACTCATCCTTGAGCTATACTCCCATGAATCCAAATGATTTCTAGTAAAAAATATTAGTCCACTAAGATAGTATGTTCGCTTCTATTTCCCCTTTTTCTTACTGAAAACAAAAATGTTTCTATAATACATGAACTATTGAAACAAACATTCCCCACAATAGTTTCTCAATGCGATCCAACAAACATATCTGATGCACCTCTAAGGACGTGCATTCTCATGCTTAACATTATACACATATATCACATTTTAAGGGTGGGAGTGATAGGTATGAAGTTCTGACACATGGGAAACATCATGCATATCAATGTAACTATATAGAAGAGTCAATCAGTATGCCACCAACATGATTTTTACCAGAAAATCAAATGGTTCAATGAACTTCTGTGCCAACATCCCAATTCACTGTATCCTACGGTGACTCATTTTTTGAGACACCCAAAGGAATACATGATCACCCTCTATAAACACTAGGGTTTTTCGATGCTTATCAACAAATTACTTATATCTAGTCTGATCCATAGCCATACACATTTGAATCAATTAAACCTGTTGTTACTTCTATTGCTTGAGAGTCGATCCCATCAAATCCTACTCAACTTCTTCTATTAGGAAATGAGGTGATCTGCATGGCCTTCCATAGATAGACCCATATGGTTCCTTATTTATAGTTTCCTGAGAAAGTTTTTCATAGTAGAACTCTACCAAAGCTAGGTTCTTCCGCCAAGACCCATCAATGTCTTGGAAACTTTATTGAATCATATTATCAAGCACTTGTATAGTTTTCTCTGAATTCCCATCTATTTGAGAGTGGAATGTTTTACCTAAATGAACTTGTGTTCCAAGTGCTATATGCAAGCCCTAATATAAACATGATGTAAAAATGACTCACTATATGAAACAATACATTGAGGTACCCCATTCAGACAAACTTTATCCTGAACAACAAGTCTCCCAACCGATTCACTGAAAAAGTCTCATGTATTGGTAATAAATTTTATACATTCATCTAACCATCCAAAATCACCCAAATAGTTTCATTCATATGAGGATTATTTGGGATACCCACCACAAAAATACATGGTAACATCATCCCCCTTAAATTCCAAAATGAGAAATGATAGTAGTAATCTTATAGGTCATTGATGCTTGGACTGCATATATTGATAGGTGTAGTGTTGTTTCACGAATGCCGCTATCTCCTTTTTCATGACCAGAACCCAAAAATTTTAGTATATGTCATTGTACCTCGAATTCACACTTGGATGTACCACCAAATTCAAGGAATGAAACTCATACATCAACTCTTCCCACATTCTTGTAGGAACAACAACACTATTCTTGGTATTGATGATATTGTCCTCATCAATGGTATAATCTTAAGATTATTCCCAACCTTCATGGAATTCCCTCAAGGATAAATATTATGACAACCCTGCTTTTAATACGAACTTATTACATAAAACTTCACTTGTTACAACAAAGAAGATCGAGAGGTTTAGTTTCTTTGGGGCTTATTATCATTACATAAAATCTTAAAACATGAAATACAACATCTTTATTGAAAACATCCTTTACATGGCCACTACATTCTCTCATACTTAGCATTTCATGTGATAACCTAAGGACATGCATAAGAAGGGGTGAGCTATAAATCCCAGTAAGGGAGTACACATGGAATAACATGAGAAGTACAATACATGTTAGAAAATAGGAATATCAATAGATCATATAAGAAACATGAACATAAAGTCATGGTAAAGCATGATAATCATAACATGGAAATGTGGAAACAACACTTATCATGGAATTAGCATGAGCCAAGGCTCATTGCACATGGAGCATGAGTAAATCCTCATTGCACATAAAGCATGAGTAAACCCTCGTTGAACATGAATTAGCATTAGTAAACACTCATTGCACATGACGTATCATGATACTATACTTTACCCAATGCATTGGAGCGCTATAAGGGCGCACCCTTCTTAAGCATTTCATTTCATGCATAAGTGTGTCACATGGATCATAAAACATGGATTTATAAAACATAATAATTTATTCCACGATAAAGAAATTTAGAATTAATACATGAAACTTTGTAATCAATAAGTAAATGTGCATAAAGGTGAATATCCTTGATGGAGAAATGGGCATGGTATCCACTACACAATGGCATTGGCTTAGAAAATTGGTGCGATTTCAGCAGCGTAACGGCGTGACATAAGAACTCATAAAAATGGTTGATGAGAGAGAAAGGGGTTACTCATCATATTTACATTTAATGGACAGTAAGGAGGCCATATATATACATGTCCCAACAATTTTAATGGAATTTAGATTCATGATACAAAATTATTGCTTGAATGTAAAAGAAGAGAGAGAAGTTCCTTTCGGAATTTCGGCATAGTAACGGGTGCACATGGGAGGAATTTAATGAGAGAGAAAGGGGTATCCCATCATTAAAACAATAAGACGGCAGTATGGGGGAGGTGCGAAACCATACCCCAACATTTATACTTGAAACTAAAAGGGCAATACAACTTAAAGAAAATTCACAAAAATGAGAAAGTAAGAAAACCCTTTACTTGGAAGTGTGCTTCCAAAGGCTATAGAGAGGCTTGTGAGAGGCTTATTGGGATCTCAGGGCACCTTGGGAGGATTCTAGAGATAGTATGGCAGAGGTTAGATGAACTAAAAAGGCTTTGAGTGAGGAGGAAGTGGGGGATTGGGTGGGTTTATATAGGAAAGGTTAGTGAATTCTTTATTATTTAGGTTTGGGTCCCTTTACATTAAATTAATCCAAACCACAAACCATCCCATGGTTGTTGCCCATGGTTTTTGAAAAGGGAAGAGGAAAACAATATTTTATAAGTCCAAAGTACTAACTTCTTAAAATATTAGGGTTTCTTATGTGGAGGTGAGTCACACTCCCATAGAGATTAATTTAAAAAGGAAAGGTGTTGAATAAGTCTTGAGGGGTCCATTAATGCTTTAATAAATAAGTTAAACGAACCCAAAATCACGTTATTTTAATGCTAAAACATATATTAGCCGAAAATAAAGATTATAGAATTTTATTACATCACAATTGGGTCATTATGATGTCGTAAAACACATTATATATTTAAACGGTATTTAATTTTTACTCAAAAATTTGACTGTCTCAGAAAATTATGAAAAATTCACCGTTGGACAATTTCAACGTCCTGATTCCAAAAATAACATTTATTTTATCTAAATAATTTTCTACATATTTTAATTTTCACTTTTAAAATAAAAACTAACACTTATCGAAAATTCACATGTTCAGACAGAAATGGATTTCAAACCTAAATAAAAATTATAATTGCATTCATAAAATTATAAGATCATTTATATTTAATAAAAATTAATTTAATAATAATAATAATAATATTTTATTAAAATATTATTTAATTCAAAAATACCTTAATTTAATAAAATAGAATTCTTAGTTAAATAATAACTAAAACACTATTTGTACTTTAAAAACTATTTACAATGTATCAAAAATGACTAGAAATTATATTCATTATTATATACAAAAAAATAATGTACATGAACATAGTACTACTTATTTGTTACATAACCCCTTAAAACAGTGGCATAAGACCTAAGGGTAAGGTGTGCGATGGTGACCGACTCTTGGGGTGGCTCAGATAGCATCGCTCGAGTTGTAATTTCAATCAACTTCCACTTTTCTCGTAAACAGTCACGTTCGAGCTTGACAAGATGAAGCTCAGCTTGGGCTTGGTCAAGGGAGAATCCCAAAGACGCCCCCTCTTTTCTGAGCTCTGACAAATGGGCTTCGTACTGGGCAATTCTACTGGACGAGGCCATCGCTTCCTTTGTCTAAGTAAAATTGGATGTGTTAAAGCCCTATATTTATACTAATCATGTGATCACTATTCAATTACTATATTAGCAACGGTCAAAATTCTTAACATAAAAACAACGAAGTTGACATTTTATATAAACATAAAGAGAAATTTAATTAGATCAAGATGGATTTCCATTAATGAAACTTTGGGTCGTTACAATATTCCACCCTTATAAAATTTCGCCCTCGAAATTTTCCTTTTCCCACACTAAAACAAATGTGGGTAACTCAGCTTCATCATATCCTCCGATTCCCAAGTCTCTTCTTCAAAATTGTGGTTTCTCCACAACACCTTGATGAGGGGCATTGTCTTATTTCATATAACTTTTTCTCTACGATCTAAGATCTTCAATGGTTTCTCATCATATGAAAGATCATATTCTAATTGTACCACCTCAGAAGACCGTACATGTGAAGGGTCTGCTATGTACTTATTTAAGAGGGATACATGAAAGACATCATGTACTTTGGCCATAGTAGGTGGAAGTGCTAGTCGATTGGCCACAGCCCTGACACGATCGAGAATCTCGAAGGGGCCGATGTACCTTGGACTTAACTTCCCTTTATTTCCAAACCTCTTGACCTTCTTCCATGGAGATATGCGTAGAAAAACCATGTCTCCAACCTTAAACTAAAGGTCTTGTCGACGGTTATCTGCATAACTCTTCTGTCGACTCTGAGCTGCCTTGATATGCTGTTGAATGGCTTTCACCTTCTCCACCATTTCCTTGACCATTTCTGGTCCAAGCAGCTTACGTTCACCGACCTCATCCCAACATGCTGGTGTTCTGCACCTTTTCCCATTAAGGGCTTCATATGGTGCCATTTGGATGCTCGAGTGGAATCTTTTATTGTAAGAGAACTCAACAAGAGAAATATGTTGATCCCATCCTCCTTTAAAGTCCATTGAGAAGGCTCTCAACATATCCTCAAGTGTTTGGATAGTCCGCTCGGATTGGCCATCAGTTTGAGGATGATAGGTCGTACTGAAGCTTAGTTCAGTATTCGGAGCATGTTGAAGAGTCTTCCAAAACTTAGATGTGAATATTGGATCTCGGTCAGACACAACAGATAGTGGTACTCCATGCAACCTTACCACTTCCCTGATATATATCTGTTCCAGTTGATCCAATGAGAAATCCTTCCGAATAGAAATGAAGTGTGCAGTATTTGTAAAATGATCCACAACAACCCAAATTGCATTGTTGCCTTTGGATGTCTTTGGAAGTTCGGTGACAAATTCCATGGTGATGTTCTCCCACTTCCATTCTGGTATGGGAAATGGTTGCATCATCCCCTTAGACTTCTGCCTCTCTGCCTTCACTTGCTGACACACCAGACACTTTGATGTATATTTAGTGATCTCCTTCTTCATATTATCCCACCAAAAGTTTTCTTGGAGATCTCGATACATATTTGTGCTCCCTGGGTGAATAGAGAAATTTGAACTATGTGCATCATCCAAAAGTTACTTCTTTAGCTCCGGACTTGATGGAACACATAGTCTTTTTCCAAACCGCACAATTCCTTCTTCATTAACATTAAACTCTGAGGATTTCCCCTTTTTGATAGGTTCCACTTTTTCCTGAATTCCCAGATCATCCTTTTGAGCATCCTTTATCCTTTCCAAAAGAGATGGTTGAGCAATCATTTGTGAAAGTATTGATGATGTTCCCTTCTCTATGATTCCCATGTCCATCTTCATCAAGTCTAAGAAGATTGGATCCTTCTCAATTCTCATCATTGATAGAATCGCTGGATCCTTTCTACTTAGGGCATCTTCCACCTTGTTCACTTTCCCAGGGTGGTAATGTATTGAGTAGTCATAATCCTTGATGAGCTCTATCCATCTTGTCTGGCACATATTATGCTCTTTCTGCGTGAATATATATTTAAGATTCTTGTGGTCAGTATATATCTCACATCTCTATCCATAGAGATAATGCCGTTAGATTTTAAAGGCAAAGATCATAGCCGCAAACTCCAGATCATGTGTTGGATAGTTTCTCTCATGGATTTTCAACTGCCTTGAGGCATAGGATATCACTTTATCATTCTGCATCAGCACATAGTCTAAGCCCTTCTTTGAAGCATCACTGAATACCACAAAAAGTTCCCCACTTGTGGGTAAAGTGAGAATAGGCGCAGTGATAAGCCTCCTTTTCAACTCCTTGAAGCATTCTTTGCATTCATCACTCCAAGAAAACTTTACTCCCTTCCGAGTTATCTTGGTAAGAGGGTTGGAAAATCGTGAGAAATTTCTCACAAATCGTCGATAATATCCAACTAACCCTAAGAAGCTATGGATATCTGTTACCGATGTTGGCCTCAGCCATCCCTCAATTGCATCTGTTTTGGAGGGATCCACAGATATCCCATTTCTTGTGATGATATGGCCCAAGAATGAGACTTCCTTCAACCAGAACTCACACTTTCTATACTTTTCATAGATCTTCTCCTTGCGCAAAGTCTCCAGTACAGTTCTTAAATTCTCCTCATGATCCTCCTTGGTTTTGGAGTATATTAGAATATCATCTATAAAGACTACCACAAATTTTTCTAGGTAATCTCTGAAGACTCTATTCATTAAGTCCATGAAGATTGTTGTATCATTGGTGAGTCTGAAAGGCATTACTATGAATTCATAGTGCCTGTATCTTGTATGAAAAGCAGTCTTGGGAACATCTTCTTCTTCACCCTTACTTGATAATATCCCAACCGCAAGTCCACCTTGGAGAAGTATTGTGCTCCACGCAGATGATCAAACAAGTAATATATTCTTGGGAGAGGATACTTGTTCTTTATCGCGATTTTGTTAAGTTCACGATAATCGATGTAGAGCCACATTGACCCGTCCTTCTTCTTGACGAAGAGGACTAGTGCACCCCATGGTGAAGCACTTGGGCGTATAAACCCTTTATCCATATTCTTGTGTAGTTGTTTCTTCAGCTCTTCAAGATCAAAAATAGCCATTATATATTAAGTCTTGGATAATGGTAGAGCCCCAAGTATAAGTTCAATTGATAACTCAACATCTCTTCTAAGAGGAAGACCAGGAAGTTCCTCGGGAAACACTTCAGCGAATTCCCTCACAATAGGCATTTATTCAAAGATGGTTTCTTCCTTGGACTCAATCACCTCATCCAGATACGCGTGCTCATAAGGCAGCAATATCCATGCTTGAGATGATGGAGCAAAAAGAGATTCATCTTCCTCCTGACACTTGTAAAGAATCGGGGGTCGATTCTCCATATAAAGTGTGATTTCCCTCTCCCAACAATTTATATTGGCTCTATATAAGGAAATCCAATCCATGCCAAGAATTGCATCAAATTCCACTAGAGAGAGTATGATGAGTTTCGCTGAGAAATTCAATCCACATTTATAATAGGGGAGGAGTTATATTCATGGGATGCAATGATTGCCCCATTTTCCGTACTCACCGACATCTTTACTTCTATGATTTGTGGTGGTTCTGGGATTGTTCTACTAAACTTTTGAGATATAAAAGAATGTGTAGAACCTGAATCAAAAAGTAGGTTCGCTATTCTTGAATGAATAACTAGCGTACCTATCACCACTTCGTTTTCGGGGTTCACTTCGGTAGAAGTGATGGCAAAAGCTCTTCCTTGCTGCCTTGGAGGTTGTTGGTCGCCTCCGAAAACCCTTGAATTAGGTCACTGATTTGAAAGATGATCCAGTTCTTTGCATTTGTATCATTAAACAACGCGTTAAGGTTCGAACAGAGTGTTCCTCCCCTCTGTCGCAACCGTGGGTATTTCTTGCCGACAGTTAACAGCTAGGTGCCCTTCTCTTCCACACCTGCAGAATTTTCTCATCCCCTTAAGGAAATTTTCAGGGTTCTTCTTTCCGCACTTTTGGCAAGTGGGGTGCTGGATCTTCTTAGAACTGTTGGATTTATACATAGGACCACCATCATTGAATTCCACCTTATGCTTCTTGTCCCCATGATACCCTTGTGATTCCCCGATCTCCATTTCGAACTTGAGGGCACATCGGACAATTTCCTCATAGCTGTCAAAGTCACGGATCGCTAATGCTTTCCGCAATCTTGGCTTCAGCCCACCAAAGAATCGGTGAACCTTGCATTTGGGGGTAACGACAAAGCCAGAAGCATATCGTGCAAGCCTTGTGATGTTTTCCTCATACACTCCAACATATTCTTCATCTTTTTTCTTGAGTGAAAGGAAGTCCATTTCAATATTAAGCCGGAGGGTGCGCGGAAAATATTTATCAAAAAACATCTTCCGGAAATCCTTCCATTCCAACGCCTCGATCTCCTCCCCAGGCTTCTTATTTTTTATCAAATTCCACCATTGATCAGCCTCACCCTCCATACGATAGGCATCCAGGAGAACCTTCTCTTGTTTAGAACATTGAAGGATCAAGAAGATCTTTTCAATGGAGTTGATCCATTGTTCATTGATCGTGGGATCGGATGATCCACTAAAAGTAGGATGCATTTGTCTCATGAAGCTCTCAATAGAGACTTGTTCTTTCTTAGGGGGGATTGAACGTTCCTCTTGACCCGTTTTTCTATTCAATGCTTGAGTTATCTTAGGGAGAAGCATGACAAAGTTCGCGATTCCCGCTCCCATTGGATTGGGCATCTCATTAGTACAATCATAACACTAATCTTCACATAGATCGTTAGCCCGAGTCCTCCTATTACCGACCATTGGCTAGAATAAAAGGAATGTTAAGGGTAACACATAAAGAGAAATCCAAAGACAAAAGTTGATGACTTATAAAGAAACTTTCATTTCCTTAACTCATGAGTCTATAGGCTTCAATCTAGGCTTCTCATGATCTACTTTCTAACATATATTCTTAGGGGAATTTTTTTTAATTCCCTTAATAAGGGTTCATACTAAGCTTTTCAATTTATCAAAACATATCCCTCGGGAGTGTCGTAACCAAGTGTGCAGCAAGGCCCGTTTTCGTGCACCAGTTCTCGTTCGAGTCTAGCTCAAAGCTGTGTTTTCGGGTTTTACCCCTAGGATACATATATGCCAGAGCCGCCTCTACCTGCTCGTATCCAAAAAGGGATGTATTTTTCTGATAAACCACTGACTCAGTACTTACCAAAACTTAGGGATGTTTTTATTATACTTAGTCTTGTCTCTAAGGCTTTACAATGGTTTCCTAATCCCAAAAATAACTAAACCTATCCTCTGATACCAACTATGAAAACCTTGCTTTTAATACGAACTTATTACAAAAAACATCACTTGTTACAACAAAGAATATCGAGAGCTTTAGTGTCTTTGGGGCATAGGATCATTACATAAAATCTTAAAACATGAAATACAACATCTTTATTGAAAACTTCCTTTACATGACCACTACATTCCCTCTTACTTAGCATTGCATGGGATAACCTGAGGACATGCATAAGAAAAGGGTGAGCTATAAAGCACAATAAGGGAGTACACATAGAATAACATGAGGAGTACAATACATGTTATAAAATAGTAATATCAATAGAGAATATAAGAAACATGAACATAAAGGCATGACAAAGCATGATAATCATAACATGGAAATGTGGAAACAACACTTATCATGGAATTAGCATGAGCCAAGGCTCATTGCACATGGAGCATGAGTAAATCCTCATTGCACATAAATCCCGAGTAAACCCTCATTGAACTTGAATTAGAATGAGTGAACACTCATTGCACATGAAGTATCATGATACTATACTTTACCCAATGCATTGGAGCGCTATAAGGGCGCACCCTTAAACATTTCATTTCATGCATAAGTGTGCCACATGGATCATAAAACATGGATTTATAAAACATAATCATTTATTCCACGATAAAGGAATGTAGAATTCATACATGAAACTTTGTAATCAATAAGTAAATGTGCATAAAGGTGAATACCCTTGATGGAGAAATGGGCATGGTATCCACTACACAATGGAATTGGCTTAGAAAATCGGTGCGATTTCGGCAGCCTAACGGCGTGACATAAGAACTCATAAAAATGGTTGATGAGAGAGAAAGGGGTTCCTAATCAAATTTACATGTAATGGAAAGTAATGAGTCTATATATATACATGTACCAACAATTTTAATGGAATTTAGATTCATGATACAAAATTATTGCTTGAATGTAAAAGAAGAGAGAGAAGTTACTTTCGGAATTTCGGCATAGTAACGAGTGTACATGGAAGGCATTTAATGAGAGAGAAAGGGGTATCCCATCATTCAGACAATAATAGGGTAGTATGGGGGAGGTGCGAAACCATACCCCAACATTCATAATTGAAACTAAAAGGGAAATACAACTTAAAGAAAATTGACAAAAATGAGAAAGGAAGAAAACCCCTTACATGGAAGTGTGCTTCCAAAGGATAGAGAGAGTCTTGTGAGAGGCTTCTTGGGAGATTGGGGCACATTCAGAGGATTATAGAGATATTAGGAAGAGGTTTTAAGAAATAAAAAGGCTTTGAGTGAGGAGGAAGCGGTAGCTTGGGTGGGTTTATATAGGAAAGGTGAGGGAATTGTTTATTATTTAGGTTTGGGTCCACTTACATTAAATTAATCCAAACCACAAACCATATCATGGTTTTTCCCATGATTTTTGGAAAAGGGAATAGGAAAAAAATATTTTATAATGCCAAAGTCCGAACTTCTTAAAATATTAGGGCTGCTTATGTGGAGGTGAGTCACACTCCCATGGATATTAATTTAAAAAGGCAAGGTGTTGAATAAGTCTTGAGGGGTCCATTAATGCTTTGAAAAGTAAGTTAAACAAACCCAAAATAACATTATTTTAATGTTAAAACATATATTGGACGAAAATAAAGATTATAGTATTTTATTACATCACTATTGGGTCATTATGATGTCATAAAACACATTATATATTTAAACGGTATTTAATTTTTACTCAAAAATTTGACTGTCTCAGAAAATTATGAAAAATTCACCGTTGGATAATTTCGATGTCCTGAATCCAAAAATAACATTTATTTTATCTAAATAATATTCTAAATATGTTAATTTTCACTTTTAAAATAAAAACCGGCATTTATCGAAAATTCACAGGTTTGGACAGAAATGGCTTTCAAACCTTAATAAAAATTATAATTGCATTCATAAAATTATAAGATCATTTATATTTAATAAAAATTAATTTAATAATAATAATAATATTTTATTAAAATATTATTTAAATAAAAATTCCCTTAATTTAATAAAATAGAATTCTTAGTTAAATAATAACTAAAAACACTATTTCTACTTTAAAAACTATTTCGAATGTATCAAAAATGACTAGAAATTATATTCATTATTATATACAAAAAAATAATGTACATGAAAATAGTAATACTTATTTGTTACATAACCCATTAAAATAGCTGCATAAGATCTAAGGGTAAGGTGTGCGATGGTGACAGACTCTTGGGGTGGCTCGGATAGCATCGCTCGAGTGGTAATTTCAAGATACTTCCACTTTTCTCGTAGGTGGTCACGTTCAAGCTTGATAATATGAAGCTCAGCTTGGGCTTGGTCAAGGGCGAAGCCCAAAGACGCCACCTCTTTTCCGAGCTCCGACAAATGGGCTTCGTACCGAGCAATTCTACTGGATGAGGCCATCGCTTCTTTTGTCCAAGTAAAATTGGATGTGTTAAAACCCTATATTTAAACTAATCATGTGATCACAGTTCAATGGCTATATTAGCAACAGTCAAAATTCATAACATAAAACCAATGAAGTTGAAATTTTATATAAACATAAAGAGACATTTAATTAGATCAAGAGGGATTTCCATTAATGAATCTTTGGGTCGTTACAAATATTCCCCATCCTCATACTTCTTATCCTTGATCTTTTTAAAAAGTTTATACTCTATATAATCTGATACAAGATTCATATGCTATGGAATCTTTTGAACTAGAACATGCTTCTCAACTAATAAATTCAACATCCTTCACTCAGTACTTGACTCTTGAACAACCTGAGTATGATTTTTCCTACTAAATTTGTCAGAAACTATATTTCATTTTACCAGTGTATACGCTAGAACAATATCAAAATATTTCATATTCTCAAAAGGACACTATTCACTACATTCCTCACTGGGATGTACATAATGATTCAGATCATGGGAAATTTTTAAAATCATAGAAAAAAGATGTTTCATTCATTCTCCCAGAAAATTTTTTTACACATGTTTACAATAATTACATTGTCCCTCACATTCATTATTAACATGGTTTCTTTAGATTTATCCCATTGAATAAAGAAAAAAATAAAAGCATGAGAAAAAAAATTTATAGTTGGAAAACATATAATCATTCATCTGAATCATGAATCCTTATTTTAAATATAAGATACATTAGGTTTATCTTATAGAATTAATAATCCCTATATATTAAAATCCTTCATAATGGATCATACGTAAATTAGAAATTAACCATAGCATATCTACCAAGAATGTCAAACCATGTTCATAGTAAGGGAACACTCACTATTCACTAGAATGATGTATGAGATATACTTGACCAAATATTTTCTAGACAATTTATCATAAATGAATATATTAAAAAACTACTTATAATCACAGGATCCTAGAACGGATTTATTCTTGGAAACCCATATTCATTTCAATATAACATCTTAGGGAATTACCCCATACATAGGATTATCAGAAGTTTTTCCCCAAAAGTTTTCTCATCCTAGACTCCAAAAGTTAACCAATGATTTCTATGATACAAACTGTAGTGACCCATAAATTTTACACATAGATATTACAGCTTATTATTTGAACACTATTTTCATAATATAATGATCCACAGCATGATCATTTCAATATAGTATCTTTTGAAACATATATATATAAAAATCTTAGTCATACATGAACTAAATCTCCACCCAATAAGTTTTTATTGACTAAAACCCTATTTATAAAAATTGTATAATATGCATTTCTTCATAAGATGGGGAATTTAATCCTATGAAAGGGTGAGTTCTGATTCCCTCCAAAGTTAAACAAGGGATATTACAATGATCACTTAAACATAACATGATCATAAGGGTATAATAGTAAGAGAAAATCATTCTAAAACCATACCCTTCATATCCAAGATCATAATATTGAGTCATGTAATAAATCTTGGATGTTCATAAAAAATGAATTATAAAGGAATCAAAGAACATCAGCTTGATAGATTAACATTGGAATAAGACATATATTTGTGGTATGCACATAAGTATATAAACTAATTTCCTTACTAGTAAAGAATCATTTACAATGCTATCATAGTGGATTGGATTCACTTCCAAGATCATCAGAGTATTCAAGGTTCACTATAAATATTATCATAGTAGGTAGAGTCCATTACTGAATTGAGTTCACTCCCCATTGCAGTGTTATTTATATCAGGAGATTTCAATATTTACCCAATGATTTAGTGGGATATATATTTCCAGGCTCACCAATCATAAAATTAAAATCATACAGTTGTGTTCCATAAGATTATAAAACATTGATCATATCACATCCCATAAAAATAAATTTATTTCATACTTATTACTTCAATGTATAACTTGTGGATGATAAAAAAGGTATATAAACATTTCATTGATTAATTAGGCCCCATCCCATTGAAAAGGAACATGTTTCATAAATATCATGTAATTATAATCATAAAAAACACAAATAAAGAATAAGGTTTCTGTCATCGGATTCTATACCTACTAATATTTTATGTTAAATTGAAGGTTATCATCAAAGATAAACAAAATGTATTTAAATAACAGTTGGGACATTTCATAATGGAAATAACCTTTTAACATTGGAACCAATTATTTAAAATTTTAAATTTTACCTAATTTAATGATAATAAAATTTTTTTAAAAAATTGAAATATATAAATGAATATTCAAATAATTTAAATTTCATTACTACAAGATATTATGTTTATTCCATAGAATTAGGAAATAATACATTCCTTTCACACTTTTACAAAAAAACTAAAAAAGTGCCTCATTCGAGACACACAAATAATATTCTTTTGAAAATAAATTTATCAATTAAACCATGTGGAAAATTCCTTATAAATATCATATAAAAATATTAACGGCACAGTTTATATTTATTTTAAAACAGGACATGGATAAAAAATGATTTTCGACCGAGGAGGGAACTAATTTTATTTTTCATTATTAATATTATTTCAATAACTTGAAAAATATTATGATTTGAAAATGGGAGAAAAAAATTATTCACAAGAAAAAAAGGATAATAAAATTGATGACTTTCTTGAGAATTATATCAAAGGATGTAATAATTATAACCTAATCATAAACGGTCCAGATAGACAATGAGATTGTAACATAAAACCCTTACCTCAGGTCTGACTTAGTTCATACTTGTTTGAACATTCTGTTTAAGAAATATGTGTATAGTATACATCTATTAATAAAGCATAATAATATATATCAAACCATATATTATTTATTTATAATCATTTATAACCCATTTATTTAGAATTCCTTATATAATTCACCTATGTGGATAATAATTGCTTCATTTTTAGGTACGTTTTGATCTTTCAATTTCAGTCCTTATTCATTAATCATGGTGACATAATCTATCAAATTTTAAAGATGATATTATATATATATATATATGTGTGTGTATTCCGAAAATCTAGGGAGATAAAAATGAACTACAACCTTCATGGGGATGATAGGCCATACAAATGCATGAATGTTGTTTTCAATTTTCCAAGGATGGGATGAAGGAAGGATAAATAACAATTAACCATTCCAGAATAATTATTATGTATTTAAAATAATTTATATTAATTAAATCCATCATAATCACCATCTATGTAAAATAGATAGGAAAAAAGAATCACATTGCTCCGTGGGTGTGGCAGTCCACATCTACGCATTAGGGACATTATCCTTGCCCAAAAGATTTGAAGGTAAGAGGTTAAATAAGACATTATAATTATAGAAGAATAATTATTCCATTAATATCTTCTATTAAAAATAAAATTATCATAAAACACATTCATTAAATATGATGATGAAAAAATAATTTTATCGTTATGTGTAGACGGTAAGTTGTACGTATGCATGAGCAATACATTCACTTCTCATAAAATAATTTTATAATATTTCTTATACTAAAGTTATTATATTACTATAAATACTATGGATTTAGAATTCATAAATTATAATTAAAAAGAAAGTGATCAATTATGGTGATTACCTCTTCTTTGAAATAACTCTTTTATATATCCTATTTAGGATCCTTGGGTTAGACTTTTGGGAATACTGAAACCTAGAGAAGGTTAATAATGTATTTTTTATGTATTTATTTATATGATATAGTCTAGATATAAGTATTAATTTTTTTTGATGTATAGGAAGGAGGGGTGTCCTTTTATAAGAGAGGGATAGAACACACTAGGAATTTTTTAAATGATTAACATATAATGAAGTAATTATCAAGAAAAATAATTCAAAATGGACAATAATTAAAATTAGAATATTCTATCATTGAAATAAAATCATCAATTTATTTGTAGACATAGTTTGGTATAATTTTATACTTTATCATTATTATTAATCCCTTTGTTAATTCTTTTTTGACTTTAACCATGGTAAAAAATATTTTAAACAAAATGGGTCAGGAATGATACAATAGATTATCATGTGACTCATAAATTTACCATGTATTTTATGCTACACCATATTAAATTTACACATATTATGTTAAAAGTTTTATTAAATTTCATTCATTTAATAAAATATTGTGTAATATAAAATGTCAATAATGTCAATTTTGGAACTATTCAATTAATTTGATGTAAAGACACTACGAAAAAGAATTAATTGGAATAAAATAATTTTAAAAATAACTAATATTAAATATGTATCTAAAATATTCATTGAAAACTATTAATAACTCAATTGATTTTTATTTTAATATTTTTAACATAATCATTTTATTTTTCAACAAATTAATGAAATATAAAATTAGTATTGTATATGAATTTAAGGTAGTTATAAAAATAATAAAAATTATAAATAAATATTATTTATGAAACTAATTTAACTATTATCAATATATTAATTTCTATTCATTCATAACTACCTTTTTACCTTTGTGAAAAAATATGAGATATTTAAAACTAAGATAGTGAACCTTTGTAACATTCATTATTTCAAAAATAATATTAAATATTTTTTTTGGAAAAGTGTTTGATAAAAAAATAAATATCAAGATTAAGGTGATATAGGTTTACTTTTCTTCATATAATAGGAATTATTATGATGATTTTTTGAGTTATCACTTAAGTAAAATCAATATTAACTTGATTTACCCATTTACCAATTTGATAAATATTTACCACTGTTACCATTCTTATAAAAGAAAAATAAAAGGTGTCTATTAAAAAAACCTAATCTCATTATTCATAATAAGAAATTAATTTTATAAAATTAAATACCTAAAGGTATCATAAATTAATTATAATATAAGTTTGAAAATTGGGATAAAACCATATTTTTTTAAACAAAATCTAAGCATAAATATAGTTTTATTATAATTCCATGGAGTGTAAAATTGTTAGATGAATATTAAATTATATTATACTATAAATGATATATAAAATTCATTAAGGTCATTAAAAAATGGTGATTAATTTTTTTTATTGATATAAACATACATATGTCTCATGAAAATAGTTATTCAAAAAATAATAATTTTATTTTCAAATGATTTATTATTTATAATTAATTGAAGACGAATGAATTAATTTACAAAATATTTATGAAAATAATTTCATACATTAGTTATTCATATTCATACAATCAAATCAAAGGCATGGGGATCACAATAATATTAAATAATAATATTTTAATAGTATATCATGGTTCATATAAAGATGGGGTTGCGTGTAATCCAAGATATGAAAAAAATTCAAATAAAACATTTTACAAAATCTAGAGATGATACGAAAATGATAGATAAAATGAATATAAATGAAATTAATTACATAATTATAACTCTATAAAGATAATATATCCACTATTTTTCACATTTCCATCCATTAAAAAATGGTAATGTCCTTTCTGTGTGCCTGTAAAATACCACCTTTATAAAGAGATGTCAATCGATTTTCAATTGAAACATATATTTAGTGATAATTTAAGATCCCAATCCTTTATGGCGATTTCTCATGGTATTTTTCTTGTATTATTTGTTTCATTGGTTGAGTAAGATTCGTTTGGATTTTACCTTGGGTTTCTTTGGTTGAAAATTTGAGAAAAATGGAAGAAACAGGGTAGTGCATGGTTGGTACACTGTTTTATCTTACAGTACACCTTAGCCCAGAAAAATTGTGCATCATTGGATAGTGGGTATTTTCATAGTTGGATCACGGTTTTTCAAACCATGAACTCTAAAATTATAATCCATGTACTCGATAGTAGAGGTGTGTGGTTAAGGAACACAGTTAGGGGAAACTATGTGTGTCAGCCAATAAAATTGTGCATGATGTTTTAATTCACCCGAAAATTAGTTTAGAATTTTCTAAACCCCAAAAACTCACCCAAATTGAACCTCATTAAAACCCTAACATACTTTCCAAATTTTAGAGCCTCACGGATGGATTCCAAGCCTTCTCAACCTCTATTTGTAATGATTCTAAGCTTAGATTATTGTTCTTCCCCTCTCTCTTTATGTGAATCCTATCCCACATGGTTTCCCTTTACTATTCCTTTCTTCTCCCATTCTAGAATGGGGATTTTCTTCCTCTTTTGATTAGATCATGATCTAGTTTTGGGGATCTAGATCTAGTATTGTAGATATAGATATATATTTAATATATATTGATTTATTGATCTTGATTTTGATTTTAGATCTGGATCTCATTATAAAACATTACTATGATGAAATTGGGGATTTCCATTAGTCAATCGCTCGTCAACGAATTGAGGTTGGTGGTATATAATTCAAATACAAAATACATTTTACATTTATATGTTGGTAATTATAAAATTTATATTATTTGTTTTTCAATTGAGTTTTGATTTAGTTAACAAATTTGTAGAATTAATTAATTGAGGGAAAATGTGAAATTGGTATTATTGGAATTTAATATATTGAACAATTAATTAATTAATTAATTATAAGATATTGAGATTTTGTATTTAATACTTAACTGGTGAATTAATTATGGCATTTGGAGATGTATGATTAGATTTAATTACTTGGGAAATTAATTAAGGGAATTGTTGTGATTAACTAATTATACTATTAGTAATGAAATTGAGTTTATTATTTAATTTTTATGTTAATTAATTAAATTTATAAGATTAAAAAAATTTGTACTTAATTAATGAGAATGAAATGATTAATTAATTATTGAGTTAATTAATGAGATTGAGATGATTACTCAATTATTGAATTAAATATTGAGATTGAGATGATTAATTAATTGTTGAATTAATTAATGGGATGATATTGAAATGATGAATGGTAATAATGTAATTATGATATATGAAATGAGACATAGATTGATAAAAACTTCATTATAAGACATGGTATCTAATGGAGATTGTTTAGACTCTGGCTCAGGCAGATGCATGTATTGAGGTTTTGGTGTCCTCAACAAGCCTTGGGTTTCTGTAGTAAAATAAAGAACAATTGATAATGTGAAAATAAATTACTTATTAATTGGGTCTATTTCATTATATAATTTAATACCTTGTTATTTATTGGATATTTTTTAGACACCATTTCTGGTGTCCTACTAAGTTGTACTCACACTCTACTCAGGCTTCCAGATTAGTGCCCAAATAGATTCATGATTGGGGGATAGCATAAGGGTTGTACCCTTGTGTTAGTTGACTGACTCATGATAGAGAATGAATTAGGGAACCAGATATGGTTTGAGAACCTCTTAGAAGTTAATAGTGTAATTATTTTTTAGTATTCATTTTGACACTTGACACATATTTTATCATTTCATATCAACTTTATAGTTTTGATATTTTATTCTTCATTGGTTATCTTATTATATTTGTATTATTATGGTAATTATATCATTTTTTTATTCAGTGGTTGATGATTATTTATTTTCAATGGTGTATTACTTTGATGAAAAAGAGGATATAGTCTTTTTATGATTGATAGTATACCCTTACTTCTAGTCGACATCCTCTTGCATGTGAGGTGGCATGCTTGAGGTCATGTGACTGGCCAACTCAGGGAACCATCACGTGGCACATGGTTCGGGACGTCACAAAGTGGTATCAGAGGAAAATTTTATTATATTTTACTTTCTATTACTATTTGGGAAATTTAGAAAGGAGATTTAGGAGATTCAGGCATTCGACATGAGCCCGTGCATGGAATTTGCAAATGAATGTATAAGGAAAACACAAGTACCCAGGGTGGGATTGTTATTATTATTGTCATAGTCGAGTATTATTTCACCACGGGTTGCACACTTATTTGGTGATATGATTATTGTTTTAGATATTCTTGATATTTGAATTGTGTACTAGTATGACATGAGGGATGAGTATACATGCATCATTCTATGTAGTGATAATTACTTATTAAATTCATTATTTTAGGCACGCACGGGAAAATCAGTTTTGGGTATGTTGTTAAAAAAAATATACTAATCATTTCTTGTGAAATTGAATTGAAACTCGGGCCTAAAATGAAATAAAATTTGTTAAAATGGTGCAACATGAGAACAGTTTGGTGTCTAAAAGAAATTTTTAATGATAAAATAGATTTAATCCATGTTAACCTTGACCAAGATGTAGTATGGTTAAGGGTAGTGTTATGGCTAAGGTTTTGACCATTTGGTGGTCTTTACAGAAAAATAATTGTTGTTCCTCTTTTCATTCCCTCATAGATAAACATGTAAATTTTGTACACTATGTTCTAAAGTGCATGTTTACAATTATAGAGATATTACTCAATTACAATTCTTACTAAGGGTAAAATAAGAGGACATGATTAGATATGATCCTCTAGTTGTAGAACCCGGGGTAACAAATGTGAAGGGTGAGGAATTTGAAGAAACATTTTGGGAGAACATCGCTATGTTAATCAAAGGAATGGAAAGTGACCTAGGGTTGGTTATGAAGATCATGTATAAATTGACAAAGGAGTTTCATGTGCATCATCCTCTATTATTTTATAGAGAGGGTGGACCTGAGTGAGATGAGTTCTGGATTGATTATATCTTGAAAATAATTTACCACTTGGAGAATTCAACTGAGAATAGGGTCCAAAATGATTCTTATATTCTATGAGAATAAGTGAAATGCTAGTGGTATTTTCAGGATCTGACTGGAAAGGTTGATGGTATGTTATTGAATGAGTTAATATAGTGGTTATCAGAGTACTTATATCTAGATACAAAGGTGTAGGAAAGAGTATCTGAGATCATGATATTGATTCAAGGGAGTATGTTAGTAATGGAATATACATGATTCTTTATAGATTTGAGATAAATTACTCCGTTGTTGGATGTGGATGAGGATACGTCAAAAAATTGATTTTAGGAAGGACTTAACTATGAAATTAAGTCTCAGGTGGACATCTCCAGGCTAAATAACTTTTCTATAGTTGTGAATCAGGATATCATAACTAAGGAGAACCTAAAAGAGGCTCCTAGTGTACGAAAAATTGTTATTGCAGGATGGTCCAGAGGTATGTCTTCTGAAATTAGGACGCATCGTTATGATAAAATTATCAAGACAAGTGGAAAACATAGTGGTCAGGGGAAAAGTCATTTGAATATGTACATTATCTAATGATTTCCCACCAGTGTGTTAGGCCTAAACACTATTGTATACAACATCCCCAAAAACTAGTGGACTGCCGATCTTTTGGAATGATGAGACAATGACATAAGTTCTACAATAACTAATAAAAATTGGTTAATGATGGGTAGGTTAGGTAGAATCCTAGTGTAGGAATGGGGTCCTCTATAATTTTTTTACAATGGAAGTTCATCTTCTACTGGATTAGGAAGTAGTTGTAGTAGACGCATTACTTCTAGGAAAGAGTGCACATATCATCAGAGTGGTGAAACTCGGGGGTTTCATATTGCATCATATAGAAGAAGGTAATTAAATTTGAATGAGGTGAAACATATACATGTGGATATCAAGGATGTACCATTAATAATTATAGGTACTATTCTTGTGGATTTTACATTATATAATTTGTTATTTGATATTGGTTCCTCTCATTGCTATATTTATGGGAAACATGTTAATGGTTTGAGCCTATCAGTGGAGTTCATGATGGGGGTGTTAACGATAAGTATTACATTGAGAGTATGGTCAAGGAAAATCAATTTTTTCAATGGGGTTTCTATTAAAGATGGAAAGTATCATTTTTAGTGAGATGTCAACATTCTTGACATGGCAGGCATTGACCAAATTTTGGGTATGGATTGGTTTGTAGAATACCAATGCTATATATATTATTACAATAGGAGATTGATTTTTAAAACTCCTAGGGGTGAAAATTATATTCACATTCAAGAGTGGGATATCTAGGAAGGTGGATCCGGGCTAATTTATTAATAATTGGGATATATCACAACCTAGTTTTGTAATGACCCAAACTATTATTAAGTAAATTTCCATTTTGCTTAAATTGTATTATTTTGTAATATAGTTATATATAACACATGTACTTATTCAGTTTAATGTTTTTCAATGTAAAATACCATTAAAAATGTTTACCACTATTAATATATCCATTATGTAGTGATTACATGATAAGAATAAATATAGGTATTTGAAAACTCCATTTGGCTCGTGAAAAGGAAGTGATGGCCTCAACAATTAGAATCATGCCCTATGATGTCCATTTATCAGAGATTCTGAGAGAGATAGTATCTCTAGGATTTTCCCGTGACCTATACTATGATGATATCCCTCGACTTATGCATGATAAATACCATTTATTAGATAAGTTCATGCTCTATTAGATTATGACCAAAACAATGTTCGCTAATCGACCACCTGATAATCTCACCATCGCACACCTTACTCATAGGGTGTATTCCAATGTAATAAAGTGATATGTATGTATACTATAATCATTTGAATATTGATATTATATAATAATGTATATATTTTCAATTTAATTGTTTCGTTTAATTTATTTTGGTTTTGATCCAATTAAACAGAAATTATTTTATTAGTTAATTGTCAAATTAAATTAAGAGGTTTATTTGGATGAATTAATAAATTTTTAAATAAATATTATTTGAAAAAAATATTATTATTAAGTAATTATTATTAATTATAAATATTCATGTAATTTTTATGAAGTGAAATGTACTTTTTTTAAGGGTTCAAAAAACAGTTGTTGTCAAAACCCTAACATTTTACAATAAATGTCGAATATTATTTTAAAAGTGAAAATGGACCTATTTATAAACTTATTTGGATAAAATGAATATTATTTTTTGAATCTTAATTTTGAAATTATCCTATGTTGAATGTTTCATAATTTTAGGCGATAGTCAATTTTTCGACAAAAAAATTAAATACCGTATAAATATAATGTGTGTTTTATGACATCATAATGACCCAAATATGATATAATAAATACTATAATTGGTATTATATGTCCAATATATGTTTTCCCATTTAAATATTGTTATTTTAAGATTATTTGTTTTGTTTTTATAATTCCCTTATAAATCCTCCAAAATATATAATATGTTTTTTGATTTCAAATTCACTTCTAAAATAATGTGACTCACTTCCTCAAAACCAATGATAATATTTTAATATATTCTTACCTTTTCCTATTAAAATAATTAAAAACATCCCTCTTTCTCAAAAACCATGGGCAAAACCCATGGTAATGTTTGTGGTTTTGAATATTTAATTGTACAGATTCCCAAAACAATGTTTGTGAAATATTAAATTTTTCTCCTCTCATTTCCTATACAAACCAACCCATTATCCCACTTCCATTAATTAAAAATCCTTTAAGAACGTCCTTAATCTATCCTAAACTCTATAAAATCATCATAGGGAGCCCCAATCTCTAAAAAATCCCTTTTTTAAGCTTTTGAAGTCACACACTCAAGTAAGGGTTCCTTTCTTTCTCTTTTTTTGTCCAAGTTTCATTATATTGTTACACTAATATATTTTTAATTAAAAATGATGGGGTTTGTTTTCAAACATCCAACATAATTCTATTATTATTTTTTAATGACGTGACACCCCTTTCCCTCTCATTAATCTATCCCATGTACACCTGTTACCATGTAGAAAGTTTCATAAGAGTTTTTCCATTTTCCTATATCATCACATTTCTTTACATTGTTGTTCCTTATATTTACAAATTCCTTATATTGGGACATGTTTATATTCGATCTTATTACATTAAATTTCATTTATATGTGAGGATATTCCCCTTTCTTCTCAGCAACTGTTTCTATATGTTTTTATGCGACATTGTTTGGCTGCCGAAATTGTACCACAAATTTCCATTCCAAAAAAATTTTGTAGCAAATACCATACACTTTACCTATAAAGGGTGTTCACTTGTATTCACATATCCATTATTATTTAAGAAATAAATGTATTTATTACACATTTTTTGATTTTTTTAATAAATTATGATGATGAATTAATCCATGTTTTATGATATGTGTGCCACACTAAATCATGATAATGAAATGATTGAGACGAGTGTGCCCAGAATTATATAGCACTCCAATTAATTGGGTAATGTTTAGTATCATGATACATTAGGTTGGTAAAGGTTTTTAAATTATACCTTTATGGAACTTTTTCCAATATGATTTCTTGGCAGTTTAGCGTTGAATTATGATGTTGTGTTTTATGTTTTTTCCACTTTTCCATGTTATGAGTATCATGATATATCTGGTCTTATGATTCAAGTTCCTGTATGCCTCTTTGATATGCCTTCCCTATCATATAATATTATCCTCAGGTTAGTCAATATTTACTCCCTTGCTGGGATTTATAGATCACCAATTTCTTATGTATTTTCCTAAGGATATCCCATGATGGTTTATGCTCAAGCATGTTAAAAAAAAATTCAACAAAGATGTTGTTTTTTATGTATAGAGATGTAATGAAATTTACCTAATTCCAAATTATACTAAACATATTTATTTTTTGAGTTTTATTAAGTAAAATTTTATTTAATTAATTCATTTATGAATATAATAAAAAAAAGGTTTTTTATAGTTGTCATCAGAGGAAAGTTTAGTTATTTTTGGGATTGGGATTAGAAAACTCTATTGAAAGCTATAGGGATAATACTAAGTATAAGAAATACATCCCTAAATTTTGGTGTGTATAGAGTAAGTGGTTTATCAAGAAAATAAATACATTTCTAGATACAAACAAGCAGAGGTGGCTCTGGAATAGATTTATCTAAGGGTAAAATGCGAAATCACTGCATTTAGCTAGACTTAAATGAGAACTGGTGCACAAAAATGGGACTTGTTGCACTCTTGATTTGACACTCCTTGGGTACATGATTTGCTAAATTCATAAGCTCAGTACAAACCATTATAAGGGGGAAATCCCATAAGAATAAATGTTAGAAAATAGATCATGGATAACATAGATTGTAGTCTCGAAATTAATAAGTCTAATAAATAAATTTGATTTATAAGTTTCTCCATTAATTTCATTGGATTCCCCTTTATGTGTTTAATTGTTAAAAAATACTTACCCTAAGTTCCTTTTTATTCTACCCAATGGCCAGTAATATGAGGAGTTAGGCTAACAACTGATGAGGAGCTTCATGAGACAAAGGCCTCCAACATTAATGGATCATCTGATCCCTCAATTGCAGAACAATTGATTAACTCTATTGAAAAGATCTTCCCCATCCTTCAATGATCTGAACAAGATCAAGTTCTTCAGGATTATTATTGAATGGAGGGTGAAGATGATCAATGGTGTAATGTAAATTAAAAATACAAAACCCGAGAAACAGATTAGGGGGATGTTATGGAAGGATTTCCAGAAAATGTTTTTTGATAAATATTTTTCTCACACCCCCCAACTTAAGATATAGAGGGATTTCATTGACCTCAAGAAAAAAGATGTTGAATCCATAGGATTTTATGAGTAAAACATTACAAATATTGCATGATATTCCTCCAGATTTGTTGTTACCCTTCAATACAAGGTTGACCGCTACATTAGTGGGCCAAAACCTAGCCTATGTAAATTCCTAGAGATCCGTGGCATTGATAGATATGAGGAAATTTTTTATGTTCCCTCAAAGACGAAACGGAGATCAGTGAATCTCTATGGTATAATAGGGATACGAAGTAGAAAATGGAGTCAAGTTTTGGTATCCTGATAAGGAGATATAAGAGTGATAGAAATTTCTACATCCCTCTTGAAAATGGTGAGGAAAGAATCTCCCTACAAATTTCTTAAATGGAATGAGGAAATTATTTAGGTGATGGAAGTAAGGGCACCCTGCCCATGATTTCTGGTAAGAAATATTTTCTACTGTGATGGAGGAGGGGAATTCTTCTTTAAACCCTCAGTGCATTGTTCATTGTGACAACTACAAGGAACTAGGGAATTTCTCAAAATAGTACACTAAGGAAAGAGTTTTCAGAAGTAACCAATAACCTCTAATGAAACAACTGATAGATTTCACCATCACAACTACCAATGTGAATCCAGACAATGAAGTGGTGATAGTTACGCGAGTTATTTATTCCAGAATAGTGAACACAATTTTTTATTTTAGATCTACAAATTCATTTAAATCATTAATGTTTTCTATAATTATTAAATCACCATCACAATTCTTAGAAGTGGATTTATCAGTAAAATTAAAAAATTGAGAAATTATTTCATCGCAAGTATATAAATCATACCTGATTACAATTTGTGGACTTAACATCCCAACAAACCATGTCATACTACCTTTGGTGTAATTTTATGAAATTATTGGCATGTATTGGATTTACATATATACCTCCAAAATAAATTAATGTCATATGAAAATCAGTCTTCGTATTTCAAACCATCTATAGATTCAAAACAAATGAAAGGAGATGGATGAATCTTCTTTAGAATCATAATCTCAAGAAATGATATTATTTACCAATGAAAAATCATATCTAGATAAAATGATTGAGTATAAGGAAATAATCATTCTTGAAAAATGCCCATTTAGAGGGAATACATAGATGTGTTTCCCGATGAATTTTAAGGTCTTTCTCCAAGATGAGAGGTCAAGTTTTCAATCAATCTCATGCTTGGGGCATTAAAATTATCCTAGACTTTATATAAAACTATATGTTTTTAGAAAGATGAGAATGGGGGCTCTAAAATTGATTAAACAAACAATACACAAGATGGAAAGAATTCATTTTACATTTTCCCCTTATAATAAGTGGTACCGTGTCACTAGGAATGGTGTTGATGTGTATTTACCTATCTTCTAACACCCCTTTGTTTGCAAGGTCACCCACAATGTAGTTCGCCTCCCGAAAGGTATGTGTGATGAAGTAGTTAAGGGATGAGATTTTATCAATGAAATTTATGCATTTACTTGCCAGCTTCTATACCAATCTTTTTTGTCCAGTCCTAATGGCAGGAACTAGAGTGGTCGAGTCACACTCGAACCAAATGTTGTTCTAATGTCGTTGGAAAGTGATATCCACCACTCTAATAAGTGCCATCATTTCAGATTACAGAGTAGTGGTATGTCCACATTGGCCATAATTTCATTCCAAAACCTCCCCATATTGATTCCTAAAGATAACCCCATATCTGGATGGCTCAGAGTTACCCTTGGAGGCTCCATCCATGTTACATTTAAACCATACATTGAAGGGGGAAATCCACATCACATCCATCATGCCCCTTGGTTTGGGGTAGCAACCCACAACCCTTAATATACTGAGATTCATGAACTCCCTGACCGAGCTATTACAATGCTCCTTAATCCGTGAGATGGAATTTTGAGTGGCCGCTAGGATGCTGTTAATTTCATTGGATTCATTAAACCCTGCTTGGAGATGAATAGTGTTGTTACAAGCCTTCCATATTGCATAAATCAGTTAAGAACAAGCCACCTACAGTAGTGCATTAAGCTGTTTGGATTGCTGAACTTTAAGAAAGTGTTGAATGTACTGTATAGCCGAGGAAGTATTAGGGGAATCCAACTCAAAAATTCTAAGTACTGCATTCCATAGAGAAGAGGTTTTGTTGCACGACAAGAACAAGTGGTCGATGTCCTCTCTATACTGACCAAAAATCTCACACCTCAAGCATAGAGAAATCTCAGCCCTTTGAATGTTCACGTCCACTGGGATTTTGTTATGATAAAGCATCCAGAGAAGTGAAAATCTGGAGGAAAGCATACAATTTCTATTGAGAGAGAAAATCCAACATTCTTCACCATTCAACAGGTAATTGTAGAAGCTTTTAGAGTTAAGTAGGCCAGATTGAGAACCTTCCCAAAGAATTATATCCTCCTCCTGGTTAAAGTTATATAAATCATTCATAGAGACGATTTCTTCTGGAATATCCTCTCTGTGTTGTAGCTGGTCTTTGATGGATAAGCTGCTATCAATGGCCTGCTCGTCAAAGTTTATCATGTCTATGAGAGGTGTTCCTGTCCAGTTGGTGGACCAGAATTTTAGATTTGAGTCTGCATTGACCACCCAGCGTGAGTGTCTCATGATAGTGTTGAACACTGAATGCAGAACAGTCCAGATTGAGGAATCCATGTAGCCATACCTCCCATCAATGAGTCTTTAAAGAGTTCATATCCTCATAAAATAAATAGAGGTCGAGTTTTTTTGAATAAGACTCCATATAAACTTGGCTAGTAAGGCCTGGTTAAAATATCTCAGATTCTTAATGCCCTGACCACCTTGTTTGGTAGGCATACAGCATGTCTCCCATTTAGCAGTGATGAGATTCTTTTCCATCACGTTTCCTCTCCAAACAAAGTTCTTCATCATGGAGTTAATTTTTATCACCACAGAGGCAGGCCATAAGTAGTCCATGAAAGAATAGACAAGTTTTGAAATAACCACATGTTTGAAAAGACATACTCGTCCTTCCATTCAGAGAGAATTTCCCTTCCAAGATGCAAGATTTTTCCTAATCTGGGATATAGCTTGGGAAAAGTGGGAGGCCCGAGGTTTTACCTAGAATAGGGGAACACCAAGACACATAAAAGGTAGGGATCCCTCCATAAGTCCAAGATAATTCATTAGTTGATACCTCTTTGTTGCTGCCATGTTCTTTCTAAAATAAATGAAGGGTTTTCTCTAGTTTATTTCCTACCCTGACACATTCTCATAATGCAAGAGTGCCTCTCTTAGATGATTGATATTTTTCCTATCACCCTGCGTAAAAATGAGAATATCATCAGCAAAAGGTAAATTAGAGGGAGCAGTGAGACCTCTAGCTGTAGTGATGGTTGAAAGTTTTCCATTATCCACAATCTTAGTGAGAATCCTACTAAAGTAATCTTCAGCAATTGAAAAATGATTGTAGAGAGAGGGTCACCCTGTCTCCCACCCATTGAGAAAGTAAAATATCACACATATGACCCATTAATCATAACTAAAATGTGGGAAGATTCCATCAATTTTGTAATCTAGTGAACAAATAGTTCACAGAATCCAAATCTGAGAAGAATTTTATTATTTAATCCCATGTCCATTGTGTCAAAATACTTTTTTATGTCATGCTTCAAAGCCACATTTCCACCCCACATTGTCTTTCTCATGAGATTGCAGCATTCCGAGGCCATAAGCAGGCAGTCCTGAATATTCCTGCCCATAACAAAATCAAACTGTTTCTAGGAAATAATTTTCCCGCTCACTTGAGCTAGCCTCTTAGAAAAAAGTTTAGTGATTATTTTGTGTATGGTTTTCACAAGGGTAACTAGCCTGAATTGACCAATTTCACTGGTATTCTCCATATTGGGTATCAGGGAAATGAAATGGGCATTGAATCCTAGAGTGAATGTCACCCCTCTGAAAAAGTGTTTAACAAGTAGGCAACCCTCATTCTGAAAGACATCCCAATAGCATTTAAAGAAAAGGTTGATGAAGCCATTAGGTCACGAGAAGAAGGATGGGTCAACGTGCCATTGTGTTGATTATCATGATCTCAAAAAGATCAAGAAAAAAAGTATATAATCTACCATGGATTAATGACATGTTTGATCAACTTCATGAATCATAATACTTTTCCATGGTGGTTCTTTAGTCTTGATTTTACCAAGTTAGGGTGAAGAAAGAGGATACCCCCAACTCATCTTTTCATAGATGGTATAGGTAAAATGAATTTATAGTAATTCCTTTCAAACTCGCTAATTCTCCAAAAATATTCATGTACATAATTAATAGAGCCTTTAGAAATTACTACAACAAAGTATGGGTAGTTTTTATTGATGATATTCTAATATAATACAAAAGTAATAAGTATCATGAGAATAAATTATGCATTATGCTAAATACCTTGCAAATAGAAATTCATTATGACATGTACAACAAATTTGAGTTCTAGTTGAAGGAAGTGACTTTTGTGGGGCTTATCAACACAAGAAATGGCATATATGTGGACCCTTCAAATATTGAGTCAATTGAAGAAAGGAATAATCCAATATCTATGATAGATATCCATATATTCCAAGTATTAGTTGGGTATTATCATATATTTGTGATAAATTTATCATGATTGAAAACCCCAATAACCAAGATAACTCGGAAGAGATTAATGTTTTTAAGAATGATGAATGTGAAGATAGCTTCAAGGAGATGAAAAAGATGCTAATCACTATGCTCGTGCTCACACTACCCACCAGTGTACATTTTTTCATTGTATTTAGTGATGCTTTGAAGAAGATTCTAGGTTGTGTGTGGATGAAAAATGACAAAGTTATTACCTATTCTTCGAGACAGTTGAAATTCCAGGAGATGAACTTCCCAAAACATGAAATGGTGTTGGCTATAGTGATCTTCACTTTGAAAATTTTGAGACATGGCCTCTGTGGAGAATTGTGAAATATATACAAATCATAAAATCCTCTAGTATATATTCACACACAAATAGTTAAATATTATTAGAATAAGATGGTTAGATCTGGTCAAAGACTATGACTGCTTAATTCACTATCACTCGAGGAAAGTGAATAATGTTGAATCCACATTAAGTAGAAAGCATCCAGGAACTATTCCATTGATTATAATTTAGAAGGATATGATATTCTTAGACATGAAGAGGATGGACATGAGAATTATAAAGGACAGAACATCATCAAACCTTTCCCAAATGATTGCTCAGCCGTATCTTATAGAGAGTTTAAAGGATGATCAAAGATATGATTTGGGAATTCAAGAGAAACTGGAAACTATTGGAAAATGGAAATTCTCATTGATCAATTTTAATGGATAATGTGTCATATGCTTTGAATAAAGACTATATGTACCATAAAATGATGAGTTAAAGGACCTTTTGGAGGATTCACATAGCTAAACCTTCTCTATCCATCCTATAAACGCAAAGATGTATCAAGATAACTAAGAACACTATTGGGGGGGGAACATGAAGAAGAAGATCACAAAATATGTATCAAGATGTTTTGTATGTCATCGAATTATGGTGGAAAGGAAAAAATATCAGGGGATGATGCAACCATTACACATAACTACATAAAAATGGGAAAACATCACCATAGAGTTTTTCATAGGGATTCCTAATACATTTAGAGAAAACATTTCTATCTTGATTGTGGTGGATCATTTTACAAATAATACACACATCATTGTGATTTGATAGGATTTATCATTGGACCAACATGAATGGATATATATCATAGAAGTGGAGAGGCTGCATGGTATACCAATATCGATTTTATCTGATCGAGATCTAGGATTCACTTCTATGTTCTAGAAGAGTCTCCAACATTCTATGAATACTAATTTAAACATCATCAAAAACTATCACCATTAAATTAATGGCCAATATGATCGAACTATCAAGACACTTGAGGAAATGATGATAGCAATCTCTATGGACTTAAATGGGGCATTTGATCAATATTTTCCTCTGGTTGAGTTCTCTTACAACAGTAGTTTCCACTCAAGCATACAAATTTTTCCATATAAATCCCTTTATGGGAAGAGGTGTATAACACCTTCATGTTGTGATGAATTTGGGGAGTGGAAACTTCTAGGGACTAAATTGGTTTATGAAATGGTGGTGATAGATAAGACCATTCAATAGTACATAAAGGGTGTTCATAAGCGATAGAAAATCTATCTTAACGATCATTAAAGAGACCTATAGATTGATTTTGGAGACATGTTATTCCTATACATATCTCAATGGAAGAAAGTGATGAGATTTTGGAAGAAGGGAAAGCTTGGTCCAAGATTCATTGGCCCCTTTGAGATCCTTAATCGCATCAGAACGGGGGCCTACCGACTAGCACTCCCACCTAACCTATTTCAAGTACATGATGTTTTCCATGTATCCCTTGGGAGAATGTACTTACTAGACCCCTCACATGTACTCAATCTATAATTTGTACCACTGGAAAACGACCTCTCTTATGTGGAGAATATAGTGAATAAATTAGATCATAGTGACAATGTTATATGGAATAAGGCAATGCACCTGGTCAAATAGTTGTGAAGAAACCACAAGTTTGAAGAAACATTGTGGGAACAAGTGGATGAAATGAAATAGAGATAACATCATCTATTTTAATGATAATTTCTAGGGAAAAAATTCTTAAGAGTGGAACATTGTAATGACACGAACTGTTACAAATGAAATTTCCCTTTAGATTTAATTAAATGCATTATTTTGTAAAATGGATATATAAAACACATGAACTTTAACGGTTTTATGTTTTTGAATGTAAAATACCATTAATAATGATATAATTTGTTAACATATCCATTTATCCATGAACACATTATTGGTATAAATATAGGGTTTTGAGAAATCCAATTTTCTCAGGCAAAGGAAGTGAAGGTCTTAACAAGTAGAATCATGCCCTGTGAAGTCCATTTATTAGTGCTTCCAAGGGTGATAGTGTCTATGGGATTTTCCCATTACCAATGCCATGATGCAATATAGTGTTGTAAGCATGAGAGAAACTGTTTACGAGAGAAGTTCAAGATCATTGAGATCACGAACCAAACCATGTTTGTCGAATGACCCCATATTAATCTCACTACCACACACCTTACTCTTAGGGAATGCAGAGATTTAATAAAGGGATATGTATCAAATCCATAATAATATGAATATGTATATTATATAATAATGTATATATTTTCAATTTAATTGTTTCTTTTAAATGATTTTGGTTTTGATTCAATTAAATAGAAATTTTATTTTCACTTAATATTTGAATTCAATATGGGGAATTATTTTGATGAATTAATGGATTTTTAAATAAATTGTATTTTAATAAAATATTATTATTAATTTAGTATTATTAATTTTAATCAGTTGGAAAAAATTTATGAAGTGAAATGTACTTTTTATAACGGTTCAAAAAACTATTATTGTCGAAACACATCATTTTAAAATAATTGCAGAATATTATTTTAAAAGATAAAATTCACATATTTTGAAAATTATGTAGATAAAATGAATATTATTTTTGGAATAAGATGTCAAAATTATCAAATGGTTAATTTTTCATTTTTTCTAAGATAGTCAAAGTTTTGGTAAAAAACTAAACACTGTATAAACATAATGTGTGATTTTTTACATCATAATGACCCCAAAATAATGTAATAAATACTATAATGGTTATTATCGACACAATATACATTTTCGAATTAAAATAATTTGATTTTAATATAATTTTATTCTTGTAATAATTCCCATATGAATCCTCCAAAATGTATAACATTTTTTATGATTCTAAATTCATTTCTTTAAGAATGTGACTCACCTCCACATAAGATAGGTTAATATTTTAATATAATAGTTCCGTTACAAATAAAATAATTTAAACCTCACCTCTTTGAAAAAAAACATTAGAAACCCCAATGGGATATTTTTTGGTTTAAAATATTTAATTATATGGCTTCAAAAACCTATGTTTTTGAAATATTAAAGAACCCCCCCCCCCATCTCATTTACTCTATACACCCACCCAAGATCCCATTTATCTTCACTCAATATCCTCTTATCATATCCTTAATCATTCATACCCTCTCTAGATTTAGACTGAGGAATCCCAAGCTCTTAATAAGCCACTCTCATGCTTTTTAAGTCACACTCTCTAGTAAGGGTTCCTTCCTTTCTCTTTTTTATCAATATTTATGGATATTGTAACACCCTTTTATTTTTTATTACAAATGATGAGGTATTTTTTCAAACCTCCCCCATACTGCCCTTATTATTTTTGAAGGATGAGATACCCCTTTCTCAATAATTAATCCATCCCATGTACACACGTTACCATGATGAACTTTTCATAAGAGTTATTCTGTTTTCCTATTTCTTAATGTTTATTTATTATGTTATGCCTTCTATTTCAAAATACCATAGGTTGGGAAATGTATTTATATGACCCTCTTACATTCCATTTCATTTATATTTTATGATTGACCCCTTTAACTCTTATAATTCATTTCTATGAATTTTTATGTCCTGTCATTAGGCTATCGAAATAGCACCACAAATTTCTATTCCAAAAAACTATGTAGTGAATATCGTACCCATTACCTATAAAGGGTGTTCACTTTTATGCACATATTATGTTTTATTGAGGAATTACATGTATATATTCTACATTACATGACCGTGTACTGAATTATGATGATGAATGAATAAATTTTTTATGATCTATGTGGCACACTTAATCATGAAAATGAAATGTATGAGATGGGTGAGTCTGAAATTATATAGAGATCCATTACATTGGTTAATTGATAGAATCCTAATAATTCAGGTCAGGATGTGGTTTTACCTAATTCTATTATGGTACTTTTTCGACTATGATGTCTTGTTAGTTTATCATTGACTAATGATGCAGTGTTTTATGTTGTTGCCACATTTCCCTATCATGAGTATCATGCTATATCATGCCCCATGATTCATGTTACATTATGCCTCATTGAAATACCTTACCTAACATATATTATTATCATTGTTTTATTCCATGTTTAATACCTTACTATGATTTATATCTCACCCCTTTCAAATGTATTTTCCACAGGATATCCCATGCAGTTTAAAGCACAATCATCTTAAAGGATTTTTCAATAAAGCTGTTGTTTTTTGTTGTTAAAGTTGTAATTCAATGCAACTAATTCCAAAAAGAAACTATAATTTTTGATATTTTGGGTTGTATTAAGTCTAATTTTATGTAATTAATTCATGTAATAATGTATTAAAAAAGAGGGATGTTATATTCGATATTAGATGAAAGTATAGTTATTTTTTGGGATAATGATTAGAAAACTCTAGTGAAAGCCATAAGGATAAGAATAAGTATAAGAAAAACTTTCCTACATATTTTTTGAGTATATAGAAAGTGGATTATCAATAATATTAATCATTTTTTGGATACAACTGAGTGTATGTTGCTCCGGCACAAATGTATCTTGGAGTAAACCCCAAAAACACCGCTTTGAGCTAGACTCGAATGGGAACTGGTGCAAGAAAACGGGCCTTGTTGAACTCCTAGTTCGACACTCTTAGGAGAAACATTTTAGTTAATTAATAAGATTATTATGAACCATTATCCAGGAAACAAAAATGAAAATAAGAATATATGTTAGAAAATAGATCATGGTTAACTTAGATAGAAGACAAGAAGTTAATAACTTAAGGAAATAAATGTAATTTAAAAGTTATCCTTTAAATGTCATAGGATTCTCATTTATTGGTTTAATAGTTTAAAATAATTACACATAATTTTCCATTTATTATAAATAATATCTGGTAAAAGGAGGAATCATTCTAACAACCTAGGAAAAGATCAATGTAATGACTACCCTAATTAGATTCCCAATCCGATGGGAGAATAAATCACTATCCTTGTAAGGAAACTATCTCATTTAACTCGCATTTTGAATAAAAACATGGATCAAGAGGAACATACAACCCCCCTATGAAATAAAAAGTCACAATTGAGAGCTTCATAAGACAAATTCTTCCATCTTTAAATGGACCACCTGATCTCTCAATTTCCCAACAATGGATCAACTCCATTTTGAAGATCTTTTCCAACCTTCAATGTTCCAAAAAATAGAAGCTTCCTCTAAATGCTTATCATATTGAGGGTGTATCTGATTAATGGTTGACATTTATCAAAAATACGATTATTTAAGAAGATATAGAGGTGATGGGATAGAAGAATTTCTATAAAAAAAATTTCCAAAAAGTATTTTCCTTGAACCCTCTGACCAAATATGTAAAGGCATTTCCTTGAACTCATGCAAAAAAATGAATCCATCATAGTGTATGAAGAAAACGTTACAGGGATTGCACAACATGCCTTTGGCTTTGTCATTACCCACAAATTCAAGGTTGACCACTTATTTGGTGGGATATAAACTATACTACAGAAAGCCCTAGTGATCCTTGAATTTGATAGTTATGAGGAAATTTTCTGATGTTCCCTAAAAGTAAAAATGGAGACCAGAAAATCTCATGGGTATCAGAGGGATAATAAGTAGAAGGTAGAGTAAAATTCTAGTGGTATGATAGACAGATCTAACAGTGCCATGAAATTTCTACATCCCACTTTCCAAAGGTGTGAAAAGAAGAACCCGAGAAATTTCCTAAAGTGGATAAGGAAATGATTTAGGTGCGGGAAGGAAGGGAACCTTGCCAGCGATTTAAGACAAGAAAAATTCACTATTGTGATGAAGGAAAGGAATTCACTAGTAAACCCTCAACACATGGTGCATACGTACAACTATAAGGAACTTGGTCATTTACCAAAACAATTCACAAATCCAAGGGTTTTAGGAGGAAACCAACAACCTCTAAGGAAGCAAGGGAGATCTTTCTCCATCACAACTACTGAAGTGAATCCTAAAAACTAATTGGTGATAGGTACACTAGTTATTCATTCAAGAATTTTAAAAATTGATTTAGTTTCCAAATCTACACATTCTTTTATATCATGAAATTTTATTTGAACTATTCAATCACCATCACAATTCATGGAAGTGGAGTTAAGAGTGAAAACAACGAATGGGTACTATATTGCATCCTAGGTATATAACTCCTCCCCTATCATAACATGTGACATGATATTCCCAAAAAACCTTGTCATACTCCCTTTGGTGTAATTTGATGCAGTTATAGGAATGCATTGGCTTTCTATATATAAATAAAACATAAATTTCCCCGAAAATGACATCACTCTCCAAATTGAAAATCATCCACATATTCTGTAAAAATAAAAGGAGATAGATGAATCTTCATTAGCACAATCATCTAAATCATGGATATTAATTACGTATAATAATGTGTATCCAGATCAAATTTTTTATTCTATGTAATGAATCATCCTTTAAGACATTCTCATTTTGATGTAATATGATGATGTGTATCCCGAGGAATTTCCTAGTCTTCCACCTAGCTGAGTGGTACAATTTTCAGTCGAACCCATTCTTGGGGCATTAAAATTATTCAAGTGTCTATATTGAATTGATATTGTTGAACTTTATTAGCTGAAGAAACAACTATAGAAGAATCTGGATAAAGGTTTCAAATAAAAAAGTGATTCACCATGAGGTACACCACTCCTCTTTGTTATGAAAAAGGATGGGTCAATGCGCCTTTGCATTGATTATCATGACCACAACAAGATCAAAAAAAATAAAGATCATCTAACACAGATTAATGATTTTCTCGATCAGATACATGAAGATTAATAATTTTTCTAGGTGGATCTGTGGTATGGATATTACTATGTCTGAGTAAAGAATGAGGATATCCCCAAAACTACATTTTGTAAAACATACGGGGACTATGAATTCATAGTAATTCCATTCAAACTCACTAATTCTCAACTAATATTCATGGAATTGATGAATAGAGTCTTAAAATATTACCTTGAAATTTTTTTGATAGTCTGTATTGATGATATTCCAATATACTACAAAAGTAATAAAGAGCATGAGGATCATTTAAGTAATGTGCTAAATACCTTGTGAAAGGAACATATTTATTCCATGTAAATAAAATGTTACTTATGTTTGAAGGAAGTCTATTTAGTGGGGAATATCACCACAATAAATGATATATCTTTAGACCATTCAATGAATGAGGCAATTAATGGACGACTAAAGACAACATTTGTGATAGATATACATAGTTTCCTTTGATTATTTTGTTATTATCATCCATTTTTGAAACATTTCTCACGATTATCAAACTATCAAACCAAGATAACATGAAAGGGAGCCATGTATTCAAGGAATGATGAATGAAAAGAAAGATTATAGGAATTGAAAAGGAGTGTCATCGCTACACCGTTGCTCACACTACCCAAAAGTGGAAAGATTATCATAGTCTTCAGTTATTCTTTGAAGAAGGTCATGGGTTGTGTGTTGATGAAAAATAAAAAATTCAATGCCTATTTATCATGTAAGTTGAATGATCATGAGAAAAACTATACAACATGTGATCTACAGTTTGTTGTAGTGATCATCGCTTTGAAAACATGGAAATATTACTACTTTGGGGAGAAGTGTGAAATATATAAGAATCAAAAAACCCTCAAGTATATTTTCACATATATTATTGAATATGTTCCATTGAAGATGGTTGGATATGGTGAATTACTATGACTACTGAATTCACTACCATTTGGTAAAAGAGAATAATGTCACAGACTCTCTATATAGTAAGGATCCATTAACTCTTTCATTGATAAAAATTTAGAAGTATCTGATATGCTTAAGCATGAATAGGATGAACATGGGAATCATAAATGATGGAACATCATAAATCCTTTCAAAAATGATTGATCAACAATATCTTCTATACAGGTTAATGGATTCTCAATGAGATGATGTGGGAATTCAAAAGAAATTAGAAACTATTAAAAAAGGGATATCATTGGTGTTCAGTGTTAATGAAGAAGGTGTTCTAAGATTTGGTTCAAGACTATGTGTACCATATAACCCTGAGCTAAAGAGGGATCGGTCAGATGATGCACATAGCTCAACCATCTCTATCCCTCTTGGAAGCATAAATATGTGTTAAGATCTCCTAGAACACTATTGGTGGGACAATATGAATAAGGATATCGTAGAATTTGCATCAATATTTCTTGTATGTCAGAAAGTGAAGAAGAAAAAGAAAAAAATACAAGGGGATGATGAAACCATTACCTATACCTACATGGAAATGGGAAAACATCACCATGGACTTTCTCACCTAGATTCCTATGAAATATATGAAAAAATAATGTTATCTAGGTTGTGTTGTATCATCATTCAATGAATACAGACATAATTGTGATTGGATATAATTTCTCATTGGATCAACATTCATAGATATACATTATAGAAGTGTAGAGGATTCATGGTGTACCACTATCTATTGAATCTTATCGAGATCCATTATTTACCTCTATGTTCTGGAAGAGTCCCCAACATGATCTTAGTATTGAGTTAAACTTCAGCATGACCTATCACCCATAAATTGATTTCCAATCTTAGCTAACTATCCAGAAACTTGAGGGCATGTTGAGAGCATGTTCAATGGGCTTCCAAGGAGGATGGGATCAAAATCTTCCTTGTCTTGAGTTCTCTTACAAAAAGAGTTTCCACTTAAGCATCCAAATGTCTCCCTATGAATCCTTAAATGGGAAGAGGTTTAAAACACATGCATGATGGGATGAAGTTGGGGAATGAAAAATTCTAGTTCCTAAAATTCTCATGGAAATGGTGGAGAATTTTATGACCACTCAACACCACATAAAGGATTCTTAGAGTTGACAGAAAAGTTATGCCGGAAATCATCGATGATACCTAGAGTTTTATGTTAGTGACAGGGTATAATTTAGAATATCCCTATGGAAGAATGTGATGAGATTTGGTAATAAGAGAAAGCTTAGTCCAAGATACATTGGCCCCTTCAAGATCTTTGATCGCTTCATAAAAGTGTCCTTCTGACGAGAACCCCCACCTAACCTATCTCAAGTACTTGATGTATTCCATGTATCCCTCTTGAGAAATTATATACCAGACCACTCACATATACTCAATTTAGAGGTGGTGGCATTGTTGAATAACATCTCTTATGAAGAGAATCAAGTGAAGACCTTAGATTGTAGAGACAAATTTCTACATAATAAGACAATGAACCTAGTGAATGTAATGTGGAGAAACAACATATTAGAAAAAGTAATATGGTAACTAGTGGAGGTGATGAAACAGAGTTACCCTCATATTTTTTAATGAAAATTTCGAGGGTTAATTTTCTTAATGGGGCATATATTAATGACCCAAAATGTTATAAATGAAATTTCAATTTTTATTTAATTAAATGTCTTATTTTTTAAAATGGTGATATAATACATATAAAATTACATTTTTTTAATTTATTTACTGGAAAAAACTATTAATAATGTTACATATATTAATATAGTTGTTGAACATTTATCACATGATTATTATGAATATAAGGCTTTTAGAAATCTAGTTGGCTCATATAAAGTAAGTGATGGCCTCAACAAGTAGAATTTTTCCCTATGAAATCCATTTATCAGAGCATCTGAGGGAGATATCATCTCTAGTAATTTCACTTGACCAACCCCAGGATTAGATCCAGTGACTTAAGCATGAATGAAACCATTTACAAGAGAGGTTTAATCTCATCGGTATCATGAAGGAACCATGTTTGTCGAATGACCCCATGATAATCTGACAGTCTCACACCTTACTCTTAAAGATTATGCCGATGTAATAAAGGGATATGTATCAAGACCTAAATATTTTGAATATGTATATTATTTAACAATTTATATGTTTTCATTTTAATTGTTTCTTCGAAATGATTTTGGGTTTGATTCAATTAAACAAAACTTGTATTTTCAGGTCATATTCATATTCAATTAAAGGGATTATTTTTCCAAATTAATAGATTTTTGAAATAAATATTATCTTAAAAAATTCATTATTATGTATATATTATTAATTATAATGTTTTTTAAATTTTTATGATATGAAATGTACTTTTTACAAGGGTTAAAAAACTATGGTTGTCAAAAACCCATCATTTTACAATAAATGTCGAATCTTATTATAATCTATAAAATTGAAATATTTAAAATTATTTTTATATAAAATCAATATTATTTTTGGAATCATAACATAAAAATTATAAAATGATGAATTTATCATATTTTTTATGAGACAATCCAATATTTGGCTAAAAATTAAATATCATATAAATGTAATGTCTGTTTTATGACATTATAATGACCCCAAAATGATGTAATAAATACTATAATGGGTATTATAGTCCCTATATATGTTTTTTCAATTAATATAATGTGATTTTAATATAATTTTATTATTTTTAAAATGTCTTTATCAATCCTAAAAAATGTATAATAACTTTTGTGATTTTAAATTCATTTCTTTTAAAATGTGAACCACATATACATAAGTATAGAAAATGCTTTAATATCATCATCCATTTTACAAATAAAATAATGAAAAAATCCCCTATTTTTAAAAAACTATGTTAAAACTCGTGGAAAAACCCCATGGTAAAAACCAATGGGAAGATATATGGTTTTGAATATTTAATTATATAGATTCCAAAATCTGAGTTTGTGAAATATTAAATAATTTTGCTCTAATTTCCTATATAAACCCACAAAAACTCCCACTTATCTTCATTTAATATCCAATTATCCCTTACTTACTCTATACAAACCTCTATAGAATCATCCCAAGGAGCCCCATGCTCTCACAATGGCCCTCTTAAATATTTTGAAGTCACACACTCAATTATGGCTTCCCTATTTTCTTTTTTTTAATCCAAATTTCCTTATATTGTTACACCCTTTAATTTTCAATTAAAAATTATGGGGTATATTTTACTAAATCCCCCAAACTTCCCTTATTATGTTTGAATGATGATATACCCCTTTATCTTTCATTAATCCCTCCCATGTACACCTGTTACCATGATAAATGTTTCATAAGAGTTATTTCATTTTTCATATTTAATGAAGTTTCTCTATTTTTCATATGCCTACTATTTCTAAATAAATTATTTTGGGACCTATATTTTTATGACCCTGTTTATTTTAATTTTCTGAATATATTATTAGATACCCCTTTATCTCTCATCAACCTTATTCTATAAATTTTTATGCCACACCGTTTGGCTAGCGAAATTGCACCACAAATTTCCATTCCAAAACAATTATGTTGTTAATACCATAACATTACCTATCAACGGTGTTCAATTTTAGGAACATATTACTTTTTATTGGCGAATTAAATACATGTTTTCTAAATTCCTTGTTCTTGGAATAAATGTTTATGATGAATGAATCCATGTTTTATGATCTATGTGCCACACTTAATAATGGGAATGAAATTAATGAGATGGGTGCATTGAGAATTATATAGAGTTACAATGTATTACGTAATTATTAGTATCATGATATGTCAAGTTGGGTTAGCAGTTTACCTGATTCATTTATCATACTTTTTTTCACTATGATTTCTTTGTAGTTTATCCTTGACATATTATGTAGTGTTTTATGTTATTTCAACATTTCCATGCTATGAGTATCACAATATATCATGATTTTTGATTAATTTTATATTATGAATAATTGATATTCCCATCCTAACATGTATTATTATCTTCATGTTATTATATGTTTACACCCTTACTGGGATATATAGATTACCCCTATCTAGTGTATTTTTTTAAGGATAACCCATGTAGTTTTAAGCTCGATTATGTTAGAGATGCATTCATTAAAGATGTTATTTTTTTCATGTTTAAAGTTGTAATTCAATGTATGTAATTCCCAAATAAACTATAATTATATGTATTTCATGTTGTACTATGTGTATTTTTATATAATTAAATAATGTATCTATGTTATAAAAAATATGATTTCTCTAAGGTTTCTAGTCTAATGATGAAAAAAGGTGGTGTTGAACATAATGTCTTTCGAAAAGTAGTTGAATGGTTTTAGGATGTGTTTACTAAAAATGTCTTAGGGTTGAAACCTAAGATAGATATAGATTTTAATATTTATATCATGCCAGGAGATGAACCATATTCTATGCCACCATACATAATGTTTCAAACAGAGCTTCAAGATCTTAAGAAATAGTTATTCGCGTTGATGTATAAGGGGTTTATTTATCTGAGTACATACCATTGGTGATCAACATTGTTGTTTTCAAATAATTCTAATGGATTATTTCCCTTAAGTGTTGATTACCATAAGTTGAAATGGATGACTCTGATGAACCGATATACTCTTACATGAATTGGTGATCTTTTTGATCAGTTTAGAGGATCTTGTGTATTGTCATAGATCAACTTGAGATTAGGGTATAATTAGTTGGGATTTCGGACTTCTAACATACTGATGACTCTTACAAGGAGTAGGTATGGCCTTTATTAGTTTGTCTTAATTTCATTTGGGTTTATTAATTCCCCAAAAATATTTATGTAATTGATGAATAGAATCTTCCATCCTTACCTTGAAAAATATTTTGCAGTGTTTTTGGAAGTAATCTTAGTGTACTCCAAGACTCATGAAAATAGTGGACAACACCTTGAAATCATCCTGATAACAATGAGAGGATCTGCTATTCACTAAGATATCTATGTGTCTATAAAATATTGACCAGGTACACTTCTTGGGTAACATATTCTCAGAGGAAGGTGTGTTAGTGGACATAGATAAAGTACAAGAATTTGTATCTTAGAGGTATCCCAAGAATGTTTTCAATAGGAGTAGATTTCTAGTGTTGGCTATATATTATCATATATGCATAAAAAAATCAATATTTGAAATTATTCTTGAGGGCTTGAAAAAAGGAGATAAATTTAGAATTATTGGAATCATGTGAGAATTAATTCTAGGATCTGGAGAAGTGCTTGACATCGACCCCAGTCTTGATACCACCACAGCCAGGTGAGGACTATACGGTTTAATGGAACAGTTTTGGGATGAGAATTTGTGCTATGTTTATGTTGGGAGATTGATTTATGGCATATGGGTCTCATAAATTGGGGCCACATGAAAGGAATTACACTATACATGACCTCTAGTTGGCTAAAGTTGTTTCTACATTTCATTGTTGGCATCAATTTCTATTTGGAAGAAGTATTAAAGTGTTTATCGGCCACAAGGTCTTAAGGTATTTCTTCTAGAAATGAGATTCAAATCTTCAGCAGTAAATATGGGCGTAGTATATGCATTTATTTGATTTTGAACTAGAATATATGACCAGAAATGGAAATAGTGTTCATAACGATTTTAGAAGAAAAACTCAGAAATTAGTGGTTTTGTAGTCTAGTGTTAAGGGGTAGATGATGACACTACTAGCTGGGATTCATTTGGTGGTTCAGAAGAATAAGGAGAAGATTAATCTGGTATCAATTTTAGTGGAGTATACAATTTTGAGACAAATCAAAGATAGAAAATATAAATATCCCAAATGTTTATCTTTGAGAGAAATAATGGAAGGTAGGGAGACCTCTTCAAACTGGTTGATAGATGTGGATGATATCAACTATGTTACGAATAATGTTGTTATTGACAAGATCATTCAGGAGGAGTTGATGAGGAAATGTATTGCCTCTTAGTGGGAGGTACATCTAGTGGTGACAAAAATGTACCATGACATTTTACAATAGTTTTGGTGGCAGAGAATGATAATGGTGATAAGAGGGTTTGTGAAATGATGTTACATCTCTCAGTAGGTTAAGGCAGCATCATCATCCTATAAGATTGATTCACCAGTTTCCCATTCTATAATGGATGTAGGATTACATTACCATAGAATATTGGGTTAACCTCCTGAGGACTCCTTGGAAAAAATAATGCTATTTCGGTAATGGTGGACCCTTTGACAAAGGTAGCATATTTCTAACATATACAGGATACTTTATTAGTGGAGGAGTTAGGATATTTTTACATTTAGGAGATATTCCACCTATATTGGTTACCATGGACAATTTTTTCAGATAGATACTCACATTTTACTTTTTGCTTCTAGAAGGGCTTATAGAAGTTTCTTGGTACGTAGGTTTTTCTGAGCACGAATCTCCACCAGCAGACATATAGACAGTCATAATGTACTATAAATGTGCTAGAGTATATGCTACAATCATGAATTCATGACATTAGTGGGTCTTGGTTGAAGAACCTAGCTTCGGTGGAGTTTTCTTTCAAAAATAGTTACCAGGAAATGATATAGATGGAACTATACCTGGATATTTTTGTTAGGCCATGGAGATCACATCTATGCATGATGAAGGAAGGTGAGTTAGAGTTGTTGGGACTAAGTCTCATACAAGATATGTTGGAGCATGTTCAGTTAGTTTAGAAACATATTGATGCAACATAGTGTAGATAGATGTCCTATGCTGACAGACGTTGATGACCCAATGAGTTTACAGACGGTGATTGTGTATTACATGTTGTGATTCCTAAGTTGGATCATTATATGATATAGAGATAAAGAGATTTAGAGCCTAGTTTCATTAGACCATTTGAGGTTTCGGATAGAATCAGGCCATAGACATACTATTTCAGCTTGAGGTTCGTGTGCGAGAGTGAACAAAATGGCCCGACGGATAAAATATAATTGCATGCTGTTATATAGAGTTTCACGTTGGGTTCACCATTTTTATTTCGAACCTATTTTCATCCTAAATGATTATGTGGGTGAGATGGTCCCATCAAGACTGGAAAGTATATCATTTTTACGTGGTCAAGGAGGTGACACATTTTCATGATACCAATACGTGATTGTAGGAGGTTGGGTTTTTCTTCAATTAGCATGTGTTGCCTATGAGGTCTTTGGATGGTCTCCAACAGGTTTATTCATGGAGAAAAAACACCTAATTACCATTCTATCAAACATTCATGGATCTTCTTCCAAAATGTATACACTTGTTGGACGATTTGGCCAACAACACTTATGGACTCCATTGGCCGAGAGGATGGGAGGTCAGACTCATCACATCCCTTTTTTTGAAGAATTATTGAATATTCCATGACCCTCTTATAGATTTATGCTATTTTTATATGTTCATGAATCCTTATCTCATTCCCAAGAATTTTTCCACTGTATATACTTGGAATACCATGATCAACAAAAGTATGTAGGGGTTTAGACTTTATTGAGAAAATGATTACATGAGCCATATGATAAGGCACTCTATAATTTTTCATCATCCAGGGGGTATAAGAGATATTTTAATGTCAAGGTCAAAACCATGAGATGGGATTTCTATATCATGATAGGAATTAGAGCCCATATAGTTAGGGCTAACATGTGGATGCTTCACACTTGAGGGGACATGGTTGGGACTTACACCGTAGAGGAGGCCTTTAGAGAAGAATCATGCAGGGGATTATACATGAAGAGGATTTCCTAGTGATCCATGGGATTTGTTGAGACTGGATTTAAAAAAAATACCTTGAGCTCTACCTTATGTAGGAATCCTATGTATCCAGGTTAGAGAAGGAATCAGAGTTCTTGTAGTTCATTGAATTTGGGGGTTATACCTAAGCGTAGGCCCATTTTTCTGGAACCATGACGAAGATCTTGACTTGTGATGATTTGGAGGATTGGCTGGGACTTACACCTAGGATGATTCCCACTTGATATCAGGCCATCATACATGTGTCCTACATATATAAGATAGAGCTATAATTAGTGTTATCAAATTTCATTTAATTTGGGGCTTATACCTTAGATTGGGACCATGTTTTTGGATCCATGAGTAGGATCTCAACTCATGATGATTTGGAAGATTTGATGGGAAATACAGCTTGGAGGATGCCCACATGAGCTCAGGCCCTTAGATAGGCATCCTACGTATCCTGGTTAGAGTAGGAATCATATTTCTCATAGTTCATTGAGAGAAGGTATGGATGATGTTAACATCATCAACCTCAAAGAACACACAATTCATGATCAGTGTGATAGATAATTGGATGTCTTAGAACCAGAAAACCACACACCATCTTTTCTCTACTTATGGAAACGGAGTATGTCGAGAAAAGAGGTCAGGGCGGCAGCTCAATGAGAGATAGGGGGGGATTTGAATGTTCCAATTTCCTCACCCGTGTTGATATACAAATAGTCACATTTGGAAATCTATCCGAACATGTGCCAGGATGAGCCTAAGAGGAGTAAGACCCTCACCTCCCGCACAAAGGCAACAGGTTCACCTTAAAAAAAGTGCCCTAAAGCTAGTTCTTGTAAAGGAGAGGAGCATCATACCTTTTCAAAAGGGGAATGAAATCGCGAGGTCCTCATTTTTCACTAGTCCTCATGGAAGGGAAATCCAGTTATTAACCCTAATCCTGAGAATGGGAAGGTTCATGTTGGTATTCCAAGGTTGGGCCTTGGGTTACCATGATAATGTTGAATTATGAACATTCTATGGGCTCATACTGAAGAAAATATTACCTTAGTGACCCTACTTACCACTGGTTTGTAGACTTAGAGGGGGATTTTGACGCACCTGATGATCTTATTATACGGGTCATATGGCTTTGGAAGAGGATTTGACTTGATGTCTTTAGACTCACATGTAGAGGGGTCATGGAGGATGTTATGGAAACAGAATGGCATGATAATGACCATAAAGTGGAAATACCTAAGTCACCCTATTCCACGTATCATTTGTTCATGGGGGTGGGGTACCCACCGCATGGAATATTACTATGCGGGTGGAGGGGCCCTTCGTGAACTGAGGTGGTACATGGATTGGATATGGTCCGGGTACCATAGTGTTTAATGGAATTAGGTTTTGTCTGAATAAGGAGGTGCTACGTGACCCTAGATTCCATTATCATAGTGTGAAGTGATACGCGGTGTAGGGGTTTATCTGTATAGTGATGCGCTATGCAGTACATCAGATTCAAGAAGGGGAATTGATCTTGTGGTTCGTGAGAAGTTTATATAGTATGGGAAAATGGTTCTAGGTATTCCAAATAGCTTCATTTGTAGTTTATTATTATTATTATTCCTTACTTTTATAGTATGTGGTGGGTTTATACCTGATGGAAACCATACAAGGTTTCATACATCATCGATATTTTATCTTCGATGTCTTCCATCGGTAAACTCAAATTTTCCCAAAAAATTTGATCCCCATTATCAGCTCCCCTTAGGGTTCTTTTATAGAGTTCTGGGGAAGATGGATCTATGGGGTGCACACCACATGTTTAGGAATCCCATGGGGAAATTATCTGGCCCACAGAATACTTTTTCTGCCAAGTTATTTGGGGATAGGGTTCACGAGGGTTGTGGTTCACAGTAGACATAATCACCGCCTTAATTTCACTAATAGCTTGTCTTGTTCATGGATTTCCTTCCACTTCACCTCACCCATGAACTATTTTGGTTTGGGGGGTGGTTTTCGGCATTGTTACACTTCGTCTTGTTTTCACAAATGACACTGTTTGCAGTGGAGCTTGTTCTGACATCCCCATCCATGTAATGTGGTCAGTAGATGATGACTTCCAAGAATTATTCTAGGAACTCAATATATAGACCACTATGGGGGATTTTCCAGACATGGATTCAACAAAATTATTCATCAAATTGTCATTAGAACATTCATTTTTTATCAAATATGTGTGAGTGTTTCATTAAACGTTTCCATGTTTTAAGGATCCTATAAATGCCCCCCATTGGAAGGTTTTCTGATCAGGATGAAGCGGTCGCTATTCTGATGTAGAAAGAATTCCTAAACTAAACTGGTTTACTTTATATTGGATGACCTGAACGGGGAATATGGCTATATATAAGGGTCCTAGTTCATTTTTCTTTTTCCCGATTTTTGGAAAACTCTATGCTTTCGATTATCCTCTTGGTTGCTCTACTTCTTTGTACACCCCCTTCACAAAATCCATCGACCGTGAATCATTATTTTCATTACATACACAAAAAATCCATTCATGGTAACTCTCATATGGGAAATAAATTTTAAATCCATGAACTGAACATAGATTCTGAAAATGGTGAGTTTGAGATTTTGTGTAGCAAGTTCCATATGTGGGCCATCTATGTCGGCCAACATAATTTTGATCTCGCGAACTAAACATTAAATTACCAAACATTGAGCTAAAACTTCCATATAGAGAGGTTTGTATACGGTTCACTTGTTCCATGAACCATTCTTCTCCCTGACCAACACCCCACGGTCTAGCACCTCATGGGTTCAACAAAATTTTAGCTCACGGGGAATGATTTCCACAAATAGTTTTCAGGGTTTCAATACACAAACTGCTTTGTTATGTGGACTTATTTATTACTCTTCCAATTTTATATCTTTTTCACAAATATTTGATTCGACTGACAATTTTTATAGTCTTTTTGTGAAGAAGAGTTATGGGTCTTCCAAAAATCTCAATGGAAGTGACCCGGAGGATGGAATCCATGGTTCATAACACCAAAGACAACCTTAATTCTGAAATTATTCCTCAATAGTGTATCCTCATAGATCTACTCTCACAATAGCTTATAGATTATCCATATCTTTACAATTTTTTCTATATAACTTTGTCCTCCTAGACAATCTTCCCTTACCATCGGTTGACCGAAGCGGCTTCACCATTCTCCTTAAGATGTCTTGAGAGTATGAACGAATGAATATTCTTACCAAGGGGGGGATCATGATTTCCTAGATCCAAGATGGAATATTTATTTTGAATGGCTCTATGTGGACACAAAGTAATCAATATCGATACACTACATATGTTGAATAAATTTTTTATGATTACACAATTATTTACTTGTCACAAATCAACCCAATGGAGAATGGAGCTTTAAGTGGGATCTCTGATCTATAGGGTCATTTTCTGTCAAGTGGGATTGGGCCTTCTAGGTGCACCAAAACTGCATAAAGTTCCTTAATTAGATGGAAGCTATCAGTATGCATCAAGTAGTATCGGTCTATTAGTTTTCCAACTATTTACCAGGTGAAATAATTCATGAGGTTCTCAGTCATTGGTGTTTGAGATCTAACACATTTCACTTATTCCACAGTGAAGAGGGGATTAGTTTATGGGATGTCAATCAGATATGGGGGATTTCTATCCTCAGTTACATGTACAATGAATTTCTTACTGTGAAAAATTATTGGGAGAATGTTGAACTAGTATCTCCATTGGTGAGATATTTACAAGTCCATGAAAAGATATTTCTTAGTCATCCTCTTCATGCCCGCTCATTGATTTCATTTTAATATTATATAAGATTGTTCATGTTAGTGAGCAAGCTGAAACCAAAAGTCTTCATGCAACCAAACTCATCCAACACATTAGTCTTGGAAACTTCTTGGATCATACAATGATACCCTCAAGGTGGGTCAGTACACCACATGGGGTAATGAGATTCAGTCAGATGTATCACCCGAGCTCAAATTAGTGGGTATCTTTGCTATGTTTTTTATGTAAGGCTCTTCCCCTCTGCTTATGTATACATAGGTGTGAGATCATGTACTCTAATGATGACAACCACATTGGATGAGGGGTATCCTATCAAAATATCTATCCCTACCCTTAACCAAATCTATGAGACATTGGTGAAGATATCGGAATGGAGGCATTCATATCATCTCAATGTACCATTTCCATTTTTCTATTATTAGATAGAAGTGAATTTTCTCTGTGATGAATATCATCACCCTTCCAAGGTTCCTCATTAATACTTCCATCCATCTTTACTTAACATATCATTTTTTCATTCCTATGTTCTTTAATGTTGACAGCGTTGTTTATTTTATAAGTTATTTTTGTCATTTTACTTTTGAACCCAACCTCCTGCCTTACAGAATAATAGAATATGATGAGAGGGGATATTTAGAAGCACATTCATACCTCAACACACTTTGGGATGGGATCCTAACTACTCATGTAGATAGTTCAACCAACTACAAACCCTAGGTCCCCTACAGGGTTTTTAGGCAGTTTAGATGTCTGCAGTAGGTCTCATTCCTTCTGGTTACCCCAGTAAAGAGAGAATATCACCCAGTATTACTTCATCAACTATGGTTGATGGAGACATGGGGGACTCTGGCATTCATTTCTTCATTTCTCTCATAGATGTCTCTAATTACTTATCATTGGAGTATACTGAAAAGTGGGTAACATGCTATCTTGATGATATACAGGCTAGGATAGTCTGAAGGGTGCAAATCCCCTTGACTACTTACGGTCCCATTATACCTATTCCAGCTAATCCATCTCCCCCCATTCTTATTTTAATAAGGTATTTTGTTCATCGATGTGTTTTCTCCAAGGGGGATTCGTCTACTCCGCCGATCTTTTTGGATAGTGATTCAGACTCCACTGCTTGGGTTACCCATCATAGATTAGCTCCATCGGTCACGATTCAATTTACTAACTACATATCTATTGTGATAAAGGAACAATATCAGGATTTAAATACTGTTAGGATACATTGAACCATGTAGAGGTGGGTGAGGCATAGAATCTATGATATTGTTTCTGAAACCCCTCTTCCAGAGTCTGCTAATGAGGAGGACACCCTTTGACAGCTATTTACAGACTTGGGTTCCAGTGTCATCGACTACCGACATCTTCACCAACTTTCGCACTATATTTTCATAGTTTGAGAGGTTATATCCTCTTATAAAGACAACCTTTCTCAATTAAATTCTTCACTCTATTAGACAATGAATTTTTAGGATCTTACCGAAGAGCTTCATCACTCAATGGCTGAGGAGACAAACACTCATGACTATGTGGTTTCCAAAAAGGAAGAGTTATAAGAGTATGAAGCTCGTGTGGCCAATATAAAGGTGCAACAGGAATCAATGACATCTAACTATGAAGCCATTAAATATAAAAGGTGGGATTGAGTTTCCATAATAAAGCAACTTCATCGTTCGGTTAAAGAGGAATCTACATAGAGGACTGGTTTAGAGAAAGCTCTAGATGGTCCATGTAAGAAAATAATTGATCTTTTGGGATGAGCTAGGCATACTTCGTTATACTCTTTTTAGATTTTCTGGTTCCATTGTTTATCTTTTCTATTAGGGAGATGCTCTAGGTTATGAATGTTATCCTTATCTGTGTTTAATAAAATAAAAACATTTTTCACCCCAACACTTCCCTTTTAACCTTTCATGTAGTGTCAATAAATCGTGATGAATTGTATTTTAAGTAATAATATCAATTTTATGTTAATTTTAATTCTAATTGCGGATAATGGAAAAAATTAAGTGATTCTCTGATTTTTTCTAAGATGAGGATCTCAGCGAGCATAGATTGGCTCTTGTTAGGGCTAATTGGTAAACCCTATAAACATTGCACATTTTCTTTTATTTCCCTAATTTTTTCCAAATCCCCATTTGGTGATGGATTAGCATGTATAACATGATTTTTTCTTAGTCTACTTTTAATGAATTTTTGACATAACAAGCTTTGTGTCTCTTGATAGTTTTTTGGTTGTAAAATATTTTAACCTAAACTATATGTTTCATAGGTTTAGCATGCTAGAACATGACATTTTTCTCATATACCCTTTGATGGTTTTCATCATGGTAAGGGATATCTTCTTCATGGGAAATTTAAATTATTACAAACTAGACATTCATTATTGGCCTTTTAGGTCTAACTTCTTTGAATAAGAATATTTTTTAGATCGAGTAGTTTGGACCATGATTTGTAGGGAGATTGACCCAATTTATGACTCATTAATTGAGAATGTCCCAATATCATTCATACATATATAAGGGATTTTTTATCGACCCAGATTTATGTTGTTCTTAGACATGGAACATGATATGGGGCATTGAGGCCACTGGGTGTATAATGGTAGGGAAAACCTCTCTTAAAGGCGTAATTTATTTTGGATAATAGGCCATTTTTGTAGGACATTTGTGCAGAGCCTATGGGGAATTGTGTTCATAGATAATAAAAGGGGTTATTAAGACAGTAGCCTCACATTTATGATGGTTATGAAATTTTATGGAAATTTTTTTTGTTTCGTTGTTGAAGACCATAGTGGGTGTCATATTGAAGGAAATATGTATGAATGTATGGGGGGATTTACATTGGTTATGGTCTAGAAAACACACCCCCGCAAATTTTACATGTGAGAAAAAGAGATAGTGGTTGGTGTAATATAACATCTTACGACCATGACTTAGTATACTAATGGTTTAAAGTATTTTTTTACTCTAACCGGATAGGGTAATGAATTTTATCTTTCTACAATAGTCTGACCAGAAATGTTCTATCAACTTCAGGCATTAAGAAAGAAGAAAAATGTAATCTTTAATCCCAGGGGTTCCGAAACCAGGGAATGAGGTGAGACGTAAATGTCATAGGAGTATAAAGAGATAGGAAAAGACTATCCTAAGGATGATTTTTACTTTGGTTGAAATCCCATTTTTTGGGCAACATATGCATACCCACTTGGGCATTGTGTTCATTTTCGAACAAAGGTTTTCACAGGACGAAATCTACATATTTTTTATGGCCATTGATGGCTATGGGGATTCAAACCTTTCTAGTCACATAGTATGGTGTGTGAAGAGGGATTCATGATTCTGAAAAGGGTTCATTTCTTGTTGAACATTACTGTGAATGTGAGGAATTAATGGATGAATGTTTATTCTATCCATGTGAGTTGTGTCCTTACATAGGTCTGAGCTTTGTGTAGGTAGGGATGGGATAAATATTTTTTACGAAAAGACCCAAAATTTGAGATTCAGATGCCATTATGTATCATGTGATGGAAAGAATCAAGATATACATATTTCTTTTATGGTTCATCCATATGATGATCTGTTTCACACCGAAGAATGGGGAACCTATGTTTTTTACTTTCACATGGGGTTACCAATGAAGTAGGAGCCATGATGAATGTTCCTATATAGATTATTTTCATGAATTGGAACATGGGGTAGGACGTTCTTTCTCATGTCTGGGCCTAATAATGAACATTCATTATCGATAATCATGTAGTTTTAATTTCATTCGATTAGGACAATGATGTAGAATCCCTGATTAACCTGAAGATGGTCGGTCCATGGTGTTCCAACATTTTCAAAACATGGATATGGAGGGAAGTGTAATCCATGGTTTCAAGGGATCATGAATCAGGTGAGATGATATAGGGCATGGAAGCTATTGAGTATATAGAAATAAGAAAATCCTCTCTGGGGGACGAACTTTCTGTTAGATGACATGCCCATTTGTGGGAAACATATGTAGAGATGTTGGGGCATGATGTGAATAGTTAAATAAAGTTATCGAAAGGATACTGGCCTTCCATTTCAAATTTCCTTGGAGGTATATGAGGATCCTAAATCTCTCAAAGCGCAGAGTATGATAATATAAAAATATTTATCTATACATGTTAGAATCTTTCATACCGGGATCACCCATAGAGTCAAGAACACTCTTACACAGATTTAGCTCCCATGTAGGGTGATACATTTTGATTCCCGTGCCGGAGTGAGGTCCAATTTCGAAGATTGAGGTTCCCCAAAATTAGGTTTCCTTCATCGGTTTGGCCTACTTGTAGGGATTGGATTGCCTGGGGTTTGTGGGGAATCTCATGCTGAAATTCATAAGAACACATGAGTTATGCTCAGTGTGTGAAACAAGGGGCGGTAAGGGTTTAACTCTACCACCTAGGGATTGAAAGATCAATGAAAATAGCATTGTTTGGCCATGTATTTTAACATTATGCGATGAGGATGTTGGTGAATCGGTGTTAATGATATAATTGTTTTGGGTCCATGTAGATTTAAGTCTTGAGGAAAATAAGTTGATGACATATTTTAATGTCATGTGATAGGGAAAAATATTAATGGAATCATTTGAAAATATTAAATAATCTGTACGAGATATACCTATTATGCCTCAAACGTGAGTGGGGAGAAGAATGTGTAAATCATGATTCAAAGAGCCCTCAAATCAGAAGGGATGATGTGAGGATTTGGAGCCAATGGACATATGGAAGAAGGAACAACCTCTCCTAAGGATTAATATTCCTTTGGTTTATAGGCCATTTTTGTTGGCAACATTTGCATAGCTGTCGGGGCATGATGTGCATTGTCAAAAAAAGGTTTCTGCAGGACACTAGCCTTCTGTTTCTGATAGACAAGGGAGATTATGGTGATCTGAGATTTCCCAGGGCATGGAGTATGATGGATCAAAAAGAGGGGTATTTGGGTACATGATAAATATTGAGAAAAATATTAGATATGAGGTATGGAATCCTCTATATAGATCTAACTTTTTAGTAAAGGGGGGACAATGTTTTGATTAATCCTTGTTATGAGAATCAAGTTTTGGGAGATTCTGCACAGATTTACCTTTTCATGCAAGAGATAGTTTCATTTTGTTTCCCTCATAGATGGAAGCAAGATAGACTAGGTGTCACTATGTATCTTTTGATGTCGAGAATCAAGACACAACTAGTTATTTAGCTACCATATAGTTTAATGTTGTGTGGTTATGACTTATTTGGTCATGTAGTTTAACATTATATGGTTAGGGCTCATGAATTTACTTGCTCATGTGTCACCTATATGCAAGGGGATGCATTTTTTCCCTTACATCTAGACCAAGATATGGGATTTGGGCATTACTATATTTACTAAAAAGGTAGGAATCATGCCATATATAGTTCTAGTTTCCCATTTAGTTTAACATCATATGGTAAGCACAAGAGTGAACTATCCTGAAAAAGAGGAGGCAAGTGATGAGTCAATCTTGAACTATAGGGAGGTTTCTTACGTACCCGATTTTATTGGTAATCAATGTCTGTGTAGTTTTGAAAACATGTTACATGTATCTATATGACCCATGTAAATGGAGGGGTATTTTTAATGGTGGCTGGACGAGGATGAAAAATCTGGGTGTCACTACATATCAAGTGGGGCCATGAATCAATCCATTCATAGTTCTTGATGACTCTTTATGCCAGTATGACATGTGAACAGAGGGGGGGGGGGATTTGCGTCATGCGGTGGATGGACCAAGACATAGGGTCGTGGTGTCTCCACATATTCTGTGATGGAATTAATCAAGACACACGTTGTTCTAGGATACACTCTATGCACAAGTTTGATCCATACATAGAGGGTGTCCATTTGTATCTTTCTTCATAATGATATAACCCATGTTCAATGAATCATTATTCATGATACAATGATCTTCGTATAGTTTAATGTGATGTGGTTAGAAAAATTTGGTCATGTAGTTTAGCATTGTGCAAGTTGGACCATTCCTATAAAATTTCACTTTCTGTAGAATAGACATAGGTGGTGATAAGAAATTTAATGTCATGAAACTAAGATTATTCACATATAGTTTAATTTCATTTATCATAGATGTAGGTGACACTATGTTGTTTAACATTGTTAAACTAAGACGATTCCCATACAGTTTAACGTTATGTAGCATAGACGTAGGTGGTGCTATGTAGTTTTACATCATGTAGCAAAGACGATTATTTTATAATTAAAAAAATTATATCTTAAGGAACCTCACATTTCTGGGAGCTATAGTGAGATGTATATCCATTGAAATTAAGTCACAAGCATTGTTGGAAGAGACATTATGTATGACATATAGTCCTTCAAATTTTATCTCCAATTTTGGAGGGTTTTTTTGTGTATCATTGGATTTATGTGGACCCATAACATCTCTCCTTCCAAGAAAGATGGAAGTTGGACATTTTTGTTGAAGGCTCATGTGATCTGATTCTAGTAAACTTCCCAATGTTGAAAAGGGTGAAATCATTTCTCATCCAACCACTAGAGCTCAATAAACTGTTTCTAGGATTACTAATATGCTGATAGATAATCACAGATGGTTATGCGAAGCAATGGTAAATAAACATCGATGGGTAGAACCACCTCTATCCTCTATATTAATAATACAAGGTTTATTGATTGGGTATGTGAGTCATGGTATGGTAATCCCACAGAGCAAGGTAGAGCTTATATGATGATGATTTCTTGTCCTTTTCTACCATCATCTAGTGTATATTATATAAGGTCTTATTGAAGGCTTCAATCTTCCCATTGGACACTACATGGTAGAAGGATAAACAGTTGGCATCGACTCTATACTCATAATATAGCTTGTTCAATTAAACAAAGAATAAATTTGTGCCATTGTCGTTTAGTGTTTTTTGAGGGACATGAAATATGGAGATGATTTTGGCATTCAAAAATATGAAAATGGTTCTTTCAAAAACATATTTTAGGGGTGAAGATTCTTCATTTTGGAAAAAAAATCTATTTATATGAAAATATATTTTAATTTTCTAGCCGTAGCAAGAGGATAGGGTCCCACGAAATCCATTCCCCATATGGAAAATGGCTAGAAGTATTTGGATGTTTGGATTAACTTCAAGGGTTGGTGGTTGAAATTTTCATGAACTTTGAAGAAATAGAACTTCTTAGTGAATGTGGCACAATTTTTCATCATGGTGATCTAATAGTACCCCAGAATTTGAATCTATTGTGAGATCTTGGATGCTGATTGATGTGCTCTAGAGGTTCCATCATACACTTATTTCATGACGATGACAATATCTTCTCAATATATGCACCTAAGAAGTATTCCTTCAAGTCCTAACATGCAAAGGACCTTTTCCAGTTTGTTCCATCATACTAGAGGATGTTTTTTGTCCATATCTAGATATGTTCTCATCTAGTCTTATCAACTGGGAGATCTCCCCTTTAAAGGTAATCTGCAATGGGAGTCATTCGGCCAGTGGCAGGACTATACTGCTCAAAGATGTGTTTGATTTCATTGATTTTATCCATGTTTTCCTAAATGAATGGCAAGAAAATTAGTCGGTGGGAAATAATGATGACTATTTTATTCCAATATTGGTCATCCAGATCCATGTCTACATTTTACAATGCAGCAGATTTCACATTTTATGATTAGGGGACATAAGTCAACTTCCGATCTAATGGTAATTATTCCATTAGTTCTCAAATGTGATCCATCAAATGGATTAACTCCACTTTTTGCACCCGCAATGTGGGCCTGGTACTCTACTTCATTGTTTTTGCACCCTTTTGATAGTATGAAAGAGTAAGGAAATAATTCTTTTCCCGGAGATATAAGTATGACTCATAGGCCCAGTTTATGGATTATGGGGTCTTCCATTGTTTGTTCCAAAACGTTTTGGAGGCACTGTTGAAGGTCATTTCACATATATGGGGGTTTTCGTGAATAGAGAACACTTCCTCATGAGGTAATTTTTCATCTAACGAGGCATCCTCTATTGAGGGATTATCTTCTAGGAAATATGATAACACTTGTTTTTATAATTTTATTAATTATGAACCATATATCTAACTACTTCATGTTAACCTCCCACCATGACATGCATCCAGTTAACATTGTATTCCTGAGGATATACTTGAGTCAGTTGCTAAATGTGACCAAATGGAATTTGTGGTGCTGCACGTAGTCCCTCAGCTTTTGGACCGGAAATATTAATGCAAGGCATCTCTTCTCATTATTCAAATAATGAGTCTCATCATCGATCATGGTTCAGATAAGGTAATAGAGACTATTCTCACTATTGGAATCTTTCTTCTATGAAAAGAAGCCAACTAAGGATCAATCCAAGTCATTCACATACAGATTGAGTGGTCTTCCTTCGACAGGTATCATTATCATTGGTGAATTTAAGAGATATCTATTTGTATTGTATAATTATTTCTGAAAATCATCATCCCATTGATATTCTTCCCTTTTATTCATCAACCTGGGGAAGGGAAAGAATTTACCTATGTGGTTGGTTATGATGTTCTAATTGTATCCAGGTGCCCTTAATGTCACCTCAGATTAGTGAGGTTACAAGGAGGTGACATTCGAGAGATTTTCTTTTGTATTTTATGGTCAAATTCGATTCCATGGTGTTATATTACAAAGCTAGGGAAATTTTCTAAGGTAACTCAGAAAGAACACTTCAGGGGGTTCATTTTTAAATAATGCATTCATAGTTAATTAAAGATAGTTTCAAGATATTCCAAGTGTTCTGATAATTGTTGTGACTTAACCACTAGATCTCCCACATATTATTCAATGAAATTTCCTTGGAAGGGTTCATAAATGCGATTCATTGAATGAAGATATGTGGTACTGAAATTTTTTAAATTGAATGGACTAAATTTATAGAAAACTCCCCTTGGGGATTCTTGATGGTGGTGGATTCTATATCCTATTAGTTCATTAGGATTTGGCTATATCCTGAACACTATTTCATGAATGATAGATCATCATATCCATCAGTTTTATTGATAAAAATTCTATGATTGGGATCAGGAAGTCATCTTTTGATAAATTCTGATTTAGATCCCTGATGTCAGTGTGGACTTTGATCTTCCCATTATTATTATTTTAGGGTAAATGTTGGCCAACCAGATGGGGTATTGTACTTACTGAATGAAGTTGATCCTGATGATCTTGTCAACTTCAGATCTTATTTTGGAATCATGGGTCAGGTGTATCCTTCTGGTAGCTTTCTTGTAACCATAGTGGTCTTCTGGAAGGACCATGTGGTGAGTGGCCACCTATGGATCGAGGTCTGACATTTATGTATAATACTACGAGAAACCATATTGATTCTGCTTTAGAAATGAGGTATATAACTATTTATGTTTGGAAGGAAAGGAAAAACTAATCATATTAGGTCATTGGTCTTCTTCCGTACCCACGCTTATTTACTTGAGTTCATCAACGGTGGTAGATACACCTTCCTCAAATACTGGTGGGGAAACCCAAAAGTCTTTTTCTTGATCCTCTACATCCCCATTATATTCCTCTTCATCTTATAATATGGAAACAGTTCAAGAAATTATTTCTCAATAGTTGAGAGAAGATTTTCAATTTTGGTGTCTTGATGGTGAAGCTGTCTCTTCTACCTCATCCATAGAATAAGGATTCTCTGGAGAATATGAAGTGAGTTGTAAAAGAGTTTCCTCATATTGTTTTACGTGAAGAGACACTCCCTCCTACTTGAGTGGGTGAGGAAAAGATATTATGGAGTTTTTCTGATTGTTTGGGGTCATTTATATTTGAACCCTCACCATTATCCTTGGATTTAGTGATCTTTTCAACATTACCAGGCTCAGCATCCATGACCAAAATCACGAGAATTGTGGAATATGTGTCCAAATTGGGACGTGTGCACTCAAACTAATTGATGGGAAATATGTATTCTTCACTGAGATGCTTGAGTGGATTGATGGGAACCATTTATATACCATTTTGGGTGTCAATCCAATCAACACTATTGACAAGAATATTATTCCCCATTGGTTCATAGAACCCATCATCAATATTGTGTGATTCTCAAAGGTCTAATCGGGCCTTATCAGTGTGCAGTGTCCCAATCTATCCATTAATGATATATTTTAGTAACTAATTAGAAGAGGAGGTTATTTATACATGTTGATGTAGCCAGGGCCATCCTAGTAGGGCATTGAAGGCCATATTATTTTAGACCACCAGAAATTATTGTTGATCTATGAGGTCGTAGAATTGGGTTACGAGCATAATCTATCCAAACAGCTTCTGGTCATTTCTTAATTTCCCAACAGGGTTGTATTGAATAATGTAAAATCATCCTCATTGTATTACAGCCGATGAACATCTTACATTGGGAGGATATTAACAATAGATCCATTGAAAATAATAAACTTTCATATATCAACACCATTTATCATGCTAGATACATATAAGGGTTTTATGTGTCCTTGTATGATAGATTATTCATCTTAATCCATGAAGTAGATAATTTCAAGAAAATATGTAGGATTAGTATCTATTCTATAGATTTCTGCAAGTGTTACATCATCTTGAAAATCCCGGGGACTTAGTAATGATCAGATGAGTACTTCCTCGATATCTGCTGATAGATTTAGTTCATCTGTGATTGAAAACATGGAGGATAATGAATCTAAATTCAATATAATATCATATTTTTAATATAAAGTTCGTAACTTCCTATCTCAAGAATTATCTTTCACAGTCACTTTAGGTCCTTGATAATTTGATGAAGACAGGTTGGCCCTTGGGGTCATTGATAGGGGAACTTCTTTCCTTTGTGGATTTGGCAGGGTAGGTCTACGTGCCTGGTGAGGGAAGTTAGTCATCGATTCTTCCTCTGATGGATATTCCAGAAGGATTGGACTGGGGATACTTCTTGTGGAGGTAGGAAAATTTTCCTATCCCTGTTGGATCCACTGGAGGGTCCTTACATGAGTTTCTACAACACTGACGGTTTGGGAGGGGGTGCGACCATAAGATTGATTTCTACCATTGCTGAATCTCCCTTGATATCCCTAGATCCTGTAGATTCTTCCTCAACCCCCTAATTTTGTGTGGGGAATTATGGTTGATAACCATATTCATCATTGGATAAGGGAGCCATCAAGTGGATGACATTGATAGTGGTAAACATCAACTCCCCTTTTGATGATGACTTTGCCTTATAATCTGCATCCAGTGGTGCCATTAGGAGGGTCCGTGCTCATTATTCCAGTTGGCGGGATGGTGCCCATATCTTAAATTATAGTAGAATGTAAATTGATAGAGTCATATCCAACATTTTATTAGTTCAATTTCATCTTTATGAAATTTCTTTTCCTCTATTCTGATTAGAATGTTTTTTTGGGAAGTCGACCATTGGAGGATTGTGGGGCCAAGGATGTCTTATGTGTTGCATCGATAGTTGTTGGAGGCACAGTCGGTCAAATTAACTATAGTTAGAGGATACCATGGACTCGTTTGTCTTCTTTTCAGTTTATCCAACTACATAAATTTTTATCATTTAAAAAAACATTTTTCAACTCCCCCCTTTGTCCATGTTAGTGGTGGAAATATATGCTACTTGAAATGGATGTGGTCCCAACAAGACTTGTTCAGAATATATCATCTTTTTAGACGGTCATTGAAGACAAAACATTGTTGGATGATGTTTCACAATATTTAGTGGAGGGGATAGTATTTTGGGTGGTCATCAGGACCTATTTATTCATCCCTATTTGGACCAGTTAGTCGAAGAAAGTTTCAATTCATGGCGGCTACAAAGAATCCATAGACCTAGTCCTCCTGGAATGAATAAACCGTATATCTTTGTTCCTCTAATTGATTTCTCTTAGCAACCCTTCCCTCTTCTATATTAGGCGGGGAGGCTTTGGACATCTAGGGGGATATGTATGATTTGGTGTGGGCCTTCGAGCTGGGTATGGTGCAAGGGGTGGCTTAAGAATGACATAAGACGCTTCAGCTCTACCTATAATTTTTATTGGGGATGATGGGTAGCCTGGGACTTGATATGAGTCCTTTTTAAAGATTATTCTATCCTTTGACTGATGATAGAGATGTTATAGAACCCACTTGTATAGTTCACTGGGATGAGGGTTTTTTATAGATCTTCACAAATATTATTAATGAATGTGTCCAATATTTAATCATGGGGGTTGCAGCCGGTTGAGGGAGAAAATTGGACCATTACATCTTGTAATGAAGTGTAAAACACTCTCATTCTCTCACAGTTTGTAGTTCATGAGGTAACTGACAATTGTTTTTTTCAATGTCAAACTGAATTGGAATATAAACTCGCATCATAGGTCCTCCTAGCCTTTATCAAATTAGCAGGAAATATGGAATACCAAACAAAGGATGAACCTTGCAGGGTTCATATGAAGCATCTGAACAACACTATTTCTTATTTCATCAATGTTCCTATCATGAGATCATATTAAGACAAGTAGTGCATCAAATGTTTCTCTCAGTCACTTGAGCCATTGAACACTGGTGATATGATGTTCTTGAAGTTTATAAGTGGAAGGACATTTCCCAAACAGTCGGGTTAGTTCATCTCTTATGGTTTTATTGGAGAGTTTCATCCTTCCTTGTCCTCCAATCAAACTGTTAGTTACTAAATGGAGTTCATAATACCGTTATTCCTATCTTGTTTTACTTTGGTATTAGCGGGTACGTTTAGGGGTGATATTGGATGTGATGGATCTATTGGTAGCTGAAGTTGATATCAAATAGGGGAATCATTTATGAAGTTTCTTAAATCTATTTTGGCTACTTCAACAATGGAGGAAAATCTTGATATCCTACTAATACTAGGATTTGGTAGACTGATGGTTCCAATATAACTTTGAACGAGCTTCCCAGCCTTGCTTCATCTTTCAAAATGGGTCCTAGTGGTAGAGAAACCTCTGTTGGAAGTATGTGATGATGCTCCACCAAAGAATCATATCGGGTAGGATATCTTTCTTAATGATTCTCAGCATTGATTCTCCGTAGCACTTTCATTTATTCCTTTAGTCGAGCGAATATCTCCTCGAAAATCAAGGTAAATTTTCATTGGGTGGAGGATGTGGTTCATATACCATTCTATTATGCTTCTCTATATTGGGTATTCATGATGGAGGAAATGAGGGATTTCCTGAGGGGGGAGAAATTTATGTATTCTCTTTGGTTCTGGGTGTGGAAACCTTTAGGATTGATGTATACCACCTCTAGGAGGGAACCGCATTTTATTTCATCCTCATCATTTGTATTATTTTCTGTGAGATCTATGGGTTTAACATTCACAAAACTCATTAAATCATACCAAATTGTGGGTGGCGTACTAGGTGTTGAATGGTAGGAGAGCTTCTTGTGTTCTTTTTTGGATTTTCTCCTTCCATTCCGTGGTACTCTTCATGTTTCTTATCAAAGTGTGACTCGAAGGGAGCCTTAAATTGACATATAAATATGCCTTCATCTCGAGGGACATGAATCAGGAGATGGGGTAGAATGTTAGACTTATCTCATTTTCATTCTCCTCAAAAGGGAAAATACAGACGTCCAATGGCTAGGAATTTGAGGTCAATATTCCCCTAGCCCTATGAGTTGGGGTTGCTCCTGTTCCTTTATCATCATGTTGTGGCCTGAATTTTTTAGCCTTAGGGGGATTTTTTTGTTAAAAATACCCCAAACCAATGAGCTAGGCGGATCCCAAAATATAGTGGTTTCTATGGATATTACCTATTTATCGATCTCACACATTCTTGTTTCAGACCATGTGCCAGATATGAATGTGAATTTCTTGCTTTTAAGGACATGATCAATGCTCATTGATTGTATTCCCTTATGTCAGAAGCCTTTTGACTATTTTTAGTGGCCTATTTCTAGAGATTATTTTTGGCATGCTATCGTCGGTTCAGACGCTCTAAGGACATAATTAGGACCAGTTCATGTCAATCTTGCCAACATTCATGAATAGGTTCTTCTTTGGGATACCACCATGGGATGATGCCATTGATGGATTCCATTTTCAGTGGGCTCTGCTAGAAAGGATGTGGTTAGAAGTGTATAGGTCCATGTTTTCCCCACCCTTATATGTGAACACCAGACGAGTCTTCAATGATGGGGAAACACAATTTGTTCTGCATGTGGATGAAATCCAACCCAAGGTTTTTTTAGCCTTTCTAAATGCGATATTCATGAATACAGAAGTGATATTAGGATAATTTGAAAAGAAGCTCCCCCCATATAATAACATGGTAAGTATAATCATCATAGGGTCGAAATTTCATTTTACACTATCAGATATTTTTCTATATATTTTGGAGAATGTAACGCATACATTTTTCTAATAACGATTTTGGGATGATAAACTGAGAAGTGGTTGTGGTCCATAATATAATGGGTATGTCATTCTGGGTTTTCTGTCTTCTCATGAGAAACATATTATGTTTTTATTCTACCAGGTCTTCCTCTACTTATTTTGAAAAACATGGATTCATTTTGATGATTTCATCTTGAGTAACGAGGCTTGTACAGATTTCATTGATGCACAGATGGTGTGGGGGTGGCTCAAAGGATGAGTGTGGCACTGAGCTATCCCCTGACTGAGAATGGGTATCACATTTCATTGACAGAGTTTCTAGTATATCGGATCATGTCTATCCAAGTGCCTCAGAATATGAGGGGTTTATCGTATTTGGATCAGTGGGGGGAGTAACTTCTTGCCGGTATGAATTTTGACTACAGGGAGGTCCTTAAAAATCGGTGTCGTGATGGTGAGGAATACCATCACGGCTTAGTGTTCGACCATAGGGAGATTCTATATGGTTTACACCCTGGGGAGGACCATCAGGGAAGACCACTGTAAGGGGAGGGCTTTCTTACTATTTGACACCATTGAGGGGAGGGCATTTACAATGACTGCTCTTATAGAGAGAACTACAATCATAACTCTAGCTGCATGGAGAATATCTATAGTTTATATTATAGGGAGGACCTTTAGGTAGTACTTCAATGAGGGGATAACCTTCTCGTTGCTTGGTGTCACTATGGGGAGGGCCTTTTTAGTGACTTCCATCATGGAGAGGAGAATCATGATAGCTTGACCTCTTACTATAGTGAGAAACATATTAGTAGTGTATACCCTAGGAAGGAACATCCGGGCAGAGAAACATATGGGGAGGGCCTTCTTAATATATGATCATCTGCTTAAGGGGAGGTCTACCCTAACACTCATCAGGAGAGAGGTTCTCATGATCATTCATTTATAGCCCGTGGAGTATACCCCCATGGGTGCTTTGGGGAGGACCGTTAGAGTTGCTGGTGGAACCATTGTGGGGAGGACCATCGCGATTACTACTACCACTTATATAATTTATAAATGAATAGATAAAACATGAAGCTTTTATTTATAGGTGACTTATTGAATCAAGAACTCCAGCTTCCAGCAGAGTAGAATAATGAGTGTTCTCTTCATTTTCCAGATACAATTAGAGCCTTTATCATTTGGCCACTCTGTTGCGGGAAAATAGGGCTGCCTATTATTAATAAAAATATTCATATATGGTTCCCTTTTGTGTTGGTTCCTACGATGTCATTGGGATACACCAACAAGAATCTTGACTTATAGTAATGATATATTCCTACCATGCAGCAACCACCATGTTAGATCAGTGTTCCCTAGTTAGAATGGGTGTTTGTTCCCAATCTGGTTGTCCATGAATCGCAATATATAGTCGTTGACACTCCTGATCTAGAGTATAGATGCATGTCTACTCTAGAGTAACCATTTAATTTTGTGGATGAATCAACCGACCCATGTAGATGGGATCTTAGGGCTGACTCCACTCTTTTTCTCTAGAAATTATGACATCTTAACATGTTTAAAGGATATGATCTATAATCTATGTTTGATCCTACATCATTTATGGGATGTTCTGAGATGCGTCCTTGGATGTAATGGGTATAAATGTTCATTTTTATGCTAGAGAAAGAGTTTTTTCCTACTATAGTCCTCCATGTGTTGCTAGTAGGTACTTCCAGTTCTCGTGCGCTGGGTTAGAGGAATGATTCCCCCCCACCCCAACTTGTAGCCAGGATACACAAGCTAACTTCCCTGGTTTCCACTCTATTTTACTGGTTAGATTCATATTTATGAGCAATAATTTTTATGTACTCATTTAATGTCGATTTTTCTCATAGGATTGATGTGAATCTGTAGAAATTTTAATCTTCTTATATTTACTTTCCACCATATTTTACTAGAGGGATTAGTATTGGTAGGTAGGAATTTGTATCTGCATTTTGATTTCAATAGTATTTGATTGGTGGAATTCATATTCATTGACAGTATTGTATAGCTTCAAAGAGTTTTCCACCATAGTTAGATGGCGGGCTTGGTATGCATTAGCAGGAATTTAAACATGTTTCCAGCTAGTTGTCGCTATATTTTGATGGAGAACTTCTTACGCATCGATGAGGATTTTCATCTACCTATAATTTCCAACCTATGTGTGTGGCGGGATTGGTGAGCATTGTCGGTATTTTTTTGTAACTCATATTCTACCACCCCATATCCATGGTGCGCATTAGAAGACGAGGAAGGGTTTTATGTATGCTCGTGGTATGCCATTGCATTTGTACAGAGGATCTCCTCCTCATGAATCAAGGTGATCACTAACTCCTAATTATGCATTCACTGCCCTGAGAGGAAGCTCGGGGGCCCATGTCTGTAGGAGTTGAACAGGTTCCCATGACATGATATCCCATTCAAAATGAGGATATTGGGTTGTACGCCACTGGTGGTTATGTCCACTGGTAAGATCCCTTGATTAGGGTTCCTATGAGGCTCAGATGAATTCATTTGTATTGAATTCATCTACCTCCCTATGATAAGTGTGGTACTCATTGTCGCAATCCAAGGAAAGGTTCTCAAAACAATTTGATATATCAATTGGGGCCATCCAATGTTGGATTTCTAGCATTGGAAAAGTTGTCGACATATGAGATTTCACTAATAATAGGGCATCCTATGAATCCTCCACTATAGGGAGAGTAGCATTTTAGTGGTACTATATGATTAGTGCGTTTGAAACCCATCATTGTAGTTGTTGGGTTGGCAAGGGAGTCATGTTCTTTGTTGGGGACATAACTACATGTGTGGTCAGTAACATGAATTTCTAAGAAAACTGTTTAGATTCCATTGTATTGATGGTTGATCAGCGTAATTCCTATAATATATATGAAATATACCAAGAATAAAACCATATCAAAGTAGCATCTCATGATCACATGAATAATTGATGATATTTCTTGGCGATCTTACTTTTGAATGAGAAAGGGGATTGAGGTGGGGTGACCCACCACCTTCATTAAAGATTCATTTCAGGTTCACCATTTTTGTTTTGGCATAGGGTGCATGTTCGGGAGAAAACAAAATGACCCAAAAGATAAAAACTAATCCAGCTGTTATAGTGAGTTTCACATCTGGGGCACCCTTTTTGTTTTGACCTGATTCATGTCATACCCTTTTTAGTGCATGATATGGTCCCACCGTGACTGGGAAGTATATTATTTTTACATGGCGAAGTAGAAACCACATTTTCATGATTTAAGTGGGTGATTGCAAGAGGTTAATTGTTTTTGAAATCGGCTCGTTTTGGGTATGATGTCATAGGAAAGCCTCTAATGGGTTTAATCATGGATCCAATAACACCCAATGACCCATTTTTCCATGATTCATGTAATTTCATCCTAATGGTATGTGTTTGTTGAATTATTTGGCCAACAACACTAATGGAATCCATTGATCGAGATGATGTGAGGTCAGGCTCATCACCACCTTTTTGGGGGGGAGTCATTTCCTTTTTCAGGACTGTCTTATAGATTTATGAAATTTTTATATGTCCATGAATCCTTAGTTCATTCCTATGTTTTTACCCTTGGTATATCTCTGGAGGACTAAGATTATCCAAAGTATGCTTGGGTTTGGAATTTTTGGAGAGAATGCTGACTTGATCGATAAGATAAGGCACTCTAGAATTTTTTTTCATACATGGGGGACATGAGCTATTTGGATGTCAATGTAGAACCCATGAGATGGGATTCCAATGTATCCTCATTAGGGGAATCAGATCCCATATAGTTCAATTGGGTGGGGATTACACGTGTAAGCTTCCCATTTTAGGGTACATGGTTGGGACTTACACCATAGAGGAGGCCTTTCTGGAGGAATCACATCAGACTTATAAATATGTGAATAACCTAGTGAGCTAGGGGGATTTTATTAGGACTAACTTTAATGGAGTATGTACCTTGGTCTTAGGCCTTAGGTAGGAATTATACTTATCCTGGTTAGAGAAAGAATCATATTTCTCACAGTTCATTGAATTTGGTTATTATACCTAGGAGGTTTTCCGTGTTTCTAGAACTATGAGGTGGATCTCAACTCATAATGATTTGGAGGTCTATTTGGGTCTTACACCCAAGAGGATTCCCTCTTGATCTCAGGACATTAGATAGGTGTCCAACATATCGAGGTTACATTTGGAATCATATTTCTCATAGTTCATTGAATTTGGGGCATATGTATAAGAATATGCCAATTTTTCTAGAACCAGGATGAGCATATCAACTCATGATGATTTGGATGTTTAGCTAGGGCATAAACCTAGGAGGATGGCCACTTGAGCTTAGGTCTTTAGACATGCGACCTACATATCCTAGTTAGAGTATGAATTTGAGTCATTGTTGTTCATTGAGAGATGTTATAGATACTATGATCATCATCAACCTTTAAGCCCATGTGAGTCATGATCATTGTGAGAGAAAATAGGAATCAGTGGATCTGGAAAACCGCACACCTTCCCTTATCCACTGATGAAAAAGGGGGATGATCACGGAAGGGGTGAGGACAATGACATAACGAGAGGGTGGGGTTTTGAATGTCCCAATTTCCTCACCTGTTTTGATATTTAGGATATTCTCTTTTGGAAATCTATCTAGATATGTCACGGGACATTCCTGGGAGTTGAAAGAGAGCCACCTCCCATAGAAGGGGAAGGGAACCACCTTAATTGGAGTACCCTAAAGCTGGTTTCGGGAAATAGGAGGAGTATCACTCCTTGTCAATGGGGATGTGAAGTGTGAGATCCTCATTTTTTCAATATCATTTAGGGATGGTAAATGCAAGTGACTACCCTTAATCCCAAGAACGAGGAGTTTTAAATTGGAATCCCAAGGTTGAGACAATGTTTACTATTGGACTATAGACATAATAAAATCTTGAGGATCTGTAATGATGTATACATTACCATTTTGAACCCTATTACCAATGGTATGTAGACATAGAATGGAATGCTAATGTGCCTGAGGATCTTATCATATGGGTCCAGTGTCTTTGGAAGAGGCTTTGGCCTGATGCTATTGGATTGGAATTTAGAGGGGTCATGGAGGATGGGATGGACATGGAATGGCATGATTGGGAATGAAAGGTGGAAATATCGAAGGTACCCTATTCCACATATAATTAGTTCTTGCAGGGTAGGTTATACTATGCATGGGATATTTTTAGCTGGGTGGAGGGGTCGTTCATTTACTAAGATGGTATGCAGACCTAGATTTGGTCCATGTACCATAGGGGTACACGACCTCAGGTTCTATCTATATAGGGTAGATTTACGTGGCCCTAGATTCCATCCGTGTAGAGAATCTCTACGTGATGCATGGTTTTGTCTATATATTTATATGATATGCGTTATATTATATTCAAGAAGGGGAATTGATCCTGTGGTTTGTAGGAAGTTCATCAATGTAGGGAATATGGTTTGCGGTTCTCTAATAAGGTTCGCAGCTAGTTCATCCATATTATTATTTTTTCTTCCTTTCATAATACTCGATAGGATTATACATACTGGAAACAATTCAAGGTTTTGTACTTCATTGATCATTTTTCTTTGTGGTCATCCTTCAATATGTTACAAGATCCCCCAAAAATTTTCCCCTTTCTCAACTCCACTCAAGGTCCTTTTATAGAGTGTTAGAGAAGATAGAACTATGGGGCACACAAAACATTTTGCGAAACCACATTGGGAAATCATTCAGACTATGGACGACTTGGTCAAATGAGGTTTGTAGGGATGTGGTTTGTGGTAGATGTAGTTCGTGGTGGAGGTAATAACCACCTCAATTTTGAGAATAGATTTTCTTGTTTATGGTACACCATCAGCTTTGCATCACCTGTAAACCATTTTGGTTTGTGGGGGTGGTTCTTGGTGGCATACCACTCTGTCTCATATTCACCAACAACACCATTCGTGGGGCAATAGTTGATGACATAAATTTTTGTGTACTATGGTTCACAGTTAATACATTTAGAGAATAATTCTGGAACTCAGTAGACAGACCGCTCTGGGTCCTTTTCCAAAGTTGGATTCTTCATAATTATACTTAAAACTTTCAATCAAACATGAATTTTTTTCTTTATCAAATATGATGGAGTATTTGATTTCCCTTTTCCAATTTTTCAATACCTTACACATACTGATATGATCTTACACAGAAATAAAGTTCTATGAATGACATTTTTCTTATGTCACAATTTCAGCTATATCACCTTCACCTTTCTCATGTGATCGATGAGGAGTATGTTGAGCTTGAGATATATGAATCCTTTTAGGATAATCTGATACATGGGTTGGATCACTATGAAAAAGTGTCTTGGAGAAAGACCACATAAATAGTTCATGTTTTCTAGAAAAATGGTTGTGATTAGTAGGTAATATGGGAGAGAGAATCATATATGGGGGATCAGTGGACTAATATTTTTGGGTACGAATCTTAGAGTTGTTTGGGAGTGCAACTCGAGGATGAGCTATTATAACGTGGAGATATTTTAATATCCCAACCATTTTAGGTGATTTATCAAGATTATTTTTAGGACAGATTTATTTCATTGGTTGAGTAATTTATATTTTTTTACCTTGGGGTGTTTTTGGGTGGATATTTCAGAAAAATGGAAGGAAGATGGAAGTGCATGGCTAGAGAAGATTTTTCCCTAATTGTGCGCCCTGGCCCAACAAACTATGAAACCCTAGATAATGGGGATTTTCATAGCTAGTGTAAATTTTGTCAAACTGTGTTCCCTAAAAGGAGAAAATATGAACCCCTAGGAAGAGACTCAAGTTTAAAGCACAAATTTATGGGAAACAATTATTCTCTTTCTAGCAAACCATGTGTGCCATTTTATTTCATGCGGAAATCAGTTTTAAAATATCTCGAACCCAAAAAAATCAACCAAAATATTCCTCATTCGACCCCAAACATAATTTTATGATTCTAGAGCCTCCTAGAGGGGTTTTATTCCCTATTTACCTCTTTTATACATGATTCTAATACCAAATCAACGATATTTACATCTCCAGCTATGTTAATTCTATCCCACTTAGTTTCTCATTTATATACATCTATTCTCTATTTCTTGACAGGTTTTGTTCTTCATGTATTAATTAGATCTGGATATTGTTTTGTGGATCCAGATCTAGTATTTTAGTACTAGATCTATATTTATGAGATCCTTATTTGTTGGATCCTGATATAGCTTTTATATCTGGATCACATTCTATGTGTCTACTCCACTAAAAATGAGGATTTCTTGTTGGGTAATCACTCGTCAATGAATTGAGTTAGGTTATCTATAATTCAAATCACAAATTCTTTACTGACTTAATCTAGATGTAATTATATAATTTACATTATATTTTTATAAATAGAATTTTTATTATGTTAATTAATCTATTGAATTAATTAACTGTGAAAAAATGTGAAACTATAGTTATTAGATTTATAGATATTGAATAATTAAATGATGAATTAATTATAGGATAGTGATATTTTGAAGTGAATAATCAATTGATTAATTAATTAAGGGATTTTTGGGATAGTTTATTTGATTATATTAATTGGGAAATTAATTAATGGAATTTATATGATGAACTCATCATTAAATTAATAATGAAATTGAGATGATTAATTAAATGTTAAGTTAATTAATGAATTTAAAAATACTAATTTATTTTTTGGTTATTTAATGAGATTGAACTAGTTAATTAATTTTAGAGTTAATTAATTAGATTGATATGATTAATTAATTTTAGATTTAATTAATGAGATTGATATGATTAATTAATTGTATGATTAATTATTGATATGGTATTGAAATGATGAACTGTAATAATGGAATTCATATGATAATTGAGATCCAAAAGTCTAAAAATAGAATTATTGGATATATAATGAATATAGAATAATAATAGTTGAGTTTTATGACATGATATCACTTGGTGATAGTTTACTCTTCAGAATAGTCTGAAATAGGTACTGAGGTTTTGGTGTCCTAAAGAACCCGGGGGTTTATTTTGTTAAATAATGAATAATTTATATTATGACAACTATTTACCTATCCATTACATCTATTTATTTATATGAATTCATAAAATATTATTTATTTGATATTTTTTTAGATACCACTTGTGGTGGAATACTGATTTGTATTCATACCCTACTCAGGCCACCTGATTGGTACCCAAAACGATTTCATAATTGATGGACATGATTAGAGAAAATCCGGGTGTAAGGTGGATGAGGTAGGATGAAGCATTATTGATGTAAATAGATGTGGATTTGAACCCCCTTGGGAGTCATTAGTTAATTTATTTTTGAGTATTTATTTTGACATTGAACATATAATTTATCATTTCATAACTATTCTCCAGTTTTGATATTGTATTCCAATTTGGTTATCTTGTAATACTGTTATTATTATGGTTATGATATCTTTTGGTTATTTAGTTATTATTTTTTATTTATTTATTTTTGTGTATTACTCTAATGAAAAATTAGGTATAGTCTCCCCATAATCTATAGTAGACCTTTGTTTCTAGTCAGCATCTTATGGTGTTCGGGGAGGCGTGCTTGAGGTCATGTGACTAACCGACTCATGGAACTCACTTGTTGCACCCGGATCGGGACATCACAAATGATGATGGAGTGACTGAATTAATATGACATGTATAAAATATATATTACTCTAATGAATAATGATTTTATACTATTAATTTCATTTCAACTTATTAGGAAAATGAAAAACACCATTGATGCATATGTACAAGTTACTATCTCCATGAAACAACATGGATACATTTTTCAGAATTCCTTACATGGTTGATATTAATAGTCTATATAATGTATAAATACTATAAATATAACATTTATAATATTTATAAGTATCAAAATGTTTTCAATATTTCATTATAAGTTTCAAAGTATTTTCAATGAAAAATGATTTAAATGTTTTTCAATCATTCTTTATAAGTTTTCAAATTATTTATAAATAAATGGGTTTCAAAAGGATTGCAAGATATATTTCTATGTTTCCAAATTACTTTAAATAGAATTTATTTTAAATATTTATTTATAGGTTTTCAAAGAATTTTCGATGAAATAGTTTTCAAAACGTTTTCACAATTTATTTATAATATTTCAATAAAAATGATTTTTAAATAATTTTTAATAATCAATTTTAAATTTTCAAACAAAATTTATGTACAAAATTTTTCAAATATTCCATTATATGTATTCAAGTTTATTTTCAAGATAATTGTTTTCAACCAGTTTTATGTTTTACCAATAATATTCATATATGAAAGGGTAATTTCAAAATGAATTTTTTTAAAATATATTTTCAAATTATTTACCATCTAAGTTGACATGTGTTGGTGTTACTCATGCATTTCTAATGAAATAATCCAATTGTTCCATTTATATTATTTTTGTGAATGGTTTATTTATTGATAGAATGATGTTGATGAAACATATTTCTCATTCACTATATATATATATATATATATATAAAACCCATTTCTATTTCAAGAGTTATATGCTTATGAAGCCTATTTCTTTTCCTGGGTTATTCTTCAACGAAATGATTATGTTACATATCATGTTTCATTAGTTTATGATTTGATTTCATGTTTATAACACCCATTTAATGTCATGGGTTATGATATGATTGTTTTTTATCTTGTCTCACGTGTTTGTATGATTTCATTATGATATTAATGGGACCTATTGTTGGTCGGAGTGGATACTCAAGAGGGGGGTGAATTGAGTTCCAATTAAAATTTCTATTAAAATATTGTCTATTTAAAATCCCCCAATTTATAAAACAAGTTAAACTGTAGTGAATTTATACAGATTTTAAATGTTCACTTAGCTTCTCAAATATTGATTAAGTCTTAGTTAATTTAACCATAAGATTAAACTAACTATTGAAACTAACCTACTGATTTACAATAAGTGTAAACACTTTCTAATTTAACTATCAAAGTAGCTTTCAAATAATTTTGTATTTCAAAGTAACAGCAGCGAAATAAATAAGATATATGTAGTAAACATTGAACTTAAACTAAAGGTGCATAGCAGATATAACAAGAGGTTCAGTCTCAAGCTGAGACTTAGTCCTCTCAAATTTATATAAAATTTGATCCACACCCTGGATCGGGGTTAACAACAGTTTACAAAACTATCCAGGCCACGCAGGGACCTCTACCATTGTTCTTCATGGGAAACAAAACAAAGACCAGGACACACAAGGACCTCTTCCACAGTTGACGTGGGTAAACAAAAGATAAGAGATTTGGAGTGAGGATTTTGATATCCTCCAGTTCAGGGCAAGAGACAGTGTGTGTATAAGAAATACAGAGTACACAAAACTGCTCGAAAGTTAATAAATAAATCACTTAGAGAGAGCAGATAAGAGTTTAGAAGGCTCTAGTGATTATTGATGTAGCTCTGGACTCATTGGATTCATCAGGAATGCTTCTGAGTCCTTCTCTGGTATTTCTATTGAAAAATAGATTGTCGTAGTCATCTTTTCGTCTTCAAGAATGAAAAATATCTCTTGATTCGTCGTGTGTTCTTCAGTGGTGTTGGATTGTATTCATGAGAATTCTTTGAATGTCTGGCAATCTCTTTCTTGCTCAAGAATGTTCTTCTGGTTTAGCACAGTGCTCTTGGGTGTATGTAAGTTCTTCTCGTTGTATATTCACACTTGCACACCTCACTTCTGTTTTGTCTCGTGTACTGCATCTTAATCTTCCTTATATTCCATGAGTTCTGGCGGTAATAATGATTCCCTTTTCATAGGTACGAGATATGGTTTCTTGACATGCCAACAACTATCATTAAGTAACATTAATTGCATTAAAAACATCAAAAATGACAGTTAGTATTATTTAAATAATATTGTCAAAAAGTTAAGAAATGGTGTCATAGTGATTAAGTAAACGGTGTCTTCTTCACGGTATGAGCTTCACTTATGAGATTCACGGTATGTCAATGTCACGGTGTCTAGATCACAGTCTTTCCTTCACGGTGTCTGGGTCACGGTGAGTCCTTCATGGTGTCTGGGTCACGGTGAGTCCTTCACGGTGTCTGGGTCACGGTGAGTCCTTCACGATGTCTGGGTCACGGTGAGTCCTTCACGGTGAGTCCATACTTAGACAAATATCTGTATTTGGACTTAGACAGTAATATGTAGAATATGGATTAAGTTTAACTATTAGAGAGTAAGAGAACTTGAATCATAAACATAATGGCTTGATAACATATGTGAGATTTATGATCATGCATGAGACTTGTAAGTAATAAAGAGAGTAATTAACATCCATAAGATTTGTTATCACTAAAACATGATGAGTAGTTATTATAGAGATTGAAGAAAATTAGCAAGATGTGCAATGAAGATCAATATTAATTAATAGTAATAAGATTTGTGAACATTAAAACATGATTAACACATGAGGAGTCCAACAATCTCCCCCCTTTTGATGATCACAAATCAGATATAGTTAGAATATAAATGAAATGTAACATTAAATATACTAGCATAGAAAAATACATTATAGAACTGAAACTTGTAGTTTTTCTCCCCCATTTATACTTGTAGGTTTTTCTCCCCCTTTTGGGATTATCAAAAAGTATAGAAAATGAAATGAAACTCGACATTTTTCATTAAACAAAGGGTCCAGAATAGAACATACAGAAGAAGTACAAACAGTAAACAAGAAATGACATCCCATCAAAAAGAAAACAGTCACTAGACTCTTCAGGGATCCATCTAGTCCTTGCCTTTATCAGCAACAGGAGCTGGTGCTGAAGTAGAAGAAGGCATAGATGCAGTAGACAAAGTGGGTAAGGGTAGACCTTCAAGAAAAGATGGAGCCAAATTGGGAGTAGTAGAAAATCTAGGCTTAGGTTGGTCAAGAATGACTGGTCAGATCTGAGAAAGAACTTGGCTGACTGTCATGGCTGTTGAGGCTAAGGCAGGTAGACCAGGTCTAAGGGGTGCAGCAGCTAGAGCAACTATAGCAGTACTCTACACATGAAGATACGGCTTCAAAATATTGATGAAATCAGAAATGATTTCACCACCATATTTCATAGCCTTTTCAAAATCATCCTTATTCTCCATAAACTTGTCCAACAATCTGGTGATATCTGTACGTTTCTAAACTTGAGCTTTAAAATCTTGAGTCACCGGAGGGATTCCCAAATTTTCAACAAGATATCTAAAGTGATCTGTCACATCACTTTTAGAGAAAATCCGAGAGAGATAAAGATATATTTTCTTAGTGATCTCTTGTTGAGCATCATTGGGTATCTTAGAATGAATCATAACCAATTCCAATGCTCTATCACTGTTCTTAACCACTTCTGACAAGGAATATAGATCCAAGACACTGAAGGCACTCTGAATTTTTTCCATGATTATGGATCTCAGCATAGAATCATCCAAAGAAGATGTGGAGGTCTGACCAGAAGCAAGTGAAGCCTTGACATCTTCGGTTAGAACTTTGATTTGTTTCAACACTTTTTGCAGGCATCCAGTTTATTCATCTGTAAGCTTATTCAGATTTTCCACAATCTCTCTCATGCGTTCCAGCATCTTGGTGTGTCTTTTCCAAATATTTTCATCAAAATAAAGTAGGTATTGATGAACTTGAGACAAAATCTCCCTAGCAAGGAGGGAATCAGATGTCTCATGAGAAGCATCAACAGGTTTAGGAGCAGAAACAGGAGCAGGATCTGATCTCAAAGATAACTCATTCTGCAAATTTTCTATCATATTTTTCGGATTTGAAACATCAGCACTCAGAAGCTTATTCTCAAATCTGAATTCTTGAATTTCTCAGATCATCCTTGGTTGAACATGAAATATAATATTTTCCAAGAGAATTGATGCATCTTCTTGACTTAACTGAGTTACTGGACAAGGTTGAGTGGAGACAATTTTCTCAACTCCAGCTAACAAAGTTTCGCCAAAAACTTTCAGATCATCTTTAGTCACAAAGGAGTGATGCACAGGTAAGGGTGTAGGTAAAGGTAGTGGATCAGATTCTGGTTGAGGTTCAGAGTCATATTCAGACTCAGATTTTGATTCAGATTGAGGTTGGGGCTCTAGTTTTGGTTCTGGATGAGCTACAGACTTCAGTTGAAACAGATAAGAAAGATCCAATCCAGTTGTAGATACTTTCTCTGACTCATCCACATCATAAAATCTTGGGAAAACAAATCGAGTGTGCACAGAGTATGAGACAGAAGGTTGAGAAGCTTCAGCAGATCCAGCTTCTGTAATCTCAAGGTTTTGAGGTTCCTCCCCCTCAAATTGTGCTTCACTTTCAGATTCTTGAGGCTCAGGAACATGGACAAGATCCACAGGATCATCCCTGGTCTCTTCAACAAACTATTTCCTTGCCAGCTGAAAGGAAATTTCCATCCTCTCTTCAGTAGAGGGAATAATCTTAGGAACCGATTGTTCCACTGGTTGAACTTCCAGACTTGGTTCTTTTTCCACAGAAAGATCCTCTTCCACAGGATCTTCCTCTAAGGTTACTTTCTGCTCTGAATCAGGAAAAACCAACTTCCTTGCAGCATTAGTATGAGCTTCTGGATTTACATCCTCACTAGAAACAGGAGCTTCCTCTTCTCTCAAATTAACACCAACTTCCTCTCCTTGAGGTATTTTAGCAGGGGTAACAGCAGGGAAATAATCCTTTCTTTTTCAACAGGAGTTGTTTCCATTTGAGGTCTTCCAGCTTCTTCTCTTGTAGATACTTCAACAGTCACTTCCTCTTCTTCTTCTTATAAAAACTTAGCCACTTCATCTGGTTCCAAACCAGGATCAGATATATTCTTAGGCCTTCTTGGATAGTCAACAGGATTAAACCTTTTATATACTTGATCATTATACTCAACCCACTACTTCTTCCAGGGGTTCCAGCTAATCTTCATCCTTCTGATGATAGGCATGGATAGGCAAAAATCAAGGTCCTCTAACTTTTCTTCATTCAGTCCAACCATCCCTTTGGCAACTAACATAGCTGAAATCATCCTTGAGTAAAACAAGGAGGGGGATTTGGAAGTGACTTTGATCAGATCACAGATATGGTTGATAACATACTTGAATAGGTTGATCTTATGGCCATTCTTCAACAGATGAATTAGGAACATATCCTGATACTTCATCACAGAAAAATCTCCTTTTCTCAGGCTAATCAAATTTTGAACAAACTTGAATAGAAGTCTAGTCTCCCCCATCTAATTCAGCAGCTATAGACCTTCTCTTGGTGCCATTTCTAGTAAGGTTTTCCAAATCATTCTCCAGGTCAAATATGTCGGTTGATGGACAAGGGTATCTTTGGTAATCCTCACAAACTCCTTTATGGGGAATCTCTAGGAATACAGCCCACATCCTCGAAGATAAGGATCACTTTTGACCATTTATCCAGCTTTTCACCATAATGATTTCTCCAAACTCAAAACAAAACTTCACATCCTGATAGAATTGAGATACCAATCTCGGGTAAATCGGTCTATTCTGTCCAGTGAACCATCCAAGCCATCCTTGTTCCCTTAAAACTTTCAAAACTAAAGATATTCTAGACAGCAACCACTCTGCACAAACTACTTTTTCAGGTACAACTGTATGGCTTACCAGGTTTGGGTTTAGAGGTCCTTCGGGAGCTATCCTCGGTATCCTCTTATGTTTCTTAGAGCGGCGCTTCTCAGACGAGGGTGAATATGGACGCTTCATCCTTGGCGTCTACTGAAGGTTCGGGCGAGAGGGAAGAGAAGGCTCATGAGAGAGTTCAGGTAAGGAATCAAATGAAACCCTTAAGTTTTATCATTTGAGAATTTCAAACGTCATAAAAACAAAAACTCGGGAAATAAAATAGCAGTAAAATAAAAATTACGCGATACGGGTTAAAATAAGAATATAAAAAATATTCACAGTGAGACCGTGAGTAGATGTTACGGTGTGATGAAAACTAGTCATCACGGTGAGACAGTTGGTAGTCATCACGGTGAGACAGTGATCATTCTGTGTAGTCACGGTGAGACAGTAAGTTGACAGACCATGAGCATAAAGTCTTGACGGTGAGACCGTGAACATAAAATAGTAACATAGAAACAGTGACCATGAAACCGTAAAATAAAATACAGTAAAGTTTTAATCATTAAGATCAGTAGGATTTTTACTTATGATTAATCATACCATGATCATGTATGATGTAGTCTAATCTTTCAGAATTTAATTGTTTAGTGAATATATCAGCAAGTTGATATTCCATACCAATGAATTCCAAAGTGATATCACCTTTTTGATAATGATCCCTCAAAAAGTGATGTCTTACATCAATAAGTTTTGTCCTAGAATGAGAAATAGGATTCTTAGAAATGTTTATAGCACTTGTGTTGTCACAATGTATTGGGACATGCCTGAATTCATATCCATAGTCTAGTAATGTGTGTTTCGTCCACAAAATATGTGCACAACAACTACCAGCAGCTATGTATTTAGCTTCTGTAGTAGATAATGCAATAGAATTTTGTTTCGTCCAGCAGCTATGTATTTATAGCACTTGTGTTGTCACAATTTATTGGGACATGCCTGAATTCATATCCATAGTCTAGTAATGTGTGTTTCGTCCACAAAATATGTGCACAACAACTACCAGCAGCTATGTATTTAGCTTCTGTAGTAGATAATGCAATAGAATTTTGTTTTTTACTACACCATGATACTAGTGACTTTCCTAAAAGGTGACACGTTCCAGAGGTTCTTTTCCTATCTAACTTACATCCAGTAAAATCATCATCAGAATAACTAACAAATTCAAATGATTTTCCTTTGGGATAGAACAGTCCTAAATTGGGAGTATGCTTGAGGTATTTGAAAATTCTCTTTACAGCATTTAAATGTGACTCTTTAGGGTTTTCTTGAAAACAAGCACACATACACACACTAAACATAATGTCAAGACGACTAGCAGTCAGGTAGAGTAGACTTCCAATCATTCCTCTATAAGTGGTTTGATCAACAGATTTAACATTTTCATCAAGATCCATATTACAGGTGGTACTCATGGGAGTGTCTCTACTTTTTGTTCTATCCAATCCAAAACGTTTTAAAATATCTCTAGTATATTTACTTTGAGTTAAAACAATTCCATCATCATTTTGAAAGATTTTAAATCCAAGAAAGAATTTTAGTTCACCCATTAAACACATTTCAAATTCATTTTGCATCATTTTGGAAAAATCAGTACATAATGTAGTTTTTAAAGATCCAAAAATAATATCATCTATATAAATTTGTACAACTAAAACATCTTTAGAATTTCGTTTTATAAACAGAGTAGGATCATCTATTCCTTTTGTAAAACATTTAGATTTTAGAAAAGTACTTAATCTATCATACCAAGCTCTTGGAGCTTACTTTAAACCATATAAAGCTTTTGATAATTTGAAAATATGATTTAGAAAATGAGGGTTTGGAAATTGAGGTGGTTGGTCAACAAAAACATCCTCAGTAATATATCCATTCAAGAATGCACTCTTGACATCCATTTGATATAGTTTGAAATTTATATGAGCAGCATAAGCAAGTAAAATCTTAATAGCTTCTAATCTGTCTACTGGAGAAAAAGTCTCCTCATAGTCAATACCTTCTTCTTGACTATAGCCTTGTGCAACTTACCTAGCTTTATTTCTAACTATGTTTCCAGATTCATCTACTTTATTTCTAAACACAAATTTAGTGCCTATTGTGAAAGTGTCCTTAGGTCTTTAAACAAGATTCCAAACTTTATTTATTTCAAATTGATTGAGTTCTTCTTGCATAGAAATTACCCAAAATTCATCATTAATAGCATCATCAATGTTTTCAGGTTCAAGCTGTGACAAGAAGGCTTGATGTTCAACCTGATTTCTAAGAGAAGCTCTAGTCTGTGTCCCTCTATCAAGATTTCCTACAACAGAATCTAAAGGATGATTCATTAGAATTCTAGTTGAACTAGTAAAGGTAGGACTAGAAATTTCAGGTTCTTCTCTGGGTTCAGGTTCATTAGGAACAAATTCTGGAATAATTCCAGAACCAGTTGTCTTTATAGCAGGTTCATTAGATTTGTCATTAAGGTCCAGAACAGATAAATCTTCTTAAAGATTTTCAAGAGAGGTTTGAGGCTCATGTGGATCAGTTTCATCAAACTTGATGTGAACAGATTCTTCCACACACTTGGTTCACTTATTAAAGACTCTATAGGCTTTGCTGGTTAAGGAATATCCTAAAAAGATTCCTTCATCACTCTTAGAATCAAACTTATCAAGATTATCTTTTTTATTGAGAAAAAAGACTTTGCAGCCAAAGACTCTAAAGTAATTAACTTTAGGTTTTCTATTGTTCCACAACTCATGTGGGGATTTCTTAAGAACAGGTCTAATTAAGACTCCATTAATAATATAACAATATGTATTGACAGCTTCAGCCCAAAAATAAAGAGGCAGGTCATATTCATTAAGCATGGTTCTAGCAATTTCTTGCAGGGTTCTATTCCTCCTTTCTACTACACCATTTTGCTGAGGTGTCCTAGGGGCAGAGAAATTGTGACTATAGCCATTGTGTGAGCAGTAGGATTCAAACTCATGATTCTCAAACTCACGACCATGATCACTTCTTAGGGTTTTAATCTTAATTCCACTAACATTTTCTACAGATTTTGAGTATTTAAGAAAGTAATAACATGCTTCACTTTTGTGAGCTAAGAAGTGTACCCAATTATATCTAGAAAATTCATCTACTAGGATATAGACATAGTGATTCCCATTTAATCTAGAAACTCTATATGGTCCAAACAAATCCATGTGAACCAACTCGAGAGGTTAAGAAGTTGAAACTTCTTTATTTGATTTAAAAGAAACCTTATGTTGCTTTCCCTTTTGACAGGGATTGCAAACTTTGTAATTTGGAAACTCACGTTTAGGTAGGTCTCTAACTAAGTTCTTCCTAGTTATTTTTCTATGTGGGTGTAAATTGCAGTGTCCTAATATTCTATGCCATAACTAGGACTCTTTATGAAATGAATTTAAACAGGTAACATTTTTCTTAGATAAGGAATTTAAATCAATAGCATAAACATTTTCATTTCTTAGAGCATAAAAGACTAAATCGTTTTTAGAATTAAAAACATTACAAGAATCATTTTCAAATTTGACATGAAAACCATCATCACATAATTGAGAAATACTTAACAGATTATATTTACGTCCATCAACAAATAAAACTTTAGAAATTAAAACTCAATCATTGTTACCAATTTGACCTAGGCCAGTGATCTTTCCTTTAGAATTATCACCAAAGGTGACATGACCTCCATCAACCTTTATTAAACTTTTTAAACATGAGTAATCCCCAGACATATGTCTTGAATATCCATTGTCCAGATACCATGTCTTCTTGTGGGAACTCTTGAAGCAGTTTTCCTACAAAACATATTTAAATAAGAAATTATTTTGGTACCCAAATCTTCTTGGGTCTAGACAGGTTAGCAATCAAATATTTATGTACCAACATTTTGTAGTTTCCGGGCACAGCGTAAACGCATTGGTGGGATTGCCCAACTTTAATTTTAATGTTAAATAACATTCAATCTGAGATCCGTCACGATATAAAATGCCGAATATTAGGAATAGAATGAAGAAAGAAAAGAAAAGAAGAGTCCTGAAACCCTTGAGGAGGATCATCATATGTTGATTTTAATTAATTTAATTAATGCATAAGAATTACCTTGTTGGAATTATTTCTTCGTTGATGTGTCCAGTCATGATTCGGTGATCCGTCGTTGTGTTGTAGAATCCAAGTGTAGGATTCCTCTAGTGGTGATCCACATGTGTGTCACGTATCTCTGGACATCACCGAAGAGATCTCCGGGTGCTAGCGTGGAAGAACCTTCGCTTGCGATGTCCGCCTTCGACCGCCTTGATCCGGTGGAGGATCTTGCTCTCGTAACTTGAGGGCGTTCTTGGTGGAAAGGTAATTCTCTCTTGGCTTGAGAGTATTTCCAAATCCGTTGTGCACAACAATGGCTCTAAAAAAATGTTGGGGTTGCGAGGATATTTATAATCAGGTTTGAGGTTAATAGAGTTATGACAATAAATAAACGAGTTACGCATTTTATTTATTTCATTAACTCTTATTAAAAACCCCCATGTCGAATTATTATTTCCTTGACATGTGCCCACGCTGATTATAATTAATATCATTTAATAAAACAATATTAAATCCTCAAAATCCCAATTGGAAAAACTACACGGCGTGTAATAATTAATACACGGCATGTACTTGTTTTTCATAAAACTACACAGCGTGTATATTTAATATACACGGCATGTACTTTTATTTTCCATTTTTCTCCACCACATTTATTAGACCTTGAGTAATGACTATTTATTTCTTAAATAAATGTAACTGCATTACTCGCTAATAAATATATTATTTTATCCACAGTATATTCTCTCGAATAACTAGTGTCAAAATAAATGCGATCTGACATCCTTAAATAATTGTAAAACCACAGTCGGGAATAATATTTATTTAACTTGTTAAATTAATATTTAACTGAGATACATGGACACACTTAGTGTGGGACCCTCTAGGCCTCATTCTCAGTGGTATTAGGCTGAGCCTTCCTAAAGTCCAAGGTTAGCGTCTAGCAACACGCCAAGGCACCCATAGAGAAACAAGTTAACGCCGCAATGACGTGTCACCTCCTACGAACGCTTACCGTGTAATATAATCCCTTTATCTCGATATCTCCAATCAAGCGGGTTGCATGCTAGTGCCATCTACCCATGTGCTTGATTATTCTTTCTTTGACTTCCCGGAATTGAACTTGCCCATACCTTACCATGGCCATGGATTTATTTAGGCTATATCAATTCCATCAAAGGGCCTAAGATATCTACTTCCGTTATGGAACAGAAGGGACAAATCCTTTCTCGCATTATCTATTAATGCGGTATTACTCGTGACGCACCCAACGTATCCTACCTCGCTGCGAACAGTGTGTCGTCACAGTTTTCGTCAATACATCTAAGTGCGCGGGTTGTAATACCCATTAATAATAATCTTAAAGTCTAAGGATCAATACACACGTCCGTAGATAGGAACATCCAATGACACTATGAAATGTGGATTTCCTACTGGCGGGTCTCGTTCTCATAATATCCTCCTGGATATTACCAAGGGCGCACACCATGAGAAGGTGCCTCAATGTTTTATGAGTCCTCACCCCTAATGACCTGTATTATTTGTGTCCCTCAAATAATATCATCCGGCCATAGAATATACATTCAAGAACAGTGTTATGGCACTTTCAGGTTCTCATCGTAGCAGGGATCCGCTACGACCCTTTAATGCAACAGCTGTCCTTAGGACATTATCACATGACATGTCACGCAGAAGAACAATCAAGATGTGATAAGGATTTTATTTAATGAATAAAGTACAAAGTAGTTGGTTCTAGACCACCAACTCCAACAGACTCCCACTTGGAATAGAGCCAACTGTTAACAACCTTTAACCCGCTAGCTCTCACATGATATTCATGATTCTGCTGAGATAGTCCTTTAGTCATGGGGTCCGCCACGTTCTCTTCTGTGGACACTCTGCTTACTGCAACTTCACCCCTTTGATAGAAATCCCTCAAGAGGTGATACTTCCGGAGTATGTGCTTTGTCCGTTGATGTGATCTTGGTTCTTTTGCAAGATCCACCGCTGCAGTATTATCACAATGCAATATAATGGGATCTTTACTGCTAGGCACCACATCAAGCTCCTGGACAAAGTTCCGAATACAAACGACTTCTTTTTATGCATCAGAAGTTGCTATATACTCGGACTCCACTGTAGAATCTGCGAAAACTGGCTGCTTTGAACTCTTCCATCTCACAGCTCCTCCATTGAGACAGAAAACATATCCATATTGCGACTTCAGATCATTCTGATCTGTTTGAAAACCAGCATCAGCATACCCTCTGATGACAAGATCCTCGTCTCCTCCATACACCAGGAACATATCCGTAGTTCTTCTCAGATACTTAAGGATAGTCTTAACAGCAGTCCAATGTTGTTCTCCTGGATCTTCTTGATATCTGCCTACCATGCTCAGTGCATAGGCAACATCAATCCTGGTACATAACATGGCATACATGATGGATCCTATAGCCGAAGCGTATGGGATCTTGCTCATCCTATCTTTCTCCTGTTGTGTCTGGGGACACATTTTCTTAGAAAGATGTAAGCCATGTGACACTGGAACCAATCCCCTCTTGGATTTTTCCATACTAAATCTCTTTAGTATCTGGTCAATGTATGTACCCTGACTTAGTCCAAACAGCCTCTTGGATCTATCACGAATGATCTTGATCCCTAGAATGTAGGCTGTTTATCCTAAGTACTTCATGGAGAAACACTTGTTCAACCAATCCTTAACTGACTGTAAGGCTGGTACGTCATTTCCAATAAGCAATATGTCATCAACATATACCACTAGGATGATGACCGCATTCCCATTAAACAGCTTATAAACACATGGATCACATTCATTCTTAATGAAACCAAATTCCTTTATGGCTTCATAAAATCGAATGTTCCATGACATGGATGCTTGCTTTAATCCATAAATGGATTTATGCAACTTTCAAACCCGTTTGGATTCACCTGGTGTCACAAACCCTTATGGTTGTGTCATATAGACATCTTCCTGAAGGTTCCTGTTAAGGAATGTTGTTTTGACATCCATCTTCCAAATCTCGTAGTCATGGTAAGCTGTTATGGAAAGTATGATTCTTATGGATTTAAACATGGAAACTGGAGAGAATGTTTCATCATAGTCAATTCCTTGACGATGTCTGAATCTTTTAGCCACTAGCCTTGCCTTATAGGTGCTAACTTGACCTTCCATGTCCAGCTTTCTTTTGAATACCCATTTTCATCCAACAGGATTTACATCAACTGGCTCATCGACCAGAACCCAAACTTGGTTCTGATACATGGAATCCATCTCAGAATTCATAGCTTCTAGCCATCTTATAGCTTCTGAGATTTCTACTGCTTCCTTGTAGGATAGAGGTTCATCATTGTCCAACAATAATGATTCACCATCCTCGGTGACTAGGAAACCAAATCTCTCTGGTTCCCTTACCTCTCTTGAGCTCCTACGCAGTACTTGTGTTTCTGGAACCTCTTCCACGGGGACCTGTGGAACTTGGTCCTGTACCAACTCATGTGTATCTTGAGCATCAACTTCGTCGAAGTCAATCTTGCTCCCACTATCCTTCTTGAGGATGTGCTCCCTCTTAAGAAAGACGACTTGTCTGGCGACAGTCACTTTCTTGTCTTGGGGGTTATATAGGTAATATCCTTTTATTTCCTTGGGGTATCCTATAAAGATACACTTCATGACCCGGGGTTCTAGTTTGTTTCCTGAGAAGGCCTTAACAAATTCCTCGCATCCCCATACACGTGTGTGCGACAAAGTGGGTTTCCTTCCATTCCATAACTCGGATGGAATTCCATTTGCCGCCTTAGTTGGTACTCGGTTTAATGTGTATGCTGCAGTTTGTAATGCATATCCCCAAAAGGATAATGGAAGATATGCATGACTCATCATCGACCTCACCGTGTCCAACAAGGTGCGGTTCCTCCTTTCACTAACACCATTCCACTGTGGTGTATAAGGAGGAGTGAGCTTAGATAGAATCCCAGACTCCCATAGAAGATCGATGAACTCTTGGTTCAGATATTCTACACCTCGATCCGATCGAAGCTTCTTTATATTCTTACCAATTTGATTCTCTACTTCATTCTTGAATTCCTTAAATTTCTCTAAGGACACTGACTTATACCTCATTAAGTAGACATATCCATATCTACTCAAATCATCAGTAAAAGTAATAATGTAAGAATATACACCTCTAGCTTCTACTGGAAATGGTCCACACACATCTATGTGTACCAATCCTAGAAGCTCTGTGGCCCTTTCACCTTGTCCACCAAAAGGCGGCTTGGTCATTTTTCCTTGTAAACAAGCGTGACATCTATCAAGTGGTTTTAGCTCAGTAGAGTCTAAATAGTCATCTTGGCAGAGATTTGTCAAGCGCTTCTCGTTCACATGACCAAGGTGGTGATGCCATAACTGGGTGATGTATGATTCATGTGAGTTTGTTTCATTATCGATTTCCAACACTTGATTTTCGTAATTTAATACATATAAACCATTATTCAAATGTTCCATACCATAACATACGTTGTTCTTATAAAAGAGACAACCCTTATTTCCAAACTTGAAAATAAATCCATCCATATGCAAACAAGATACAGAAATTATGTTCTTGGTAACACTAGGAACAAAATAACAGTTTTTTAAAACCAAAATCATGCCAGTTGGCAATGAGAGGTGATAGTCGCCAATAGCCAACGCAGACAGCCTTGCACCATTGGCAGCTCGAAGATCCACCTCTCCTCTGGCGATCATTCTAAATCTATTTGGTGCCTGCATTTGAATAAAGATGTGAGCCCCACAAGCTGTATCTAATACCCAATGTGTAGAAATAGAAATATTGCACTCGATAACGAACGCACCTTTAGTGTCCCCATGCTTCTGGGTGCAGTTCCTCTTCCAGTGGCCATGCTTGCCACATGCAAAACACACTGCTTCCCATTCCTTGCCCTGCCTCTGGATCTTCCCCTTCTTGGAGGGACGGTGCTCGGGGGCTTCAGACCGTTTATAAGTCTTTGGCCCCTTGGCCTTGTCCTTCCTTTTCTTGTTCACCATAAGGATCGCGGGTTTGTCACGCCCCATGTCCTTATCTACCTGGCGAATCAAGGTCAGAAGCTCCGATAGACTCTTCTCGTTGCTGCTCATGTTATAGTTGACAATGAAGCTAGAGAAAGTCTTGGGCAATGATGATAGGATGATATCTGTACGCAACTCATCTGGGAATTTAATCCCTAAGATGTACAAGCGTTCAATGTAGCCAATAAGCTTGACCACATGAGGCCCAGCTGGCGCAGACTCTCCAAGCTTCGTGGTAAACAAAGCATTGGAGATCTCATACCTCTCCTGTCTCGCCTTCTCTTGGTAGAGATCCTTAAGGTGAGACATCGTGCTATACGCATCCATGTTTTCATGTTGCTTCAAGATCTCATTAGAAATGGCCGATAGCATGAAACACTAGACATCTGTGGCATCATCCATGTTTTTCATGTAGAGAGATAATTCCTCATCACTAGCCTCTTTCCCAGGCGCAACTAGAATAGGCTCTTCCAGCACATATAATTTCCTTTTGTGGTGAAGGACGACGCATAAACGCCTCTGCCACTCTTGGAAATTAGTGCCGGTGAGAAGGTTTTCTTTTTCGAGTATGGTGCGCAATGATATGTTTGAAGTCATTTTCTTGTCGTTTCTACAATTTAAGATGAGCAAAGGTTTAGTAATTTATTATAAAAATTGAGACAAATAAATAAATTAATACTTATTAGTCTCCCACTATTTTATCGAAATCCAATAGCCCTCACCATTGACTTCGGAATATTATATTGCGTGAATATTCTAGTGGCAAGGATCCATATTGCCCTTCGCATTACCCCAACTAGTGTTGGTCAAGAAACGTGAAGGGTTTTAGGTAGGCATTCCAAATGCCAACTGCATTCACTCGCAGTTCCTTGATCCGATGAGTGGACTCCCCAATCCTGAAATCCTTTTTGGATTTCCTCAACCTTTGCCTCTTGGTCACACCAAGTCCTGCTATGGCAGTCAACCCTTGATGCGAACCAAGTCAAGTCAACCCAAAACCTTGAATTAGAATTCCTCGATAATTGAAAGCACCCTAACTAGGGTTGGTCAAGCACTTTGAACTATGGTTCGATTCTAACCAAGATTATGGAAGGTTATGCCGACTTAATATTTATTTTGAGGGATTTTATCCTTATACGTAAATTGCCATTTTATTATCTTTGATTACATTATTGTTAATATTAAGTGGGATATACTTAAGTGATTAACCATGTCTAAGATAATATTTATGTATAAGCCAATTTTATTTTAGTTCCATCTTGCATTCTCATTTAATTCATTAATTGTGTGATCGTGACAACACACCCACAATAAATAAACCATGCAAATGACAGAAATAAAATAAATGGTATGATCATGAGCTTTTCTATTGGTTAGTTTATCTAGCAGTTGATAAACTAACCCAAGACCTAGGGGAGAAACACCTTGAACCTTTCGAGTTCGTGTTTACAGCTTTCCACCTGTCCACCTTTGTATCTCCTTGGATTGGTTTCATCTTGGCTCCTGACTTGTGCCTCCTCCACTAGCTTGGGAGCTCCATCAATTACATATGAATTTATCTCACATGTAGGTAAGGGGAAAAATGGTTTTTACATAAAAGAATCCTTGGGCGCGCATGCCCTACATATTAATGAGGAGATGGCTCGCAGGCCAACAAATTTAATTTAAATAAATTAATTAAAAGAAACCATTCACATACAAAGGTCTCGGTCTATCTCATGATCATCCATACATGCAATGATATTTACGCATAAATAAAACTAGCATTCAATTCTTTAATCGTTCTTTTTTAAGATAAATCACGCTCAAATCAATTAATTATCTTTAATTAATAAATACTTTTATCCTAAATCTCTTTTCTGAATTTCCTTGAGATTATCATCCATCATAATTTTAAACAAATAAATTCATTTAAAATTATCCTTGTACACAACTTGTACCTTGGAGGCAACCCAGAGAATTCCCATTTATTACGCAGATGTTAAATTAAACACATATATATAAAACACCTATCACGTGTTGTGCCTCAGCTTTACGCCTGCACCATGGTACACGTCTCAAGGGTTTGTATAATATAATAATAAATTTTAATAAATCTGCATAATTTGGGTGAGTATACGGCGTGTAGTTCCGACTACACGACGTGTACTTTTTCTTCACCATCCATCCGAAGTACATTCCCGGGGATAGGGCGTGTTAATGTACTTCGGAAATTTTCGGAGTACATGGCGTGTACAGTGGGACACACGCCGTGTAGTTTCCGCATTACACGGTTTCCAATCGGGCAGGCTATGTACGGAGTACACGACCCAACCCTAACCCGAAGGGACTACACACCGTGTTCATTGGACCACACGGCATGTATTCCGGAAACCGTGTGCCACCTGTTTCTGGTCAACACATGGTGTCTTAAATTCATAGAAAGAATCCAATACACGGCCTGATTTGGCGGATCAGTCAGTGCATTGAACCTAAACTACACGGTGTGTACTTCCGAATACACGCCGTGTATTCTGGTGTTATAAGGCCAGAAACATTTGGCTCCTCTGGATGAGTTCCTCTATTTTATTTTAATCAAAATTAAAAGAAAAATCCGTTTCTGTGAGGTGAACGAGAAACGAGAGAGGAGGAACAGATCTCGATATTCAGATTTCCAGAACGATTTAACATGAATTGAAATAACTAAATTATTAAATGTGTAAATCCCCAACAAAAAACTAAATAATTATAACCAACGATATGACCGCTCTGATACCACTTGTAGGTTTCGGGCACAGCGGAAGCACGTTGGTGGGTTTTCCCAACTTTAATTTTAACGTTAAACAACGTTCAATCCGAGATCCGTCATGATATAAAATGCCGAATCTTCAGAACAGAACGAAGAACGAAAAGAAAAGAAGAGTCCTGGAACCCTTGAGGAGGATCATCATATGTTGATTATAATTAATTTAATTAATGCATAAGAATTACCTTGTTGGAATTATTTCTTCGTTGATGTGTCCGGTCACGATTCGGTGATCCGTCATTGCATCGTAGAATACAAGTGTAGGATTCCTCTAGCGGTGATCCACATGTGTGTCACGTATCTCCGGACATCACCGAAGAGATCTCTGGGTGCTAGCGCGGAAGAACCTTCGCTTGCGATGTCGGCCTTCGACCGCCTTGATCCGGTGGAGGATCTTGCTCTCGTAACTTGAGGGTGTTCTTGGTGGAAAGGGAATTCTCTCTTGGCTTGAGAGTATTTCCAAATCTGTTGTGCACAATAATGGCTCTAAAAAAATGTTGGGGTTGCGAGGATATTTATAATCAGGTTTGAGTTTAATAGAGTTATGACAATAAATAAACGCGTTACACGTTTTATTTATTTCATTAACTCTTATTGAAAACCCCCATGTCGAATTATTAATTCCTTGACATGCGCCCACGCTGATTATAATAAATATAATTTAATAAAACAATATTAAATCCTCAAAATACCAATTGGAAAAACTAAACGGTGTGTAATAATTAATACACGGCGTGTACTTGTTTTTCATAAAACTACACAGCGTGTATATTTAATATACACGGCGTGTACTTTTATTTTCCATTTTTCTCCACCACATTTATTAGACCTTGAGTAATGACTATTTATTTCTTAAATAAATGTAACTGCATTACTCACTAATAAATATATTATTTTATCCACAGTATATTCTCTCGAATAACTAGTGTCAAAATAAATGCGATCAGACATCCTTAAATAATTATTAAACCACAGTCGGGAATAATATTTATTTAACTTGTTAAATTAATATTTAACTGAGATACATGGACACACTTAGTGTGTGACCCTCTAGGCCTCTTTCTCAGTGGCATTAGGTTGATCCTTCCTAAATTCCAAGGCTAGCGTCTAGCAACACGCCAAGGCAACCATAGAGAAATAAGTTAACGCCGCAATGACATGTCACCTCCTACGAATGCTTACCATGTAATATAATCCCTTTGTCTTGATATCTCCAATCAAGCGGGTTTCATGCTAGTGCCATCAACCCATGTGCTTGATTATTCTTTCTTTGACTTCCCGGAATTGAACTTTCCATACCTTACCATGGCCATGGATTTATTTAGGCTATATCAATTCCATCAAAGGTCCCGAGATATCTACTTCTGTTATGGAACGGAAGGGACAAATCCTTTCTCGCATTATCTATTAATGTGGTATTACTCGTGACGCACCCAACGTATCCTACCTCACTGCGAACAGTGTGTCGTCACAGTTTTCATCAACACATCTAAGTGCGCGAGTTGTAATACCCATTAATAATAATCTTAAAGTCTAAGGATCAATACACACGTCCGTAGATAGGAACATCCAATGACACTATGAAATGTGGATTTCCTACTAGCGGGTCTCATTCTCATAATATCCTCCTGGATATTACCAAGGGTGCACACCATGAGAAGGTGCCTCAAATTTTTATGAGTCCTCACCCCTAAAGACCTGTATTATTTGTGTCCCTCAAATAATATCATCCGGCCATAGAACATACATTCAAGAATAGTGTTATGGCACTTTCGTGTTCTCATCATAGAAGGGATCCGCTATGACCCTTTAATGCAATAGATGTCCTTAGGACATTATCACATGACATGTCACGCAAAAGAAGAATCAAGATGTGATAAGCCTTTTATTTAATGAATAAAGTACAAAGTAGTTGGTTCTAGACTGCCAACTCCAACACATTTGTCTTATGGGTCTCATATAATTTACAGAATCAAAAGATTTTGAAAGATAAAATCAATTAGATTTATAACTAAGTGAATAACTAGTTGAAGCATATAAATATTTAGAACTAGAACTACCAGTATTCTGTCCAGATTTAGGAATAAATCTATTCTTTGTAATCTGTCTCTGTCCAGGTTTGTATCCTATTCCAGTAGTGTATGTTGGTGAAACTTGCTTTCCTAGAATTTGAGTTAGTGTATCTTTTCCATTTGTGAATTTCTCTAAGTCCTTTCTAAGTTTCTCATTATACATTTTCATTTCAGTGTTCTCCTTTAATAGTTGAGCATTTTTCTATTTTTTAATAGTAGGTTCAGTTTTAACAGTAGTAGTGAGAACATGTTGTTTCTTTAATGATTTGTATTTATCCTTAAGTTCATTGCATGTCTCTTCCAGCATATTAGAATATTCAATTAATTCCTCACTAGTCATGTTTTCAGAATCAGAATCAGATTCTGCATCATTTCCAGAATAGTAAAGAATTAAAATAGGAGTATCTAAGGTTACCTTAGATGTGTTTTTCATGAAACAAATGTTGTCATGTTTTCTTTCAGAATCAGACATTTCAGATTCACTTGTGCTGTCTTCAGAAGCACTCCAGGTAGCCTTCATAGCCTTTTTGTACTTACTATCCTTGTACTCATACTTCTTCTTGTATTTCATCTTTGGACAGTCTGTTTTTATATGTCCTTTTCTTTTGCATTCATAGAAAACAACTTCATCGCTTTTATCAGATTTCTTCCATTCCTTTTTCCAGTGTCCCTTGTTGTCATACTATCCTTTTTAGTTATATTTTATGAAAAATTTATTCTTCCTATAAAATTTCTTAAACCTTATATCTATTTGAGCGATTTCAACATCACTACCAGAGTCTGAATTTTCACTAGTTGAACTGTCAGTTTGTATTTGAGCTTTATCTTTGTCCTTACTCTTTGAAGAAGTGGTCTTGAAAGCCACATATTTTCTCTTAGGTTCATCATCTTCCTCTTTATTCACCTTGAGTTCTTCCTCATACATCATGAGATTACTAATGAGTTCTTTGAAAGGCAGATCAACAATGTCACATGACTCTCTGATTGAAACAGATATGGCTCTCCATCGGTCTGGTAAACATCTCAAGATTCTCATAATTTGTTCCTTTGCTGGAACAGCCTTTCCGAGTGAATTAATTGTATTGACTATCTCATTAAACCTGAGATACATATCAGAAATAGGTTCAGCAGTCTTCATTTTAAAATTATCATATTTAATAGTATAAGTATTCAATCGCATTTCTTTAACATTGGTTGTTCCTTCATGAGAAAAACCCAAAGTATCCCAAATTTCAAAAGCAGTTTTGCAAGAAAAAATTCTATTAAACTCTTCATCTCTTATAGCACAGTACAAGGCATTCATAGCTTTATAATTATTATTGTAGGCAGTCTTTGTAGGTTCATCCCAAGTTATTCTTTCAGTTTCGGGAATTTTATATTGAGATTCTATAGTAGTCCAGATATCAAAACCCATGCTTTCTAAATGAATTTTTATTTTAAGTTTCCACTGAGCATAGTTTGTACCATTGAAGAAAGGTGGCTTGTTAGTAGCAGCACCCTCTAGTCTATTATCCATAACTAGATTTTAGAAAGATAATTTAAAGAGATAAAATTTAGAACTGATAGAAATTTAAGATCTTTAAAGATGCAACTAAAATCACAGTTGAAAAATAGAGTATTTCAAAAAAAAATACTTAAACAAAAACAAAGCCTCTGATACCAAATGCTGGTCGGAGTGGATACTCAAGAGGGGGGTGAATTGAGTTCCAATTAAAATTTCTGTTAAAATATTTTCTATTTAAAATCCCCCAAATTATAAAACACGTTAAACTGTAGTGAAATTATACAGATTGTAAATGTTCACTTAGCTTCACAAAGATTGATTAGGTCTCAGTTAATTTAACCACAATATTAAACTAACTTTTGAAACTAACCTACTGATTTACAATAAGTGTAAACACTTTCCAATTTAACTATCAAAGTATATTTGAAATAGTTTTTTATTTAAAATTAACAGTATCGAAATAAATAAGATATATGTAGTAAACTTTGAAATTAAACTAAAGGTGCAAAGAAGATATAACAAGAGGTTCAGTCTCAATCCGTGACTTAGTCCTCTCAAATTTATATAAAATTTGATCCACACCCTGGATCGGGATTAACAACTGTTTACAAAACTATCCAGGCCACGCAGGGACCTCTACCACTGTTCTTCGTGTGAAACAAAACAATAACCAGGCCACACAAGGACCTCTTCCACAGTTGAATTGGGGAAACAAAATATAAGATATTTGGAGTGAGGATTTTGATATCCTCCTGTTCAGTGCAGGAGACAGTTTGTGTATAATAAATACAGAGTACACCACACTACTCGAAAGTTAATAAATAAATCACTTAGTGAGAGAAGATAAGAGTTTAGAATGCTCTAGTGATTATCGATGCAGCTCTGGACTCATTGGATTCAGCGGGAATTCTTATGAGTCCTTCTCTATTTTTTCTGTTGAAAAACAGAGTGTCGTAGTCAGCTTGTCTTCTTCAGGAATGAAAAAGATCTCTTGATTCGTCATGTGTTATTAAGTGGTGTTGGATTGTATTCATGAGAATTCTTTGAAAGTCTGGTAATCACTTTCTTGCTCAAAAATTTTCTTCTTGTTCAGCACAGTGCTCTCGGGTGTATGTAAGTTCTTCTCATTGTATATTCACACTTGCACACCTCACTTCTGTTCTGTCTCTTGTACTGCATCTTAATCTTCCTTATATTCCACGAGTTCTGGCGGTAGTAATGATTCCCTTTTCATAGGTACGAGATACGGTTTCTTGACATTCCAACAACTATCATTAAATAACATTAATTGCATTAAAAACATCAAATATGACAGTTAGTATTATTTAAATAATATTGACAAAAAGTTAAGAAATGGTGTCACAGTGATTAAGTAAATGGTGTCTTCTTCACGGTATGATCTTCACGGTATGTCTATTTCAATATGTCTGGATCACAGTTTGTCCTTCACGGTGTTTGGGTCACGGTGAGTCCTTCACTGTGTCTAGGTCACGGTGATTCCTTCACGGTGTCTGGGTAACAGTGAGTCCTTCATGGTGTCTGGGTCACGGTGATTCATTCATGGTGTCTGGGTCACGGTGAGTCCTTCACGGTGTCTGGGTCACGGTGAGTCCTTCACGGTGAGTCAATACTTAGAAAAATATCTGTATTTGGAATTAGACCGTAATATGCAGAATATGGATTAAGTTTAACCATTGGAGAGTAAGAGAACTTGAATCATAAACATAAAGGCTTGATAACATACGTGAGATTTGTGATCATGCATGAGACTTTTAAGTAATAAAGAGAGTAATTAACATCCATAATATTTGTTATCATTAAAACATTATGAGTAGTTATTATAGAGATTGAAGAGCATTAGCAATATGTGCAATGAAGATCGAGATTAATTAACAGTAATAAGATTTGTGATCATTAATACATGATTAACACATGAGGAGTCCAACACCTATATATTTCTTCAATTCATTAGGTAATGTTTTATATCTCATTAGATATACGTGGATGGAATGGGGATTAAAACTAGTGTAGTAAAGCAATTTTTCTACGCTACTGATCTTTAGAGTGGACCTTGACTTCTAAGATGGTAATGGGTGTGAACCATGACTACCAAGATGGTATGGGGAGTGAACCCATACTATCAATATTTACTTTGAAGTGAGTCCTTGACTTATATGAAAATTATTTTATATGCTTACATGTATTCAAAAATTTCATGTCTTATTAATATATTATGCTTCCATGGACTATGTTATTTATTTACATATGATTGATGTATTATGAACTACCAATATTTTTTCCATTGTGCATGTTTATGATCGTTGATATATTGGGTATGATATTCTATTTTTATGATCTTGTTCTTATACCCTTTTTTTAGGATTATGCTTACATATCATCCTTGTTTACAATTACTGAGCCTCTGAGCTCATCCCTATTTATGATTCCTTCCCCCTGGTTATGAAGATATGTATTATGTCGGATGTGTCTAAGAAGGATTCTAGTTATAGTGAACCTAGTTGGATATAATATGGAAAACTTATGTTCTAGTGTTTATGTTTCCATGTTTCCAAAGGCACTAAACTAATATGGTCTTTGGAAATTTTTTTGTAATGTATTACGTATTCCACAAAAGTGATGTAATGGTTATGTATGAAAAGTGATATTTTCTATAAAAAACAACCCATTCATAAGAAAGAGGGAATACAATCCATGGATTAAATAATATATATAAATTATAAAATTTTAATTTAATAATTCAACCAATTCATTATGAAATCAAGTCAATCAGAATGTGGTAAATTAATTTTCATACTAATGTGATGGATACCATAATATTATCTCATTTAAAAATATTGATATAATGAAATGAAATTATTAAATGAAACTATAAACCCCCATTAATGCCTCACCGGAGTCAATGAAATAATTTGGTATACCGCACCAAGCCTTCTATAAACTAGCTAGAGGATAGTGACTAACATCGATAAGACACACACACACACACACAGAGATATATATATATATATATAACATAAATAATTCACCCATGAAATATGGAATAAATTAACACTGATATGCCACTGCAAAAACATATAAGAAATATATACAAAAATAAATGTATAATTCATGTGTGCTTAATATGATATCAGCATGTGGTCAATAAAGTAAATGTCCCAATCCAAACTATTTTTTCTCTATAATTATATAATCCAAATATTCACAATATAACGACAATGACTCATAATAATCAATGTCTCTAATTGCAACTAATTTTTCACCTATGAGGGTTAGCTCCAACAACAATATATCCCCTATTATTTTAATGAAATAAAAATGAAGTATATATTATGAAAATATTAATATCATTTCTTTTTGAAAAATTGGTTCACTAGAAACATGTCAAGGGATATATAATTTAAAATTGTAGAGATTAATTAAAAAACAAAATGGGGTTATAAAATTGATCCACGTTCATGAAAAGGGGACGTGATATATTGTGGGTGGTTTTTTATTTTATATTTTTTAATAAAGGATTTAATTTTTAACATGGTTATTATGGTGTTATTTTTTCTCGTTAATCAGAAAATAGATTAACCATTACTATAGAATAAACTTTTTAACATTATTATAACCTTACATAACTAATCATATATGATATTGATTATATTATTTAGATAGTAAAATATTTACTTCTATTTAATGACATAAAAATTTTCATTATGATTAAGGAAAAATAAACTTTTAACATTAATTAATGAAATGATTAAAATTTGGTTCATTTGGGAAATATTTCATGTTTAGAGAAGTATTATTTTCAGTTTACAATCTTGTTAAAAAAATAATGAAAAATATGATTACTGACTGACAATCATTTTTTTTATCAAAAGCCAGCTTGAGAGAACCGGTACCCAAACATACAAACACAACATAAACGAGAAAACCACAAACCCATGAAACACAACCAACATAGACTTACACATCATAAAAACCATAGTCATCTCCGCATCCCAAGCGGGATTCATCCTCACCGGTAGCCGTAGTCGATTCCTATTCTGACGACCTCTAGAATCTTGCACTTTAAACCTGACACCTGAGCTGTTCTAGAGCTGGTTGATCTGATGAAGTCCCCTTGATCAAGCATCCCTTCCTAACAGCCATTGTCACCTCACTATTCATTTTAGAGGAAGACCTAGTCCACATCGGCTATGGGAGACAAGAATAATCTCTCCTTGGACGCCTTTGTGGATTAGCTGAAACAAGCCCTTCAACTAGAGCAAGAGGCTTTTTGCCACCTTGAACCACCTCACTGAATGAACGACCAACCGGGCAACTCACATTTTCTTTACCTCCCCCAGAGATCCCCTTTATTTTACCGAGATGATCCCCCAATCCTAGACTAGATGTCCCATCTTTTTTCTCCCTATGTTGTTCTGGAGTAAGGTTCTCCATCAGAGGAAGGTGTTCACCCTCTGTAATCACATTAACCACAGTCACTATAGAAGCCTCCTTCACATCACCATCAGTCTAGAAATCTGGACTCCTATCTATTTAAACCAAGGTAGAGCACTTGTCTGCTGAGTGGTTGTCCTCCACTGTTACACCACCAAAATCAGGCCCCCTGCCTCTAGCCTAAGCAGCCTCCACTGACTGCCTCTTTGGAGCCACCTTCTCTGCAGAATCTCTACAGTCTTCGCCCAGATGATTCTCTAGATGCCCCAAGTCTCTAGTGAGAATGTTTTCCAAGTCAACAACTGGCTGCTTCTCAATATCCTCCTTACCATCAATCCCTCAAGAAGGACCAGCCTCCTCCAGACCCTCGGCCATCAAACCATCAAATCTGTTGCTCAAAGAAATAAAAGGTGTAGCCAAAGGGTCCAAGCATCTAGACTCCTTGGAACCAACCGAGTTAACCAAATCGTTAGAGAGCAAAGACCCCCCAACCCCAACCTTCCTTGAACACTCACTGACCAAGGAGCCAGTGGAGGCTCCAACCTCATGTCTTATCCTGAGAAAATTACCAGTGTCTTTCGGGTTATGCCCCTAACCTCCCGTAGCTCCAGAGTCATGGTTGTTGTTCTCAAAAGTCCCCTTACCAGGCCCACCTGGCTTACCATTCGCCCCACCAGCACCCCTTCCTCTGTCGACAGGCCCTATCGACCTCAGCTCATTACCCATCTCTAAACCTACCTCCAAACGGGAATCAACAACCGTGCTCCAAACGGGAATCAATGGTCGTACCCTATAAAAAGGTACATCAATTCATTTAGTACTCACAAAACATTTTCAATCACAAAAAACATCAAAAAATAAGATTATACCATATTTAATCATCATAATAAAAATAATAAATATCCAAGGATTATATAGTGATAAAAATTAACCGATGGTTTTGTAAGGATTACATGGTTTATGAAAGAAAACTCCAGTGATAGACTTTTTACATTTACAACATTGTGATTTCCAACAACATCAAATAGAGTAATAATAATTCACTCAATTCACACACTATGTTGAAAAGTTCCTCTAACTTTTTCCTCTAATTGAAATTTTATATGAGATATATCTTCTATATGTAACACACATACCATAATATTTTCTTACTAGCATAATAAATCATATATTTTTTCTTCTTTATTAATCAATAATATGAAACCTATATGTTTTGGGAAACACCAATATCCAACTCTATATTCTTTTATATTTAATTAATCTATGTTAATTATCTTCATGAGGTCATTTTTTATTACATATAGGGGTAACAAATATTTTACTTAATTTAAGAAAAGTGAAATTAATTAATTAAAATTGTAAATAACTATGAGTCAAGGTGAAACCCATGAGAAAGTGTTAAATTTTTATTATGGTTTTAAAATAAAATAATAAAATAAATTGGTTATGAAGAAGTTGGTGAAGAAACATAATTATTATCCTTCAATTGAAATGTTTTTGGAAAACAAAAAAAAGATAAATGAAGAAGAATTTGATTTTAGAAATAGTTTTAGAAAAATGATAGAAGAAGGAAATGTAGTGTGTGGATTTGAAAATCAATTGGAAATGTTTGAGTTGGTTTTGAATATTTAGGGATTCTGTGAAATTTGATGTATAAATTAAACTTCTTATTCATGTATGGTGTTAGTGTCGGGATGTAGAGGTTCTAATGGTCTGTTATATCCCCTCTTTAACACAAAAACACCCTCATTACCTAGGTCTTATAATTTAGGGTTTTATTGCACTAAGTATGTATAAATCATTTATTTAATCATAATAAACCAATAGTATACAATAATTATGTTATATTATAGGTTAAAAAGTTTTTAAATTAAATTAGTTCCTTTGGATTCAAAAATCAATTCTCATTAATGTATGGAATCAAAAGAGGGTTGAATATTAAATGAAAACTAACAAAACCAAATAGATTTATAAAATAAAGAAATACAATAGAATAATCTTTCTCCATTTTTATATATCTCCCAAGAACATTTTGGGAGTTACCCACTTATTCTAAAGATGGGGGAGAAATGGGAATGGAGAAAAAATTGAAATCGGGAAAGAAACTTGGGGAAGATTAATGAAAAAGGACCCTTCACTACGCTACTTCTTGATCCTTGATTTGGTCTCCAAACCTAATAATTATTATAGGTGAAATAAATCCCTATTTATAGATATCCATTGGTGATAATTTTGGATTTAAACTATCAATGATGTATTAAAAAATCATTCTTAATCAACAAATGCAGTTCCGAGTGTTAATTAGATGGGTTGGGTTATTATGGATTTCTTCTCTTTAATTCAATAACTATTTTGTTTTTATTTATCCACATGAACCTGTTTTATGTTATTAATTGTCATTTTTCTATATAAAAATCATGGGATATATCCATATAAGTTCTCTTCCATCATAGAATGCATCTAGAATATTTTGGTATATGTCATGAAGTGACAAAGATGTGTCACATCGTGACACATGTAATTCTAACCTACGGTGATTATTCTACATTATAAATTGAAATTACATCTTTTTTCCTATAACATTTATAACATAATTATTTATTTATGGTTTAAAAGATGTCTTTCCTACTATAAGCCTCGGTTTCACACTATTTAATTGTCTTCAAGTTTTGAGAAGCTCATATGTGTATCCTTTTTCATGTAGTGATGTATTTTGATGGCATTCATCACAGTTTTGGTTTTGTTTTCTCCTTTTCCACAAAATATTTCATCCTTACAAATACTAAAAATTCCATTAAATAACCAAATAAAAATAATTCTATTAATCTAATATGAATTCATTTTAACATTAAAAATCTACATGAAATGGATATATCAAATCCCACGCACAAGAATTCAGACATTTCTTCAATGATGTAATATCAACATACTAAAAATTATTTTTATCCTACCCATATTAAAAATCATTTCTAATAAAATAATTATATACAATTGGAAATTAAGTATTCAAGAATTTTCTATAAAAATTCATCAACGCCTCAATTTTCAAAGAAACTAATCAATGAATTATTTTATTTTTATTATTTTGAAACATCCAATAATATTTTAGTCATCCATTTATATTTTTCAAATTTTTATTATTATTAATTCCATTTAAAATATACCTCACTTTATTTATTCACTCAACATGATGTTAAAAATTTCAAAGGATTTTAGAACATTCCTAAAAAATAATTCAGTTACCAAAGTCTTACATGGAATCTAAAATCTATACCATGTAAAGACAGAAATGATAGATAATCATGAGGGATTCATAGTTTGGATAAATTTTCTCTTAGTTATATGGATGGTCGGTAATTAATATAGAAAAATAAAGAAAAAAGGGATATTTTAATATAATATACAATGCATCAAATCAAAATAAAATCTCAACAAAAATTTTCCATTTCAAATATCAACTCTATATTCCACCAAAAAATCTCAATGTGGAGTCATAATAAATGTAAGAATAATGAATGAATCATCCCCTCTTTCCAATTATCTTATCTTTCTTTGATAACACTGTTTAGGATAAATCTCGCATCCATCACCTATCTACAAATGATCAAAAGTTTACTTGTCTGGTAAGGGTGATTTTCTATCCTCCTAACATACACCAAAATTATTTAATATTTATATATGAGGATATGTGAATAATAACATTCAATGAAAAATATTTTGGCCTCTCTCCAAATTACAACTACCCCCCAAGAAATTCTCATCAATTTAGTATATCATGGATTATCATGGAAAACCTATCCCCTACATTTATTCATTTAAATATCATGAAATTAATTAATAGGAAGTTATAAATTGATATAATAGGATTGTAACTCTGTTTATTTCCAAAAAATTATATCCATGGATTTTATGGATTTAAAAATAATCAATAAATATTGGGACCAAGGAATATTGGTTAAAAAAATTCCAAAATCATATTAAAATTCATTATATTAAGTCATGTATTTGATAATATTTTTTGGAAAAAATAAAACAAATTGTAGCCTATAGGATATCTCGAAAATCTAATGATTATTTGGGACAAAAAATCATGGAAATCCATAAAAATAATTAAATATATTAATTCCAATATTATAAATTCAATTTTTGATAAATATGAAAAAACATTAATTTAGAAAAATTAACATGATTCGTTAAAATAATAATTTTCTAAATCCAAAACCAAATAGTTATGTCAACTAATTATTTCACCCAATTTTCAAATTTATATTTGTTGAAAAATAAATTTAAAATCATGGAATGAAAAGTTTAATTATCATTTTATGCCTCTTAGTTTTTTTGATTGAATAAATAATCATGGATGTTTAGTTAATTTCTAGTTCTGAATATAAAGAAATTAAATAAGGGGAATAAAATCGAAAAAAAATAAATAATTAAAATTATTAGTACCCTTTAAAAGTAACATTTATCATTGGCTTCAATGTTTTCAACATCAATATATTAATGATTTGTATAGTATCATATAATCCTTATCAAACATCCATCTAATGTCTCGATGGTTTTGAAAATTGAAACAACCAAGTGAAATGAAGGACATTTTAAATGATAAATTATTGATTTGGGTTGGGGTGATTTCAGGAAGCTAAAAAAAGAAATATGTAAAAACAATTGGTTGCCTCCCTAAAGTGCTTTTGTTTAACGTAATTGTATTGACCCTTCCTCATTCATTTTAAACTCATGTGATAGACTATTATAGATATTTTATAATGTTTTGGTCAAATAATGGTCTTAGTTTGGACCTATATATATAGGACATTCTTTTTCCATCCTCTCTAAAAAAACATAATTCTTTCTCTAGATAGCACTATATTGATTTCCATTAGATCGATTTAGTATTTATTCCACAATCACAAAAATTAAATGTAAGGTCATATACTATCCATACCTATTTTATTTTTTCAATCCTATTGGATCCATTCTATCTTCTTGTGACATTGGTCTTGGTCCTTAACCGATCATTAATATTTAAGTGATTTTTCTTTTAATATCCTCTTGTATGACTCTAAAAATATCATTTACTTCTTCAGCCTTAACAGAATTCTAGATATCTATTATTCTATCCTATAAAATACCATTATATTTTTCTCACATCATAATTATACAATTCTCATTTAATATTAAATCATAATTTTCAACTACCTATACTTAGATATAGTTCTCCTCTTTGTGACCCCATTAGTGCGTTCCTGGTGGACATATATGGTCTCCCCAAAATGAGGTGTACGTACACCTATTCTAAGTTCATCACTAAGAAGTCCATTAGAAAGTATAGTTTGTGAAATTTAATTTTTATGTATTCAACCAATCATTATAGAAATTTAACAGTTGATTCTGATAATTGAAGTTCAAATCAGAAGGGATTCAGGCCATCTGGTCATAAAAAATTAATATAATATATGACATGATTTGTAAACTTTCACCAAATTATGATAATGTTTTTTCAAATTTGTTATACACAATAAATATCTAGGTGAAAAAACAATTAGGTTCCTATTTCTTATTTGGTAGGTTCTTTGATACCACAACCAAAAACTCCTATGAGAGTTTAATTGTTCTAATTTCCTCAATAATATATTTTTTGGTTACCCTCATTTTCATAAATTTTTATTACATAGGAATGGTGGAGAGAATCTCTATAAATCGGATGTTCAAATTAAATTTCATAAATTGTTCAAAAAAATTACATTTTTTCTCATCAATCTTATCTTCTGATTTTCATTTGAGAAACAATAGTATGATCTTGTACTATGGTGGTATATTGTATACTTATGCCGCTTCAACCAAATTCTCCGCACACTCTTCAAGATCCACAACTTACTTTTCAACGTATTCTTTTCTCTTTCATGATTTAGGGTTATTAAATTTTACTTATCTTCATTATAGAGACATAACATTCAAATTTTCCAATAAATTTTCTATGGAGAATCCTTGAATCTCTCTTCATGATCTCTCTTTGTGTTACTCAAAAATATTTATAATTTGAATCAATTGATTCCATTCATGTGGCCTTCTGATATGTTGAGTCTTTATTCATCACTAGGATTACCATCACGGTCATGGTCATGAATGTGAACAATGTCTCTTCCAAAGTATTGACATTGTTTTTGAATGAAGGACCTTTAGGTGGTATTTTTTATACCCATATAATTTTTTTATACCCCTACCCCTGTGGTTTTTTCCACCTTCCACCCTAAAAATTATTTTTACTATTATAGTCATCATAACTAAATTTTTTTAAATATATAGATTGGGGTTTTATTTTTCCAACCATTATATCCATCTACCTTTTCAGTTGTTTAGTTTGATTCACCATATAGTTGTCATTATTTACCATGTACACACCATTTCTCTATGTTTCCTCGGTCTTCCATTGAGTGTTATTTCTCACTATTTCATCCAATAGATTACAGATTTCCTCTGAATATTTCATCATTAATGACTCACCCAATGTATCATCCTGAAGCAACATATTACACTACAAAAGACCCATATAAAATTATTATATTAAAATCTAGGAATTAATGTCATTATGATTGAATTATATAATAATTTATTTCAATAATTCTTGAGAATATTAGAGAGATTCATCTTAGAACTGATTGAAGATTAAAATAATTACCCATATATACATTAATTTTGAAGGGGGGAAGAATCACATTAAGTTATTTCTTGTTAAGTCATATCTTATAGTTATTTAATGGTGCAATAATACCATAATCTATTCACAATATCACTCCCAAAAAATTAAAAAAACCTGATTTATACCATATAAGATAAAATTTTATAGAATTAGAAGGTTTTGTAGTGCTTATGGAAACCTTGAAGATGTGAGTATGGATCTCCATGGGGGAGTATAAAAATGTGTATCCTATTGGGAATCATTTAAATTATTTATATCATGATATAATAATACATGGAAGTCACTTGTTTTATGATTATACTTAGAAAAGATCCATTTTTCTATGGTTTACCATAGTACGCCAATGCTGAAAATTCGGGATCTCTTGTTGGTAACCTAAAAACTCAATTATTCTCTATTCCCTCCATGGTTGAAACTCTATTCTTCCTCAAATACTTCTCCATATCATGCTTAAACATAATAGTTCATTTTATTTTAGCTCAAGGATAGTGTTCATGGATTATTGAATTGGAATATGAAATTTTTTCAAGAAATAACCAGTATAAAATTAAAATTCTATAAACTTATAAAATTTAAATTTAAAAACCTAAAAAGTAAAATTAAATCTACCCCAATAAAAAATCATGTTCTTACATCTCATGATGGTGTCATTGAATCTATAGGGGGCTAACCGAATATAATTTTTTAAAACTAAAAAAATTAAAATAATTAATTAAAATAGTAAATATTAGTCAGTTGAGGTCAAACCCATGAGATATTGCAATTAATTTTTTAGGTTTTTGAAATTAAAAAAATTATATTAATTTATTTTGAAGAATATGGAGAATAAATGGATTGAGTTTTTAAAATTGAATGAAATTATGGAAAATAAGAAAAGAGATAAAAAATGATTTTGGTTTTGTAACATGTTTAAGAAAAATGAGAGAAGAAAGTAATATGTTTAGGGTCTTAAAATAAATGGAAAATGTGTGATGTGGTTTCAAATCAATGGGGTTTAGGTGGAAATTCATATATTGAAATTAAATCTATTATTTATGTTTCATGTTAGATTCAGGATGAAGAGGATCTGGTGGTCTTCATATGACCTCTGTAGTAAAAAAAATATGATGTCTCCCTTTGTACAGTAATTTAAGGATTTGATGAACTATTATTATCATAAGGATGTATTTAAACCTAATTACCATAAACTATCTAATATTCATGGTATAGTTTCTTGAAATTAGTTTTGAAAATAAATTTTTTCATTTGGATATAAAAGATAGTGGTCATGAATTTAAGAAAGATAATGAGATTGAAATTTTAATTCCAAATTGAGGTAACCCCAATATATAAATAAAATAAAGATGTGTAATCTAATGAAACTTAACCATTTTTCAACATCACCATATAACATGTCAAGAATTACCTCCTCATCCTTGTGATGACGTAGAAATGAGATTGGATAAAATAAAAATGATAATATGAAGAAAACATGAGAAGAATAATTTACACCCTGTTACCATATAAAATTTATATTCTAATCATTAAATTTGGTTTCCAGTTTCATTAGTTGAGTATTTTAAATGATTAAATTGGTAGTATACCTCTAATTTTGATGTTAATGATTTTGTTTTCTAATTTTGAACATAAAACCTACATTTTTTGCTTCTCTATATGCACTTAAATTTTGTGTAAGTGAAGTACACTACGTGTAATGGTTGTGTGGAATAATCAACTAATTTAATACATTGAGTTAATGGGTTACATTATAGATAAAAGAAATATTCCATGTATGTGGAATATATCAATATTTATTTTAAAAGGAGAATATTGTTTTGGATTATATGGACCTCAATAGTTACATGACCTGTAATATTATTACACACCATGTAAACGTCGTGAGTGTGGTTTTATGAAATTTTTTCAGATGATTTTCTATTTCAGTATTCATGCACCTAGCCTCTCTAAATTCATAATATACCCTAGGTACTTGTGGGTGACTCATTTCCATCTAGATCAATTTGTTTAGAGATTTATTTCCACTGTGGTTGGATTCATCTTATCCGAGTAATCATTCCTCTGGGTTCTTCTTTATAGTTTTTGTGTCTCTGTTTTGGCTATAGTTTTCTAATTAGATCATGTTTTATATCGATCTCTTCCCACCTCATGTCATGATTTTTCTTTTGAAGGATTTTATTGTGGATTCTAACCCCAGTTTTCAAAGGTATTTAGCTCCATTATGTCTTTGAAGAAAGCATGTTAATTTCTAATATTTCCTATTTTTCTTAATTATTTCATGGGATTTGAAATAGAATTTCATTGGTTTTAGTTGAAAAGGGAATGTGTTGATATTTTAAATGGGGTATTTCATTTAAAATATAATTTTATTGATTTATATAAAAATGTATTTTTAACTCCTAAAGAATATTGGCTTCTATTTGAAATGGTTTTATAAAAATGTGTGGATAGTTCTAATGTGGTAATTGACAAACATTGTAAAGTGAGAACCTTAGGTGCATCTAGAAAAAGACACATGTAGCCTTAGTGTTTGTGAAACCACTATGAGGTAACCACATATATATTTATTGATAGGGGTAGAACTCTATATTAGTTAGAGCAAACCTTATAACTTTTTTGGCACATGATTTTCTCGTTCGTATTATCCCCTAGTCTAGAGACCAGTTGGAAGATTCATTTCTGTTTCAAGTTTTTATTGCATGATATAATATTTTGTGGATGTTTTCTCACATGAATATTTATATTTTATTATGTTTACCTGTATTTGTTTATAATTGGTATGTTTCTAGATTTACAAAATATTTCATGAAATTTATGAAAAACTAATGGACTATTGAGAAACATTTTCAAATTGATATATATATATATATATAATAAAAATCATCCATTATAATGCAATAACTTGTGAATTATTTATATTAATACTTTTATATATTTCATGGTGGTTTCATACTAATATCTTTTTCACTTTACCTACTTATTCCATTAGTCAACTCTAGACCTTTATTTGTAGGACACAAGTAAAGGGAATGGAATTTCATACCATATAGACTTCTCCTTAAATCATTGATTCAGATTTGGATGTTTTGGAGTAGAAACATTTTTACAAGGAGACTTTTTAGTTGAAAATTTTTATATTTCATTGTTTAACCCATTTATCTAAGTTTTATATCATTTTTTCTTCTTTTTTACTATGGTTTCATTTTTCCTTCTATTTTAGAATTATTTGGTTTCATTTGTTTAACTTAAACAAGTAATGGTATGACTTAGGTGACTAGTCTGGTTGACCTAGGCTAGTCTGTTACAATTTGGTATTTGAGGGGTTACTCACACCAATATGCATCAGCACTTCAAGAGTTGGTTTAGTGTCATTCATTGACATGAGTGGGATTTTTAGAATTTAAATAATAGGTGTAAAATATGTGCCTGACCATCTCCCAACTATGACTGAATCTGAGTTTCCATGGGTGGTTGGAAAACTTTTACTATGTTTGAGACCTAATATTTTTGTTCATTTAAATTAATTTTATGTAAAACATATTTAAATTGACTTACATAATATTTCTAGGGACATGGTGTGTGTAAGGACGTTTAAATTAACTAAGTGAGGAATTTATTTTGATGGACCTTTTCATTTAAAAATTAGTTTCCCTCTTTTGGAAGAATTCATATTTATAATAAATTCATATCATTTTTAATTCATTTTTTATTCTATAGGTTGGTTCAATGGTTTGGGACTATTCTCATGAGTCAATTTTCCCTATTTTTAATAGGTAATTACTCCTAGAAGATTACATCAAAATATTAGAGTGAAATCCATGAATATGTTTATGCAGGTGAACACTCTAGTGGACCCTTATTTGGTTGAAGATGTTTCCCACACCATTCACACTATGTGGTCAGTAGGAACCATAAATCTCGAAGGACTAGTAGTTCACGACTCATAATTTACCAATCAGAATCCACATATCTTCCATGGTGTCAAAGGAATAAAATAAATAGAGGATTTTCTTCATAAAATTGAGTGGATATTCAATTTTATGAAGACTCAAGAATATTCTCATTTTGGGTTTTCCATATATATGATTGAGGGACCAACAAGAAGATAACTGGACTCTATAGTTAAATTTTAGTTCCAGGATGGTAATACCTAGGTTTCTATTAAGAATATCATTAACCAAAAGTGTTATCATGAGACATTTCAAGTGAAAAATACATTGGATTTTTTGGCCATAGAGAAAGTAGAGCATACCATTCTGGAGTACTACAGCTTTTTTTATGAGTTGGTGCGTCTGGAACTGGTGGTTTTCACTAATGATTAACTGATGTCATGGAAGTTCAAGATGGGGCTGAAAACTCATATTTTGAAGATACTAGTTATATTGTGACTTTCAAAAATTATATAGGTAGTGTAAAATTTATCCTTGGTTGTGGCTGACATAGATGGAAGGATAGGTTTGGTTAAAGATTCAGTTGGTGAAAGAGTTAGCTATGGTGCATCTTCAGGTGAGAAGATGAAATGAAAGAGTGTAAATTTTATACAAGACCTATTTAAAAGATTATTTAGGGAATAAATATGTTATATACTATAAGAATAGGATACCTGATTATACCGGGCCTCAATCAATAGAGGATCCTAGGAAAAGTCATCTTCCTAGATGATTTAGCCAGATAAAACATTTCTATGATAGGTTTCCCCAATGAAGAAAGAGGGATCCTCTTTAAAAATAGGTAAACTTTTCATGTTGATGATCTCAATGGTGGTGGGTCTCATTATCATGAAAATGGTATTTATTTGTGGATATCCCAAAATGGATTTATGTGGAAGAGTATTCCTAATAGGAATCTAATGTAGGGATAGATAATGTTATATGTATGCTATTTATTTCATCGTTTATAGTTCTAGATTTAATTTATACTGGTGTTACTAATTATTTTATATCATTTAGGTTGGTTGCCATGTTTGGAAAGTTTTAAGAATTATGTTATTCCCACTAGATCTTTCCACAACCATGGGAAACATGTACGAACAAGGTTTCATGTTCCCTGCATTTCAAGTGGTGATAGATAACTTCAAGGTGTTGTGAGATTTCTTATTTCTAGATAAGGACATCGTAGACTTGATTATCCTCATGTATAGGATGATAAACACAAAGACATACATATACAATCATCACCATCATGTACATTTCTTATCTTTCGATGGGGTGAGTAATGTTTCATCGAGTGAGTGGGACTCTATATTGAGAAGGTCAGGTAATGTTGTTCCTTATAACTATATAATCTTTGTCCAGTTTTCAAAATTGTTTCTCGGTGAAATTGACCATTACATGGGGAATCAGATACATTTTTTTGTTTTTGAGTATACAGAGGTATTTCCAAATGATTTTCTCTGGTTTACATCCAAAAATAGAAATTGAATTTACTATTGACCTGATCCTTGGAACTCTTCCCATTTCTATTATATCCTATCGAATGGAACAATTTAAATTTGTTCAACATAAGGTCAATCATTATGAACTATATGTGAAAGGATTTATTCATCCAATCAGGTCACTTTGGGATTTACATATATTAATTTCTAAAAAGGAATATGGAAGTCTAAGGTGTTGTATTGTCTATCGAATATTGAATTTGGTGACCATTAAGAGCATGTATCCATTACCTAGACATGAACCTCTATTTGATCATCTTATATGTGATCATTAATTATCTATGATTGAACTATGGTCAATGTACCATAATTTTATATTCTGAGAGGAATACATACCTAAGATATTATTTCAGAGTCGATAAGGTAATTTCATCTTTCTGGTTATTTCATTCAGACTAATTAACACTCCTATTGTATTTATGGATTTCATTAACCGGATTATACCTCTGTTCTTGGAGTCTTTTTTTATTGTGCTTGTAAATTTTATCTTGGTGTACTTCAAGCCATATGAGGATCATGTTGTCCATCTATATTTCATATTTTGAACATTGAAATAACATTATATATTTGATTAACATTGATGTATAATTTTTGGATATGATATGTTATGTTTTTGGGGAATGTGATATTTTATAGGGGCGTCTCAATGGATCCAAAAATGGTAAGGATAATTATGTCTTGGAAAAATCCTAGCAACATGTTTCAAATCTAAATATTCTTGGGATTTGCTGGTTTTTATAGACAGTTTTTTGAGTATATTCAGATCCTTGATTTTAATATCTTATATAACTTCATGAATTGAAATTTTAGTGTCGATTCACTTAACAGAGGAGTATTTATACAGGAATTTAATAAATCAATTAATGATTGGTATTTGATGAGTTTTTTTCAGCCATGAAATGGGGAGTGAATATGGTTTGTGGACATATGTTATTAGCTTCGATAAAAGGAAATTCATATTTTGATAAGTGATTTATACTTTAGAAAAATACGGACACTGAGAGTTAATGCTTAGGAGAAATTCTAAATGGTGTTGAGACATCAGGTGATTTGTCTGAATCTCCTAGTAAAGATGTGTTCTTTCATAAGAGGCTGGTTTTTCCTTTTTATGTGAGATCAGAGTTGTTATTTATTTGAAATCTATCATGTTTTTCCATTCACCCTAGGAAAATAATGATGTACCGTCATTTTAAATTCATTTGTTGGTGGCCAGAGATGAGGTTCCCTTTTGTAGATTTTGTATCGAAGTGTTTTACTTGTATGTGAGTTAAGGTTGGAAAAAAGTGGTGTGTCGGTTTAATACATTTATTATCCATTATGGTATGTATGTGTGATGAAATTTAAATTTATTTAATCATATGTTTATTATGTAATCATACTGGGAAGGATGTGAGTTAGGAGATTATCGACATACTAAATAAATCAATGCATTTATTACCAATAAAATAAATGTTGAAACTGTAATAGCATGGGGACTTATAAGTTTGAGATATTATGATACTTTATGGGGTCCTCTATTTTGGTATTTCTGGTAGGCACATGTAGTTCATATCCTGGTTATGGAAAGGTTTATAGGAGGAAATGTCCTTTAGATTAAAATTGAGCATGGATTATCTTCAATGCATGGATAGACAGATGTAGAGGTATATGAATGTTCTTTATGTTATGATCTGGGATTGTGTTCCTTATTTTAGTGGATCTTGTGACAAATATTTTTCATTGGTTGAGTTTTAATATAAAAAAATATATCAAAATTCAATTAGGAGGTATCTTTTTGAGGATTTGGATGGTCGACCATGTTGATATCTCTTTTGTTGGGAAGATTTGGGAGATAGGTACTTGGTTTGAAAAAATATCATTTATGAGATTATGGAGATAGTATTTTTTATCCCGATCAATTTTATAACATCAAAAAATGATTAGAAATTTTATTTGGTCCATCATAATCAGCACCTACAATTTTTTTTGGTGATTAGGGTCTTTCTCAATGTTTCACCTCACTGGGGAACCATTCAGTTGGGTATGTAGGCTATGTCATAACTGAGGTCTATAAGACCCTTGGAGACTATTAAGAGACTTAAATGGGTGGCCTACATTCTATAATTGGTGTCTGGTTTGACTAATATTCCTGATGTGTTCTATTTTTTCTAGTAAAGGACGTGCTGACCAAATCATTCCGATGTGATTAGCTGAGTGGCTGTAAATCCTAAACCTAATACCACATTGGTTGAGTAGCTAGTTCTTATTATATATCACCAAAAAAAGTTACTATGTGGTAAAATAATAATCTAGTCCAGAAACCACGGCAGTGAATAAAATATCACTATGATATGTGGGAGAATGAGTAATTAATAGAGAAGGTGTGGCCTTCTCTTTTTGTGGGTCCAGAGTCTTGATCACTTTCTCGAGATAGAAATATTTTATTTTGGGGATATTATTACACTCTATTATCTTTAGGTTTGGAATGTTCAATCTTATCTTTGGGTTTCTTATTTCATTGGGTGAGTATTACTGACCACATAATTGAAAGGATACGTGTAATAGTGAAGTTAGATATTTTTTGTAATTTTCAACATAAAACCTAAATTTTCATACTTAACACCAGTCAATTATATAGTATGTAATAATTTTTTTTCTTTTTATATGAAAATGAGATATATATTTCATCATATACGTTCCATGAGAGTTACACGACTTGTAATTGCATTACATGCCCTTTAAATATCTCGAGTACTATTTTAATCTGGTTGATCAACTGATGTTCTATTTAATTCTACATGTAGCTAGACTCTCAAATCCCAAAACATATCTTAATGAATTTACGGTGAATATTTTCTGTCCGGATTGATTTGTTTAGTAATTCATTATTGATGTGGTTGGATTTTCCCTCTATAGGTATGTATTCCTCATAGTTCTTCTTTGGTTTTGGTTGTGATATGGGTTGGCTATGGTTTTGTAACAAGATAGTGTTTTCTAAAAATAATTTTTAGTCTCTTGGTATGCCTTTTTCTTCCAATGGAATATCATTTGGTTTCAATTCCCCATTTTCAATGGTATTTAGGTTTTCTACATCACTAAGGTAGGTGGATCTATTCATGAATTATAATATTTTTAATTACATGATTTTTTTATTGATTCCTTGAGATTTGAAATGCAATTGATTGTGTTGAAACTAAAAAGGTAATTTTTTCATATTTTAAAGGGGTTCTTTATTTTAAAAATTAATTTCCTTGGTTTGGAGAAAAATTATATTCAAACCCCAGAGAAGATTGTATTATCTATAAAATGGTTTTAAAAAATATGAGAAAGGGTTTTAACATGGATATTGGGAAAAAATCATAGAAGAAATCTATGGTTTGTCATGTAAGAGACACGAGTAGCCTTAGTGTGTGTGAAACCATTGGGAGATATCCTCTGTATATTGATTGAATTTGGAAGGAAATCATATTACTTGGATCCACCATTATTACTTTTTTTGAATCATGAGTTTCTTGTAAGTATATTCCCAATGGCTATTGAACAAATGTGAGGTAATTGTTGTTTCTCGATGTTCATTGCATAAACGACTATTTAATGGATGTTGTATCACATGTATATTAATATTTCGGTATGTATACCTTATATTTTTATGAGTAGAATTATTCTATATTTGGAAAATATGAAAAGAAAATTTTGGATATCCTATGGACTATATCAGAAACATTTTCAATTTTTTTTATTTATAAAAATAATTATAAAATTATTTTGATTCAAAGAAAGAACCTATTAATCATTAATATTAGAACATTTATAGATTTATTTTTGGTTTCTTACTAGGATATACTGATCACATCATAAAATTTTACATTTGTTAGTTTTATACCTTGTCTTGTTGGACACATGTAAAGGAAGGGGCATTCTATATCATACTAAATTTTCTTTACATCACTGTTTTAGTTTGGGATGGTTTTGAGTTGATGTTGGTCACATAAAGACTTATTAGTCTAGAAATTTCATATATCATGCTTTAAATAATCTTCTTTAGTTGTATCTCAATTTTTTCCCTCTTTGTAATCTGTTAGTATGTCTTGTCTTGCTTATATTATATATTTGATGCATTTTATTTGTTATAAATCACCCTTTAATGGGATAACTTAGGTGACTGGTCTTATTGACCTAGGATGGTATATTATAATAATGGTGGTAACACAAAATAACACAACATATAACCCCCCATGATTTCATCACTAGATTTTATACATAGAAGTGATGGTACAACTCCGTATTTATAAATTTCAATTGGTGATACGGTTGGATTTAAATCATCATCAATACGAACAAAAAGTATACTTGACTCGTAATTGAGGTATTAAGATTTTATTGTATGTCTTGAGATATTATGGATTTATTTCATTGAATTTTGTATTTATTATTGAATATTGTATCCCCATAAACCAGTTTTATGCAATGAACATTGATTTTACACCGAAAAACATTAGGGACCATCTCAATACAAGTTATCTTTCTTTTTAAAATGCATCTGAAATTTTTTGTGGTGTGCCACATCATGAATCATGTATTAATCACCTTATATTATTCTTCTATTTTACATATTGAAATTATGCCTTGTATCCATAATTACCAGATTTTAAATAGTTATTTATGGTATGAATGATGTCTTCCCAACCCCAAAACCTATGTTTCACTCGGTTTATTCAGATTCACATACCAGGAACTTCTTATGTGTATCATTTGTATTGGTAATCTGTCTTTTGATGTAATAAATTTTTTTGGATCCTTTTCTTAGTTTCCAAAAAAAATGTTTTGTCCTTCTAAATAAGAAAAATTTTATTTAAAATTTGTAAAATAATTAATCATTTAAATCAAATTTCAAGGAATTTATTATAAAAATGTATGCTTGAAATGGAAATATCAAATCCCCCACACATGAATTCAAACATTTCCTCAGATGTGGAATCTAATCATAATACAAATGATTCTTATCATACAATGATTAAAACTCAATGTTATCAAAACAAAGATAAAATAAGAAATTAAATATACATGAATCACATAAGAAAATTCATCAATGCCTCACTTTTCAATGAAACAAAACAGTAAAGTATTTTTATTTTCATCATTTGAATTAGCCATGCTATTTAATTCAATTGTTTTTATTTTTCAATTTTTTATTAATATTCATTCCATTTTATATCTATCTCACATTAATTTTATCACACTTCATATGCCTTCAAAACTAAAATGAGTAAAGAAAATACCTCGAGAAAATGTCACTTACCATAGGATTACATGGAATCTAACGTATAAACCATATAAAGTCAGAAATCACAGCAAATCATGATGGATAATTATTATTAACAAATGTATTTGATGATTAGGGTAGGTAGATACATAATGTCAAAAAATAAATTGGAAATATAGGTTTTAATCTACTATATTTTTTATGATATCAAAATCTAATCTATATAAAAATGTCCCTTTATAGAACTTATCTATCTCTTACACCAAAAAGATAAAAGTGGGATCCTGTTAAAAGTAATCATAATGAATGAATAAACCTCCTTTAATCTAATTTTTTTTTTATTTGAGAAAATTCTATTTAGGAAAAATCACACATCCTTCACCTAAAAAAATGATCAAATTATTATTGGCTTTGTAATGGTGATTTATAATCCTCCTTAGACATAGCCATTTTTTAAAAAAAACTTTCATATTTATAGGTGAATAATGAAATAGAATGAAAAATATCATATCTTCTCCCAAAATCATGATTAAGAAACAATGGAAATATCTCATCAATTTAGTATATCCCAAACTACCAAAATAACTTATCACTGATAACTGTTCTTTAAAATATGATGAAATAAATTTAAAGAAATGAACAAATGGATACAATAGACTTTTAAATTATTTCATTTCATCACAAGGTTGTTCATAGATAATATAATATTAAGAGGATTAATTCATGGTGGGACTAAGTATAAAGGGTTAAAAAAATATTCATCAATCATATTAAAATATATTTTGGTCATTCATAGCATTGATAAAATTCTAAAAAAGGAAGTTGAAAATTTTGGCTCAAAGGATGTCTTAGGAATGAAATGAATGGTATGAAAAATAAATCATTAAAATGAATATGAATATTTTAATAAATTAATAAAAATATCTTATATTCAAGGTAGTAAAAATCTCAAAAAACCATTTACAAAAAATAACATCCTCCCCTAAATCGTTATTTATTAAATCCACAACAATATTCCCATCTATACTACTTCTTTTCCCATTTTTATTATTCAAATTTATTGACAATGAAACTTAATATCATGAAATAACCAGTATAAAAATTGGTTTATTTATTATAATTTAGTGGATTATAGAAAGAATCATGGCGGGCCCTGAAATTTCATATTAAGACTCTAAAAAATTAAATGTGGGGAATAAATTTGAAAAAACCAAGAATTGAAACTCTTAATCCAATTTAAATGATTCTTTTATCATATTTTTAATAGTTCATTCCTGAACCAAATTCAAATATTTATTTTCTCTGTCTCTGTGTATCATAATTTATTTTATTGACTTGATGGGGATGAAAAATGTTCGCACTCAAATGAAATTTCATTTCATCTTCTATGAAAATTAAATGATTTTGGGTGGATTTCATGATCAAAAAAAATTAATAAAAATTATTAAAAAAATGAAGTTTATTCCTTGAATTAAGTTTTTTAACATCATTGTCTCATCCTTATGAATTTCAGCATCATCTAGCATGATATATTATTAGAAATGTTTTACCTAGTCAGGGTGTATAAATTTTCTTAGTCGTGACCTTTCAATAAGTTTTAGCCCCTGTCATTCCTATTTGAAAAATAAATCTTCCTCCTAATAACACATTCGTGATTACCATATTACCAATCCAAAAAAAATTGTAATCCAGAAAAATGAAATGGATGTTCAAGTATTATACACCCATGCTTGAGTTTCCAAAAGAGGTGGTGTCTGTCTCTCTTCCAGTGGCATCAGTTTTGGTCCTCAAATTCTATTTATTCTTTTTAGTTATTTTACATTGAATATCCTCCTGTATTACTATAGTTAACTCATGTACATCACCATATTCAAAAAAAATCCTCAACTGTGCATATTTCATCTTCTATAACTTCATAATTTTCTCTTAAATCACACTTCTTTGTTACTTGGGGTAAAATGAAACTAACATTCTCGCTAAAAAATCATAGACACATTTTTCTTCTTTATATGATTATTAGGGTGTGTTTAGAGGCCAAAAATGTTTCCCCTAAAATGAAGGATTTATTCTCCTATTCTATGTATGCACTAAGAAGTCGGCTTTGAAGTAGAATTTATCAACATTAGTTATGATATATTCAATCTATCCTCATGGAAATATCACTATTAAACCTATTAATTGATATGTAACTATATTGGGATTCAAGCCTTCTAGTATTAGGATCTTGAAAGTTGTGAATGAATTAATGTTGATACTCACACCAATTACAATTAAAGACTACTAAAATTTATTAATTCTAATAAAGGGATTATAAAATAACTTCCATGTTCATGATTCTTCTCATTAAGGTCCTTTAATACAACACCAAAACTCCCATGTGATGGAAATTGTGATAATTTCCTCCAAATTTAATTTTATGGTCACCATATATTTCATAAATTTTTCATATGTTTTCATATCTGAGAGGACATTAGAAAATTAGATGTTAAAATGAAAATTTTTACTATATTCTAAAAATATATATTTTTCTCGTCAACCTTCATTTGTACTAGTAGTTATAGAAATGAATTTTCTAGTTTGTATTTTGGTGATTCTTTTTTATCTTCGTTCTCTTCAATTAATTGTTTCACACACATTCCCATATATTAAACTTCCATTTTAACTTATTTTTATTTTTTTATATGATAAAATTCAGGATGAATTTGTTTAATTGTCCACTTTATAGAGAAGTTAATTTCAAATCATGACATGTATGTACTTATGGGAATCCTGGATGTTCTCATTGTGGTCACCCTATATGATTCTCCACAATATAGAAAACATAAATCATTAATAATTGAACTATTTTCTAGTACTTCATTGAGTCTTCCTTCATTTCTTTGATTACAAACTTGGTCAGGGACATGAATGTGTCTAGTGTCTCTTCCATTGTATAGACATAGATTTGGTGTAAAAAACATTGGGATACTTTTTATTGGTAACCCTATAATATTTATTGCAACTGATTCACACATGGTTTTTCAACTGTGAACCATAAATATTATTTTGACGGTTGTAGACAACATAATTATTTTCATTTAATACATACTGGAGGTTATTACTTATCAACAATCACCATAACCATATTCTTTTTTAGGTATTATACTTCTTCCTATATCCATATGTTATTTTCCATAATGTTTATTTCTTTCCTCTATGTTACATTAAACTATCATTGATTTTTTTCTCATCATTTAATCCAATATATTGTATCTTTCCCCTGGTGATTACGTCATCACATACAAACCCACATAAGCATCCAGAATCAACCTGTTATCCTACAAAATAACCATTTAATTTTTTTTATTAGTATTCAGGTATCAATGAAGTGATCATGAATGTTTCTATTTAATTAATTAAATCATTACAAAGAAGATTAGATGGATTCATTTCAAACATATTGGTTTTTAAAATACATAGCAATATATACATGTATTTTCATGTTATAAATAATATTTTTATTAATATGTTTCCTAATAAACCCATTTAAGGAATGAATGGTGTGTCATGATCTGAATCGATTCATGAGAAGACTACTATAAAGAATTCAAAAACAAACTTTTCCCTTCAAAATTTCATAAATTGTAATAGAATTGGTAGGCATTGAAGATATCTACGAAACACCAAAGATGTTAGATTAGATCTTCATGAGGGATACATGAGAAGTGTAATATATTGGAAATCATTGGAATTATTAGTGGATTACTCTCGAAATGCATGGTATCCATAAGTGGTTTCATTATGTTAGGATGAGATCTGTAGTTCAATGGTTTTTTGTATTCCACTAGATATCAAAATCCACATTTTATTTCAAGTAACATGATGACTTTGTTATTATTCACATCCTCTATGGACTGAGATATGTTATTACCCAAGGACATCTCAATACCAAGCTCTAAATCAAGAGTTACTTTTCCTTTTTACTGGGAGTGGAAATCATGCATTAATGTGTTTAAATCTATAATTTTACCATGAAATTTCTAGCATAATAATGGAAATTAAATAAATTAATAAACATAAAATTTAGAACCTCAAAAGTAAAAAAATGAAAATATCCTCTAAAATAGAGCCAGTTTTGATAGACCATGAGGGAATCATTAATTCTTAATGAGGATCACCAAAATAAAAATTAATAAAACTCAAATAATGGAAATTAATTAATTAAAAGAGAAAAATTAGTATCTCGAAGATGAACCCATGAGAGAGGGGAATTAATTTATTTGAGTTAAAAAAATTATTAATTAAATCGGGTTTGGAGAATATGGTGAAGAAATAGAATGTGTTTTTAAATTGAAATCGGTTTTGGTAAATAGAAAAAAGGGTATGAGAAGATTTGGATTTTGGAGATAGTTGTAGAAAATGAGAGAATAGTGAATTGAAATTTGTATTTTTCAATTCTATAGGAATATTTTGCACGTGTGTTTTCCTTAGGGTTTTGGTACAATTAGATATATAAATTGAAGATGTTGTTCATGTTTTGTAAGAGTCGATATTAGAAGGATCCAATGGTCTGGGAATCCTCTGGTTATTAAAAACATACCACATTTCCATTATTCTCTAATTTAGTTTTTAAATTCAATAAAATTATCTAGACAATATATTTAGACATAATTAACATAAAATATCCAATATTTAAGGTGTATTTTTTAGAAATTAGTTATGTTATTAAGTTATTTCTTTCAGATTCATAAATCAATGGTCAATAATTTAAGAATGTGAAATGGATTGGAATATAATTAAAAACTATCGAAACCAAAATACACAAATAAAATAAATAAATTGAATAGTCCGAACCATCCCACTTTGTCTACATCACCCAATAACATTTGATGATTTATCCCATCATCATATATATTATAGAGAAATGCGAAATTAGAAAAAATAAATAAACCATGAATGAAAATAAGATAAGAATAATGAGGGAGGAACATGCATTGTGCAACTTCTATGCCTAAAACTTGGTCTTCTGATCTGATCATTGGTAGTGTCATAACTAATCCAAATTTGTATATATGAATTGGAGATCAATATTTCATTAATTCATCATAAATGTCATCAAAAAGAATTATTGAATCTTAAATGTGGTCCCTAGGTTTATATGGCTGGCCTAGGTTATTATGGAGGTTCTCTATTTTATTCTACATTGATTATTGTCATTTTGGCCCTATAATCATGTTATGTATGGTGAATTATTATTTTATTCCATAATTTTTTTTACTGTCTCCTCACATGTTTTCTTTCATTGTAAAATGCGTAGTTAATTATTTTGTGTTTTTCTCCAAGTGACACATGTGCTTATCACATTGGGTGCTTCTTCTCCCATATGAATGGTCTTTTGCCCTTATATCCCAGAATTTGTATTCTATATATACTGATATATGTCTTCAAAACTTTCTTCCAAAAACTATAACATATATTTCACTCTGTTTCATCATTTCCAATACCTAGGATGATCCTATATTATTTAATTATTATTAAATTATATATTTTAATGCTCTTCATCACAATTTTAGCTATTATTCCTTATTTTCAATAAAATATTGAATCATTCCAATTATAAAAAATTCGACCAAAAAATTGGAAAAATTTAGCATTTAAATCCAATTTAAAGAAATTTTAATATCATGATTTTACTTAGGAAGTTGATGTATTAATCAATCTATCATTTTTATTTTCCACAAATACTAAATATTTTATTTTTAAAATTTACTTTAGATTTACGAAGTGAAATATTTGGAGAAATCAATTGATATTATTATACAATTAATCCAAAAAACATCTTCTTTAAAATATAAGAAAATGAAGAAATCTCATCATTTAACTCTTCATTATTCCCTATTAATTTTCTCTTGAAATATTTATAAATAATATTTCTTAAAATAAATATAAAAACTATTGGATTATTTTACTATAAATCAATCATTTTAGAACTCATTACTTTAATATATCACCCAATCCCTATCCAACTTATGTGATTTTTCAAAACATCAACATACACATAAACAAAATACATTATCATATATAGATTGTTGATATCTAGTTTCTATAATATGTGACACTAGATCCAACATATATGAGTAGTTTAATACTCAATTTAACCATACATGGAATATTCATCTTTGAATTAAATATTATAACACATATTAAAAATCCAATTCACACTGAATTGAAATACATATATATCTATAATTAAATGTCATTTAGATAGCTTATTTAAATTAATGTAAATTTAAATTTAAATTTTTTAATTTCATTATTTTATCTCACAATGATTTTTTTTGTTATAAAATATCATTTATGTACATATTTAACCCTCCTCATATCACTTACATGAAAACATTATACATTTCAGGAATTTATCAATGACTATCACATATTTTAAATACACATAAAAAGAAATTTATTAAATAATAAATATTTATATACATATATAAATTTTTATGACTAATAAATCTCATGAATCAATATTTTTTTCGATATTCCTTTCCAAATATTTTGAAAATATCATTTAAAAGAACATCATTATTAGTTAACATATTCTCTTACAAGTTATGACTAATTTTTATTAAAAAATATAGTTTATAGGGTTATGTAATTTAAATATTAATATTATCTACCTTTTAAGTAATCACCTTCCCCTTTTATAAGATTCCCTTTATAGAAAAACATGAACATATCACTTCTGGAACTGTTCCAAAGTGTATACCTTTAAAAATAAGGTCTCTTCAAGAACTATTATACCTCATGGGAATAAAAACCTCAAGGGTGATAATTATTTACATAACATGTTTTAATCATTAAATGATTAATTTACTCTATTATTGTTGGAATTCCAAGTAGACCATGCCTTTGTACCTGAGAAGGGGGGTGGGTTGAATCATGTGTTTTCTGATTTTACCAAATTCAAATAATTTCCATTCATATTATTCTTATTTTTATTTGAACCCATGTATATATTTAAATCGCATATGTATTATATTCTCTTTAAGTTAATATGGAATAACCGCATGAAATCAAAATATGTAAAAAAAGATTAACATGGGTAAATTTTGCAATGTTCGGCCTTGATGTGGGGAACATACTCATTATCAGGTCAAATGTCACTCATTCATGGATTCCACACTATAATTGAATCTATAATTATAGTGGGTTATATGGATCTTTCTAAAATCTATTCCACAATATTAGAGGAGTTTTGATACCATATTACGCAGGTAATAATACTCCACTCTATGATATAGGTGAAGGGATCTTTATATTTCCTTCAAAGCCTACATTTTCCCATAGTTCTATTATTCTATCCCTATTCTAATGTTAATAAACATATATCTAAGGATGAAACTACACTCAATATTATGATCTAGTTCATCAAATGTTAGTATATTTGACTTCTTTCAAGTCTTCAAACATAGCTCATGCAACTCGGCCTATGAAACTATCAAAAACATCCAGTTCAATATATATTCTTCCATTGTCAGCTCAACTAAAATATTTCTCCAAAAAATAAATGGTTTATATAATAATTAAATTCATAAAACCAAAAACTTATCTTCTCATATGGTTTATTTCCCACTTACTTATAGCCACCATTATTGAGATCCAAAAATTTACACAAGGTCAACACAACCTATTCCAATTTACTTCGCTATAAGTTTTAATGAATCCTTTTTCTTTATTAAGATTTTATCAGATCTCACAGATTTTATCCTTTATTATAGCAAACATACCTACAATAAAATTTTATTAATATATTAGTAATTTAATTTTCATCCAGGATTTCATTATGATCCCAAAAAAGAACATATGTGGGTAGTTGAATTAGTAGATCCTATAATTTCAATGCTCAAAAAATATTTATAGGTTGAAATTTTCTTCTAACTTAAAATAAATATTATTTAATCCCTAATTTTGTTTAACATGATCTAATTTTCAACCTTAAAGAGTATTCTTTTAATACCTTTATTAAATAATCCATTCTTTCTAAACATAGATGAATGAAATATTCTTTTATTTGTCTCTAAGATCAACTTCATATTCTTGTTAAACTCAAAATATTTCAACTAAAATTTCTCTTTTAATCATCAACATTGAATAAATTTTATAGAAATCATACATGGAGTGTAGATGTTTTTCATTAAAATATTCTCAAACTACTATCTCAATTACTCCTAGAAACTAAAATAGCCTTAGACTGTAATATTTAATATATGTATCATGCTTTGATGAGTTTATTATAATTCGTCATAAATTACCAGTCAATCACTTGAGCTATAATGGACTAAAAAGGTTTGATGTGACATCATATTCCTTATTCATAAAACCTAATAAATTAATGTTATTCATAAAAATACATGAACATGGATCTCCTCATTCAATCTTACTCAAAAAAATGAATATATAAAATCTTAAATAACCATAATTATTTTCTGATCATATAAGAACAACATTAAAGTAATCTGATTTAGTTTCTTTTGAAATAAATAACTATAGGGTCTCCCATCATCATTGTTTATTTATCATATCATTTCATTTAGGAATATTAGATATTGTCTTTATTAGAATGATTAGATCACAAAATAATTTGGTGTGAGTGATGTTCATTACAATATAAAATATCTATTTCATTATCCTAATAAATATTTCTCTTCATAAAATTTCTTCGAGTAAAATTGAATTTTTATCACGTAGAACATATAATTTTTTATAATTATTTAATTATCACAATTAAGAAATACAAGTATTACATTTTAAATGGAATATTTTTACATAATTTTACTCAGTCACATAAGTATTCATCTTAGCACTATAATAGTTTTTCTTGTTCATTTTTTTATGACTCTTCATTGATAAGTATTCCAAATATTATGATAAAGTCATATTTTTTCTATAATATCAAAAAATGAGCTTAACTTAATATGATAAAGTGTTATGATAAAGACATATGTGGTGGTTGAAGTCTTAAACTGATTCCTCTATCAAATTTTCAAAATATTCTTATTTTATTAAATGAGTAGGAAAAACATAAGTTGAAGTCATACATTTGATTAAAAAGAATACGTTAAACACCTAAAAATAAATGTTCATATTTAATTCAAATGTATCATTATGAATAATCCTAAATTTATAAAATTTATAACTAATTTAAGTTCTTTACAAGATCAATTTCTTCCACTGAGAAGTGGTGTTGAATCAGTGGAAAAAAAATTAAAAATTAATTTCAAAATAAATAAAGTGTTAAAAATTGTTAGAGTATGATCCTCTCAATGAAAACATATCTCAGCCTCACCCAGTCATGCATGAAAATAAAGAATGAGGAACACATGAATTTTACATGGTTCAGATCTAATGTGGAATCATTCTCCTTATTGTGGTTGGTTTCCCTCCCCAACCACAAATATTTTCATTGTAATCATAAGTGAGTTAAAAATACAAGTATTTAGTATAAATCCCATCACACATGTCCAGATTCACCCCTAACATCATAGATTTATAATGTGGAGTAATAATATTAATAACAGATGAACAAATTCACCAAGAAAACCATGTTTCTTATGCACCAAAAGATAAATATTTTCTTCTAAGAGCCTCTAAAATATGAAATAAATAATTTCCCATCATAAAATCTTGTATTGAACTAAAAAAATAATCTCAAACTCAAAATAAATCTTCTGATCCAATGAGATTCATCATATAATGATCATTTAATATCTAATAAAGTCTTCACACTCTTCTTATATATTTTACAAACATAAAAAAAACTATTTCCAATTTCCACAACTGTTTCACATAAAAGAAGAATTATCAAAATTATTTACTCTATAATCAATGTTCCAACTCAAATACACTCATTTTTCCCTTTTCCAAATCATTCTATGTGTCCTGATAGTTGACAAAGTAATTAAAAAAACTAAACAATTTTTTTATAGATAATCATGATAGAATTATTACTAAAGATTGAATAACCATATTCATGTTTTTAATGTCGGGTTCAGGGTGTGAAACTTATCTTAATAAAAAAAATAAATCACCATTATTACTTCATATAAGGCCCCAGCCTTAAACCTTACATAATCTTGAGTTATCACAAGATTACACGTTGAAGATCTTTTCAGGTTTAGAGTTTTAGAGAATTAGATCATAAAACTTGCATTACATTCCACATATAAAAAAAGTGGTTACATAAAGATAGTATTCTTCATTCCCATCAATGGAAACATATTTAAAAAAAACATGGATTCTTTCTTGACACTTCCTTGACACTATCACCATATCATGTACCTTTCCCTTGACCTGTGAAAAACATTTCAAAAAAACTTGGGATGAGCATAAAAAGCTCAGTAAGGGATATAAAAATATGGAAAGGAAACATGGGTACATATATACATAAGGATGAGATCATACTTTACCCATAAAACATAAGCACTTTAACATACCTCATCAAATCATGAATAAATCATAGAAATCATAAGACATAAAGGTAACTTGAGGCATTCATAACATTCTTACGTAGGGAGTAACCCTCTTGGTTACGTTTGGAATACCCATCACAGTATATTCCCTAAAATCTCTTCGGAGAAACCTTAACGTTTCACTCCTTCGCGTTACCCAATGCATTCGAGAGCTATATCGGGCTCACCCGCCCTTAGTTTATCACGGAACCACCCGTTTTCATAATAATGCCCAAGAACCATAACATAATCGTATCACATAAAACATGCATAAAGGAAACATAAAATTTCCACATTTCAATCACAAGATATCAATACAACACAAAAAATATTGTGAAAACCATTTTCAATACCAAAATAAAAGAAAAGTAAAACATGGTATTTATTTTTCTTTTAAAAAGAAGGTATGGCTTGTAGAGGAAGCCGAAACTCAAATAACGGTCACAACGGCGGAGAAGTCGTTGTCGCCGCATACGTACGACAAAAACATTCCCTTTTGTCGTTTAGTAAACGCTTTGTATAAAATAGATTCCTTTTGAATAAACGTAAAAGTCAAAGGGGTTTATACACCATATAAAAAAAAGTTGTTTATAAAATAAAATATGCCTCAATGAAAGGAGATTGAGACGTAGTCCCATACCTCGTATCCGACTTGACCCGACCGTCCTTTAATCTCCTGAATAATAAACTTGAGTTAATCTCTACTTGCTTATGAACCTTTTTTCAAGTTCATTATTCCTTTTATACCATGTTATGAACATCATGTAATCATTTAAGTTAATAATGTTCATTTTGTCGGTATTTGGTTCTTAAGTCAAAAATAGACTTCTTACACTTACATGTTGTTAATTTGGTCAAAGGTTCATTATATCCAGAATGATATTAATGATTTGGTTAACATATATATCATATATATTCATCAAATACATGTATTTATAATATTACAACACATTTAGAGGTAAGAAATGAAATGCACCATTCATGGAGACGGTAAGCCGTACGTACGCATGAACGCTACTTCCATTTCTATTTCATATTTTTTGGAATGGAATCATAATGATATAATAGTATATTATAATTCAAGTATAATAACATATATAATATCATTAACGTTATCCTTTACACATCCCATATATGGTACTAACGAATAAAATCACTTTCAGGGGGCGGTAGTCCGCACTTCCTAAAATGAAGATATCGTGTTTACCCATAATGGAAACCATAAAGGTATGCCCAAAATGGAAAAAACAGAAGCTTAAGGAAAACATAAACATATTATATATCTTATATAAAAATAGTGACATCATAATGTCCACCTTTGAAGGTGTTAAATGAGTATTGAACAATCATCGTTTCGGGAGGCAGAATTTCGCCATCCACGGAAACCGTATGTTCTTTAATCATTTGATGTAGTTGTGTGAGAGTGTAGCTCAAATAAATCTTATAACAAAATCATAGTATATTTAAGATACTGTTCTTGTTACAAAAGAGGTAAATAAAAAGAGTTTAGGGGGTTGGAGAAGCAAAATAAAACAAATGAACATGAGAGAATGAATTACCTTTAAAAGTGTAACTCCTTTTGATTTGAGCCTAAAGGCTTCCTTTGAAAGGATTCTGCCCAAAGGGAATCCTCTAGGATGAGTAGAGGTATGTGGAGAGAGTAAATGGGTAGGGGTTGGCCGAGCCAAAGGCTTGAGGAGTGTGTGAAATGAGGTAGAGGTGGGGTCCTTTTATAAGAGGAGAGGAGGGGCACTTTTGGAAAGTAAAGATAAGTTACTTTATTTTAAAAAGCTTTTCGGATTCAAAAGGTCCCACATTGATATAATTCGTGGATAAGGTGATAAGGGTTAGAAATACACTCATACAATTGGTTTTGGCCATGTGTAGGTTTTAGATTTTTCATTATCTTTCCATTTTTTTTAAATCGTTAAATAATGAGTTCATCACTGCATCATCATGATGTCATAAATAATTTAATTTATTTAAAGTCTAAAAATTATAAAAAAAATACTATGACGTAGGAAATCGTTTTAGCTTTCCAATTACTATTTATAATCAAAAATATGATCTTTATAACCCCATGTAAAAATTGTTTTTGTAAAACATATTATGTTTGTGTCATTTTTACTTTTACATTAAATAAAAAGTTATTTATGTCATTTCCCAACAAAAGAGAATCTATGGGGTCCCCAAGTTGACCCATGGCTTGTCTTGGTCGGCCATGACACAACCAATGAGGTTAGGACATGTGTCAAGCTCATCTCATTTTATTAAAGCATTATTTTTACCTTAAACTACACTAATTACCACTAATCGCGATTAAAAACTTAATAAGTTACTATTCACCCAAAAATTATTTTAATCTCATTGAACCACATTTTACTTCTTAATGACAACCATGTATGTCGGATTTTTGAAATTCAAAACACAATGATGGGAAATTTTCATTTAAACAGAAAATCAGTTTTTATAAGTACCACTTAGTGGTTTCACTATTCATCAAAAATTGAAGTTTTTCAGAAAATTACCAAAAATTCACCCTAAGCTATATTTGATATTCCGAATTCAAAAATGAATTCTATTTTACAAAATTCAAATCATATAAGTCACTTTAATTAATTTAATAATTAATTCCCGCTGCCAGAGCAAATAGCGTGTTTTTATAAAACAATAAGTATCAAAAGATTGACACCAGTTTAAGTCTAATTTCAAAGTGAAATTGATTCCAATGACCATCATTGGATAAAATGGTAAAACATATTCTAATTTCACTTCAAACCCAATTCAAAAGATAATCTAATCATATAAATAAATTAGATTAAAAAGCAATTTTGATGTAAAATGCAGTATTTTTCACTATTCATTAAAAAATGAACATTGTCAGAAAAATACCAAAAATTCACACAAAGTAAATTTTGATGTCCCAATAATAAAGAATAAGTTTATTTTGACAAACATAGCTTATAAAATTGTCAAAAGATAGATTTAAAAATGGTTTTCCATCAAAAGGAAGTAAAACAATCTTTTAAAAATATTAGTGTATTCCATGCTTAAGATGGGATTTATTTTCATTTTAAGCCTCTAAAACACTATCTTATTCATTAATAGACATAGATAAAAATATATATTATTCATTACTTACTTGGGATGTTACATCCTTCCCCCCTTCAGAAAATAGCGTCCCCGCAATTTATTTACTTATCGAATAAATGGGGGTACTTATCCTTCATTGCATTTTCAGATTCCCATGTTGCCTCTTCCATCATGTGGTTTTTACACAAAACCTTTAACTGCTTAATCACCTTATTCCGTAACACTTTCTCCCTGTGGTCAAGAATCTGGACCGGTTGTTCCTCATAAGATAGGTTCTCTTCCAGCTGAACTACCTCTGGACTCAAAACATGAGATGGATCTGGCATATACTTTCTCAACATCGAAACGTGAAAAACATTGTGTACCTGAGATAATCTCGGAGGTAAATCCACTCGGTATGCAACTGATCCAACTCTCTCCAGAATTTTTTATGGTCCAATGAACCTTGGACTCAACTTTCCATTCTTACATCACACTTTTCCAAGGAGAAACCTTGAGAAAAACATGATCACCTACCTCAAAAGATAGATCATTCCTCCGGTTATCCGCATAACTCTTCTGCCTGCTCTGAGCTGTTCTCATGTGTTTCTAAATCAGCTGAACTTTTTCTGCCATCTCTTCTACCAATTCTGGTCCCATCAACTTCCTTTCACCCACTTCATCCCAGAAAGCTGGAGTTCGACACCGCTTCCCATATAATGCCTGAAATGGTGCCATCTGTATAATGGAATGAAAACTGTTATTATATGAAAATTCAACCAAAGAAAGATGTTGGTCCCAAATTCCCTGATAATCCATAGAACAAGCTCGTAGCATATCCTCCAATGTCTGAATTGTTCGTTCTGACTGCCCATCTGGGATCACGATCCGATACAATGGAGAGAGGAACTCCATGTAACCTGACTATCTCTTTAAGATACAAACGGGAAAGTTGATCTAGGGAAAAAGTATCTCCTACAGCAAGGAAATGAGCAGATTTGGTCAAGCGATCAACAATAACCCAGATTGCATTATTACCTCGAGATGTCTTCGGTAATCCAACAACAAAGTCCATGGATATATTCTCCCATTTCCACTCTGGCACTGGTAAAGGATGAAGCATCCCTTTCGGTAACTGCCGCTCTGCTTTAACCTGCTGACAAGTCAAACACTTCACAGTAAAATCAGCAATATCTCTTTTCATTCCATCCCACCAGTAATACTCCCACAGATCTCTATACATCTTAGTACTGCCCGGGTGAACTGAAAACGGAGAACTATGAGCTTCACATAACAACTCTCTCTTCAACTATGAATCACAAGGCACACACAATCTCTTCCCAAATATCAAAACGCAATCATTATCAATGTTGAATTCAGGCAACTTACCTTTCTGAACCAGCTCTACCTTTTTCTGCAACTCACTATCTTGCTTCTGTTCTTGCTTGATTCTATCTGATAGAGAAGATCTCACTGATACCTAAAACAAAACAGAAGGACTTCCTACACCAACAACTTCTATGCCAAAGTTCATCAAATCCTTAACCAAAGGATCATGTTCCAAACGCAACATTGTTAATGAAGCATTACTTTTTCGACTCAAAGCATCAGCCACTTTATTTGCTTTTCCCGGATGGTAATGAATTGTACAATCATAATCCTTGATTAATTCTAGCCATCTCCTTTTTCTCATTTTCAACTCTTTCTGAGTGAATATATACTTTAAACTTTTGTGATCAGTATATATTTCACACTTTACTCCATACAAATGATGCCTCCAAATTTTTAAAGCAAAAACAACAGCAGCTAATTCCAAATCATGTGTAGGGTAATTTACCTCATGAGTTTTCAACTGTCATGAAGCATAAGAAATTACCTGATCATTCTGTATTAGGACGCAACCAAGTCCTTTCAATGAAGCATCACTCTATATAAAAAACTCACCATTCCTGGAAGGTAGTTCCAAAACTGGAGCATTCACCAATCTTCTTTTCAATTCCTGAAAACAATCATCACATTCTTTTGTCCAGATAAACTTAACACCCTTCCGAGTTAGCTTAGTCATTGGACTAGATAACCGTGAAATATTTCTAACAAACCTTCAGTAATAGCCCTCCAAACCAAGGAAGCTACGAATCTCGGTTACATTTTTGGGTCTTGGCCATTCTTCCACAACTTTTGTTTTTGCAGGATCAACGGTTATGCCATCTTTTGAAACAATGTGACCAAGGAAAGAAATTTGTTGCAACCAAAACTCACACTTGCTGAATTTTCCATACAGTTTCTTTTCTTTTATGGTTTGAAAGATAACCCTTAAATGTCTTTCATGCTCCTCTTTACTTTTAGAAAACACCAAAATATCATCAATAAACACAACCACCATTTATCACTTGATTCAACTGAGTCATCACTACAGTAAACTGCTCAATTCTGATTCCGACCATCTCTGGTTGCTGATTCGGAAAGTCATTCTACTTTGTATGCCTTCCCTGAAAAGCTTCTCTGTTTTCTTTACGGAAAACCATTCTGAACAAACATGTCTTAGATTAAGCAACATGGTAATCTTCAAATGCTATATCATTTCAATTTGACCATAAAAAAAATATTTTTGGATAATCATTTAACAAAATTCTAACTCCTAAAGTTATCTAAACCGACCTCTGATACCAACTATAAGTCCCCAGCCTTAAACCTTACATAATCTTGAGTTATCACAAGATTAAACGTTGAGGATCATTTCAGGTTTAGAGTTTTAGAGAATTAGATCATAAAAATTGCATTACATTCCACATATAAACAAAGTGGTTACATAAAGATAGTATTCTTCATTCTCATCAATGGAAACATATTTAAAAAAAACATGGATTCTTTCTTGACACTTCCTTGACACTATCACCATATCATGTACCTTTCCCTTGACCTGTGAAAAACATTTCAAAAAAACTTGGGATGAGCATAAAAAGCTCAGTAAGGGATATAAAAATATGTAAAGGAAACATGGGTACATATATACATAAGGATGAGATCATACTTTACCCATAAAACATAAGCACTTTAACATACCTCATTAAATCATGAATAAATCATAGAAATCATAAGACATAAAGGTAACTTGAGGCATTCATAACATTCTTACATAGGGAGTAACCCTCTTGGTTACGTTTGGAATACCCATCATAGTATATCCCCTAAAATCTCTTCGGAGAAACCTTAACGTTTCACTCCTTCACGTTACCCAATGCATTGGAGAGCTATATCGGGCTCACCCACCCTTAGTTTATCACGGAACCACCCGTTTTCATAATAATTCCCAAGAACCATAACATAATCGTATCACATAAAACATGCATAAAGGAAACATAACATTTCCACATTTCAATCACAAGATATAAATACAACACAAAAAACATTGTGAAAACCATTTTCAATACCAAAATAAAAGAAAAGTAAAACATGGTATTTATTTTTCTTTTAAAAAGAAGGTATGGCTTGTAGAGGAAGCCGAAACTCAAATAACGGTCACGACGGCGGAGAAGTCGTTGTCGCCGCATACGTACGACAAAAACATTCCCTTTTTTTGTTTAGTAAACGCTTCGTATAGAAAAGATTCCTTTTGAATAAACATAAAAGTCAAAGGGGTTTATACACCGTATAAAAGAAAGTTTTGTATAAAATAAAATATGCCTCAATGAAAGGAGATTGAGACGTAGTCCCATACCTCGTATCCGACTTGACCCGACCATCATTTAATATCTTGAATAATAAACTTGAGTTAATCTCTACTTGCTTATGAACATTTTTTCAAGTTCATTATTCCTTTTATACCATGTTATGAACATCATGTAATCATTTAAGTTAATAATGTTCATTTTGTCGGTATTTGGTTCTTAAGTCAAAAATAGACTTCTTACACTTACATGTTGTTAATTTGGTCAAAGGTTCGTTATATCCAGAATGATATTAATGATTTGGATAACATATATATCATATATATTCATCATATACATGTATTTATAATATTACATCACATTTAGAGGTAAGAAATGAAATGCACCGTTTATGGAGACGGTAAGCCGTACGTACGCATGAACGCTACTTCCATTTCTATTTCGTATTTTTTGGAATTGAATCATAATGATATAAGAGTATATTATAATTCCAGTATAATAACATATATAATATCATTAACTTTATCCTTTACAAATCCCACATATGGTATTAACGAATCAAATCACTTTCAGGGGGCGGTAGTCCGCACTTCCTAAAATGAAGATATCGTGTTTACCCATAATGGAAACCATAAAGGTATGCCCAAAATGGAAAAAAACAGAAGCTTAAGGAAAACATAACCATATTATATATCATATATAAAAATAGTGACATCATAATGGCCACCTTTGAAGGTGTTAAATGAGTATTGAACAATCATCGTTTGGGGAGGCAGAATTTCGCCATCCACGAAAACCGTATATCTTTAACCATTTGATATAGTTGTGTGAGAGTGTAGCTCAAATAAATCTTATAACAACATCCTAGTATATTGAAGATACTATTGTTGTTACAAAATAAGTAAATAAAAAGATTTTATGGGGTTGGAGAAGCAAAATAAAACAAATGAACATGAGAGAATGAATTACCTTTAAAAGTGTAACTCCTTTTGATTTGAGCCTAAAGGCTTCCTTTGAAAAGATTATGCCCAAAGGGAATCCTCTAGGATGAGGAGAGGGATGTGGAGAGAGTAAATGGGCAGGGTTTGGCCGAGCCAAAGGCTTGAGGAGTGTGTGAAATGAGGTAGAGGTAGGGGCCTTTTATAAGAAGAGAGGAGGGGCACTTTTGGAAAGTAAAGATAAGTTACTTTATTTTAAAAAGCGTTTCGGATTCAAAAGGTCCCACATTGATATAATTCGTGGATAAGGTGATAAGGGTTCTAAATCCAATCATCCAATTGGTTTTGGACATGTGTAGGTTTTAGATTTTTCATTATCTTTCCATTTTATTTAAATCGTTAAATAATGAGGTCTTCGCTGCATCATCATGATGTCATAAATAATTTAATTTATTTAAAGTCTAAAAATTATAAACAAAATACTATGATGTAGGAAATATTTTTATCTTTCCAATGACTATTTATAATAAAAAATATGATCTTTATAACCCCATGTAAAAATTGTTTTCGTAAAACATATTATGTTTGTGTCACTTTTACTTTTACATTAAATAAAATGTTATTTATGTCATTTCCCAACAAAAGTGGATCTATGGGGTCCCCAAGTTGATCCATGGATTGTCTTGGTCGGACATGAAACAACCAATGAGGTTAGGACATGTGTCAAGCTCATCTCATTTTATTAAAGCATTATTTTTACCTTAAACTACACTAATTACCACTAATCGCGATTAAAAACATAATAAGTTACTATCCACCAAAAAATTATTTTAATCTCATTGAACCAAATTTTACTTCTTAATGACAACCATGTATGTCATATTTTTGAAATTTAAAACACAATGATGGGAAAATTTCATTTAAACAGAAAATCAGTTTTTATAAGTACCACTTAGTGGTTTCACTATTCATCAAAAATTGAAGTTTTTCAGAAAATTACCAAAAATTCACCCTAAGCTATATTTGATATTCCGAATTCAAAAATGAAGTCTATTTTACAAAATTCAAATCATATAAGTCACTTTAATTAATTTAATAATTAATTCCCACTGCCAGAGAAAATAGCGTGTTTTTATAAAACAATAAGTATCAAAAGATTGAGACCAGTTTAAGTCCAATTTCAAATTGAAATTGATTCCAATGACCATCATTGGATAAAATGGTAAAAACATATTCTAATTTCACTTCAAAACCAATTCAAAAGATAATCTAATCATATAAATAAATTAGATTAAAAAGAAGTTTTGATGTAAAATGCAGTATTTTTTCACTATTCATTAAAAAATGAACATTGTCAGAAAAATACCAAAAATTCACACAAAGTAAATTTTGATGTCCCAATCATAAAGAATAAGTTTTTTCTGACAAACATAGATTATAAAATTGTCAAAAGATAGATTTAAAAATAGTTTTCCATCAAAAGGCAGTAAAACAATCTTTTAAAAATATTAGTGTATTCCATGCTTAAGATGGGATTTATTTTCATTTTAAGCCTCTAAAACACTATCTTAATCATTAATAGACATAGATAAAAATATCTATTATTCATTACTTACTTGGGATGTTACACTTCACATGAATTATTTTCAGGGCATGAATTTCTCAGGATCATGATTATTCATGGTGTGAATTAATGATTAATTATGTGAAAAAAGTTTAAACAAAAATCCAAATTGTTCTTCAATTATTCCTAGTGGAAACTCACATCATGAATTATTTTTCATCGTGTTAAGTGATTTTTCTATAAGCAAACCAATTCCTTCTTAAATATACCTAGAAATATCTCATGGTGTGAATTCAACTTCACATTCATAATACCTATTGTTATAACTTGAAAACATCCATACAACCTCAAAAACACATTTTAGAAACATGAAACTATCTTCCATGATGTATATTCCATTTAAATAGGATCAAGTACTATCATAACTAGTGAACACCTCATTAGATGATTTTCAATAAATACAATAACCCAACCTCACCATGATCTATGGGATCATCAACCATATTTAAACCAAGATACTAATACATGGGGTTACTCACTCATCTTCAATTTATTATCTATATAATTATATGTAGAAACCTCAACTATAGTAAAAAAATCTAATTTTGATTTATTACAATTATAATACGTTACAAGGATTCATATCTCAAAGGACTAAATAGTTTTATAGTATTAGTAAACTAGATACATACATGATTCTTGCATTTCATTTGAATATACAAATTACAACACATTTTTTTTCTAGAATAACATTATTCCCTCCTGATTATACTTATATATAAATCATATTAAACTTCTAAGATTCTTTAGAATGGAAAAAAATAAGGGCGAGATCTATTGATCGATAAGGATTAAATACATAGTAAGATATCATGAATCAATAATACAAATCAATATGGAATATTAAATAATTGAACACACATGCCATGTAGCTAATAAAATGATAAGGAAGTGAATCTAGATAGAATATAAATATGAAATTCTCATGGATAATAATTGATATAGAAAGGTAAATAACCTAACTCACATGACATTTAAATAACTTGACTATCATGAAAATATAATTCAAAATCTATTTGGAAAAGAAATAAATTGAACACAAATTACATTTAAATAACTTAACTATCACGATTGGACAAGTGATAATCAATATGGAGAGGTAAATAATAGAACACACATTCTAATTAAATAATAATATGAGAATCAAATTAATCAAATGATAATATCATTGTTAAAGTATCATGGATAATAATAATTAAATTCTAAATGAAGTAAATACATAATTATTGGATGTCATGTCTTAGTCACATGGTACCAATAACATTAAGATATATCCTCAATAGAGTTTAAAACTACTGGGTAAAAACCCATAGGGTTTGGCCAATAGATTTTACAATATCTTACTAATTTTCATCACGATACTTCTGATACATCAAGAGGCTATCTATATCTGGGCCCCTCCCATTTCTGCATGACCAAATCATCCCTAATATATCTAATATTGATTTAATTCATGAAGATTGTGACTTATCATTGAATATCCATAATGATTAAAGAATACATAATTATAAATATTTCAAAAGATAAACAAGTAAATTTCAATGTAGAATGTGGTTTGTAAAAAATGATATACGGTTACGCAATTATCATATCCATGATAAATAATAGGGATATTTAGGAGAAATTTAATTCCCATAGTAAATTGAATAATTCAAGGAAACTTTAATGACTACATAAATGAATCAATTGAATATCAATATTTCTTTTTGTCAAAATGATTATAAACAATCCATGGGAAGAATAAGAATTGTATCAATAGAAATACCATAAAAATATCTTTAAAATATTCTTAAGGAAAATAACCTTTTTACTTTGAAAATAAACTCTTAAAATTAAAATTTCACATAACATTTTTAAAATAATTTTCTTTGAAAATAACCTTAAAACTTATAAAATAATCTTTAAAACATTTTATTGGTCAATATGATAAGAAATCTTATTCTTACCATAGACGTTATAAAAAATATTCCTTTCACTTTTTTAGTAAACTCCAAAAAATAATTATTTTGAAAACTACATGAATATTACTTTCAAAAAAATTTAAAAGTAAATTTTAGTAAATTTTATTTAATAAATCTTTTGTGAAAGGGTTAAAAATTTGAAAACAATTTATAAATTATGGTTTTTTTAGAAAATGGATTTCTGACCAAAGATATAAATGAAGTCAGATTTTTGTTAAAATATTTCCTCCAATATTTTAAGTACCAAAGGGTGGAAAATGAAATTATTACTTAAAAAATCCATGAATAACCAAAGGATATGATAATTAATTCATTTTATTATCCAATAATCAAATAATTTTCTTCAATGTAAATTCACGCATAAATAATCCCAATTAATATGAGACTCTGAAATAAACTCTTTCAAATATCATAATGTTGAAGTGATAATTAAAAATTGAATTGGTTATGTGTTTTAAATGTAAATCCATATAAATTAAGTGGATATAAAACATAATATAGTAAAAATTAAATACACACATAATCATAGAACATCAAAGACAACTAAGAAGTAATATAACCTAATGAAATAAACTTGAATTATGAAATTATTTACCACTTGGTATCATTCTTATCAAATACCATTTGAGAAATAATTAAAATGGATACTTAAAATACCGTCAATTATTAATGAATTATGATATTACATGTCAAAGTTGATGTATATAAACTAAATAAAAGAAATTAGGTGCATAACATTGAAATATGACTCAATTAAGATAAATTGAGATAAAGTCCCTTACAAAGATCATATCATTGAATTGGGGATTAGTAAATGAACTTTTTATATTTATAAATTGAAATTAAAGATAAAAAAAGAAAATAAATCATAAAATAGAAATATTTAATTTCACAAATAATTATAGCATGAAATAATCAATGAAGTAGATGTTTAACCCAATGAATAAAAATTGAGTTAAGAAATCCCTTACATCACTCTTCCTTTTATTTAAAAATGATTTAACCTCCTATATAGTGTTTTTAAACATGTTATTAACTTATTAAAAAAACAAATTAATATTTATAATATCATATATGATCATCTTATCACCCTATCATTTTTAATATTTCATTATTCTCTTTGTTTTGGGGGTTAATTTCCTTATTTTCTCATTTGAGATTTGTTGTGAATGTTTTGGTTCTTGTGCATATGATATAGTTATATCATATATATAATAATAATAAAATAATAATTATCATATTTTTTCATCCATTATACTTTTAAAAAAAATCCTTAAATATGGTTGTAAGAAATTAAGTATGTTAAATTCATAGAGACATTATGTTGTATGTATGCATGAGTAGCGTTTACATTTTTAAAATATAATTATTGAAAGGAGATAAAAAATATTTTATATTTCCATAATTATCATAATATCATAAATAATATATTATTTCATTAAATATACGTATATATATCATCCATGTGGTGTGGTAACAAAAATAGAGTCACATCACTTTATGATGGCGGTAGTCCACATGTTCGCGGATGATGTTGTCATTTTTCAATCTTTAAAAATGAAAATTATATATTAACAATTCATAATGATAAATATGTCATTAATATAATAATTATTTTGTTTATATCACATATATTCATTAAATATATCCTTATTATCTTCCATGTACCGTGTTACAGAAAAATGAATCACATCACTTTGTGAGGCGGTAGTCCACCATATAGATAAGAGACCTTATTCTATCCACTAAAGAATGTAATGTGAAATGTTATATACTATATAGTTAAAATATATTTATATTTATGTTATAATATCATATATATAATTTATTTCTATCATCATACCCAAGCATGATAGGTTCTAATTGAAAAAAATAGCACCAGTTCACGAGGTGGAAGTTCGTCGTACACGTGAATGATGATTTCGTAACCCATTTGAGGGAAATGGTGATGGTTGAGGGTAATGTACTTAACATAACAACATATAATTATATTAAATATATTTTAGTTATTAAATCATCAATTTTTCATAATATGTTAATGGTGTGAGGGAATAAAAAAATAAAAACACTCATTGAAGAACATTACCTCTTCTTCAGGTATCCTCCCTAGGTTTGCACAAAAATACTTCCTATGTTAGATTTATGCCCAAAATATGGAATTTGGGATGATATGAGGGAAGTTTATAAGTTTTTTGGTAGGTCATTTCTGAACTAAAATGGTTTTAAGGTTTGAAGAAGAGAGGATAGGGTGGTCTTTTACGAGTGAGGTGAGTGACACACTTTTGAGTTTTGAAACGAAAAAGGTGTACCCATGTTTTTTACACAAAAAGGGTAAAAAATAGAGTATTCTCAAAACATATACATTATAGGGTCGGTATATTTATATTAAATATAATTTATACAAGTTTTCATGTCATTTTTACCATTTTCTTTTTAGCTTAACACACAAGTAAATCTATCTTTACTTTAACTGCGGTAAATAATTTTTGTTGTTTTTACTATTAATTTTGGTAAAAAATTAAGTTGAAATTATTATAAAATATAAATTTTTCTGATTCAAAATATGGAATATACTTTTACAAATTCAATTCATATAAGTGTAAAATATAAATTAAAATTAATCTCGTATACGTGATGAGAAAGAGTGTTTTTAAAGGGAAAGTGTTTAAACGTTTACAAAGTTTTTATATGAAAATTCAATATGAAAATGATTCTGATGACCTAAATTTGATTAATATATATATAATTAAACTAATTTTACTTTAAAACCAATTAAAAATATAATTTACCTTTATAAATAGTTTAAACTAAAAGTCATTTTTCAATTAAAATTCAATATTTTTCACTATTCATCACAAAATGTAACATTTCAGAAAAATTCCAATAATTCAACCTAAGATAATTTTGATATTATGATTTAAAAAATTAATTTCATTCTAAAAAATAAATTTTATGGAATTATTAAAAAGTAATTTTAAAAATGCGTGCAAATCGTGATTAAAACGTATACTTGGAGTATCCAGATAAAGATGTATTTCTAGGAAAAACCACATAATATCTACCATAAAAAAACATTAGAATGATATTATATACTTATCCCTAAATTATATAATAAGTATATTATCCCTAATGTATGTTTTAATAAATCTATTCCCCGTGTTTTCTGTTAAACTTCCTCTAATACACACTATAGAGACCCCAACCCTAGTAGACCAGTGCTAGTGTCTTCTTTATTACATTGTCATAAGATACAAGGGATCACATCCCATATAAAAAAATTGTTTACTGGGATTGGTAAACTAGATACGTACATGATTCTTTCATTTCATTTGAATATAAAAATTACAACACATTTTTTTCAATAATAAAACTATTCCCTCCTGTATATCCTTGCATATCCCTCATAGTAAACATCCTGGATTTCTGTGAAGGAAAAAATAAGGGTGAGAAAAAATTATTATTAAGGGTTAATTATAGAGGAATTTATCATGAATAAATAATAATAATAAATATTTAATGGTAAATAAATGAATACACATTCCCCGTAATCAATAAATAGAGAAGTAATTGCATCCAAAGATAATATTAATACAAAAATCTCATGGATAATAATCAATATGGATGGGTAAATAACTAATAAAACATTTCATTTAAATAACTTCAGTATCATTAAAATATAAGGAATAATAAATATATAAAGGTAAATAAATGAACACACAGTCCATTTAAATAACTATATTATCATGACAATATAATACATAATCAATATAGAAAGGTAAATAACAAAACAAAGATTCCATTTAAATAATAATATTATAATTAAACGCTTCAAGATATAATATCATTGTGAAAATATTGTGAATAATAATAATTAAATTATAAATTATGGTAATGATTAATTATTTTACTTCATGTCTCAGGCACAGGATACCTCTACCATCAAGATATATCCTTGAGACAGTTTAAAACTAATGGGAACAAACCCATTGGGTTTGGCCAACTGATTTTATGAAAGATTTCTGATTCACAACATAACACTATAGATTAATCTAGGGGATATCTATAACCATTACCCACTCATGTCTTCATGTCCAAATCATCCCTCCTATATCAAATAATAGATTTAATTCATGAATAATCTTCCTTATCATCAAATACATATTGAGTAAAGAATACATAATTATCAATATTTCCCAAGATAAAAAATAACATTAAATATAGACCATTGTATGTAAAAATAATATAATATTTAATCAATTAACATATCCATGATAAATAATATATATATTTAGTTTATATTTAATGTCCATAAGAAAATGAATAACAGAATGGAAAGTTAATGACTATAAAACTTAATAAAGAAAGTGAATTTCAATAATTTTCTTGGTCTAAATAATCAAAATCCATCCAGAGGAAGAATAAGGATGGTATCAATACAAAACAGACACATTGGATTAATAATAAAGGTTTGTTTTCATTGATGAATATTAATACCATAAAAAGATATTTAAAAACATTCTTGTGGAAAGTATACTTTTCATTTTAAAAATAAACTTTTAAAACAAAATTTTCACAAAAAATTGAAAATAATTTTCTTTAAAAATAATCTTTTAGAATTATAAAATAATAATTAAACAATTTGACTGATTATGATGGTTGTAAATTCCTTTCTAGTCATACACATTAACACAAATATTCCTTTTAATTTTTTTAGTAAAATAGAAACAAGAATTATTTTGAAAATGACATGAAGTTTATATTAAAAAAATTTCTTTTAAATTAAAATTTGGTAAAAATTTCTCTAATTAGTCATTTGGAAAATAGTTTAAAAAAATTGAAAACATTTTCGAAAATATTTTTTTGGTAAAACAAATATTTTATTGAAGAGTGAAATGAAATCATATTTTTTTAAAAGCATTTTCTTTATTTTAAGTAACTAAGAGTGTAAAAATTGTACAATTTCTTAAAAAATCATGAATAACCAAAGGGGAATAAAATTAAAAAAAATTATTATATAATGATCAAATAATTTACATTAATGGAAAGTCAAGCATTAAAAATCGTAATTAAAATGAGATTCTAAAATAAACCCTTACTAAGATCAATACATTAAAGTGAGAATTAACCAATGAATTTATTACGTTTTTAAAATCTAAATCCACATAAAATAAGTTTATATACAACATAATATAGTAAAAATTTAATAAAGAGGTAATCAGAGAATATCAAATACAATGAAGGAGTAATATAACTCAATCAAAAGAAATTGAGTTGTGAAATTTTTTATCGCTTAGAAACATTATTTTTTAATAACCTTGGATGAAATAATTCAAGTTAAAACTTAAAATACCATGAATTATTACTTAATCATCATATTAAATGTAAAAGGATAATTATATACATTGTATAAAAGAAATTAGTAGCATAGCATTACAATATGCCTCAATGGAGAGAAACTGAGATGAAGTCCCTTAAAAAGATCATATTGTTGAATTAGGGATTAATCAATGAATTGATTATGAATATAAAATTTAATTGAAAATAAAAATTGTAAATAAAAAAATATCAAATTTAATTACACATATAATCTTAGCATGAAATAATCAATGAAGTAGAAGTTTAACCCAAGGAATGGAAATTTAGTTTAGAAATATCTTACCACATGCTTCTTTTTAGTTGAAAATAATTTAACCATATGTATAGTGGTTTTAAATATGTTATTAACTTATACCATTATCATATTAATATTTATAATATCATATATTATCATCTTATCACTTATTCTTTAATAATCGTTTTTTATTCCCATTGTTTTGTGTGTTAATTCCCTTATCTTCTCACTTGATATTTTCTATGAAAGTTCATATTCTTGTGAATATTATATTGTTATATCATAACTAGAATAATAATCATGAAATAATTTTCATATTTTTATATCATTTATACTTTTAAAACCGATCATGAAATATGGTTTTGAGAAATGTGGTGTGTTACGATCATGGAGATGGTAGGTTGAATGTACACATGAGTAACATTTCTATTTTTCAGAGATCATTATGGAAAGTAGGTAAGTAATATTTTATATTTCAATAATTATCATAATATTATAAATACTCTAAAATTTATTTAAATATACTTATATATATTATTCATGTTGTGTGGTGATGAAAAGAGAGTCACATCACTTCGTGAAGGTGGTAGTCCACACGTACAAGAACAATGTTATCATTTTCAGTGTCAAAAATAAAATGATATATTATATTTTAATAATGATAAATATTTCATTAATATAATAATTATTTATTTAATATCACATATATTCATTAAATTTTCTTTATTACCCTCCATGTAATGTGTTAGTGAAAAATGAATCACATCGCTTCGCAAAGCGGTAGTTCACCGTACATATGAGTGACGTTATCATATCCCCTATAAAATTGAATTTAAAAATTTTATAAATGATATAATTGCTCCATATGTATATTTATGTTTTAAATATCATATTTATACTTTATATCCATCATAATACCCAACTTTTATAGGTGGTAATAGAGTAAACAATAACATCGGTTCGTGAGGAGCTAGTTTGTCGTACAAATGAATGATGATTTTTTAACCCATTTAATGGAAGTGCATATGGTTTTATGTAATAAAATTAATATAAAAACATATAAATATATTTAATATACTATTTTTATTATATCACCATGTTTTAACTATAATTAAATGAGGTAGAGGAATAAGTAAAATAAAAACACTCGTTGAGGAATGTTAACTCTTTTTCAGGTATCTTCCATAGGTTTGCACCAAAAGCCTTCCTAGGTTGTATTTATTCCAAAAATAAGTCTTATAGTATTATATTAAGGAATTTGTTAAGTTATTTTTCCTTTTATTTTCTAAACCAAAAGGATTTTAAGGTGTCAAATATAGAGGATATGGGGTTTCCTTTTTAAGCGAGGTGAGTGGCACACTTGTAATTTTTTTTAAAAAAAGTTGTGCCCATGTTTATTACATGAAAAAAAGTCCAAAATAGAGTACTATAGATACTTAAACATTATACGGTCTAAATATGGACATAAAATAGATTATATAAAATATTTTTGGTCATTTTAACCCATATATTTTTTGTTTATCCTTCGGTAAATCCTTTTTTACCATGACTATGCTAAATAATTTTTACAGTTTTTACTATTAATTATGGTAAAAAACTAAGTTTAACTCAATAAAAAATATATATTATTATTATTAAAAAATTTATATCATTTTTTATAAATTCCATTCACATAAGTGGGAAATTTTAATTTTAAATTAATCATGTAGACATGATGAGAAAGCGAGTTATGAAAGAGAAAACGTTCAAAAGTTTAAAAAAATTATATCCAATTTAAATATTAAAATGATTAAAATTACCTAGATTGGAAAAATATATATATAATTGAAAGAATTTTACTTTAAAATTAATTAAAAAATATAATCTAACTTTATAAATAATTTAAATGAAAAGATGGTTTTCAAATAAAAAAGTATTTTTAACAATTCATCGAAAAATGAAACATTTCAAAAAAATCACAAAATTTACCCTAAGATAATGTTGATATTTTTATTTCAAAAATAAATATCATTTTATAAAATATATTTTCTAAAATTAGTTAAAATCAATTTTAAATTATACGCACAAAGCATGACTAAACCGTCTTTTTGAAAAAACACTATCTTCAGAAATCATATCTTTTTATTTAAAATGATTATTATTTTATTTAGAATAAATTGATAACCAAAATTTTATTATTTTATTTATTAATATTCATACCTTCCAATTTAATGGTTATGTTTTCATAGTATACAATATTACAGTTCATTTATACTTAGGGTTGTGTGTTCTGTAAGATATCGAAGATATTAAATTTAAGGAAATATATTTCATGGGTTGTTTAATCTTGGTGTTTTTTGTTGAATACACTATTAGATACAATGTTTGTATATTATAATATTAGTGTATTTCATTATAAATACCCTTTAAAAACCATGAAGTAAAGTATATATCTTTTTTTGATATAATTGACATCATAAATTCATTATGCATGGCCACTTCATTAAAATACAACCTACTCAAATATTAAATCAGAAACATTTATCAGATAGAAAGGAATGTGCTAAATTTGTAGGTTGATACATAACAACCAATATTACACCATTACTTTGTGATTATTTATGAAGGATAAATAATAATTTCATTAAGATATTCTTCTATTTCCATGTTAGTACATATAATTTTTTCTATAACCTCATTAGTAATTAATGATCAATATTCACTTATTGTAATGTTAAACATAAAGAAACATATCGACATATATATATATATCCTTCATAATTATTGGAAGAAAATTACTATTTAATATTATGATACATTTTTTAACTCAAGGATTAAATACCCAAAAAAAATTAAAAATATTGAACAAAAAAATTCTTCAAACTAAAGAGGATGCCTACACTACCATAGAATTTAAATTTCAAATATAATTCCAAAAATAAAACATAAATTGTTAATAATAATTTTAAGTAACTAGATATCATTAATGATTCAAAATATTATGTTTTTTCTTCCTTTAAATGATCTAAAAGAGTCAAATAGACATCACTCAATGACAACACCATGTTATTTCCATCTGTACCCATCAATTTTTATAAACACACTAGTAATATCATAAATATACTTTGAATTTTCACTCATTTTTCTACATAATTATAATAATACTAACATAATTCATACACTCTAATATTCCCCTTTAAAAGTTTTTAATAAAATTCAAAATCAAAATTATTAATATACTCAATTCATCTTCAATGCAACAAATTTAAGTCTCGTTGTGAGAAAAAAATACTTTGAACTTTGATGAGTTGAATAAACATTGAATATATATTTAAATTAGTAAAATATATATATATTTTATTTATGAATAACTATATTAAATTTTAATTCATTAATTTAATATGTCTTATCATTTATTCATTTATTAAACAATCTATATGTCTTTAAATTATCCCCTTGAATGGGAATGTATCACAACCCTTATTAAAAGTAATTATACTAGAAAAATATACATCATTAGATTCTAATAATAATGATATTATAGGTGAGTATTTTCTTATATATATTTTATAAATATCTTCCAGACACATCTCATACCATTTATATTTCATACCATTTCAAATTAATTTCATCATCAATAAAGCCAATTTTGAGAAATTGTAAATAAATAAAAGGTGATATTAGTCCATCCTAATAATGATTCAAATATAAGAAAACCATTCTTAAGACCTTTATGAAATAAAAACCTTTAATTCATCTGGATATATAAAATTTACTCCTTATATATAATATTCCATAATAAATTTACTTCTTGGAAAAAATAATTTAGAAAAATCATGTAAGAATTATAATCTATAAATACTATAATATGCTATAAATATATCAGCCACATTCTACAACAGATCTAAAATAAATTAATAAATTATAAATAAAAATGAATTAATTGAGTATTGATATCTATTGAAAATTTATTTCATCAAATCAATTTGTTTTATCAGGTAATTATTAACCCCAGAAGGTATTACTATAAACTCACAATTCTCATATATAAATCATTAAGCTATATTTGAAATATATTCTTAAATAAACATTATCTTGTGATATATTAATATTAATTAAATATTTCGATACTTCTTATCCTCCTTCTTCAGTTTAAAAAAATAATTGATTATAGGTGTAGTTTATTTATTCTTTACTATTTCATAATTCAATATTCGATAATCATTTTATAACTACACAGTATTATCTAGTTTTAAAAAAAAGTATTTCCAAAGATGAAACACTCTGTCACATAAATTCCTTTTCCTATAGATTATTAAGATTCACCTATGACTATAGTAACTCTATATTTTTTATGATATAATAAAGAATGATATCAAAATGGTTTCTTGTTTTGGGAAATAAGTTGCTAAAAAATTCCATTTAACCTTTGGTGGATGTCCTGAAAAGTATTTAGTAAATACATACACATATATATATACTATTTTTAGTTACTTAAAGTTATTTTTCTATTCTACTATTCCCATGACCATCCCAATTAACTAATAATACAATTTAATAAGGTCCTAAACAGTGTGGTTATCTTGGGTAATATTAGAGTCCCATTGTAGTTGCAATGTGTGAACATTACTAATATAAACTCTATAACCATAAAATTATATATTGTTTCGTTTAGTTAAAAACAATGATTCTCAAAACCTAGTAAATTTATGTTATGATACCAAGTGTTTTTCTTTAAAATAAGGCATAAAAATTATAAGATGGGGGTGAATTGTAGTAGAAAATTCAACTCATAATTTTCATCCATCTCAACATGTATATTTATTGGAAATTTGATATTAAGATCAAATAATAATTTATCACAGTAAAAATATCAATACAATAGAAATTAAATTAGATATAATATAGAACTACCCTACTATATCAGTAATAATAGAGGAAATTAATTTTTTTTAAAATTCAAAATATCAATAAAAAAAGTAAAAAAAAGTGAATTTTAAAATACAACATAGTTTAAAAAACAATTCAAGTAGTAAGGGTTATAATACTTAAACTCTAAAAATAATATTATTTTTGACCCATATTTTTAATCAAATTTATTAGGGGGATCGATAAACTTAATCCAAGGAATATTTTATCCCTTTATCCATAATCCCTTATCTAAAATATAACAAGGATTATATATCTTCTTATCACTAGAATAACTTGATCAAACTAATCAGAACAAGATTTACCTTCTTATACATGCAATTTATTGATCACAAAGGATTGGATAAAAATCTATTTCCTATCCTAGAAAACCCTCTATATAAATGATCAAAATCATAATTAATACAATTTATAATTAAAATAATTGTATAATTAAATCCTCACATAGTGGTAGTTCTTAAGAAACATTCAAAAAGTATAATTACACTAATGGGAATCATTCTCAGTTTGAACTAGTTGAAAATATTCAAAATAGCCAATATAATAACTTTCTATTTAATTAATTTACTATAATTATTGATCCTACCTTTTATGTTTTGATAACATTTTTAGAAAATATTGTAAAAAACTCAAATGATCTAATTCTCCATTCTTTGGTGTCAGTTGCAATAGCATCACAGGCAATAATTGTATCTTTTGGTGAATCCATAACCATATGGATTTATCCAATGTCAATAATTTTAACAACTATAATTCTTCTAAAATAAATTAATATAATCTAATATGAAACCTCAATTCTCTATATTTTCATGTTTGCACTTAAAATTCAAAAAAAAATATTTTACCAAAAAATCATTATGTACAAAAACAACTAAAACATCACTTGTATTTATGTGAAGTTATTATAAAATATATAGAGATTTTTAAAACAAAGGAAGAAGATAATTCATTAAACCAATAATCTACCCCTTTTTAGAAGCATAAGTAGCATAGTAAAATTAATAATATTTACTGAATTTTAAAGATATACTTCATATAAGTTCTAATAAAATATATTTCTTATTTTTTACTCAAAACATAAAAAAAAACTCATAATTTTGAATTTTAATAATTAGAATAATTATTACCCTTTGTTAAGGAAATAAAAGGTTATCAAATTCACAAGTTTTATAACCATGAATCTATAAAAATATAACTAATTCTTAAAAAAAACTTCCCCCTTATGAATGACCAAATACTCATACAATTATTTTCAAATTTCCACATTTTGTGAAAACTTATATGATTTTCCTCAAATTTCTCCTATGAATAAACACTTACAAAAAATATACATTTTTTCTCAAATTTATAAAAACCTCTTAAAAATGTTCTCATATTTATCCCCCTTTATGAATTTAAAAAAAGAACATAAAGTAGAAAAAAAATGAACTAAAGTAGTGGAATAATTAATTAGAATAAATAAAAACCTATGAAAATTGATTCACTATACAAACTTACCCATGAATATAAATTTATCCCCCTCGATTATTAAATAAATTCATAGAGAAAGTCATGAAATATATATTTATTAAGACAAAAAGTTATCAAATTTTAGATATTTAATCTTTTAGAAGTTATCACTTGATAAATATATATGATATTCTTCATTTGAATATGGTTTCATAAAAACATCAATGTATAATTTCTCCTATTTTGAAGTATTGAAGGAAAATACCTAGGAAAAAATAACAAAATATAAAAAAATAATTATTAAGTAAGACTTAAAATTTATTTTTTGTTATATATATTTATGGTGAAATTATCTTCTTTTTATTTAACCTTAAAAAATATGAAAATATAAAAAATGAGGTAGAAAAATTTTAAAAATTATTCTCGCACTCCCATGTTATTTTTAAATGTCATGAAATATGTAAAATAATAAGTGAATTAAAGATCATTTTAAGTTGATCATTCCAAAATGTTGTTTCATATATTCTTATATATATATATATATATATTTAAAGGTTTTAAGAAAAATTAAATAATCTATTCTTCATTTTTAATACAGTAAAGAATATTATCACATTATTTTGTATATACCCATTAGAAATGGTGTATTATATGTGTATGTGTGTGTGTGTTTCAATTTATTTATATTCTATATTTAGAGAGAAAAATATTACTATGTTTATCACATAGAATTTTTGTTCGAGTAGAACTCAAAAAAAATCCACCTGTGTTTGTTGCATCCACAACACTTGAGGCAACAAGATCAAAATTCGACATATTCAACCTTAGTAGTAGAAAGTTTAATTGAGGGTTTATTCATGATTGGAAAATAAACTAAATATTCTCTTATGTTGTAATCTTATTAAGTAATTTACAACCTATATCTTTGGGATCTATATAACTCATAAATATAAATTCATTTCATAAAAAATAAAATAGTCTAAGTTTAAAAGTACCTTTAAGATAATGAAAAACAATCTTAAACTCTATTAAATGTGATTCCTTTGGATTTTTTTTTAAATCTGGAATATAAACTCATAGAAAACATAATTTCTAGTCCACTATCTATTATGTATAATAAACATTAGATCATCCATATATTATTTTTTTAATCAATCAGTTTTTAGGATTCATCAAAATCTATTTTATGATAGGCTTCTACCAAAGTCCTTATTGTTGAAGCATTACTGAAACAATGACTTTTTAGTAAATCACTAATTTATTTATATTGAGATAGATTATTTCCTATTTGTTTCTTAGTTATTTTAAAATCAAAAAAAATTAATCTCTCCCATCATTCTCAATTGAAACACACTTTTAATAAGTTTCAAAAAATCATCTAAAATACTTTTTGAGTTCGACTAAAAATATTATCATCGATCTAAATTTTAACAGTATTAGTTTCATTAAAAATATTTTTATAAAAACATTTGGATTAGTCATCCTATTAAAAAAATTATTTTAAAGTTAAAAATCCAAACAATCTATCAGACCAAGTGCTTTGGGTTTATTTAAGGTAATAGATTGATTTAGTACATTTATATACATGTTCCAAAAATGTATCATCTTTCAAAATGGGGTGTTATTTGACATAAAATTATTCCAGATCATATTCATTTAGAAATTAAATTTTATAATAAAATTATAATAATGTAAAATTATTATGTGCTATAAAGGATATTATGATTTGTGTAGACTTGATCCTATATATCAATGAATTTTTCTCTCTATAATATATTCTTTTTCTTCTTAACAATAACCTCTAACAACAATCCTTGATTTATTCCTTAAAATAGTTCGATTTTAATCATATTTATTTTGAAAACCCTATTTCAATCCTATAACCAAAATTTCATTAAGATTATCAACCTGTTTTTATACTTTATTATATTAAAATTGAAAATTCCCTTCTTTCCTAGACCTTATCAAGCTTTCATCACCAAAGGATTAAGCTTCCATTTTAAGATAAAATTATGATAAAAATGTATAATTATCATATTTATTTCTTAAGTATTATCTAGTTTTAATGGGTTATCTTGCGCTTTTAATTTTATTATTATATGTATAAATTCATAATATAAATAATTTTTAATGTAATAGTGTATGATTATACTCAACTATCATTTGAATATCTTCAATTTAAGTGTATATCAAAAGACTCTGAAGTGTGAATGGTTTGTATTTCATCCATTCCAAAACTAATAAGTAGTTTTATTATGAAAATGGAAAATAAAAATAAAATTTGTATTATAGTGAGAAAAAATCATCTATTCATCCCAAAAAAAATATAAAAATAATATACACTTACAAAACTTTATGTAAATTTCAAAAGAATTCAATTTCATTGTGATACTATATTATTTTCCTGAGGTTTTTTTGTTGCCAAAAATTTATTTATAAAACCTTTCTTACTATAAAATGTTATGAAAATAGAATTTAAAAACTCCCACTCTGATCACTTCATAAAATAATATAATTTATGCTTTCTCATTATTAACACAATAATGAAAACTTTTGAATCAAAATAAATATTTATGATTTTGAGTACGAATATTGTTTTGAGTAAATATAGTGTAATAATTGTCCAAGACATAAACATAGTGCTTTCACCAAACACTCCTAGTTATTTTAGAAAAATATAAATCAATTCTCACTAATTGTAAATATTCAAAAGTTGACACTTCAATAATTGGTTAAAAACTATAATTATGTTTCCATACAAATTGGAATGGATCATAAAAAATTTTAAAATTTATTTTTCTGTAGATACCTAACATATCCTTTCCTTAAAAGTTTAGATAATTTTAAAAGGTACTAAAAAATAATTTTTTATTTAGAAGAAATTAAAAATCATTAATTAGACTTAAAAAAGTATATTCTACTGTTTAAGGCCTTTTAGATCTGGTGTGTAATCATTTTCATGCCAATTAAAAGATAAAATGAATTTACCATCTAAAAATAGAACCATAAATTTATCCTTCCTAATGTTTATAATATAAAACTCATTTCAAAGATAATTAATACTTAAGAGTTTATTCATAACTATAAAAATAATCAAAAAAATTGGAAATTAATTTTTTTCTAGAATATATACATCACATGTTTTTATGACTTCACCCTTTGTGTTTTATCTATATATAACTCACTAATCATTCATCTTTTTCAAGTTCTATAAGTTGGAATCATCTCAAGTCTTATTTTAAGAACAATAACTATCCACACACCACTTTTTATGGATATTGGTACACAACCTATTTTCTTAATATTAACAAAACTATATTCTTGGTACTCAAACATTCTTTGGTGTGGTTATGTTATAAAATAAATAATTAGGAACCCAAATATTTCAAACTCTTTTACGTTGAAAAACTACTTGATTTACATAAATATAATATTTTTAAATTAAAAAACATTAAAATCAATTTAAAGATTAATGAATTTTTCAGTGACCTCGCCTTTAAAATTTAGATTAAATAGGTAATCTTCTAAAAAATGTAATTTTGATTAAAAATGTGATTTATTATAAGTTTAAAATATCCCATTAAAGTTTGTGGATGGTTTCACATATTTTCACAGTATGATAAAATTTCCCCCACTAGAAGTAAAATAAGTAGTTTCATTAAACTGTAACTTTAAATTTTAGTTTAATAACTAATTTCTGATCATTAGATATTGAACAATAACTATATTTTAAATCTAATTTTGATGAATGTTTTCAAATTTTGGATGTATGTTTTGAAATTATAATGATTTTTCTAGTTATATTCACATTAATAAAATCATATTTATTCTTTATATTTCTATTATCATTTTCTATAATATTCAAAAAATTAAGTTATTTCATCTAAATAGGTGAATCATCCTTATATTCTAATTAATTAACCATTTATTCTTCTGAGAAAGTTGAATAATCATCATTTGAAGTATGTAAAAAATTATAATTTAAGGTTAAATTTGAAATAGATTTATTATTTACTTTATCCAAAAGGAATTTTTTCCTTAGGAATAATTTCATAGAATCCAATAATCTTTTGACTCTCGTCACTCGCTTCTGATGAACTATCATAAGTTGTATATCCTCCACTTCCACTCCAAGGGTCTAATTCTATTAGAAATTTCATTTCATTTTTATAATATCTCTTAGAATTATTTTATTTTATCTTCAATATAATAAAAATATGATATTATATGACCAATATTCTTATATTAAAAATAAGCAACATATGAATAATATTTTATCTCAAGTATTTACCTTATGTATTTATAATGATCAAACCAAAAAGTAATTATTTCAAATAATTTTATTAATTATCCTCACAAGTTGGGTAAATTCATTCCCATTATCATAAGAACTACTATGATAAAAATAATATATAAAATTCTTCGTATAAGTCTTTAAAGCATTTGATCCACTATAAAAAAACAACAGAAGTAATATTATTGAATGTAGGTGTAAAAGATACTCCATTATTCATTTTATCCTTTTTAGCATCTATCCTTAATCAACTCAAATATTTTATAATATTTCACATTAATTCATAATGAATTATCTAATTCAAGTGTTTAGTTTAATCAATCATAGTATTTCTATACTCCCACCCTTTGAAAGTATATCAATAATTTTCTCAATCAATAGATCATCTGAAAATTCATTCTCACCATGAGACTAAAAACCATTCAATATAGTCATTTAAATTTTATGAATTTGAGAAATAAATTATCCAGATAGAAAATAAAAAACTTTATCATCTACATATATCACAATTCTCAAGGTTTAAATGGATTTTGATGATTTGAAGTGTGTAATCTCTATCTTCTTTTAAATCACTTTTTTTGTTTCACAAGATGATATTTGACAATATATATTTCTCATAATTTAAACTGATGAAGTATTTCCCACTTATTAATAAACCTAAAACCAAATATTTTCATCTCTGGTAAGAATATAAGAATCCTTATTTTGAATAACATTATTTTTAGTCATCATAAATTAAATATTCACACCAGTATTAAAAACAAAATATTCCATAAGATCATGTCAGTACTAATAAGACTTCTATAAACAATTGGATGAAGGTTCATATCCATACTATCTATTGATTTAAAAATTATTCCTATAATCAAAAAAAATGTATTTTCTATATTTCAAAATTACTATATGGAAACTGAGATATGAAATTTAGATGAAACAATGGAAAAAATACCAGGCTCAATCTCAAATGTTGAGACTAGATTTTCTACCAAGTGTTGATATCGGTCAAAAATGATTCATATATCCTATTAAACTTAAGATCTGATAACAAGTGTAATCCTAGATAAATAAGTTTAGAATACTACAAGTGGGTGAAACATTGTACTAAAAAATAACTCACATTTGTTTCTGACTCATGGTGTATGTTTATAATAAATTTGATATTCTGATGAAATCACAATTTCTCATACTAAAAATATAAATGAAATGGAAATTAAATATTTCAAAAGATAACAATAACTAACTAAATTAATAATCATATCAAAAATTGTGTTTTTCAAAAACAAACATGATATCAAAAATATAGACACAAAATATAAATTAAAAATGTACTGAATTTTAAATAACATTGTTTGGAGTAAGGATTACAATACTTAAACCCAAAAATTAAAATTTTTGCTGATATAAATTTTTAATCAAACTTTTAATAAGTATTTATAAACCAAATCAAAAGTATCCTTTCTTACCATCTTTATAATACCTAAACTATAAACCAATAAAAAAGTGTATTTTTCTTTCTAATCTCTAGAAGCTTTCTATCAAGTTGATCAGAAAAATCACTTTCTTCATATCCCAATAATCCCTTGATCACTCAAGATCATAAAAACCTCTATCTTCCTAATATTAAATTTCCTCAACCTCAATTATTGAAATTAGAATTAATAATAATAGAAAATATTATGAACTTTAAAAATACATCCCCATGTGGTGTTATATCATAACAAAACACTAGTAAAGTAAAATTACATTGATTTAAATCACTCTCAATAGTATGTATTTGTACTCCTTCAAAATTACTAACAAAAGGTATTTGTATACAGTGAATTCACTTTACTTATTTATATTATACTTAAAATATAAGGTCCTATTTATAAAATATGTTGTAAAAAATCCAACTATTCAATTTTTTATTCTTTGTGGTCTGTTAAAAATACATTTGAAGTAGAAACTCTATCTTCTGATGGACTCATAATCATAAAAAATAATCCATTAAAATTAATTTATGTTAATAGGATGCTTCAACATTTAGTTAATGAAATATGACATAAATCCCCATTTCTTGAAATTTTAATCTTTCATCATAACATTCCAAAAAAAATTAGAAATTTATTCAACAAGAAGACAACTAAAAACACTACTTCAAGCTATGTCAAGTTCAAGAACAAAAGAAGAAAAGGATTATTTGACATAACAATTGTGAAACTTGATTTTACCCAATAATACCATTCTAAATATCAGTTAAAACATTAATATATCAAGGAAGAAAATATTAAAAAGTATTTCTATATCATGTATAAATATTGTATAAGATGAGTACTTGATTCCTTTTCCACCAGTTCTACTAAGGGTGTATTAAAATTCCCAGAATATGATATGGATTTCAAGTAGAAATATATTTAATTTACTACTAATTAGTATTTCAATTAATAAATACACACCCATATCAATAAATACATATATTAACATAGAAGATATCAAAATAGAACCTGGTATTATCATAATTCTTTCCACACAATCCTCTAAGATGACATTAGTTACAATCATCCTTTGTTTTAGAGCTAACATACGTGATCCATAGATCTAATTAGATCCTCATGAGAAGAACTCAAATTATCTATTTTGGTATTCTAGAATATATAAAGGATAATATGATTTAGGTTTACTGGGATTACCTTACTTGAGGTTTCTCATACTTTCAAATTGACACTACTTCTGGTGACTTTATTTCAAATGGTAAATAGGACTTATGGATCTGTTTTGGATTATTCTATGAATAATGTCTTTTTACATCTTATTATATTCACTAGATTGATTATTGCCTCTATTATGACGGATAAGAAAATAATTTTTACTTTAATATTCCATTATTTTTTCATACACCATAAATTACATGTCCACTACCCCATTATATATAATCAAATAAAATAGTTTTCTTCAACTAAATCATTAGTAAAAGTTGTATATAAAATCATAAATCATTGAGAATGTCTTCGGTTACTAGAATTGTGAATAATAAACCAAATCTATAAAGTAATTAAAATCTATAAAAACATTATGTAACCTTATTCCATTTCTAGGAAATCATGATCATTCTTTAGATTTGAAATTTATGGGTTAAATAATTGAATAATGACAATATGAAATCCATCCCAGAAAATATCTTTATGCATTACGACCATCGTCTCTATCTCATAATAATTAAATTTATGTTACTTTAGTATATATATATAAAGAAAACAACATCTTCAAATATTAATGAGTATACATAAACTTTAAGATTCAATTAATCATCCCTAACTAATCATCATTCTCTCAAAAAGAACTATTACCTTTGTACAAAAGAGGATTAGACCTATGAAATTCTAAGGATTGATGGAATTTTATTATTTTTTCATGGTTTTTATGCATAAATTTAATAGATATCACAAACCAGAGAGTTTAAAATATTATATTCATGTACCATGTTCCAAAATACCTACACAAAAACATATTCCTTTACTTGTGTAATTTCCATAATTCTAATAAATTGTTTATCGATATAATAACCAAAAAAGATATCATTTTTAGTATGTTTGTTAGCCAACAAAACAAATGATTTCTAGAAGCTAAATTTACATCTTATTAAAATTTTCACAACTCAATTATATGCTTAAGTTACTCAATTAGTTTTCCTAAAGAATTTAATTACCCAATTTTAGTTTTCTAAATAACTGAAATAAAATAATTTCCATTATAACCATTTTACGAATATTTTCAAGATCATGAGTCTCTTGAAAACATTTTAAAAACCTATAATGGTTAATAAAATAATTTTAAAAATCCAAGTACATGTATGTGGTCTCTATAAATGTATACAATCATGCCTGAATGTACTACCCATCTCAACCAAATATGGTTTCATAACCATATTAATTATATAATAAATAAATCTTATAATAGATCGTTAAATCTCTTATTATACCTGAACTCTGTAACATTTTTTTCAGTTAACATGTTTTATATTTCTTTTATAGGTATATATTTGGATCCAAAATACCCATATCCATGCTTACCATATACTTTTAATGACTAAAATTAAAATATAACTCTTATGCCAATTTATAACACCTTTACTTATACCACCATCTCAATACCTAAGATGGGTTAAACATATGAACTCAAATTCACTCCCCGATTGTAGAAATTAGAAAATTGTATTATGGGATTAAAATAATCTATTTGGGAATAATTTTAAATCAAAATAAACATATTAAACATTCTAGATGAAATATTTATTTCATAAAAACAAAAGATAAATTATTTAAAACAACATTAAAGATAAAACAGTAAAACTGAAAACAAAAAAAATCGAATCAAAATATTCAAAAAGACATTTCTCCTAAAATAAAACATTATATCATGTCCATATAATCTAATAGTCTCTAAAACATTGTCCAACCTAATTTATTCATTCATAATGTAGTCAAGACCAATATCACCATCATTATAAAAATATAATAATCATATATAGATCAAATAATATATGTATTATTAAATAATTATGGTTAATAAAAAAATTAAATATAAAACTATGATCATAGTTTGAAATTCAATGATTTTTCAACCACCCTATTTTTTATATTCATTTTTATTCTTATCCAATCTATGTTACTTCTCATCTATTAAACATAAAATATGGTCATTTTAATCTACTTTTGCATGGTACTTATCCTTTGTGTTTATGATACCATCATCCAAATCCAATATCCCACTTATATTCATTTTTATTCAAGATTTTTTTATTACAAAAAATGGTTATGAATTTTGTTTCCCTAAACAAAATTATTTTAATTAAATATATTATTTAAAATTATAATAAAATTTTCGCAACATAAAATGGTATTTTAATTCATAACATTCTTTAATATTAAAACCTTTTTTTTCAAAATTCTATTTCCAATGAATTTCAACCAGAATAAAGTTATAATATATATCCTATTTTTTCCAAAATTATTTCCTTTTTAAAAATAATAATCTAATTATTTATGAGTCTAAAATCATTGATTTTCATCAAAATCTGAATCATTTTTCTCAAAAAAAAATTACATGATTTAACAAATAGAATTTAATATAATAATTTTTGGATAAATAAAATTCAAGATTTCTAGATATTCAAATTACATCAAAGGGTCACAATTATCATAATAATTAATTTACCATGAATTTTTAGATAAAATTTATAAAATTACTATATATATAGATAAAACAATTTTGTTCTTAACCAAATTCATCGATTTTTATCATTAAACAAATGATCTCATGATCTAATACATACAACATAGATTCAAAGAGATATAGAAGAGAGAGAAATATATATATCAAGGAACAAATAATATTTAATATATCTTACCTTCAATATGGTGTCAATATAGTTAGTCCATAAGAGATATTTCTTGTTATATGGTAGAGAAGACATAAAAATACACTATTTATACCTCAAACTTTATCAAAGGTGGTTTAGGATTTTTTACGGGTGAAAAAAAGAGAAATATTAGCTTTAAAAAATGTATATCTTTCATAAAATACATGGTTTGGATTAAATTTTACCCAAACTTTAATATTAAATGGGAATTTATTAATGTCTATATTTTTTCAAAATTTCATGGATAATGAAATAACAAAGGATTTTTGATATTTTTTCATTCTTTAAAATATCTATCTATCATTCCTAATTAAGATATTTTATTCCATTAAATGATTTTAAATTGAGTAGTAAGTATGTCATACATGATATGAATCATACTAATAATAATTCATTCACACATAATAAATCATTAAAACAAAATTAAATGAAACCATGTATTGCATACCTTGGCTGATTGCATTACTTAAAATAAAGAAATAAAAATGTGATTTTAAATAGAAAAAATATATTATTTTTATAACCATTATATTCATTTCATCATATTTACCCTTGAGAATCACCATTAATAAAACTAAACCTACAATGATAGAAAAAATTATGAAATGAGAAAGTGTATTGAAAATTTAAAAAATGAAAACTATAGTAATTATAAGAGGAAATTTTGAATATTGAATGGGATAAATTTATCAAGTTTAATATGGTATTATAGCCACTATATGTCCATTAAAAACATATATATTCTTTGGGTATAACACTAGTAAACATGTTACCAATGTGGAATTTCCAATATGTAGTTAATATATACTTTTTAGTTACATGTTAAAAAAATATAAATTTTAGTTATAAATTTTTTTTTAAAATATAATAATTTAGTTTCAAAAAATAATTAAAAGATATTAAATTATTTTTGAAAAACCATTGATTATAAATAAACTATTTTTATTAATAATGTATTTTTATTAAATTTATTAATTTTAAGAAATGATATAATAAAATAAATTAGTAGAATACATGTAATTATTATTAAAATAAATTAATAACATCAATAAAAAATTAAATAACTCTAAGAAATATAAATTTAATAATTCAAGGCCAAAAAAAATATAATCTATTTAAAAACTTTGTTTTTATTTTATATCATCTATTTTAATGAAAATAAAAATTTACCATATTTGGAGTATTAAGATTAATGAAATCTATTTTTTATTTATCAAAATGAATTATAATCCTTTATAAATTGGTCAAAAATTCTTTATAAATCTATAAAAATCATTTCATGTTAAGAAACATATTTTTCATGGAATTGTTTTTAAATTTGTAATGTGCTTTTATCTTAATAAATTGAATCAATCATTAATAAAGAATTATTTTAATAAAATGTACTAATAATATACACAATTTAAAAAATTAACATTAATCTAATGTTTATTAAAGGCATGTGATACAAATTTATTTATTTTATGCTTAAAATATATTTTTTCTAAAATTGTTTTTTCTGAAATATATGTTCTTATATTAAAATATGTTTTTATAGAAATTATAAATTGCATCTATTAAAATAGATTTCTTTTCTATAATTATCATTTCTACATTTGGTAGGAATCTCAGTTTTATTTTTATGAAAAAATAATAATTACAAATATAAAAATTGAGTAACCATACTAAATGTAAAATGAGGTAAAAGGGTTAAACTAAGTGGTACTGACTTAAAAAATCATGCAATCTTCTATATAAATTGTTTTGATGAGGATATGCCTAAACCATAAAAAAAATTAAAAGTTTTTTCAATTAATATTTTAAAATGATAACCTTATACATTAATGGATAAATATTTTTGGAAATTCCACTCAAAAGTCACCTATAAACGGACCGCTCCTCTACACCTCCCTAACCACTCTTTTACTTCAGTTATATACTAAATACATGACCATGTTTAATCTCATAAACCTTTATTTGATTTTTTTATCTTTGGTATGGTAACCCATCTATCATACACATTTTATTATATTATTTATACTAAAGATTTTCATAAAATAAAACCAAGAAATATATAGTTCTATTTCTTTAGGGAAATTGGGTGCAAGATACATTCAATTCAAAGTAAACCAAACTATATTTTTTATAATTTGTATAATTTTCTCTTAAAACCCATTTAAATTCTATTACTAAATAGGTAGCCCTATGTAAATGCACAAACGAAATGGGTGATATTTAAATACTAATAAAGAAACAATCATAGTAAATCATGATGGTGAAGTAATACGTATGAGTCAATAGATAGATAATGATACCATAAAGAAAAGATAATAAACATTGTATTATGGAATAATATAAATAATATCATAAAAACATGGAACCATAAAGATGTTTCAATAACATAAAACATAACATTATAAGAATAAGTCATATCCCACCACCAAGACCTCATAACATAGTGTGTTAGGTTAACTGCATGTGAACCATACAAGGTATCTCATAAGATGAAAACATTACCCAATAAAATGGGGGTTATATCATTCATGGAACTCCCATTACAACATAATATGTTCATGTTTATGAATTCTACCAATGTGAGTCTTATATAAGGCATATGAAAAATAAAAACCATGAAAAGGATGTGGGTTACATAATATATTCATATTTAGTAGAAAATTTTCAAATCATAAATATTCCCATGAGGTTAAGGTCTTAAATACGTTTTAGGTGTTCATAACTGAATAATGAATTATAAGTCATGAAAATGAATTTTAAGTAAACAATATTCATAAGAAATTAGTAGAGAAGTAGTTTTTTAAACGGTCATTTTAAGTATAGTTTTTAAGAAAAAGGAATGAATATTTAGATGATGGAGAGAACATGGTATTTTTTAACCAAGATTTAACCAGAATGGTTTTACATAAAATAATATGTTCTTTTAGAATAAAATATTATTTTAAAATATGATTTTTTTAAATAGTGACCTAATATGTGATTCAATTGTAAAGCTCCTCTAAAATAGTAGTAAGGGGGATAAAAAAATATTTTTATAACTGGTAGAAACCTACAACATTCATTCATATATACTAATAAAAAATATGGTACTTATGCCTTACTTAATTATTCAACTCTATATTTTATTTAAAAAATAATATAAAAACATCTGCATAACCATTTTCCAATGTGTTGATTCCAAAAATTACATCCATTTTATCAAATTACTTTTCATTATATAATAACTTTATTTTTCAAACACAATCCTTAATTATTGACAAATAACAATTTTTATGGTACATCCAAATTTCAGAACCCAAGAAAAATAACTTATGATGGAAAAAATTATTTTATTATTTATATACAAATAGATATTTATATTTAAAAACAATTTTAAAAAATAAAAACTTATTTTAAATATGTTAAATTTATCATAAATGAGAATTTCGTTTAAAATAAACCTATTATTTTTTAGAATAATAAAATTATAGTTTATATGTGTCAAATATTTACTTTAATATATAAAATACTTTTGTTTAATTGTATTATTATATAAATTCCATATATCTTTATTTAAATTATATATAAATATTATTTTATTATTCCAATGGTTGTGTTGTTATTCCAAACAGTCAGGTTACTATTCTAATTGGTCATAGAGTTTTTCTATATCATATAAATACCTTTTCATCCATTTATTCATCATTCTCGTCATCTTCCCTAGAGGTTATATTTTTTATTTTTCAAAATAGAGATTTTATTAATAATTTTTTTTCTTTTTTTACTGTTTTTTTTTTCACAATTGTGATTATTCTAGAGGAATGAAGTGATCCAAATTTGCATATTTTAGTTATTTTAATTGGTTTTTCTTATTACCTCATTGTAATACTGTGAATTTTATTAGTCTTGTTTATTTTCTATATGTAATATTCAACTTAATATTAATAGGGTTTTGTTGATTTTCATTATTTCATGCATATGTTTTATATTATACTACATTACTAAATATGGAACACATTTATATTTAGAAGGGAAACTATATTCATAAAAGTATGTGTCATTAAATTATTTCCCCTTAAGAAATTTATCCCTCAAAATTTCACTTTACACACTATAATGAAAATGGATGAGGGTACTTCTGCTTCATTGCTCCTTCAGGTTCACATGTTTCTTATTCAAACTTTTGGTTACACTATTTTAATTTTACTAGGTTAGTTTTTTTTGTAAGATTTTTCCTATATAGTCTAAGATCTTCATAAGCATCTCTTTGTAATATATATCAGGCTCCGACTATAAAACCTATATATTTAGTACATGTGAAAGGTATATTATTTCCATTTTTAAGAGGTATATGTGGAAGACTTCATGAAATTGAGATAGGTTTAGTTGAAATTTTGGTTGATAGTATACCACTAATAAAGTATAAAATCTCAAAAGTTTCAATGTATCTAGGAATTAGTTTTTGTTTCCTCCCAATACTCATGATCATCTTCCTTGGAAATATATGAATGATCACTTTGTCTCTATCCTCAAATATAGATCACAACAATGATTAATAGCATTATACTTGTTTGGCTATGTGATTCTCTAATGAATTACTTAATGGCCTTAATCATTTCTTTCATTTCTTCATATAGTTTAGGTCTTAGTATTTTATGTTCACTAACAAAATAAAATAATTTTGGTATTATAAATTACTTCTCCTATAGGGATTTAAAAATATCCATCTTAGTTCTTGAGTGGTATTTTTTTAGTATGAGAACTCTAATTGAGGAACATATTTTTCCCCACCTCTCTTGAAGTCCATAAATCAAGATCTAAACATATCCTCGTGTTTCTAGAGTAGTATCTTTAGTTTTTTGTGAACCTAATATCTCTAACATATACCATCAATAGTGGTGTTTTATATAGACCCATCACTTCTCTAGTGTATATCTTCTCAATATAATTAAGTGATAATTTCTATCAAACTAGGATGAAGTTATTAGTCTTTGAAATATGGTGTATTACAACCCATATGTAATTATGTCCTTAAGATGTCTTTAGATGGACCATCAAAATATTTACTATGATGTTTTATCATTTCTATGATGGTATGTGTAATTGTTGCATCATCACATTTGACTTTGTCCATTCTCCATTCAATTTTTTAATGCCTAACACATTGATATAAATTTTTAAATTTCCTTCTTCATGTTTTCTAACTAATATTACTCTTGGATATCTTTATACATATTTTTTCTCTATAATTGGATAGCGGATTTTTAGTTTTGAGAATCATTCAATATATCCTTCTTTATCTTAGGATCTAATGGTACACATATTCATGTCCCAAATATCAAAAATCCTTCTCTATCAATGATTTACTCTAAGTATTTTACCTTTATTATATCATCCACCTTCATTTGTATTTCAACAACATCCTTTTGATATTACTTAATCTTCTCCATAGGGGATGGTGGATAAATAATTTGAGAAATTTTGGATGTGGTTCCCTCATTTATGATCCATATGTCTATAATTTTTACATCTAAGAATTTTGGGACCTTATAAATCACATATAAGTTTGAAATGTCTTTTCTACTTTGATCATTTGAAACTTTATTCACCTTCATAGGAAGGTATTGTATTGAGAAGTCATAGTCCTTCATCAACTCTAAACATCTTCATACGTGAATATTTAGATTATTCTATTTGAATATATACTTAAAAATCTTATTATGTTTATATATTTCACACTTATCCAAATACAGGTAATGCCTCTAAATTATCAATAGAAATATTTCCCTAGATTACTATATATTATTCCTTAGATAATTTTGATCATGCGCCTTCAAGTGTCTTGTGGAATGAGCTATCACTTTAACATTTTTCATGAGTATTAATTGTTATCCCTTTTTTAAAACATCATTGTAAATCACAAATCCTTACACACTTATGGGTAGTGTTAGTAAATGTGTGTTGATTATAATATTCTTAAATTACATGAATCATTCTTCAAATTCATCAATCCAGACAAACTTTACTCCCTTTTGAGTTACCCTTTTTATATGTTATGATATTCATGAGAAATTCTTAATAATTCACCCTCAATACCTAACTAATTTAAGAAAACTATGAATCTCTATTACAGTTGTTGGTTTTCCCCATTATTCAATCTCTTTTAACATTGAGAGACCCATACCTTATGTGAAGGGAGGTCTTTGTAATATCAACTTTCTTTACCTTCAATTGATGATATCCCAACTGATATCCCACCTTAAAGAATAAATATCTCAGGGTAGTTAATCAAATAGTCCAATAATACATGTTAAATGATACTTGTTCTTTATCATGATTTTTTTGAGTACATGATAATCAATTGAGAGGCACATTTACTCCTCCTTATTCTTGAAAAATAGGATCTATTCACCACATGGGGCATAAATTTGGTGTATGAAACCCGTTTTCATATTATATTTTAGTTTATCCATTAGTTATACTAATTTAATAAGTGAAATTCTATAGGGAACCTTTGTTATAGGAATATCTTCATGTTTAAGTTCAATTGAGAACTCAACCTCTCTATTTATAATAAGAGTAAATAACAGTTCATGGAATGAAATAGTATATTCCCACACTATAGATATATCTTCAAGGATTATCCTCTCCATTTTCTCAATAATTTGAGATACATTCTTTTCTCATTGGTAAATAATAACCATTATTTAGAAAATTTTACAAAATATATCCATACACCCCATCACACTTTTATAAAATCAAAGGATGATTTTTGAAATGGACTATGATTTCCACAACCTTTCAATTTATGTTGGCTCTATATAAATATATCCAAATCTATTCAAATTATATCATCGAATTACACTAAAGGTAGTGTGGTATGTTTTTCTTGAAGATTCACCCCAAAAATAGTAACTAGGTAGGTTATAAATACTTGAGATGCAATGATTGCACAAATTCGTTCTTTCACCAATAATTACAAATCTATTTATTGAAATGGAGTTTCAATAGTTATACTAAACATTAACGGTATGAAAGAATGTGTAGAATCAAAATCAAATAATTCATTTAAAATTCATGAATCAATAATTAGTATGTATGACACCACTTCATTTTCTTAATCCTCCTCAATAGTAGTGATAGTATAATCTCATTCATGTACTGTTGGAATTAGAGTTTGTTGTCATTAGTTATGTTTAAAAAACCCTTTCTTATAGAATTGACAAACATAGTTTATGTGATCCTTATATTTGAAACATTGGACCATAAGTTAGCAATTGATCTGATCCATCTTTTCTTCCATCATATTTATGGGATTATTCATCTCATTTAATCATTCATTAAATTAATTACCTACCTTTTCACATTTAAAATATCACATTGATCCCTATATATATATACTTTTATGATTCTTCACACATGTAACATAAATGGGTAGTTGTATTTTCTTCTATTCTTTAGATTGATGCATTAATCCTCAATAATTACACTCCATTCTCAATTTTTTATCTCTATCTCTATAAGAATATTGAGAATCACCAATATCTATATCTAATTTATGGATACTTTATAAAATATCCTCATTTTTTCAAAGTATATAATCACCAATTCATTTCAAATACATATAATTATTCCACTAAAGATACATTCGAATTTACTTTGAGGGTTAATGATATAGACTTAGGTGTACCATGTAAGCCTTGTAATGTTTTCCTCATAAGACCATATTAATTTATCATCATTTCTATTGATTCTAAGAAACACCCTCACTATTTTAAGATAGAGAGTGTGAGGAAAATATTTATTGAAAAAAAAAAATTCTTGAATCCTTTCACATCCATTGATTCTGTTTCTTCCTTGGGTGTTGTATTCTTGATGAATGTCAACCAAGGCTTGACTTCTCCCTCTAATAGATTGTAACAACCCCAACTCTAGTAATCCAAAGCTAATATCTATTTTATTACATTGGTATAGATAAAAGGGATATAATCCGGAATAACTAATCATTTTAGTAGTCTTCAAGAGTTATATACATACATGATACCCATTTTAAATTGGGAATAGAACATAAAACATAACAAAATCACATTCTCAACATCCTTGAAACTAATTATAAAATTTTATCTTTATATCCTAGGGAAAGGAAAAAACGAATAATCTCAAATGCATTGTAAGGGTTGACTACAATAGAATCTATTATTATTAAATAAGGTATAAATAATATAAAAAGGTAAATAATTAAAAACACATTCCATTTAATAAATAACTTGAGCATGAAATGCATCCATGTATAATATCAATTCAATAATCTCATGGATAATAATAAATAAATTATAAATAAATTAAATTAATAATATTAGATTCCATGATATTAGACATCATGTAATATATATCATCAAATCTATGTTCCAAGATATTTAAATCGATGGGTGGGTATACAACAGAACCCCATTTAATTTGGCTAACTGATTTTTTGCATGAGACTTGTCGATGCATCAAGGGGATATATATATAACCAAAACCCACCCATTAATACATTTTAAATTAAATTATCATACATTTAGTTATCAATTCAATTCCTAAATTATATTCCTTATCAATAAATTTTTGTATTGAGTAAAGCATATAGATTTATCAAGATTTTCCTTGGTCAATCAAATAAGTTTTATTGTAAAACACTATATATAAAAATGGTATTCAGTTTAAGAAATAATCATATCCACTATACAAAGAATATAAAATTTTAATATAAATGTAATTTCTAATGATCATATGAAAGTGAATGTTTCATGTAAAAGGTAATGACCAAGTAATTAATAAGATATAAGAGATAACCATCGGTTCATTGGGACTATTTGTTTTTAAAAAAAATAATATTCTTTGGAAAAATAAAAAATGAAAGATAAATATTAAAATACTATTTAATTAAATATTTTTCTTTATAAAACATTGAAAATGTGTATCATAATATAAATATCATATAATGTTTACGGCTATGGGAAATTCTGTTAATAATGTATACGATAAATAAAACATTCCTTTCAAATTTTTTTTAAGAAAGTCAAAAATAAAACTTTTAGAAAACATTATAAATATTACATTAAATCCTTTTAAAATTTAAATTTTAAATTAAACTTTCCTTAAAAACATTTGATTAAATAAAAGGAATTTTGTAAAACAATTTTGAAAAATTTGGATATATAAGTAATATATATGAAATCAAGAAAAGAAATAACTTCATCTTTTATTTTAAACATTATTCATGAAGGTGTAAACATGAAATGAAAATTTAACAATCATGAATAATTTTATATTCATGTCAAAGACCTAAAAGGGTCAGTATATACACCACATAAAAATGAACATGTTAATAATACCAAATATGTCTCAATAGAGTGAAAATTGAGACGTAATCCCTTACCTCATACTTCCCTTTAGTTGAATGTGATTTAACCTCATGTATAATTGTTATAAACATGTTATTAGATTATACCAGAATAATAGTTATATTTATAATATCATATATTATCCTCTTATAACATATTATCACTTTTTTGTTAATAATATTTCATTATTACCATTGTTTCGGGAGTAAGTTGCTTCATTTTTTCATGCATGTTTTTTCATGGATGTTCTGATTGTTGTGCATAGTATATAGTTCCACAATCACCAGAATAGTAATAATGATATAAATATCATATTAATTCATTATATACATTTTTATAGTATTATTTAAATTTGTATATGGAAAATGAATCGCATAGTTTCTTGAAGACGGTAGGTCATATGTTCACACGAGCGATGTTGTCATTTCCTTAATGGGTGAAAGGGTAATGAAGTGGTTGATATATTAATTTTATGGAATAAATATTATTTCATAAGTATCATATATATTCATTATTTCAATAATTATTACTATCTATGTTAGTTGGTGATGGAAAACAATTTACATTGATTCGTAAGGTGGTATTCTACCGTACACATGAGCAATGTTTTTTCCCATTTGATGAAGAATGAGACGGATAAATATTATTCTGTAAAAAACATAGTATATTTTAGAAACTATTCTTATTATATTTTAATTATTAATAAACAATTTAATGTTGTAAATGAATAAATAAAAAAAAGTACTCAGTGAAGATGATTACAATCTCTTAGAAAATTGCCCTTTGGATTTCTCATTAAAAACACTGGGGTTGATCTTTTGAGAATAAAAGAAGCTATGAAACATTTAAAATTATGTTGGGTGATATTTCAAAAGTTTTTTGTTGATATAAATGGTTTAAGATGTGTGAAGAAGTGAGAGGAGGTGATTCCCTTCTAAAATTGATGTGAGTGACACACTTGCAATTTTTCAAATTTGTAAAATAATTTCAAGTCACATTATGGGAAAAATGTCTCTAAAATGATTAATTTTTTAATGTGATAATTTTAAGGTAAAAATAAAACCAAATAATCGGGTTTCATATTTTTTTTAGGTCATTTTAATCAATATATGTTTAGATTAACCCACAATAAACTCATTTTGACCATAATTGTAGTAATTAATTTTTACTAGTTTTTCGATTAATTATGACTGAAAATTATTTTTCCCTTATTAAATAATATAAATAATTATACTTAAAAATATGGAATCCATTTTTTAAAATTAATTACCTAGAAGTGTAATAATTTAATTTAAAAATAAGGCCGTTAAATGTGTCAAAAACGTTTTTTCACGAAATGAATTTTTGAAGAGAACTATTATCTTAAATTAACTATATGAAAAGAAATAATAATTATATAGATTTAAATTCATATATTTATATATATTATAAATAAAAAAAATATTTTTAAATATTTTTTTAATTAATTAAAATTGAAATGCATTGTAATTTTTTCAAAATAATATTTTAAAAAATGTATCTTTTTACCTCTAAATGATCATATATTTATTTCTATTGAATTAATTTTAAATAAATGTTTAATTACGGATATTATTACATATTAATTTAAATAAAATTATGAATAATTTAATCATACATTTCTAATTATTCAAAAAAGACTATTTCTAAGGGAATATTTCAAAAACTCAATCTTGGGTTATTTTGACCATGTAAGTTAGAAATAGATATCTATCCTATCAAAGTAGAATTTTTGTGCCATAAAATATTAAAATATAACTTTTATTATAGTTTTACTAAAATAGAATTTTCACTAACTATAATTGAAGTTTTATTTTTTTCATTTATCCCTACTATAAAAACTTCATCCTCAAACTTTTCATTGATATTACTTCCTAAACAAATGAGGGTGGTTATTTGTCATAAAATCCCTAGGTTCCCACATTTCTTCCTCAATTTGTTTATTTCTACAAAGTAATTTTACCAGTAGAGTCATTCGATTCATTAATACTTTCTCTCTAGTGTCAATAATCTGGATGGGCTCCTCATAGTAAGATAGATTGTGTTATAATTCTATTTCTTCATAGGTGAGAACATGTTTTGGTTTTGTAACGTACTTCTGTAATAATGAGATATGAAACACATCATGTACTTTAGATGGGATCAATTTAATTTCAATATAGTAACCCATGGATCTAATTATTTCCATAATTTCAAATGGTCTAATGTACCTTAGGCTTAGTTTCCCTTTCATACTGAACCTTATTACACCCTTCTATAGGATACTTCAATAAAAATATGACCTCTCACTTGAAATTACCAATATGTTCTATGATTGTCATCATAACTCTTTTTCCACTTTGAGTTTCTTTAATATGATCTATAATAGAATTTAACTTTTTCATTGTATCCTTAACAAGTTATGGGCCTACAAGTTTCCTTTCACCAACTCCATCCCAATAATTTCTATTATAACATCTCTTGTCATTAAATGTTTCATACAAAGATATTTGAATACTTGAATGAAAGATATTTTTATAGAAAAACTATACGAAAGTTAAATTCTGATCCCACATGCAATGATGGTCAAGTGATCATGATCTCAACATGTATCATAATGTTTGAATATTCCTTTTGGACTACCCATAAATTTTGTGACGGTATGCGGTTCCCAAATGAAGATCGGTATCAAGATCCATCTAAATAATTTTCCATAATTTTGAAGTAAATCATGTATCATGATCAAAACAAAGTAAAATATTTTCACCATAAATACGTAAAACATCATTAGTACTGAGTTGTTCAAGGATCTCAAGTGGTAAATATTTTCTTATAGCAATTAAATGTGTATATTTTGTATGGTAGTCAATAATAAACCATAAAACATCATTCATTATAGGACTCATTGTTAATCTAGTCACAATGTTCATAGTAATGTTATCCCATTTCCATATAGGAATAAATATAGGTTACCTGACTCCTCTATGGTGATATATCTTAGATGTAATCTATTGACAAATCAATCATCTTGATACATAATCCGCAATTTCCTACTTCATATTATCCCAAGAAAATATTCCCTTGAATCCATATACATCTTGGTACTACCAGGGTGTATAGATAAAATTGAGTGGTGAGCATCATCCAATAATTCACTTCTTAGATTAGGTATGGATAGAACTCATAAACATATTCCAAATTTCATAATTCCTTTTTTATATATAAATCTTCCAACTTTCCATCAATCATGGATTTAAGTTTTTTTGGATAATTCTCATCATCGGGTTGTGAACTTTTTATCTTTTTAATTAAATATGGTTTGGAAATCATTTTAAAAAGGAGCGATTTTTTCCCCTTATTAATAATTTACATATCCATATTTACTAAATCCATGAACATGATATCCCTATCAGTCCTCATTTTGATTAGGACTATTTGATTTTTCCTACTCAATGCATCTGATACCTTATTTTCCTTACTTTGGTGGTATTTTATTGAGAAATCATAATCCTCGAGTAGTTTGAGCCATCAAAGTTTCCTCATTTTGATATCTTAATGTGAAAAGATTTATTTTTGGCTCTTATAGTCTGTGTACATCTCACATATTTCACCAAAAAGATAATGTCTCTATATCTTCAAAGAAAATATTATGGTTGATAACTCAAGATCATGATTTGTATTGTTCTATTAATGGGTCTTTAACTACATTTATTCATAGTATTTAAAATTATAGTTCTGTATAAGGACACAATCGAGTCCATTATTTGATGAATCACTATATATTGCAAATCCATTATCTCTTGATGGTAGAGTCAAAATTATAGAATTGACCAATATCCACTTCAGTTCTTTAAAAAGAAACACCTTCCTTTGTATATATTAACTTAACACTTTAATGTGTAATATTATTTAATGGGTTAGGAAATTAGGAAAAATTTTGAACAAATCAATTAGGGTAATTTTCCAAACCAATGAAACTATAAACATCAAACATGTTCTTTGGTGTAGTGAATTCATTGAATTCCTTTGTCTTCATATGATCAAATGCAACTCCATCCTTTGAGAAAATATGGACAAGAAATAAAACATTCTAAATACAAAATTTATACTTTCTAAATTTCCAAAATAAATATTTTCTTCTGAGAGTCTCAAGAATGATTCCCAAGTGATTATTCTGGTCCTACTAACATTTATAATACACCAATATATCATCAATAAATAAAAAAACAATTATCACGATATTCCTTGAATACTCTGTTCATTAGATCTATAAAAATAGAGGGTGAATTAGTCAATACAAATGGAATTATTATAAACTCATAATGTCTATAACTCATATAAAATATTTTCTTCAGAATAACATCCATCTTTACTCACAGTTGATGATACCCAGAATAATGGTCAATATTTGGAAAATATTTAGAACCATCATTTTGATTGAATAAGTCATCAATACGTTGGAAGGGATACATTTTATTTTTCATAATAACATTGATTTCCCTATAATTGATGCATACCCTCATAGATCCATCTTTATTTTTAATTAAAAGAATATGGGGTCCCCAATGTGAAACAATAGGGACTATAAAACCATTTTTTACAAATTTAATTTAATTTTCTCTTCAACTACACAGATTTTATAGTGTCCATTCTATAAGGAATATTTGATATAGTTATTTTATTAAGGATTAAATCAATATAAAACTAAACTTCACACTCTAGTGTATATACAGGTAAATCCTTGAAAAATGAATCAATGTATTCTTTTACAATAGGAACATCCTCAATTTGAAGATTACCTTTTACATCCTTATATTTTTTATACTCTTCATCCCCAATAATTACATTCATCAGAGCTACTGGAGGTAGATATAGACATGACTAAGATGATGATGTCTCCCCTCTAAATATACGGAATTCTACATATTCATTACAAATGTGAATTTTATTCACTTTTCAATAATTTTTTGCATCATATTGTAAAATAAAGTATATACCAAGGATTATATTAAATTTAACCATAATTATAATAATAAAGTCTATAGATAGAGCATGTTTATGTGTCATAATGGGAGCTACCCAACACATCCTTGATTATGAGATATTTCCAAAGGGATTTTTCACTAAAAACCCTCTTATTGAGGTTATAGGGAAAATCTAATTTTCTTTGAAAATATAGAAGATATAGATGATTGTGAGGATCCATAATGAAATAAAGAATTATAAAGATTTTATGATATAATTAATTTACCTACCATCATATCTTTATGAACTATAGCTTTAGTTATAGTGATCACGTAATCCTGGCCTTCTCCCCTTAGCCTCTTTTACGGTATGTTCCCTTGACTCTTGGGACATTGGTTTAAATAATTAAACATTTATTTATAGTTGAAACATTTGATAATATTTTTATATTTATTTACCTTACAATAATTATCATGATGACCCTTATATCCATACTTGTTACAAACACCCATGCCCTTTATGCATTTTCAAGGATGTTTCCTTCCACAACATTTTCATGTTGTAAAATGCTTCATTTTCTTTCTATTATTTGGTGTGTTACCTTTTTATTAGTGTTCATAAGAATTATTTTTGTATTTATTTCCCATGGATATATAGGATCCATAAAATTACTTCAATGTTCTTATAGTGTATAAAACTATTTCAACAGATGCTCAAAAAATTTAAAAAACTAGTTCCCTTCAAAGACATGGATTAATCAATTCAAATAAATGGTTGATCATAATTTTCAAATTATGTATATAATTTTAAATATACATACATAGTCTTGTTAAGTTATCCTCATTATTTATAATGATTTATTATTCCTTTTTATTTAAGGTGAGGAAAATACTCTTCATTATTTTTCTCATGAGGGAAATGTTTGTCAAATGATTTTAATTTAAAATCTCTACATTCAATGTGTATATTTCTTCCTCCTCCCTGGTATTATAGATCAATAATGGATATTTATCCACATTTACTTAAAGATAATATACCAACATGATAATCTTTTACATTTCATCACATCCTAAATCGATAAATATATTTTCAAGGAACATAACCCATTGTTAAGATACCACTATATTAGTAGTCCCACTAAATAATGGGGGGATTTTGTCACATGAAATGATCCAATATAGGTGTATAATGATATGGAACATCATTTTTCTCCATATGTGAAAATTTATTAGTCATAACCTAGGTATCATTCCCTAATATAGTCATAATCTTTTCAGCTCCAACACGAGTTGTATTGGCTTTCTTAGTAGTTAAATTTATACATTATCCACAAGTATTTATACCATTATTTCTATGAGGTTTCATTTATAAAAATTGTCATATACTAAATTAGTTCATAATATTATGAATTTTAAATCATAATATATAATTCTAAATATAGTTTAACACTTTAAATAAATTTAAAATTTATACTTTTTTAATATCAAAATCATGAACTTGGCTTCTTTAGGTATATCATAAAATCATAAAAATATTTTCAAATATTTTATAATGGTTTTTTTAATGTAACCTAAGAATATCCTCTGGGATAGTCAAACTAGGAGTCCAGTTAGGGTACACTCACTAAGCACTATAATTTTTTTTGATATATACTCAACCAACTCTTTTTTGGGTCACTACCCCTAGTTTCATATGTGTCAAAACCATATACACTTTTAGTATCCTAATAGGGTTGTATTTCTAGGAAAACCACATAATATCTACTTTACCAAAAACTTTTATGATATTTTACTAAAATTAAATTTATCCTTGAAGTTTTTTATAATGTTATGTTCCATAATTTATGTTTTCCTTAATCTGATTTCTAAGGTTTATACTAAACATCCTCTCATATCGATTATAACAAACCTAAATTTAGTAATCCCATGGTGGTTCCTTCTTTATTATATTAACATAGTGACAAGGGATCTAATATCAAAGTAATAATTAGTTTAGTAAACATGAAAAACCAGATACATATATGATACCCATTTTATATTGAGAATATAATATAAAACATAATAAAATCACTTGCTCGGTATCCATGAAACTCATTAAAAAATTTCATCTTTATATCCTAGGTAAAGGGAATAAAATAAGTATGGTATCAATTTATTATAAAGGGTTAAGTAAAATTGAAGCTTTTATTATTAAATAAGTTATGAATAATATGGAAAGGTAAATAAATGAAAACAAATTACATTTAATCAATAACCTGATCATGAAATGCATTGATGGATAATATCAATGAAATGATCTCATGGATAACAAAAAATGAATTTTAAATAAAGGAAATGCATAATATTGGATTTCATGATCTTATAGATCCTGATAACTATACCTTAAAACCCTAATTTTCATGATATTTTAATTTATGGGTAGGTATACAACAAAAACCCATTTAATTTGGCAAACTGATTTGTCTCATGTGGCGTGTTGATGCATCGAGCGGCTTTTTATAACTAGGTCCACCCATCAGTGTGTGTATAATGAATTCCTAATATATTTAAGGATCAATTAAATTCATAAAAAATATTCCCTATCAAAAAAAATATATTGATTAAAGGATACATATTTAATATGATTTCCCCCAGTTAATCAAATAACTTTCATTACAAAAAACATTTTATGTAGAAATAATATAAAGTTTAGAAAATAATTGTTTTCATGATACAACGGATAATTAAATTTAAGATAAATTTAATGTGTTATGATTATAATAAATTTAATGTTTCATGATAAAGTTAACGACCATAAAATTAATAAGGGATAAAATATGACCATCTATTTCTGGGGAATATTGGTTTTATAATAAATTCATGTTAATTGAAAAATTAAAGGAAATAGAAGTGAAATATAAAATAATATTTTCTTAAAAAATTTATTTCTAAAATCATTAAAAATTTATAGAATAATCTAAATATTGAAAAATAGTTACAATAGAAGGAAATCCTGTTAATTTTGTATATGTTAACGAAATCATTATTTTTGGCTTTTTATAAATAAATTAAAAATTATCCTTTTCGAAAAAAAATTTAAATATTAATTTTAAATATTATAAAAATTCATGGATAACTTAAAATTTCATCAATAAATCATTTTATTAAATAAAATTACTGTTTTAAAACAAATTTCAAAAATATGGATATGGAATAAAATTATACTCGGTCAAGAAGAGAAATAAGATAGGCTTTTCATTTAAAAATTCTTATTGAAAGAGTAAATGTGAAATAAAACTTTAATAATCATTAATAAATGTATATTCATATTAAATAACTAAAGTTTCTAGTATATACACAACATAAAAATGAACAGGGGAGGAGTTCCCTTTTATAATTTAGGTGAGTGGCACAATTGTAATTTTTTCAATGTTTTAAAATAATTTCAAATATTTATCTTGAAAAACTAGATCCAAAATTGGTCAAATTTTAATTTTATAAGTTTAAGGTAGAAATAAAACCATAAAATATGATTATATAAAATGTTTAGTCCATTTTAACCCTTATCTTTTTAGATTAATCCCCTTGTAGGCTCGTTTTTCCCTTAACCGTAATAATTACTTTTTAATACTTTAACTATTCATTATGAAAAACATGAAGTTCAACTTTTTATATAATATTTTTTATTCTTATTTGAAATTTTGAATTCATTTTATCAAATTAAATTCATATAATTTTAAGAATTTAATTTAAAAATAAACTCGCAAAATGTGTCGAAAAAAAGTTCTTCAAAAAATGCATTTTTCAAGTAAAAGATGATCTAACATTGGCTATATGACTAGTAATAAACATTATACGGATTTAATTTAATATAGTTTTATATATAATATATAAATTTAATTTAAATCATTCACCATTAAAGAGTCTTTTAATTTATTAAAATGAAAATACATTACTCTTTTTTTAACATTTTAATGAAAAATAACCATTTTTACATCCAAAAGATATTATCTTTATTTCTATAAAATTTATAGTCAATACTTGGTTAACTATAAATATTATTATAAAAAATTAGTAGTTAAAAACTACATTTTCAATTATTCATAAAATCATATTTCTTAGGAAAATTTTCAAAAACTTGTATTATGCTTTTTTTGACCAAGTAAGGTTAAAATTGATATTAAACCTACAAAATTAGAAATTTTTGTGCATGAAATATTAAAATTTTAATTTTATTATAGTTATATTAAAATATAATTTTAACTTACTATAATTTATGCTCAGGTGTTATATGGATATATGGCCAATATGACTATCTATTTCTCAGAACAATGGAGGGTGGTAAATATCTTCTCAATGGAATTAACCATTGTTCCAGGATCAGGGGATCCAATGATCTAATAAAATTGGAGGCCTTTTCATATAAAGGACTCCACTAAAACATGTTTTGTCTTATTATATAATTTTAACTCTAAATTATTCATGTTTCTTTTTGTAACAAGAGTCAGTTGTACAAGTACTACCATGAATTTCTCCACTCCTAATCTGATCTTTTTAGACATATGGTTAGGGTAACCATTACATTTACCATCACATAGATTTTTGGAAGTATTATACCTATTTCTATTAATTTTATTGAATAAAGTAATGATAGGTATGACAATACTTAAATTGATAATAATATAAAAATTCAAATGATTAAATGGTAAGGAATAACTCACAAAACACATGTAAACAATAACTTATGAATATACAGGTTTAAATCTAGGTTATCTATGTTCACTTTATTATTAGTTTCTCTAACCAAGATATTAATATATTACATCATCAAACTATATAATGTCATAATAATATATATTCAAATCCTTAAAAATAATTTGAAAGTTTCATGCTAATCAACCAAATCATATCCTCTGGGAGGGTCAAACCAGGTGTGCAGTTAGGCCCATTTTTTATGAACTAAGTGAAGATAGAGTTAATATCCAACCAAAATTTTTAATTTTTATTACCTATAGGTTAATTTTATCTATTTCTTACATCCACTTGTACAATCTATATGGGAATTTTATTTCTAGGAAACCACTCACTCTTTTATTTAACAAATCTTTTGGATGATTTCTTATAATTAGACTTATCCCAAGGGTATTCACTAATGTTAATTTTCTCATCCTAATCCCCAAAAAACTATAACTTGCTCTTATACCAACTATAAAAACATAAGTCTCATACATATTTTATTAACTTTATTTATAACATAGATACCCATAAAATACAATCTAGAGGTTTAAAATATTATAAAAGGGTTATATATAAATCCCCATAAGGGAATAGTCATAGTGAAGAATAATGGTGAAGTAATACATATGATTCAAGATACATATCATGATATCATAAAATAAATGAATATAATTACAGGATCATAGAATATTGTAATTAATATCATAAGATAAAAACATCATAAATATGTGTAAGAAATGAAAAAACAAGACATTGTAATCCTATATCAAGGATCACCGCCAAGTCATCATAACATTGTGTTCTAGGATAACTACCAATGAAAAACACATGGTATCTCATGAGATAAAAACATTACTCAATTCACTATGGGGGATTTGTAATTCCAGGACCAGTTATTGTATCATAAAATATACATTAATTTTTGTGTGATATAATAAAATTGTTCACAATGGATAAACATAGTAAATACCAATTAAATGGATGTTAGATTATTAATATTCTATAATGGAATAGAAAATCTCACATCATAAATAATCCCATGAGATAAAGGGATTAAATCATTTTTCTATGTTCATAACTTAATATGGGAGTATTGGTTATGAAAATGATGTTGAAGTGAACAATGGTCATAAGAAAAGGAGTGGAAAAGTTAATTTGGAAATGATTATCAAAAGTAATATTTTTTAGAAAATATTAAATAATCATTAAATAATGTTCTAACATGGTGTTTTTTTATACCAAAATAAAACTAGTATGGTTTTACATAAAATAATTAGGTCTTTTAGAATAAAATAATAGAATAAAATACTATACCTCAAAATAGTGACCGATCATTTCATTTAATAGTGAGGATTTTTTGACTCAATAGTAAAAAGGATAATAAAATATTCATCTAACTTTTAGAAACCACAAAAATTCATTTATATACACTCTTAAAAAAACATTACATATATTTTATTTCACCATTAACTTCTATATTGTTTCTAAAAAAATACAAAAAACATCACCTTAACCATTTTCTAACATAATGATTCCAAAAATAACGTCCATTTTATCTAAATAATTTTTTAATGTGATAAATTTAATTCTTAAATTAATTACTTATTTGTTGAAAAATATTAATTTATATGGTATTACCAAATTTCTTACTCTTGGAAAAATTATGATTGTGGAAAATTATTTTATTTTTTATATGAAAACATATATTTTTGTTTAAAACTTTTTTATAAAAATAAAAACTTATTTTAAATATTTTATATTTAAATTATTCTAAGTATTTTATGGTGTTGTATTTATTTTAAACATAATTTTAAAGAATTTTTTGTGTTGGTGTATAATGTTTTTAAATACAGAAAGTTGAGTTTAGAGGTTTTCATAATTTTACTAGTAGAATATTTTTAAGTTCATTGGATGATGAAATTTGAGTTCATAGAATGAAGTATTTTGATTCCATATAATGAAGAATATAATTTATAAGGTTCAAAAATATCGAAAGATGGTGTTACATTCTTTTTTAGACCACTAGATGCACCTTGTCATATCCAAACTATTTGAATTACCGATAAGACTGTATGGAATCATGGAAAGTGTTTTTCATCAAAAGTAATATTATGCTGAAAAACATTAGGTTGTAGAAATATCACCATAAATATCATAAATAAAAATAATAAATTCATAAAAATTGGATATTATCATAAGAATAACTACTTCCAGATAGTGAGAACATTGGAAGAAGATCCCACCTTAATATAGAACAAAGTAGATATCTAGTAATCATGTATCGTGAAAAACATGAAGTTATGGTATAGAAGTGTTTAGATAATTTGGAATAAAAGTTTTTTCCTATAAATAAACAAAAAATATTAATTAGAAGATTGATCCTGAGTAAATACCAACTAATGATTCCTTATAAGTTGAGATATCTAGAATAAATCAAAAGAGGTTGGATGTTGAAGGTGAGTTAAATAGAAAAAAGATAGAACCATAAGTATATACATTCAAAGTATAATCACCAGATGTTTCCAAGTGAATTCACATAAACATTGGGAAGTCCCTAACACTATGAAGATGTGGATTTGGACATTCAATTTATGTTATTCAGAGATAAATGATTATGATTCTAGATAATATCATTGGTTGAGTTGATGACTATTGATGCTAAGTTTTTCAAGTTATTTTATAGATTCAAATTTGTAAATCTTTATAAGATATTAATGGTGGTAAATTAGATACATTAATTGATCAGCAGTTTCAATTCTGAGCCCCCACATTCTCAGCATTTATCAAAGAAAATACTATTATATAATGGGGGAATAATATTTTTGAATTTTTTTTAAATCTATTATTGTTTTTGATAATTTTAAGTAAATAATTTCATTGATAACCCAACCAAAATTCATCAGATGATATTCTGAGCCAAATAATGATCTCATAGAGTTGATTTTATAACAATTTCAAGGACTATAAGAAAAATGTTCTAGATGATGACATTCTGAGAATTGAATTTTGTGAGAAGAAGATACTTTACTATTCATAAGGCTTCTAAGATATGACAAATATTGTAACTAGTTGTAAAAAGTATAATAATTTAGTCATGATACTTTTTTTAGGATAAGTTGTTGTTTAAAGACCAATCCCTTCCAATGCCACTATAATTATTGATTGATCATTATTGGAAATCTATGACTCAAAAATCTCAAGAATAGAAAGGAGAAGGTTCCCTCATTGGGAAAAAAACCTTTTAAAATATTTTATTATTTTATTTAATGTTTACTTTACTATATATAGTGACATTCAATCTTTTTACAAGAACAGATCATAACCATAACAAGTTTAAGAGGTTAACTTCATGTTAAAAAAGTTATAAAAAATGAATCACTGATTCAACCCCTCATTCTTAGTGGATCAACCCATTCATGTATATAATTAGTGGTATTAGTTTAATAAACATCTATTGGATCTATATCTTTATAACTAAGATTTTAAAATACATTAATAATAATAGTATTTTAACTTTTGATGTTAAAAACATTACATGTTTAAAATATATGATGAAACCCTATCTCTTATCTCTTATCTTAGAAGTGGTGGATATTGCTAAAATAGGCTTTCTACCTATAGAAAAATAATCACCTATGAATTGTATAAACAAAAGGAGCATGGAATTTAATGGTAATGCTCAAAATAAAATTCTCATGTCTTTATCAGATAAGGTTTACACCGAGGAAATTAGTCTTTGATTATCCATAGAAACTTGTCATATGATGGAAAGTATCTTTGAATGTAATTTCAATGTGAAAGAATAAATTTTTAAAATCAGGAGAATTAATTTTTAGGACTTAAAGATATCTAATTGGAAAACCATATATTATTATTTCATAGGATTCAAAAAAAAATTAGTAATATTAGGGGTTTAGAGACACTTTTTACTTCTACATATTTGTAAAAAAATTAATTAAAAATTTATAGGATATATTGGATTAAAAAATCTCAACCTTGGAAGATATATTAGATTTATCCACTTATTATTTTTGAAATATTCTCATTGACTATGATATAGTCAAGGATCTGGCATTTAGGAAAAGGGATAAGGAAGAAATAGCTTATGAATCCATTAAGAAACCGGAATTCAATGTAAAATAAGTTGAATATTCTAAGAAAATGGAAGAAAAAAGAAAGGAGGATAAGAAGAAGAATAAAATAATGTACCTTATCTCTCAACATTTCAGAAATGTTAATGGGAAGTAAAAAAAGAAATATTTCATTGAAATGATTTGTGTGTGAGGAGTTGGGAACCTTAAAATCAATTTATCCAAGATGAAAGATGATAAATGTGAATAGGATAGGGCTGATAAAAAAGCCTTAGATAAATAACTATAATAAGAATATAAGAGAAGCGAGAAAGTTACTTGAAGGAAAAATTATGTTTACTTGGAAAAATAAATGTATTTTTCTTTTCAAGGAAGAAGATGGGGAATCTTCAGAGGTTGTATCATAAAACGATGAATTTATAGAAAAAATATTCATCATCATGGATCATGTAAAACATGAATAAACTTCAAGTGAAAAAAAAAAGAATGTGGGTAAACTATTTGGATCACATGTTCAAATCTGAACATAAATCTTATCTTGACCAAAATAATAAACTCAAGAAGTAACTTCACTTGTTTAAAATGAATAGAGATAATCATATTCAATGTGAATAATATTCTCTCAAAAGGGGTAATACATATATTGAGTAAATTAATAACCTCGATCTAAAGGTGGTTATACATCAGAAAATATTGGATAATGAAAATGAGAATCTTGTTGAAAAAGAAGATAAACTCAGAAAGGAATAATTCAGATGGTTGGAAGTATAAAGAACTTTAATAATGTTAATAGATAAATTTCATAAGGAAATAGAAGTTAAATCTTAATCATCAAAATTTATTCATAAAATATGTTTGAAAAGGTACAAAAACATTTTCTATTAAATATGAAGATAGAATAATTTCTACTAAAAATGTAGGTTTCTCAATTTAAAATTAGAAAGCATGGATTTAAAATAAAAATTAATTTCATCAATCAAACCAATAGAATCCGGACACAATTTTTGAAATATGGAGTCTCTATGCCAGAGGAAAAAAAGGAAGATTTATCTACTAATGAACCACTGAAATAGTTATAAAACAATAAATTCCATCAATCAGGAATGTGGAGTTTTAAATTATATTTCTAGTGATTTGGAAACAAAAATAATGGATATTATGTTTTCTCTAATAATATTTATCTATTTGGTAAAAGGTAAGAGTTTTGAGGAAAAATATCAAAGGAAAGAAATTATGAATCAAAAGATAAGATTTGAAATCTCATGGAATAAGAAATATGATATTCATAACTCATAAATATAATACTAATTTAGATTATTAAAAGAATATTGAGGAAGATGTGATCAGATTGGTTATTGTGTGGAAGGATTCATGAAAACTCTTCATGTATAGGATAAGTACACCATAGGGGAAAGGATCAGGGAAACTTTTATTTATAAAAAGTATCTAATAGTTTAAGTAACCATGAAAGAGATTCATAAGGAGATATTATATAATTTTGTTGGAAGATTCTCCTCACATATTATAGGTGATGTTAAAATTGTGAGAGATGTCAAATAGTACAATGGATGTGACTTTACATTTGGTAATGGTAGATTCATAAAAATAAAATCAATTAGAATAGATTTCAAAGATGATTGGATGTGAAAAATTCATAGAGGTTCTACTTTTGATTGAAGTAAGAATAACATAAAAAGCGTAAGATAGGTAGGTGATTATGGAAATGAAATAATCCAATAAAATTGTAGAATCATTCAATGATTAATGGATATAGAAATTGTTTTATAAGGAGTAATAATTGAAAGAAGTTTCTTTCATATTAGATATCAAAGTAACTAAAGTTACCTAAGTGAGAAATATGAGAATCATGTTGGCTTAGTCCAAAAATTTCTTATTTTAATGCTTACAAGACATGATTACATGCTAATTGGTTATGTGTTTTATGATATAAAATTATAATTTTGTCTTTTAAATAAATTTATCCAAGTATAAGATGGTACTATAAGATGCACCTTCTACCATGAATGTTCTATCATTGTGCCTTAATAATTGTGACCATGCACAAGAATATTCTACTGTGAATAAGTTTTCTATATCTGTGTGTGCATCCATGAAAGAAAACTCTATGAACATGTGTTTACTCATGAAACTGTATGAAGTGTGTGCAACCTTGATAATAGTTTTGTGCCTCTATAGAAGAAGTGAGACTGTGAATTAAGATATGATACCAATATGGGATATGTGAAATTGTGATGATATGATAATGTTAGAAGGCTTCTTATAATATTCTATAAAAAACTATGAATGTAAGATAGAATCTATGAAAATGATATGGAATTTATACAATTGTTCCTAACTCCTACTTCCATTAAGATATTTTGTATCATTCATAAGTGTATTCATGCCTATTTGATAGTAAAATAATATTATATTCCAATTACTAGTATTTAGTAATTTAATGGAAGTTATAGAATTTAATTCATCGAAATAGGATTACTCAATATGGGGATTTTATTATGATTATTCTTAAATAGCTACATTGGATCATTAAATTAAAAGTCACCATTTCTAATATTTATTTCCAATGTATGAGGATTTAATTTAGTAATATCTTTCAATAGATATATTGATTTTTTTATTGTTAAAATCCATGGAAAATAATGTGCACAAGTTTGGAAAAGGGGGAAAGTTTCTCAGGTGGTTAGTGGTTGATATAGTGCCAACTCAAAAGAAAAAGGGAATTTTCCTATGATATTTAGTTTCCACAACACTCTATTTTTTATTCAAAGACTGAAGCTTCTTGAAATCCTTATTAATATTAATCAAAGTAAAATTAAGGATATATTTAATGAAAATCCAATATATGAAGAAGAACGTTTCTTATTAACTCAAGATTGTTCAAATAATTAGAATTTCACAAAAAATTCATATTCTTTCTCTCTTCTTTTATGTTATTTTTTACTTTTGAGTTGTGATTTTTTTACTTATTTATGATTTTAGAAAAATAACTTATGTTACATTGGAGATTAATTTAATAATATCTTCTCAATTCTTTTATATCTATCATCCCTTGGATAATAGTGGTAGAGGCTAGTGGTAGCCTGGAATTCATGGTGTGATATTGTTTTTATAAAATTTGATCTCAGTTGTGAATCATTATATTTATTTTAATAAACTTCTTAAAATTAAATTTTTTTAAGTTTATAGGAATACGGATTATATTAATACAAAACCTATTGTTTTAATTCTATAGTGTGTTTAATTTATTTATTTTTTCTTTATTCGGAATTATAAAATACTTAGAAAAATAATATGATAATAAGATTTTAATTTTGATGTAATTGTTTTTTTATGAGTAAAATAATTTCAAAAACATACATTATTTTAAATATTTTTAATTGAGTTTTGGTTAAAATTTTAAGAAATTATTTCAAAGATTCAATGTTTTAATAACTATATTATTAGTTAATTGGGTTGTATTATTTTTGGTGAGTTTTAATTTTTAATTTGTAGAATATTTTAATAAGAAACTTTTGAATGCTCAATCCATACCGTCTTGAGAATTCACTTGGACCATAATTTAGTATCACAGAATTTTGTTTTCTTTTAATCTATATCTTCTTCATAAACAAGATCAAGTCTCACTACATGATCACTATTTTTTTATTACATTTTTTTATTATCATGGACTCTTCTAAGAAAAAAGTTTATGATACTAATAGATTTCCTTACTATAATGTTCATAACTAAGATAAGAGGAAAATTAAAATAAAAAAACATCTTGAGAGCATGAGTTTTGATATCTGGATAGTTATAGAAGATAAATATGAGAAATGTAAATCCTTTAAGCATGAATGGAGTAATTCTAAAAAATATTCTTATGAAATAAATTTAAATTTATGAATTATTTTTATATGCTTTGGTTAAATATGTGTTTAATATAATTTATAAATTTAATATTGCTTATAAAATATGGGAATCCCTTATTGTATCTTATTAATCCACCTTTATTGTTAGTGAAATACATCTAAATACTTATACTATTAAATTTAATAAATTTAAAATGAAATTCTTATGAACCAATTTCTAATATGTATCTGAGGTTCAATGAAATTTTCATTCACTTGGAAGGAAAATATAAGATAAATATAAAGTAAAGATAAAACTATGATAATTACCTGATTGATGGATATGAACCATTATCTCCATTAAAGATTCATGCTACATAATCAAACTTTTGATGATGGAGATTATTGGAAAACTAATATTTTGGGGAAGATATGAAAAGGAATATTGAAGATAATGAACTGGAAAAAAAATCAACCACATTCAAAACATATGAGTTAAAGAAGTAAAAAAATAAAAAGAATGTATCTTAAGTGAGAATGATTTGACTTCTAAGAATGATGATAAAATGAAACATCAATCTAAAAGTTTTAATAAATTATAAAATAAGAATAAATTATTCAAAAAATAAAAATATGTATGAAGGAATGAAAAAAAAAGAAGTTGAAAAAAAAGGAAAACCATCTCAGAGAGGAGACTTTTTATGAGTGAAAGAGTGAATTACACATTAAAGCAGAATTCCCAAAACAGAATTACGATAAGATAAATTCCAATAGGGTAAAAAGACACAAGAAAACTATAAATAAAAATTTGATTGCCTCTAATAACATGTAACATCCCAAGTACTTATAGAATAATAAGTTTTCATATTTATTAATATTTATTAATTATAGAGTAATTTTTAATTAAAGGGGAACTATATTCAATATCATACCCAATACACAAAAATGGGTTTCTCTGAATTCTTACATTGTAAACAAGACTGGGTTATACCGAAAAATAATAATATGTTGTAATATTATTATTTTAAATGGTAGTTATCACCTAGATTTTGTGTTGGTGGAAATGAAAAGAACTAATTATATTATGTTTACACATGTTTATTAAATGTTCTTATTTTCTTCTAATAAATTTTAGAGGCTTAAAATGAGAATAAATCTAATTTTAAGCATAAATACTCTAATATTTTTAGAAGGTAGTTTTACCATTTTTTGATGGAGAACCATTTTAAAATATAGTTTTTTCACTTATATATATTTAATTTGAGAAAATAAGACCTCTTCTTTTCATTTGGGACATCAAAATTTAGTTTGGTTGAATTTTTGGTATTTTTCTGTTAATATTTATTTTTTAATGAATAGTGAAAAATATTGCATTTTAATTTCAAACTGCATTTTCGTCTAATTTATTTATATTATTTGATTATTATTTAACACGGTTTTAAGGTATAATTTGATTGATTTTTCACCATTTAATCCAATTTTTTCCATTGTAAATAATTTCACATTTAAATTGGATATGAAGATATATCAATATTTTGGTGTTTTTTACATTTTAAAAACATGTTTCCTGAATCGTTCAAGGATATTAAATTTAAATTAATTTTAGTCATTTTGTGATTTTAATTTTCAAAAATTGACATACATGGTTGTAATCAGCATGAAAAATGTGATCTAATATGACTAAAATATTTTTTTTGTGAATAGTAACTTTATTATTTTATTAACCACAGTTAAAGGGTAAATTAGTTAAATAAGTGTTAAAATAATATTACAATAATATAAAATTATCCTAACACATTTCCCAACCTTATTGTATGAGTTATGGAAGACGAAGACAATCCTTGGTCTGAACTTTTGTACTTTGGAAGTCACTTGGGTGTGATTAAGACATTTATGACATTTAATTTAAAGTAAAGGAAAAAATATCATAAACATGTCTATTCTTACTAAAAAAATTAATATAGGGTTATATAATTGATATCTTTGGCTATAAATAGTCATTATAAAACTATAAAAAATAACCTACATATTCATATTTTATTTATAATATTTAGACATTAAATAATTAAATTTAATTATGACATAATGATAAATCAACAATAGATTTATTAAAGGAATGATCAAATAAATGATAATTATAATATTAAAATAAATATAATTTGAACTAATGGATTCCATACACAACTTTTATAGGTGACTATGCCATATTATAAGTCCATTAAATGTATTTTTTCACAGTTATCTCTATGTTTTTCTTTTATTGAAATTCCATGAAGTGAATAGCTTCAAAATTGACACTATGGATATTTTATAAAAATAATATTTCCCTAAATTATTTAAAAATCATAAAAATAATTAAAAAATTAAAAAGTGTCTATGAGAAGGTCTAAAAGTTTATAATTTACCCTTTTATTATCAATTCACCCAATTTAATTAAAATTTATAGCCTTTAAATATGTAAAATGTTGTTACCACAATTAAAATTAAAAGAGAATAATTAAGGGTAAACCGAAAATATATGGTTAAAAATATAATCAATACATGTATAAATTTTTTTGAATGAAATGATTTCAAAATATTCTTATCTTATATTCTAAATAAATTATTTTTTCCATTTTTAATCAAAAATGAATTTATTTTGATTTAATACTTTTAATAATTCTTAGGGTTCCCCTCCCCTCTCCTATAAAAAGGCACTCATTAATCCTTATTACTCACACTTCCAAACACTTTTAGTTTGGCCATGATATTCCCAAAACCCTTATTTTAGCCATAACTCCTTCTTTAGAGATGTTAATATGTTCTTCACAGATGATCAACCGAATAATAGGTATCGTTTTCTTTTAAGTGTTTCTATTTTATTTCTTCTTCAAATTCCATCAAATCTCCTCCAAAATGATGAGATATTAAATCCAGTATCCTAAATATACTTAGATATTATTATATTAATATAATCACATAAATACATCTCCAATTCTATTAAATGGAAAAGGAATTAATCGTTCGTACATACGTGTGAACTATCATCTCCACGAACTGATCTAATTTGTTTTCTATAACCGTCTCTCATCACTTATTATAATAATAGAATTAATTTTAATATGTGATATTAATGAAATATTAATCATTATAATATTATAATATATCAATTATGTTATTACTTCCATGCGCTAAAAATGATAACAATGTCTGTGCGTACGTGTGAACTATCATCTCCACGAAGCGATGTGACTCATTTTTATTCATTATATAAGCTGTATGATATGTATAAGTATATTTAAATAGTTAATATGATATTAATGGTGATTTCATAATTATTTAAATATAAAATAATAATTACCTTACTTCTATATTGATTAATGAAAAATGAAGACATTACTCATGTGTACGTACGACTTACCGCCTCCATGAATATAATGTTATTTATTTTTCAAAACCATAATTCATGGTTTAATTTAAAGGTATAATTTAGTTATAAAAATGATAATAATTTCATTAAAATTATTCTATATATTATATACTTAGGACCACATGTACTAGTGACATCAAACCATGTTCATTTTCGACTCAAGTACCAAATATCGACAAAATTTCTGATCCAAACTTAAATAATTATGTAATTTTTATAACATGGTAATAAGTGATATAAAATATATAATAAACTTGAAAAATGTTCTCATGTAATTAAAAATTAACCTAAGTTTATTATTCAGTAATAATAAGGTATATATGTGACAAATCAAATATAAGGTAATGGACTTCATCTCAATCTCATTTCATTGAGGCATATTTAGATAATATACAACACCTTATATTATTCAGTGTATAATTATCCCCTTTTAATTTTAATTTTGTTTAAAGGTTTTCAAAAGGAAATATTTTTCTATGAAGTGTTTTACTAAATTACAAAAGGATTGTTTTTTTAACATATGTGATGACAACGAATTCTCTTTCAATGTAACCATTATTTGATATTTGGCTTCCTCTATAAGCCATAATTTTTTTCAAAGGAAATTAAGTATCTTATTCCCTTTTTGGGTGTTTTGGTCTTAAAAATGGTTTTTAAAGTGGATTTACTATTTCAATATCTGGAAATTATTTCTTGTGATTGCAAATGAAATTTTATAACTGAAATGATGATAATTTCAATCATTTATGTGTTATGATTATATAATGGTACTTGGAAATTTGAATGGTTCTTACATGATAAACCAAAGATGGATGGTTACGTGATAACCCAAGGATGGGTGGTTAAGTTATAACCTCTAATGCATTGGGTATGGAAATCGGTCGTATGGCTATTCCATTTGTAAGAGTGATATGTGTGGAATTCAACCGTATGGTTATTCCATTTAAGTATGATTATGTCCCTAGTTACCTTTATGTTTTATATGTGCTTTATAAGAGTTTTATGGTAATATTTTTATTAAAAAGTGGTATTATATGAGCTTATATTCAATAAATAGTATTTACTGCTTCATAAAGGTGAAAATTATTACTTTATGATAAAGTATTCATAGTTTACATGTTTTTGAAAGTCTAATAGTTTTATTTCTTTGTGTATCCCTTAGTAATATTTTTATGGTCTTCCCAAGTCTGAAATATTTTTCATATGATTTAAAGAAGAATATAGTCAAGGATGGGATCAAGGAAAATTTATGATGTTTAAACATGAAATGAAACCATGTTTCTTTTTAAAAAATTTTGTTTTATGAAAAAAAATGGATTGTGAGTCAAAGTGTCTAATTTATAATATTTAAGTTGTTATGTATGAGTTATGAAATAATTCTCTAAAACTATAAACATGAAAAGATCCTATATGTGAATTAAATTCAAATTATTGACTTATCTTAAGATTATGTAATGTATAAGTTTGAGGCCTTATAGTTGTTATCATAGATCAGTTTAGATAAATTTACAGGTTAGGATACTATTAATTGATATCCATAAATGATTTTTTACTTTCTATTCTAATCAAAATGATATATAATTTGAAGATTACAATGTTTCTTTTTCTATTATATGTCTGTTCAGAATGGTTTTTCATAGAGGAAATAAGGTAGTTTTAAATGAACATTATACAAAAGAAAAAAAACCTTCCAAATCAACATCCTAAGATGGTCGGAATTAGAACTGAATAGTTTGTTATAGTGATGGATATGTTGAATCATTTGATAAATATAGGTGGTTTCCATGCACGATATCAATCATAGAGGAATGTTTTGGTAGTGTATCATTTCATGAGGCAACATCCCCCATAATTCAGAGGATCATTTGACCCTGTGAAAGCTAAAGGGTGGATTAATGCACTATAAAATATTTTTTATGTAATGGGGTGTTTAGAAAATCAAAAGTTTAGTCTTTTTCTATCATTTTTAAGGTTAAGTTGATCAGTGGTGGTCAATGATTAAAAAAATCTGAGGAAGTGAAGAGATTCATGCCATGGAATGGGATGAATTTAAGAAATCTTCCTTGAGAAATATTTTCCTAAGGCTATTCGAAATAGGATGGAAAATAAATTCTAGTAATTGAGACAAAAGGAGGGAGATTTTGTGACTGCATATGAAGGAAATTTCACCCATTTGTTAAGGTATGTCCCAAATTTTATTCGGGATGTTGATAGTAAGATAAATAGGTTTTACTGAGGATTTAAACTAAAATATCGAAGGGAATTAGCTTCTTATGAGTTCAAAAGCTATGAGAAACTTTTCTAATGTGGTGATAAGGTAGAAATGGAGATTTCTGATTTTCATGTGTTCTATGAGAGCAATCAAAATAAGTGATCCAGTTGGAAGGAAATGGGAAATAATCCATCGAAGAAGTTTGGAGGTAAGAAAACTAAATTTCCATCTTGTGAGAAGTGTGGTAAAAAGAATCCTGTAGAATGTCTATCAAGGTCTCGAAATTTCTTTCGATGTGGTAAGATTATTCATATTGCTCGTGACTATAAGGGACATGATCAGGAAAGCAATGAAACACCAACAATAATATTTTTTAGTTGCAACGAGTTAGGGAATTATTCCAATATGTGTCTAAAGTTGATTACCCAGGGTAGAAACTAGTAATATCGAAAGCATAAGGTCACATAAAAATCATTTTCAAATACTGCGGTTGATGTGGGACCATTAAATGCAGTGGTGATAGGTATGTTATAGTTTTTTTCAAAATATTCCAATACTCTATTAAACTCTGGATCTTCACATTCATTCATTTAAGAGAGATTTGAAAGTAAATTGGAAATAGCACCTCATGAATGTGATATAGAAATTTTGGTAAAAACCTTAGGTGAAATTATTAAAGCAAAAAATATTTATAGGAATATTCCTATTATCATTAGTGGGATGGTATTTCTTGAAAATAATATTGAACTTCACATAGTGGAATTTGATATCATTTTGGGTATGGATTGGCTTTCAATTTATCATGATAAAATAGTTTACAAAGACAATAAAGTTTTATTAAATTATTTAATACCTTTGATAACTTACCAAGAAGAATATAGATTGATTAAATATAGTAGTGAATGTTACCTAGCTCATTTTTTTGAAAATAAAGAAACATTTTGGATTAGTGACATTCTAGTAGTGAATTAATTCACAAATGTTTTTCCTAATGAATAGTTGGGTATTGTTCCTAATTAAGATTTTGAATTTACTATTGATTTAGTGTGTGTTGTTAATCCTACTTATAAAACCTCTTATTGAATGGATCAAGTGTGATTGGTGGAATTGAAAAAAATTTTTTGCAAGAATTACTTGATAAAGGATCCATTCAACCTAACACTTCCCCATGGGGTTCTCCTATCTAATTTGTTAAAAAGAAATATGGTTATATGAGACTTTTTATTGATTACAGAACCTTGAATAACATCACTATTAAAAAAATGTATCATTTTCTTCATATTGATGATTTTTTTATCATCTCTAGGGAGATCATTATTTTTTGAATATTGATTTGATGTACGGGTACCATCAACTGAAGGTAAAAGATGATTACATTACAAAGATAGCATTCTGAATGATATATGGGCATTATGAGTTTGTAGTTATTCCCTATGGGTTATCTAATTTCGATGATGTATTTATGAATCTCATGAATGTAGTCTTTCATGATTTTTTAGATACGTTTTTTATTGTGTTTATAGATGAGATTTTGGTATATTCAAAAATTCAACAGAAATAAGAAAGTCACTTAAGGATTATTTTGAAAAAATTAAACAAAAATAAACTTTATGGAAATTTTAGTAAGAGAAAATTTTTGTTTCATAAAATTTCTTTCATTTCTCTTATTTTTTCTAAAGATGGAATAAATGTGGACCCTTATAAAACAAAATTTGTTTAAGAGTGGCCAAGAACTACCAATATCATAGAGATTTTTAGTTTTTGTGGATTAGAGGGTTATTACTGAAGGTTTGTTGGAAACTTTTCTCAATTATCTAGCCCACTAACTATGTTAACACATAATGGAGTTAAGTTCATTTGTACAAAAGAAAGTGATGATTATTTTTAAGAACTGAAAACAAGATTGGTAAATGCTCATGTTTTGGCCCTACCTTCCAGGAATGGTGAATTTTTTATCTATAGTGATAATTAATTGAAAGGAATTGGTTGTTCCCTAATACAGAACAATTATGTAATTGCTTATGCTTCATTTCAATTGAAATGTCTTGAGTTAAATTACCCTACACATGATTTGTAATTAGATACAATTTTTTTTATTAAAAATTTTGAGGTAGCATTTGTATGGAATAAAGTGTGAAATATATACTAATCACAAAAGTTTGAAGTATATATTCACTCAGAAATAATTGAACATGATACAAAGGATATGGCTAGAAATGATAAAGGATTATGATTTCACAATTCATTACTATCTAGGAAAAAAATTAAGTGGCTCATACTTTGATTTGAAAAAGAAATGATACATTTACCATGCTATATTTGGAATGAGATCCTTTGGTTATTGATTTGAAGAATTTTGGATTGGAAGTTGTTGGTGCAGGATATTCCTCTATTTTGTTTCAGGTGGAAGTGAATTCATCTCTATCAGATAGAATTAAGCAAGCATAGAAGGAAGACAAAGAGTTGTAGAAAAAGGTCGAATTGGTTCAGAAGGGTAAGTTACCTGAATTTATCATTGATAAATATTTTTTTGAGGTTTGGAAAGAGATTATGTGTGCCTTGTGATTCTCATTTGAAGAAATATTTTTTATGTGAAGATCATTGTTCTCCATTTTTGGTTCATCTTGTAAGCACTGAGATGTATAGAGTCTTTTGGAAGTATTATATGTGGGAGGAAATGAAAAAGAGATATTACTAACTTTACCAGAAGATGTTTGAGTTGTTAACAAGTTAAAGTAGAGTGGAAGTTACCAAAAATGATACTTCAGGCTTTTCCATTTCTACAGTGTAAATGGGAAAATATATCCATGGATTTCATAGTGGGATTACAAAATACTTCTTGAGGTAACAATGCAATTTGGGTTATTGTTGATTTACTAACTAAATCTTCTTATTTTATTCCTATTAGAGATACTTTTTCACTATATGAACTTTATCAATTGTAAATAAAAGAGATAGTTAGGTTGCATGGGGTTCCCCTCTCCATTGTATTTGATCATGATCTTAGGTTCACATCTAAATTTTGGAAAACCCATCAGATTTTGTGGGGTCCAAAATTAAATTTTAGTACATCTTTTCATCCTCAGTCAGATGAGAAGTCAAAAAAAAAATCTTACATTGGAGGATATTGTGCATGCATGTTAAATAGATTACTAGGTAATTTGGGATAAACAACTTTATTTGGTTGAGTTTTCTTATAATAAAATTTTTCATTCCAGTGTACAGGTTCCACCATTTTATGAATTATATAGAAATCGGTGTCGAACTCCATCTTTTTCAGATGAAGTGGGTGAAAGGAAGTTGATGGGACCAAAATTGGTAAAAGAAATGATAAAAAAAAATTGATTCAAAAAAACATGAGGACAGTTCAGAGTAGGGATAAAATTTATGTGGATAATCGGAGGAAGGATATTTATTTTGAGGTAGGTGATCATGACTTTCTCAAAGTTTCTCCATGGAAAAATGTGATGCGTTTTGGTAATAAGGGGAAGCATAGTCCAAGGTTCATTGGATGATATAAAATCATAGATAAAGTTGGATCAGTTTCTTATAGAGTGGATTTAACTATAAATATATCCCAGGTACAAAAATTTTTTTATGTTTCAATGTTAAGAAAGTATATTCCGGATCCATGTCATGTTTTTGAGTCCATAAGTAGTTCAGTTGGAAGAGAATATTTCTTATAAGGAATAACCAATCCAGATTCTTGACCATAGAGAGAAAGTGTTGCGGAATAAGGCGATTCATTGGGTTATGTTTTTGAGGAAAAACCATACAGTTGAAGAGGAAACATGGGAATCTGAATATTCTATAAGGGAGAAATAACCCCACTTATTTTACAAGTAAATAAAATTGTAGGGATGCAATTTCCAAAAGGGAGGAAGGATGTAACATCCAAGGTATTTATAGAATAATACTTTTTCTAATTTATTAATATTTATGAATTAGTTAGAAAGTTTCCTTAAAGAGGCACTATGTTTTATAGTATACCCAACACACAACAATGGGTTTCTTTTAAATCTTATATTGTAAACAAGACTGAGTTATACCAAAATAAATATGTAGTAAATTTATTATTTTAAATAGTAGTTATCTCCTAGCTATTTTATTGGGGGGAATGAACAGAACTAACTATATTATGTTATCACATGTTTATTAAATGTTTTTACTTTCTTCTAATAAATTTTTGAGGCTTAAAATGAGAATAAATATAATTTTAAGCATAAATACTTTTATATTTTCAAACGGTAGTTTTTTCTCCTTTCGATGAAGAACCTTTTTTAAATCTAGTTTTTGTCACTTTTATATGTTTCATTTGACAAAATAAACTTCTTATTTTGAATAGGGACATAAAAATTTACTTTGGTTGAATTTTTTGTTTTTTATGATAATATTCATCATCATCATCATATAATTTTTTATTCAAAAAGAAATAAAATAATGTGTGAAAGGCCCACAGATATAGGCAAGGGAAACAAACTACGAAGTTATAAAATGATGGAGACCTAGAGAGTGTACTCTTAGGATGTTAATCTTTATTGGATTCAGACTTTGGAAGTTATGACAAATATAAGCTCTCTGATCCATGAATGAAAAGCGAGGCCAAGGAGTCCACTGCCTTATTACCTTCCCGCCAGGTATGGGACACTTTGGTGTGGGGGCTGAGAAGATCACGATAGTTATGGGAAATATATTCAATCAACCAGGGACTAGCTCCAAGACATTGGATATAATTTTGAACCACCATTGAGTTAGTTTCATCTTCCATGAGATCTAATCCTTTGTTCTAGAAAACTGAGAGACCTATGAGCATGGCCTTTGCTTCAACCAAAAGTGAGGTATCATGCCCCATTTGAATAGAGAATTCCAAGATGAACGAGTCGGTATAATCATGGACAATATCTCATCCACTCATGACTCCATAAACACATGAACCATAAGTATTAAGCTTTAACCCATGAGGAGGAGTATACCACCTTACCCATTTACCTGTTGAAATGAAATTAGTGGAAGGGACATCACGAAGGTTGAGGTTGAGCCACTACAGAGTAGGAGATTCCCTACAGATGATGAGATCCCTGGCCATATCAAGAAGAAGTGCTTTGATTCTGGAAATGATAACTCGACCGGACAAAGCCACCCCATCTTGGATTTACTTATTCTATGCTTTCCATAGACACCAATGTCCATCCTACTAAAAAATAGTACACACCTTTCTCTCTGAGCCCCCCTCACCCGAGCTGTGGAGCCAACGAACCATGAAGGTATCCTTCTCCATGGTTGGATTAGAGACTCTATTAAACTCACTGAAAAATGTCAACACCTCTTGTGCCCATTCGCCCTTGATAAAAAGGTGAACTAAAGTCTACTCTTGCCTCCTCCTATAATAGATGCATCTGGAAGCCATATTCACACCACAACATCCAACATTTTAGTTAGTGTTAAGTTCTCTATTACGAACTTGCCATAAAAAAAGTTATATTTAGTGGGGATGAGTCTGTCCAATAGTAACTCATTCCATGCATCTCCTCTGGGCTGAAGGGGAAAGACATGACAATAGTATTTGGTGGAGAGAGAACCCGATGAGGATGGGGTGAAAACACATTTATTAGGGGTCGTAGAGAGCTCGATGAGATAGAAAACCTTCAATTGGTTCATGTCTAGAACTTCATTGATGATTGAAGGATAATGTTTGGCCTCCCTAAAGTCGATATTGGTAACTGGGTATCCCAAGTAGTTGATGGCCTCACCACACCAGTTTTCATTCAAGAAAAAATAGCACCCTCACTAACAATCCATCGGATATGGGGTTTGATAGAGGTAACCAATGGATTAATCACTTTATAAAGAGTAGAGGTTTGTCCATCATGATAAGCCTCATCCTCAATATAGCATGTGTGCATGGACTGTCTCTGCAACATGAGCTGCTCCAACACTTCCCAAGCCAGTTTTGCATGCATTCATGAAATGGTATCATGAAGATTATGAACGTTGATACCCCCTTCACTTTGAAAACTCACCATTTCAGACAAAGAGACCCAATGACATTTTCCCTCAAATAGGGGATCCCATATAAAACCTGTAATAACCCTATCCAGATTTCTGATGATACCCTTGGGGACTTTAATGGTATAAAGAGCATGGTTCAGGGTAGTGATGAGAACACTGTTAACCCGCATGATCCTACCCCCAAAAGACTAGTACTTGTTTTTTTAGTTGACAATATTCTATGTGAATCTGATAACAAGGGGATCGAAGTCTCGGATCCACATGATTTTCAAATACTGGTGAGCTCTGAGATAAACCATAGGAATACTGGCCTTTTGAATACCTAAAGAGTTACTCACTAAAAGTATCTTTTTGTATAAACACCTATTGGATATGATGAAGCTACTCTTATTCCTATTGATGAATTTCTTGCTCCAATGGTAGTAGGCCTATAAGACCCTATTTAAACCACTCATTGACCTACTCAATGAATTTATAAAGATGATGGAATCGTCTATGAACATGAGGTGCAACACATATGGAAGACGCATGCTTCTACAAGATGAAATAATCTCATCGCTACTAATGCTCTGATGGATGAGGTGACTAAGAACATCTTTGGTAATTATAAAGATGGTCGGAGAGATGGGGTCTCCTTGATGAAGACCCTGTAATTCCTTGAAGAAACTAAAGGATTTTCCCATGAAGATAATTGACCTCCAAGATGAGCTAAATCCACTAAAAATAATATTGATATTCCACATAGACATACCCATACCTGCGAGAACGTTGTTGATGAAGCCCTAGTCGAAAATATCATAATCCTTACTCAAATTGATCTTGATTACCATGTTTCAACCTTGAGCTTTGAGTTTAATATCTCTGATCATTTCCTGTTCCAGAGGAGTTTCCCCCTAGATAGAACGTCCCCTCACAAATCCATGTTCTTCCAAATATATACATTTGAGAAGATAGAGGCCCTATTAAGCATTCAAGATGTTGGAGAGGATATTGTAGGGGAAATTTCACATGATGATCGGGCAGAAGTGCTCAATAGAAGAGGGGTTCCTAGACTTGGGGATGAGCACAACAAAGGAATCACATGCAACGTGAGGCAGCAGACCACCACATAAGAAGTCCAAAATTTCCTCAATGATATCACCTTTCACCATCTCCCACGACGCTATATAAAAATATCTAGGGAATCCATCCGGACCAGCCACACTATCAGAATCCAATTTATGCATGGCCTCACGAATTTATTCCTCTTAAGTAATGGCACTTAGGGACGCATTTCCATGACCAGTGATCATGGATTGTAAAACATCAAAAAAACCAAGAGCATCCTTTGGGTACCCATGAGATAATTGCATGCATGGACCAGTAAGAAGGATTCAGAAATAAGAGCATGCTAGCTCCCCTATCACCTCTATGTCGTCAGAGAAAGATCCATATTCCATCATGATTATCAATCAAACCCTCCTTTTCCTTTCCTTAATAAACACATGGAAGTATGCATAGTTCTTATCTCCCTCTTTAAGTGACTTGATTCTCTCATCCTCTCTTGCCTAACGTTCATGCCTTAGAAGAATACCCATCAAATCCTCTTTTCTAGTGGAAAGGACCGTGAAGAGTTGTTCATACCAATAATCTTCATTAAATGTATTTTTTTGAAGTTATCTCACTATTTTGATTTTATTTAAATTCCATTAAATGAATTGTGTCAAAATTTACACTATTTATTTTTTATAAAAATAATATATTATAAAATTATTTAAAAATATTAAAAAATTAAAAAAATTAAAAAAATTATATGATATGGTCAAAAAGTTCATAATGTAACCTTTATGGGAAATTGACCCCATATAACTAAAATCTATAGCCTCTTAATATTTAAAATTTTTTTACCACAATTCAAAATAAAAGAGAATAATTAATTGTAAACTGAAATGATAAGGTTTAAAATATAATCAATACATACCTAAAAATGATTGTATGAGGGGATTCAGAACTATCCTTATATTATCTTCTAAATAAATTAGTTTTGGACCATTTGGAATCTAAATTGAATATATATTGATTAAATACTTTTAATACCTCCAAGGGTGCCCCTCCCCTCTCCTATAAAAAAGAAGTCATTTCATCCTATTAATCACACTTCCAAAAATATTTTTTTAGAAAATATATTCCCAAAACCTTAGAAGCACTTCTCAACCACATTATTGAATCCTTATTTTAGGCATAACACCCTCTTTAGAGGTGTTGGTGTTTTCTTCAATGGTAATCAACGGAAGAAGAGGTAACATTTTCATTATGTATTTCTATTTTATTTCTCCTTCCACTTCCTTAAAATATCCTCACACCATGATGAGAAAATAACTACCTAAAACTCAATATACTAAGATGTTATTATTTTAATATCATCACCTAAATACATCTCCACTTATATTAAAATGTAAAGAAATTAATCGTTTTTGTGTATGTGTGAACTATCACATCCACAAACCGATCTAAATCATTTTCCATAATAATCTATCATTAATAGTTATAATAATTGAATTAATGTTCATATGTGATATTCATAAAATATTAATCATTATAAGATAATAATATATTAATTATTTTCTTACTTCTACGTGCATAAAAATGATAACATTGTTCGTGCGTACGTGTGAACTATCACCTTTATGAAGTGATGTGACTCATTTTTTATTCATTATATCACTTGTATGATATATATAAGTATATTTAGATTATTAATATTATATTAATAATTATATGATCATTATTTAAATATAATATATTAATTACCTTACTTCTGTAATGATCAATGAAAAATGAAGACAGTACTCATGCGTATGTATGACCCACCATCTCCATGAATATAACGTTGTTCATTTTTCATAACCACACTAAATGGTTTGATTTAAAGGTATAATTTATTTATCAAAATGATAAGAATTTCATGAATATTATTCTGGATATGATGGAATTATGACCACATGGACTAGTAAAATCATACTATGTTCATTTTCGACTCAAGTACCAAATATTGTCAAAACATCTGATATAAAATTAAATAATTATTTATTTTCTATAATATGGTGATAATTAATATAAAAGAGAAAGTAAACTTAAAAAATGTTATCAATAAATTATAAATTAACCTAAGTTTATTATTCAGTAATAACAAGTAACATACGTGACGAATCAAACTTAAGATAAGGGACTTCTTCTCAATATCCTTTCATTGAGACATATTTTGATAATATACATCACCTTATTTTAAATGGTGTATAATTATCCCCTTTAACTTTTAATTTATATCTTAGGTTTTTGAAGGTAATATTTTTCGATGAAGTATTTTACTTAATGAAAAAAGTATTATTTTTCTTAATGTATGCGGAGAAAATGACTTCTCTATCATTGTAACTGTTATTTGATATTTGGCTTCCTCTATAAGCCTTGATGTTTTTAAAAGGAAAAGAAATACCTTATTCCCTTTTTTGGTGTTTTGGCATTGAAAATGGTTTTGAAAGTGGATAAACTATTTCAATATCTTGAAATTATTTCTTGTGATTGAAAATGAAATTTTATGAGTGAAATATTGATAATTTAAATCTTTTATGTGTTATGATTATATAATAGTACTTAGAAATTTGATGAGTGGTTAAATTATAAACCAAATATAGGTGGTCATATGATAAACTGAGGATGGGTGGTTACTTTATAACCTCCAATGAATTAGGTATGGAAGTTATCCATATGGATATTCCATTTTTAAGAGTGATATATGTGGAAGTCAACCATATGGTAATTCCATTTTAGTATGATTATGTCCAAAGTTACCTTTATATGTTATATGTTATCTATATGAGTTTTATGGTAATATTTTGATTAAAAAAGGGTAATAAATGGTATTGTATTCATTTAATAGTATTTACTTCTTCATAAAGGAGAAAAGTATTACTTTATGATAAAGTATTTATGGTTTACATGTTTTTTCAAGACTAATTATTTTTCTTTCTTTGTGTATCCCTTTCTGAGGTTTTTATGATCATCTCAAGCTTGAAATGTTTTTCACAAGATGTAAAGAATAATAGATTCAATTATTGGATCAAGGAAAATTTATGATGTTTATACATGAAATGAAACCATTTTTCTTTTTAAAAGTTTTTATTTTACGAAAAAAATATATAGTGAGTAGAAGTGTCTACTTGGTAATATTTATGTTGTTATTTATTAGTTATGACTTAATTATCTAATGCTATAAACCTGAAACAATACTTGATGTGAATTAAAGTCAAATTATTGAATTATATTTATATTATGTAATGTATAAGGTTGGGGATTTATACGACATCTATAGTGAATCTAATTAAAGTAGGAAAGACAATAATAAAAGGGTTAATATATGTTTTATGGAAAACACATCTTTGGTATGTTATTATAATTCACATAGAAATACTCCTAATGAATTATAACTAATTAATGATTAATTGGATGAATATTGTGATATACATTAATACACTATGAATGAATTAAAATAAAATTATAAAAATCAAAAAAGGATACTTGTTTTATGTGCTAGTGATAAAAGTGCTTTGTCTACAGAGAAGGAAAAATTATTCTTTGTTAAATGAGAACAATTATATTAAAATATAAAATTAGAAACATAAAAATGACATTGAAAATTTTAAAAATGGAAATGAAACCATGACCATGATTCTTGGTAAGTTTTCCATGACAAAGTATACATCTGAGATTGGATACTATCCTGGTGAAAGAAACAGTTATAAGAATAAGTTTGTTCCTAGTTCAATTTTTGCCAGTTTTATAAATAGATCATATACTTATGGACCTAAGATGGTGTTTATTTATAAATCTCTTAAATATCCTATTATTACAACTATTAAGTAGATTTTTATTCAAAAAACTCTTTTTGATAACGTTTCTAGACCTAATAAAGAGTGGGTACCAAAATCATTACTTGTTTAAATTTGTTGTGTGAATAATGCTTGAAGACTACTGCTATGCACAAATTCTATCTATAAGGTGGATGTTAAAGACATATTACAAGAGACTAATCAAGCTTCAAGAACCTCATAAAGGTGTATAGTGAACATATCACATTTTGTGATAATGGAAATGGTAAAATAATTATAATTGTTCAATTTGGTAATTCTAATTCGGTTTTAATTTCTAGAGTTTTATTTTTTAATGGATTAAAATATAATTTTATTAACATATCATAATTATGTGATTATTGTTACCATGTTAATTTTAATAATAATTCTTTCATGATAAATGATTATAAAATTCTTTAGTTTTTTACTACTTTATTAAGTGATAATGGTATATATAGTTGATTTAGATTCATTATTTTCTCACAATGTATCTTACTTGAGTAAATTTCAAAAAAATAGTTATTACAGAATATAAGACTAGACTGATCCAATATAAAATCAGTTAGAAATATGACAAGTAAAGGTTTAGTTAAGGATATTCCTAAATTTTAATTTCTAAAATAAAAAGTGGAAATCTATGCCAAGAAGGTAAATTACATAAGATTTATTTTAAACCAAAGAAAGAAAATCCTTATTCTCAAACCCTAAAGTTGGTTCACATGGATTTTTATAGACCATATAGATATTATATCCTACATGTGAAATCTAATTCCTATGCTATTATAGGTGACTTTCAAGATTTACTTGGTTTTTAATTTTAGGTCAAAAAAGTGAAGCTTTCTCCTATTTTGATAAATGTGAAAAATCTATAGATAACATTTATAGACTTACCATTAAAACCTTGAGGAGTGATCATGGATGTGAATTTGAAAATCAATACTTTGAAACCTTATCCTCACAACATGGATTTAATTAAAACTTTCAGGCACCTTGAACTCCCTAGAAAAATAGAGTGGTTTAAAGAAGGTATAAGTCTCTTCAAGAGATTTCTGGGACCTTGCTCAATGGGTATGGATTACCTATATATTTTTTGGTATAAAACTATTAATATATATTTCTATTTCATTAAAATGGTTCTTATTAGACCTATTTTAAAGAAGACCTCATATGAGTTATGGAATGGAATAAAATCAAAGGATAATCGCATTAGAGTTTTTGGTTTAAAGGTCTTTATTCTCATCACAAAAAGAGATTTGAGATAAATTTTCATCTGAAAGTGATAAAATAATTTTCCTTGGTTATTGAAATTTCTTTAAATCATATTGGGTTTTTAATAAAAGAACCAATGTCGTAAAAGAATATGTACATGTCAAGTTCGATGGAATAGATCCAAAAGAGACTAAAACTCCTTTATAATACCTTAAGGATGATATTTCTCGCTTAAATATAAATACCTCATCCAATTATTTTTATCACCTTGTAGAACACATTGTATTTTTTCCATAAATATTTTAGAGTGTTGAGGAAGTGACCAAACCAGACCATGAGGAAGAAATCAAAGTACTCGATACTTTTATCCCTAGATATATTAGAACCCATTGATATCATCCTTTAGATTCTATTTTTTGAGATCTAAATGTATGTACATAGTCTAGATATTCCCTTATAAACCAAGTTGAACATAAACATTTATTATAACAACACAAACCTAAAATCATTACTGAAGTGATTAATGATGAATTTTGGGTTATGGATATGGAATATGAGTTTAATCAACTTGAATGAAAAAAAAAATCATTAACTATCTTAAAGACTTAAAGACTACCTGAATATTAGTAATAAACGGGTGTCTACAAATAAGGTTTCGGAATCAGGCATCATAGTTAGAAATAAATCTAGACTGGTTTAACAAGGTTATAGTTAAGAAGAAGGGATTGATTATGAAGAAAACATTTCACTTGTATCTAAACTTGTGTCTATTATAATACGACTTACTTATGTATCTTATTTTATTTTAAAACTATTTTAAATGGATGTTAAAATTGAATTACATAATGGTAATGTTATTTAGGATGTTTTTTTTTGAACAATCCCCAAAATCTCAAAACCATCAGTTTACAAATTTTGTTCTTTTAACTTTATAAATCTCTTTATGGTTAAAAAAATGCTCTTTCATATTGGTATGATAGGATCAAGTCTTATTGATTTGTAAAGGTTTTTTGAAATGGATAAATGATCCTAATTTATTTATAAAAAATATTTCCACATATTTTTTTGGTATTTAAAATATATGTTAACAATATTATTTTTGGTTCATCCAAAAACTCCTTATGTATATAGTTTTTAAAAATAATTCAAAATGAGTTTTAAATGAGTTTAAAGGGTGATTTATAGTTATTACTTGGTTTTTAGATATCTCAATATAATGAATTAGTTCTTATAAATTAATTTAAATTCATAAATGATATCTTAAATTTATTGGTATGGATAGAAAAAAATGAAGTGATGCTCCCATAAGTACAACCTCTAACCTAGATATGGATAAAACTAAGAAACTGCTGACACACCCTTTTTCAGATGAGGATGAAAATATTTGAATAAAAATATCTTAAGTATGTGGCTAAGTAAAAGTCATTAATGTTTAAAAACACACATTCTCTCAAACAACCTGAATTCCCAAAGACCCAGGCAGGTCTAACTTTCATGTCCCACCATTTGTGGCCAACTTTCCACACATGTCTCGCCTATGAGGTAGACATGCATGAATGGTCATTTTGAATCATCTCCTTCACCCAAGATTATGATATTGACTATAAATAGGACCGTTGGCCTTCTCATTTTACAAAACTGGAAGATGACAAGATAGTTCAAATCTTTTCTCACCCTAGTCCTTCACCCAAGTCCTAAAAACCCTCTAGGTAGATCTCCAAGCTTCAAAAGTATATTTAATTAATGATATTACAAGTATTATAGTTCCTCCAAGGTCTAAAACACCAAATAACTATACAAGGATCCACTTCTCCCTAGTCCAAAGGTACTAGAATGAAGGACCCTTCCCATGATTTGGACTTATGTGAGACACTTCCAGAAGCACTTGAAGAGATCCTTGGAGGTCTGAGTAAGGTATTTCCTATGTTTGGTTTCCAATGTTGTTCTTCATCCAAATTCTTCCCAATTAATACTTGTTTGAGGTACTCTAAATTCTCCCAATTAGCATCTTGGTGATGTATCCTCCCATTTTTTCCTAGGTGTCACCTTGGGGAATCCAAATACAGATTTCCTAGGTGTCACCTGGGAAAATAACCCTCCAATCCCTATTTATATATCACCAATGATAAGGTAACCTTTACCCTAGTTCCCTATTATATGGGGACAAGATAAGATCTCCTCCAAAGTCTCCAGACATATGTGATTAGAACCTAGAGCACACAAGTGTTCCCTATTGATCATGTATTCCCATGATAATGGTAGTCCCAAATTTTACCTCCCCAGTAGGAGGGATCTACATAAGGTTGAAAATCATATATTCTTGTGGTAATGAGGATTCCATCCTTAGGTATAGTGTTTGATGACTTATGAGGCTGGTTAGTAACATTTGTTGCCTAAAATATGATGTGAATTGGATGATAAGATCCCCTTTCCATCCTCCACCTCACACTTTCCCACACTTCCACATTTCATAAGTGAAATCGTATAGGGATACCTATTATATTAAGCCATTATTCTTTCTTGTGGGATATCTCCCACCCCCCGCACCCTTGTCCTCGTCCACTAGTGGATAAAATATATTGTGTGAAATTATATATCTTCCACTTACTCTCATTTCTCACTCCAAGAATAAACCATGTGGTCTTAGGTTTTAGTGGTTATCATGTAACTACCATGATCAAATACCCTCAAATTGGCCTCATCCTTAGCTGTAAGCCCCAGCATTTCCAAACTACATGAGAATTGATTCCATTCCAAATGGGAAACACAGGAAGCCTCCCTAAGGTTCAATCCCAATACCCTAAACTCACCCAAATATTCTCTGGGACATATTAACTTTAGGTTAATATCTAATGTAACATCCCAAGATTGTATATTATGTCTCTTTTTAGATAAATTTAAATTTTTCTGTAGCTTACATTATATGGAACACTGAGCTTAAGCAAACTCCAAAATATTATTATTTTAACACGATCATTATAACCTACATATTAATTTGAAAGGAATGAATATTATTAAGGAAATTATTAAATATATAATTTTACAAATCATTTTTAATATATTAATTTATTCATAGTAAATGAACAAATAATTTTTAGGAAAAATATTTTTTTTTTCTTCAAATATATGTTTTCAAAGAAAAGATAAATTTAGTTCATTCTATGATAAAATAAATATAATTTATTTTTGAAACTTTTAGAAAATTTATTTGATAAAATGAAAATCATTTTTGGATTCATCATATCAAAATTATCATAGGACGAATTTTTGATAATTTTCTAAAAAGTTTATTTTTTTTAATGAATAGTAAAAACAATATCGATTATTTTAAAACTCTCATTTTATTTATATTTAAAAGTAATTTTATGAATTTAAATTAATATAAAATTAACTTAATTACCTTTTATTTTGATATAATATAATTAATTACATTTAAATAATATTTATTCTTTATTTGGGTATAAGTGCATTTCTGGGATTAAAAATACATTTTCGAAAAAAACAGTATTTTGTTCGGTTTTAAAAATTAAAATTTAAATGTAATTTTGAAACTTATATATTTTAAATTTAGAAAAATTGGTTTAATATTTGTATTCAGGAGGTCCAAATTAGTTTATAATTTCATTTTTATTTTTATCCATAAAAATTTTACCATGAAAAGAAAAGATTTTCCGCAGTATAGGTAAAATAATATAGCGGGTTAGAGTTAAAAGGTAAAAGCATAAAATAACTAAAAATTAAAACATTAAATAGGTATTTTATGTATTTATAGGAATTTACCATCCCTTAAAACTTTAATTATTATCCAAATTCATTTGAATTAATGTCACACAAATGTGGTTGGATTTAAATATAAAATAATAATTATTTAATCACTTAAAACCACCCCTCCACAAGTATAAATACCACCCCTCACCACCACATTTCTCCTAAAAATCCATTAATATCATAAAATATCTAAAAAAACCTCTCCTCCACACTCTTCCACCCTCCAATTTCTACTTTCCTTACCCAAATACTAATTCTGGGTTCCTTAAGGGTTCCTTCAAGGTTGTGATATTCAAGAGCTAACTTTCTCCAAAAAGCCTCTCTTATTTTTCTACCTTCTCTTCATGTCCTTCATAAATCTAGGAATAATATAACCAATATAATGTATATAATTTAATTTTATATTTCTAAATTAATTTCTTATATCCCTCCCTTTTATTACCTCCACTTATTCAAAGAAACGAAACCATTGTTCTAATTATGGCAGTTAAATGTATCTAAGAATAATGATTTTGTTTGTTTTCCATTAACACCTTAAAGGATGATCATAAACATGTTATTATGGTTCAATGATATTTTAATAGGTATATTAGAACCTATTTCATGTTTTAGAACTAATATATAGATATAATATTAAATGAAATGAAACTTGTTTATGATGGTCGGAAAAATCACCAAAATAAACTAAACATTTATCATTAACATTTTATCAATTGAATCATAATCATCTCAAAAAGAAAATATATATTATACCATTTAAACATATATAATTTTCATGAATACTATTTAAATTTCACTTCCAGAGTTTTATTTCTTATTTACATGAAAATCTGAAATTATACACAAGTGAATCGACCATAAAACAAACACACCCAAAACAATGGAATTAATGGAATATTATTAATTAAATGGTGGTAATATGTTAAGAAATTATTATATAATTTATTATGAATATTAATATTGTTTTTTAATGAATTAAAAACATTCATTAAACCTCTATACATGAGGTTAAAGTTTTGGAAACTAAAGGAAAGCATGAGGTAAGGGTTTCTTGTCTAACTTTTTCTTTTGGGAGATACATGCCTTATTCACAACTTATTTATTAAATATGGTGTATATACATCTGATTGATATATATTATCATGAATAAAATTATATTAATGTTATTAATTTTTTCATTTTATAATAATTACTTTTATGAGGCATACAATTCAACTGATTACAAAGTCGTAAGGGAATTCTTAACCTAATTTCAATTAGTTATGTAAAATTATACTTTATTGATTATGTAATTATAGGATTATATGTGGAAATAATTTTTATTATATTATGATTTTATTTTCACTTTTTATGTAGATTTAAATAAAATTATCAAAATCAATTAATTCTATTAATTCTTAATTCAATGATATGATATTTACTGGGAACTTTATTTTCAAAATTATTTTTAAAGTTTCCATTAAAACTGTCTTTTTATTTCATGCCCATGTTCTCTAAAATTGTTTCGAAAAATATTTTTTTATATTATATTATTATTATTCAAATTAATTTTTACACATGTTATACTTTTTATAAAATTACTTGAAAGGATTCATTTTGTAATTTTCTAAGAAAGGTTCTTTATGAATTTTAGGAAAAATATATAGAAGGAATGTTTTTTTAAAATTATACGACAAGAGAAACTTATCTTGTCGTCATGACACATTAATTCCTTGAACCATAATTTTTAAGATTAAAATATTTTTTTCAAAGAAAATTCTTTCTTTTATAATTTCACAACATTTTAAAAAAAATATTTTCCAAATAGAAAGGATATTTTCCTCAAGAATTATTTCAAGTGATCCTTCAAAAAAAATTATATCATTGATAACATTATTTGAAGTTACATATGATTTACTGAGTTTATTATTATTCAATAATACTATTATTACATTTTTACGGTTTGTTTATTTTTATTATGCAATGATATTTAAGAAAACAGTTTCTTTTAAAAGGGTTATTCTATGATTAATTGATTATGAAAATCATTTCTTTTCATGGTTTTTAATATGGTGAAAAGATTTATGTTCTCGTGGAACACATATTTATGTTAGTAATTATGTGATGGGTAGAACTTATATCTCCCTCTAATAAATTGGGTAATTATATTGTATCTCGTGATATTGATATGACTGGAATAGGAAGTGGAACTACTTTAGTAAAGAAATTTGTCTTATATGATAGTATTGGGAGTGAACATTGAATACTATGATGGTTTGGGGATTAAACTCATTCTACTATCATGGTCTTGGAAAAGGGCCTTAACTACTAAGGAAAAGATTTTCTATTCATATGTGTATTCCACATTTCATGTCTTATTCCAGTATTATTCTCTCATGAATCATGATTACATATGATTTGTGTCTTATGGACTTATATTATTTATTAAAAGACTGAAGATTATGATATTTTATATGAATGGTATAATTTTAAAATTTTATGTTCATGTTCATTTTTTCTTACACATATATTATGATTGATATCTCCCTTGTTTACCCTTACTGGGCATCTGAGATTAACCTTTTCTTATGTTTATTTTCCCTAGTATATGAAGTAAGGTATTATGTATGAAATTTCAAAAAAGGTTCTAGTTATGAAGGAATAAGTGGAAGATGATGTAGATGTTTTATGAACCAGTTTTTTTGTTTCCAAGTTTCCAAAGACACTAAACCCATATGGTTCAGCCATGGTTTTTTATGTTATGTAATGAATTTTCATCAATTTATATGTAATATCTATGTATGAAAATTATGGTCATTATAGTTGATATTAGAGAAAGGTTTAGTTAAAATTTGGAAACTAGGATGAGAAAACCGTAGTAAGAACCCTAAGGGTATGTGTAGGTTACAATCCTAGAGTTTTGGTAATGATCATGAATAACACAAGTTAAACCTATAGTGTCATAGATTGAAATTTTATAAGTAATTTATATTGGTTATGTGGTTTTCCAATTATGAATAGTGTTTCTCAAACTATGGTTTTTTATTTTTTTCAATTGATGGAACACTATGGAACCTTGTTAATACTGAATGTGATGTGAAATGCAATGATTGACCTCCTAAGAAACCAAATGTTATGGGATATGGGAAGAAAAATATTATTTCTTTTCTCACAAAACTTATTAATCATCATGGGATTCCAAATGAGAAAAGGAAGGAACACCATTTTTTTGAGTCCTTCATGAGGCAACTTCCACCTTCTTTCAGTGGATCTTCTCACCCACTAGTGGATAAGAAATGGATCAACATCATTGAGAAAATATTTTTTTCTTCAATGCTTGGGACATGAAAAATTTGTCCTGGCTATTTATCATCTCGAATGTGAATAATATCAATGGTGGAATATTATCAAGAATACGATTCAAGAAGAAGAAATTGAATCAATGTAATGGGATGAGTTTAAGTGAATATTACTCACTATGTAAATCCCTCATATTCTATGTTCAAATATAGGGAATAAATTTCTTTATCTGAAGTAAAATTATGACTAATCTATGGGTACATATCAAGAAACTTTTATGGGTCTTGAAAGGTTTTCTTTAGGTTTAATTATCGTTCTTGAATGTAAAAGTGATCAATTTTTTGGTTGCTTAAAACCAAGTCCTTAAAGATAATTATCTATAGAAGACTTCAGTACCTATGAAGAAATTTTTTGATGTTCTCTCAAGGTAGATATAGAAATTGGATTTACCCATAAATCTCATTATTTTGGTAAGAAAACAAAAATGAAATTCAAATAAAATTCTAAAACCATAGAGAAAATAATATGAGATTTCTTTTTTACTCGATGTGTGGAAGGAAACATAAGGTGGTTTTTCTTATGGGGACCAGTAAATGTACCAAGTGTGTAAAGGAAGGTCAGCAAGAAAATGAATGTCGAAGTTATGGGAAAAAGTTAAATAATGATGTGAAAATGGATAAAGCTCCATAGAATGCACCACCCAAACTCCTATCATATAAATTCAAGGATTATGGTAATTATTCCTATTAGTGCGTGACTATTAAGGTTTTTTTATGATCAGCACCAACAACATATTAATCTCAAATACAAAAAGAGATCTCATGTGATCATGACTATTAAAGTGGGTTGTGAGAACTATGTGGTGAAAGGCACACTTATCATGCAATCTAGAATAACTAATGTATTATTTGATTCTAGACCCACCTACTCTTTTATTTCTAATAAATTTTATAATGGTATCACCCTATCACCTCAATAATTAGATGTTGAATTAGATGTGAAAACTTCTAATGGAAAAATGGTTTCATATCTAGTTTATAGTACTTCTCCAATTGAAGTTTGTGTGAAAGTGATTCTTGAAAATATGGTGATTCTCTCTTTAGTTGAATTCAATGCGATTCTTGGCATATATTGGGTTTCTCTATATGGGGATTATATTAATTATCATGGAAGGAAAGTCACATTTCATATTCTAAATGAAACCATAATCACTTATCAATAAAAGGATAAATATGTACTTATTATGGAAATTACTTCCATGTTTTGGGTCTTAATTCCTATAAAAGAAGGTTATCTATCTCAAATGGTTGGGGAGAAACTCAAAATTAAGAATGCAGATATTTTATTGGAGTTCTTTATCTCTTTATTGAAGAATCTTTAGGTCTCCCACCGAATTGGGAAGTTTGTTTTTCAATAGAACTCTTCCTTGGTGATATTCCAATTTCTAAGACACCTTATAAAATGGCCACAATTTATTTACATAAACTGAAGAAAAAACTCCAAGAAAATATTGATAAGGGATTCGTATGCCATATTGCATCACCATAGGGTTCACCTATTCTATTTTTAAAGAGTAAAGATGGATCAATGCGACTCCACATTGATTATCTGGAACATAAGAATATCACTATCATGAAAAATTATACTATTCCTATATTGATTAATTATTTAATCAACTACATGAAGCTTATTACTTTTTCGATATCAACCTTCATTCTGGATATCATCAATTGAGAGTGAATAATGAGGATATACCCAAAATGACATTCCATACAAGGTATAAACACAATTAATTTATAGTGATTCAATTTTTTATTTTTAATTCCCACTATATATTCATTTATTTAATGAATAATGTCTTTAGAGACTATATTGATTAGTTTGTCGTAGTCATTATAGATGATATTCTTGTATATTCAAAAAGTAAGGAATAAAATGAATATCACTTGAGGTTGGGATGAAGTCCCTGGGGAAAGATAATATTTATGAAAAAATTACTAAGTTTGAATTTTGGCTTCAAAAAATTTCATTTTTTGGGTCATATAATCTCAAGTGAGAGTATATTAATAGATTATTCCAAGATAGAAGCTATTGGGAAATGACCTTGACCAACCACAGTGACTAAAATCTGTAGTTTTCTTGTGTTGTATAGATACTATCAATGTTTGGTGAAATATTTATCAGTATTATCTAATCCAATCACCAAGTTAACTCGAAAAAGTAGTTATGTTCATATAGATGGTGGAATGTGAAGAGAATTTTAACGAGCTGAAAAGAAGGTTGGACAATGCGCATGTGATTACATTACCCTATAGTGGATAAAGGTTTGTGATCTATAGTGATGCATCAAAGAAGGTTATGGGATGTGTTCTCATGAAAAATTATAGGGTGATAGCCTATGCATCATGCCAATTGATGTTCCATGAGAAATATTATCCAACTCATGATTTGGAGTTAGATGTGGTAATTTTTCCATGAAATATGGGGAGGCATTATAACTATGGATAAAGATAATACATATATACTATTCACAAAAGTTTAAATTATATTTTCACTCAAAGAGATATGGACATGTTCTAAAGAAGGTTCTTGGAGATAATTAAATATTATAAATGCTCTATTTTTACTACCCTGGGAAAGCGAACAAAATTACAAATGCTTTGAGTCAAAAGGATCATGCTAGATTATTTATTATTAGGATCACAAAAGATGCAATGTTTTTGTATTTATGAAGGATCATTCTAAGGGTAAAACTATTATCTGGCTTAAATGAATGTTCAACCATCTATCCATGTAAATATTAGAGAGGTATAGAAGGATTATGTAGAGCTATAGAGGAAGGTAAGAAATGTTCATGAGTTTAACCTTCATTTTGATGGAGTAATAAGGTTCCAAAATCCTATATATGTTCCACCCATACCATATTTTAAGAAGTATTTATTGGATAAGGCTCATAGTTCATCATTTTTTATTCATCTTGGAAGTATAAAGATGTATGGAGACCTGAAAGAATATTTCTTGTGGGATGGAATAAAAAGAGATATTACAGAGTATGTTTCCTTGTGCTTAATTTATCAGCAAGTTAATGATGAGAGATAGAATTCTAAGGTTATGTTTCAACCATTAAGAATAACTAAATGGAAATATGAAAACATCTCCATGGATTTTATTGTTAGAGTCCCTAAACCATATAAAGGTGATAATGCCATATAGGTTATAGTTGATCACCTTATGAAGTCATCACACTTCATTGTTATCAAAGAATATTTCACTCTTGGTTATATTTCTATAATATATATTAATTAAGTATTAAGATTTAATGGAGTACCACTTTCCATTACATCTAATCTGAATCTGAGGTTTACATCGAAGTTCATGAGAGGTCTTCAGTATGCTCTGGATATAGAGTTAAGTTTTGGTACTTCTTATCATCCTCATGTAGATGTTTAGTGTAAGGGGACCACTCAAAATCTATAATACATGTTGATATCTTTCTCTATGTATTTAAAAGGTTTTTTGGGATCAACATATTCCATTGGTAGGATTTTATTATAATAATAGAATTCATTCTAGATTTCAAATGGATCCTTACAAAGCTCTTTATGGTTAGAAGAGAAGAACACTAACATGATGGAATAATGTCGGGGAAATAAATATATTAGTACATGATATTTCTGAGGAGATGGAAGATAACTTAATATCCATTTAAAATCATATAATAGTATCTCATAGTGGAAAAAAGGTTATACTGATAATCTTTCGAGGGATCTAGAGTATAAGGTGTGAGAAAATGGATTTCTATGAATATGTCCCTAGAAGAGGTTGGTGATATTTGGAAATAAGGGAATGTTAAGACCTATTTATATCAGTACTTTTGAAAAATTTTATCATATCAAGATGTTACATTATCGATTGGTGCTTCCAAAGAATCTCTCTCAATTTTATGATGTGTTCCATGTATCTCTCCTAAGGAAGTACATACATGATCATTCACATGTACTAAACTCAATGGTTATACTGCTGGAGAAATATATTTCTTATAAAGAACAACTGTTAAAGATTTTGGATCATAGAGATCAGTTTCTACAAAATTATACCACTCACCTTAATAAAGTTATTTTGTGAAACCACCAATTTGAGAAAGCTATGTGGGAACCTGAGGATGTGATGAGGCATAAGTTTCCTCATGTATTAGTATTTTAGTAAGTAATTTAAAGGGAGAAATTAATTTTAAAGTGTTAAAATGTAACACCACAATATTTTATGGTATGTCACTTTTAAAATAAATTGAAACTTTTTTATAGATTACATTGCATGGAACACTGAGCTTAACCAATACCCAAAATATTGTTTTTTAACATTACCGTTATAACCTAGCCATTAAATTTAAAAAAATGAATAGTATTAACCACATTATAATATATAAAATTATCTAACTCATTTTTAATATGTTAATATTTTCTTAGGAAATAAACACATAATTTCTAGTAAAATCATTTTGTTCTTCAAATATATGTTTTATTCAAAAAGAGATTTTTAGAGGTTTCTGTGAGAAAATAAATATAATTGATTTTTGAAAATTTTATAAAATTTATTTGGTAAAATTAAAATCATTTTTTTATTCATCATTTCAAAATTATCTTAGGATTAATTTTTGATAATTTTCTAAAATGGTTGTTTTTCAGTGAATAGTAAAAAACATTAATTTTTATAAAACTCACATTTTCTTTATATTAAAAATTAATTTATGAATTTTAATTAATATAAAATTAACTTCAAAATATTGTATTTATGTATAATATAATTAATTAAATTTAAAAATATTTATACCTTATTTTTGTATATGTACATTTTTGGGAATAAAAACATATTTGTCCAAAAACTGTATTTTGTTGCATTTTAATGATAAAATTTTAAATATAATTTTGAAACTTCTATATTTTTAATTTCAAAATTAGGATTACATAATTGTAATAAGGAGGTATAAATTAGTTTATAACATCATTTTCATTTTTAGGAATAAGAAAAGTTACCTTGGAAGAAAAGATTTATCGCAGTATATGTAAAATAATGTTGTAGGTTAATGTTAAAAGGTAAAAGCTTCAAATACCTAGAAAATAAAAAATTAAATCTGTGTATTATGAGTTTATTTAAATTAAACATACCTTTCAACATTAATTATCACCCAAATTATTTAGAATTAATTCCACCCAAATGTGGTTGCATTTAAATATAAATAATCATTATTTCGTCACTTAAAACCACCCCTCCTCGAGTATAAATATCACCACTCACCACCCCCTTTCTCATCACAAGACTTAATGATATTGAAATATATGAAACATACTATACTCCCTACTCTCCAAATTTCCAAGTGCTTCTGGTCTCACCCAAATACCAATTCCAAGTTCCTTTAAGGGTCCTTCAAGGAGGTGATATTCAAGAGGTAACTTTCTCAAACAACCTCTCTTAATTTCTTTTATTTATCTACCTTATCTTCACATACTTTATCCATAAATGAATTATAACTCCAGTATAATGTATATAATATAATTTTATATTTCTAAAGTAATATATTATATCCATCCCTTTTATTACCTCAACATATTCAAATAAACAAAATTGTTGTCTAAATTATGGAAGTTAACTATATCTATGAATAATGATTTTGTTCGTTTTCCATTACTTCATTTAAGGATGGTCATTCAAGTAATATTATGGTAAATATGATTTTAATAGGTATATTATAACTATTTAATTTTATGGAAATAATATATATACAAAATATTAATAAAATGGAACTAGTTCATGATAGTCGAAAAAACCTCCAAAATAAACGAAACATTTATCATTAACACTTTATCAAATGAATCATCCTAATGTTAGAAATAAAAATAATATATAGAACTATTTAAACTTATATAAGTACATTAATACCATTTAATTTCACTTCTATAGTTTCATTTCAATTTTAAAATAAAATCTATAATTATGCACAAGTGAACCAACCATGAAACAAATGCAGTCAAAACAATGAAAATAATAAAATATTATTAATGAACAGGTGGTAAGATGTTATAAAAATATAATATAAGGTGTTATAAATTTTAATATAGTTCATTAATTAATTTATAACATTCTTTAAACCATTATATAGTTGGTTAAATTATTCAAAACTAAAGGTAATCGTGAGGTCAGGGTTTCTCATCTCACTTTTTCTTCTCTCAGATACATGTCTTATTCAACACTTTTTTCTTGAGTGTGGTGTATATAATAACATTTGATATATAATATCATGAATATAAATATATTAAGTTTATTAAATTACTCATTTTATAATTACCACTTTTATGGGTCATATGATTTGTCTTATTACAGAGTGGTAATAGAATTATTAACCCAATTTCCATTCTTTAGGTTAAACTTCTAGTTCATTGATTATGCCATGCTAAGAATATGTGTGGAAATACTTTTGGTTATTTTATGTTTTAATTTATAGTTTTTTATGTGTATTTATATAAAATAAACGTAAAACAAATAATTCTATTAATTCTCAATTCAATGATATGATATTTATAAAGGACTTTCCTTTAAAAATTATACTTATAATGTTTCCCTTAAAACACTATTTTTCTTATGTGGCCATGTTTTCTAAAATTGTTTCCAAAAATGTTTCAAATATTATATTATGATTTTTTAAAGTCATTTTTTACTCATGTTTTACGTTTTAAAAAATGTTTTAAAATTATTATTCTTTTCATTTTCTAATTGAGGTTCTTTATGACTCTTCTAACCAAAATCTTGGAGGAATGTTTTTTATCTTATAAGACATGAGTGGATTTTCCAACCATCATGATGCCTCAATTCCTTAAAGATTTTGTTTCTATCTTACAATTTTATTTTACAATAAAATGTTTTTTTATAATTTTATGCCATTTTAAAAAATGTTTTCAAAATAGAAAGGATATTTTCCTTAAGATTTATTTCAAGTGATCCTTTAAAAAATCATTTTTTCCATCTCAAATAACATTATTTGATGTTAATTATGCTTTACTAGGGTTATTATTATTTAAGGATATTATTATAATTATTACTATGGTTTTTTATGTTTATTATGGCATGATATTTATGAAATATTTTTCTTTCTCATAGGTTATGTTATGATGAGATGTTTATGAAACTCATTTTTTCATGTGTTTTGATATGATTAAATGATTTATGTTCTCGTGGAGAACATATGTATGGTTTTTATTATGTGATGGTTAGAACCTATATCTCCCACCAATGCATTGGGTAATGATATTATATCACATGGGATATATTGTATTGGAATAGATATTGTAACTAGTTCAGTAAAGGAATTTTTCCATTATGACGGTCTTGGGAGTGAACTTTGACTACTACAATAGTTTGGGGAGTGAACCCATTCGAGTATAATAGTCTTGGAAAAGTGCCTTGAATACTAAGGAAATTATTTTATATTCTTATGTGTATTCCACGTTCTATGTCTTATGCCAATATAATTTTATCATGGCTCATGATTTCTTATGATTCATGTATCATGAACTTTTATTATTTATCCCATGACTCAATATTATGATCTTTGATATAGTGAGTATAATTTTAATATGTTATTTCCATGTTCTTATTCCATTATGATTATGTTTTGATTGATATATCCCTTGTTTACCCTTACTAAGAATATGAGCTCACCATTCTCTTATGTTTATTTTCCCTAGGATATAAGGAAGGTATTAAATATGAAATGCAAAAAAGAGATCTAGTTATGAAGGAATAAGTGGGATACGATGTAGATGTTTTATGAACCAGTTGTTTTTGTTTCTAAGATTCCAAAGACACTAAACCCATAAAATTTTGGCATGGTTTTATTCTGTTATGCAATTAATATTCATCAATTTAGATGTAATATCTATGTATGAAATATATGGGTCATTATATCTAACCCGAAGGACTATATTCCTTCTAGGTCCCTCCATTGTTATCTCCAGAATGATATATTCACAATAAGACCATGCCTCCCACTTTGTAGGCTATATCTCTTCTAGTTATTTATCATATAAACCTCATCGATCTATGTTCCCAATGAGGGACGCCGTCATTGGTCCATACCCCCTTCCAGATAAACCATAAAGGTTATTTTCAGAATAATTCTCACATCATCTTTGATTAGGCCCCTTTTCCTAGATGTCCTTATCATATGACATTAAACTACATGGTCTAGTCCTTATCAAATGACCTTAAAAGGTATGATGTGTCATGTTAAGTGGCACCGAACTACATGGGTTTTGATTCTTCTCGTGAGGATAAATATAGATCCCCTATCATGGTCCCTATCCCAACATCGAAACAAATTCCATCTCCCTGGATGACGTTAAATTCCATAGAACCTAACTACATGACTTAAAACCTGCATCACAAAACAACAAACGTAACAAAGATATAGAACCTCATATATATGAAGAAGGTTCCATTGATGGAGAACCTCAAATAAACACTAATTTTTTCATTGATAGAGAATATTAAATAAATATATATGGTTTCCCATCAACACATGTATATCACTTATTATTAATACACAGGGGTGAATAGTTCTATATTTTCAATTTAAAAGGGATTCATGAATATACCTTATATCTGTAAGAGAGGCCTGGTGTAGGAAAACATTCCCATCAAAAGGGTGTGATGGGCATGACAACCCATCCTCTTGACCAATTAAATTTCTTAATGGTATTTGGTTAAGTCGTTCTGAGCTTCATATTTTGTAAATGAGGCCCATTATCTATCATTTATAGGATAGTCATTGGTTGTTTCTGATTCCATGAATAAACCTAATTGTAAACTGACCCTCCATAAATGGGTGTGAAACAAAAAATGTGAACTTAACAATAATCCATTCATTAATGTGTCACCCATATGTAATTCCCCTTTTAGACCACCAAAAAAATGAAAGAGGTTTAGACATGGATTTTCTTTTAAGACAATCAGTTGTTCATGTGATCATTTATTGTCATGCTTCTTTGATGAGTGTTCTTGTTTGTATTTTTCATGTATACCTCCATGAAATTTCTCTATAACTCTCTTATATATAATATAATCCAACTAAATAAAACGAAAATACATGTCAATTTCTTGACAATAGGGATCCTTATCTTACTAGAGGACATCATCGCCAACCCAGAGTCTTCAACACCGAGTTTCAAATGAACTAGTTTTGTAGTACCTACACAATGTTAATTTCCTAACCTTGGAGGTTACATATGCATCCATATAAGATATGAACCACTACTAATTCTATAATCAGTGATGGATATTGGATAAAAAGTAGACAACACCCATCACCCTCTCAACCAATTTTAGGATTCTTTCTCCAGAATGTAATAATAGGTCCCTCCCTTACCTAATGGAAGCGGACCAAGAGGTTAGTGATGACTTTATCTCAACCAAAAAAGAGTCACCGTGAAGGGATCCAGAAAAAAATTATCACTTCTAGTGTAATTAGATACCAAACCCTTAGTATAATTAGGATTTCATCTTGTGGGATCCAGCTCAAATAACTCAAACCCAAGAACCCAGGACAGCTTCCAGAGGTTAGTAATGAAATAGCTGTTAATAGGCTCACATTTTTATTCCTTCCAGATAATTACATCCACATTTTTTTTGTTAATCTATGAGAAGGACCATAAACATACTTTCTCAAATAAATCCTTCTAATATAATATGGTTATAACTATATAAATCTATCGGTACACCTCGGTAGAAAAAAGGTAGTAAACCTGTATATCATCCATCACATATGAATATTTTATGTATATCCCAACTAGAAATGAAGGATATGAGTAGGGATATATCCCTACTCCAACCATGAAATGGTCATGTATTCCTATTATAGATGAATAAGTCACCCCTTAAATCCCATAAATGGTAAAAGTAAAATCATAGATTCATGTACACATTCTAGAAGTCTTCCATGATATAATTATTGCATTGGTAGTGATGAGGTGTTGGGCCCAAAACCCCACCTCCACATTTAAAGTGACCCATCAACATGATAAGATCATCACTCATTAGTATATTCATATTACTACTCTCATTCATGAGGATTGTTAGAAAAAATACAATGATTAATGGACAATAGGATCTAGCACATGCATCGATTCCAATTGGAGACCATTGGACCCATTCAATTGCAACTCCAGGGAATGCACATATCCCCTCAAAAACTCTATAACCCTATCATCATATTATGTTAGAAACATAACAGTTCTTTATGAAATGTCTCTTACATAAAAATCATTGTCTACAACATGAGACTCCAACCACCCAATGGAGAGCATATAAAAATAAGTCTCGCCAAAGGTGACTAGAAATCCAAGAGATGGCCCACAACCCTACTCTATTTGATACTAGTGTTCTTGATTCTATCAAACAACTATCAATGGTGGACCAGGTTCTAACTAATTTATTTCAAAATTATGTAAGTAGTATACATAGTTATGAAGATCCTCCTTGAAAATTTTCTACCAAAAACTCTAGAGGTACTCCTTATAATATCTACCCTGAGGTCCTTCTTAGTTGTTATGAAATAATCAATCATGAGATCCCATTTCTTAATCAGTTCCATAAATAAACTACTCATGGATATAAGATAAAACATTAAGAAGGTTTTCCCCTTATAATCATCCACCATGATGGTTATCCCAAGGGTATACACTATTTAAATTCTCATTTCAGTTAGACATCTAGCCATGATAGTAGTCCTCCCCATTATGGAACTTCCTGCGAAGATTCTCTCCATAGTAATATTTCATTTTGACAAGAACATCCTCCCCTTGATAAATCAATTATGATAAATCCATCATATCATGAGGTTATTGGGATGATGAGTCTGTCCATGCCTAATGTCTTATTAATGAAAAGTGATATACTTTATCAATTAGAAGATTTTCTAAAGAAGAATTCACTCTTTGAACCACCCATGTATTGCCATCCCTCCAAAATAGTATAGTAGACTCCTCATAACCCCACTGCTTACAGTAAGAAAGCTAGGAAATGCCTGATTTGATCATATCAAGTGGTGTAATATTCTACCGAAGAAAAAGTGGATGATTTTCTTATGATGATGAAATTGGATGAAGATAATATACCATTCAAGTTTTGGACCTTAGAAAATCCCCAATAAGGCATTTAAAAAACATTTTCACAAGAATGTGTATATGAAATTCACTAGAACATATGGATGACTCTTCATCACCTGAGGTCCAAATTCTTAACTTATGAATAATATGAATACATTTCAAGGTAATCAAATAACTATTTCATCAAATTTAATTAGATACCCTTCTGTCTATGTGATTAAAAAATCAAAAAAAATAGTCGGAGGATCTCTAATGCACATGTCTTAACACATTAATAAAGATATGAAATTTTATTTCCAACAACATATCCATTGTATGAATTAATGGATGGGGTTATCATAGAGAATTTTGTTTTACCCTGCTCCTTAATCAGTAGGTCCTGACAGAAATGACATCATGCAATGTTATTACTTTTATCTGAATCTCAGAAGCACTCTACTCAAGAAAAATGAAATTCTCAAATGGAATCATACTTGGAAAAATCTCATAAATATCGATCCTAGTGAGATAAACCCATTTAAAAACTCTTTAATGAGGCATCTAAGAAAGTGGAGAAGGTTTCTCACTTAAGGAATGAAAATCTTGAAAAAAATGCCTTAGAAAGGATGAGGAAGGTGTGAATACCTAGAATGAGAGGCTCAATAAGAATTTTGGGACTCCTTAAAATTTAATAATATCACCTCCTTGGTGGGAATATTCCATGGAAAAGGGTAGAGGTGTGGCCACATCTCATCCACTACCCAGAGATTTTGAACCTCTCACAATTGAGGAAATATTTTCTTAGTATAAGGAATAGATTAAGTGTAACACCTCAACCCAGTTACCCAGAGTTGGTGTATTATTACATAACATTGGTATAATCTCAAGAGATCAAGTCTCGAAATACTTATTAGTTTAGTATCCTTGAAAGTACTAGATATATACAAAAATTTTACATTACATCAAGAAATAAATAAAAACAACATTACGCCCCATTTGAATACACTCATATCCATTGGTCTATCCCTACAGGTTAAACATAATATACTTCTTCACATCCTGGGAAAAGAAAACATAAGAAAGGGATGAGCTCAGATGCTCAGTAGGGATAACAATATAGTGGGATATTTCATAAATAATCACAAACATTTTTGGAAATGTATAAGACTAAAACACAGGCCTTTTAAACATATTATTCAGCATAATATGGAAAATATAAATTCAATAATTCCATTTACTTATTCACATAGATATTCTACTAGTCGAATAATCACATGAAATATCAGTAGACAATTTCATAATAATGGAATGCATAATGTCGGGCATCATAACGACATAGTCAAGGCCTCATTCCAATACTACAAATAAGATTTTGTGAAGGCCTTGTGCCAAGACACTAGTATGTCTCATTAGACCTACTGATGCACCGAGGAGATATAGCGGGCTCCACCCATCACTTACTAAGTCCAATGCATTCCTCATATGAAAATTTTGAAACATAATCTAAACATTCTTATTAAAACTAGCATACTAAATGTCAATATTTTAACAACAACCCATGAATGGTATAAAAATAGCACATACACAATCAAACATAACTCATTAAATACAATATTAAATATTGTATTATAATAAATTAACCTCAATTTAGAAAAATGAAGTATATTTACATAGATTAAAATAATCATCCAAACTATTTGAGAGAAATATCTTCATTTTCCTTGAAAATATTTAAAAGTCTCGCTATTTGTCAAGAATCATTTTAAAATAGTTTTTTGAATCAAAGTTTCTCATACCACTTTGAAACATTTAAAAGGAATTTTAATTTTAAAACATTAATGTCCATATAAATAAATCCTTAAAATCCTTTTAAAAACATGGTCATTAATGAGAAAGATTTAGAAGAATACATATTTAAAACATTTAAAGTGATATTTTAGTTAGAGTTCCTAACCAAATGAAAGATGGTTGAATACAAATAATTAAGGTAATAAAAACTTTATAATATCATGAGAATAAAGGGTTTCATGATATACTATGTCAAAGTACATTATATACACCATATAAAAGTTAATTGGCACATAACAACAAAGAAGTCTCAATGGAATGTAAGTTGAGACGAAATCTCTTATAAAGACCATATCCTTAGGTTAAGGATAAATCAATGACAAAATTATGTGTGAAAAATATAAATACACACAATATGATTGTATATTTAGTGTAAATCAATCAGATTACATTCACACATATTCTTGTAAAAACAACACCAATGACTTTTATGTTTAACTCAATGAATAGAAATTGAGTTACAATTACTCTTATCAAGTTCATATCGATGAATTGAGAATTTATCAATGGATTGATTATGTGTATCGAAAGTATATCTACACAAAGTGGATTGGAAATTACTCCATAGTAAATAAATAGTTATTTCACACATAATCTTGGAGTAAAATAATCAATGAAGTTTGCATAAAACCGAATGAGTGGAAATTGAAATTTGAAATTCCCTTACCAATTTGGAAACTTATGAAACATACACCCCAAGAAAGAAGGATCATACAATTATGATGTAAATAACCATAAATTAAATTATATTACACAAATAATACAATCATGGGCAGTACATACACCACCCAAAAGGTAATAGTGGCAAATATAGCATGAATCTCATAGGAATAAAAGTGAGAGGAAAACCCCTTACCACATTGTAATCAATCGAGTCGTAGGACCAAAAGTTAATAACCAAAAAACGAATCATATAATACCAAGAATATAAATATAATCATGATAATATATATCAAATGTAAACACACAATACACCACATGCAATAAAAAAGTGGTGAATAATGGAAATCTCACGAAATTAAAAGTGAGATAAAAAACCCCTTACTTTGTACTTTTCCTTAGTATAGGGTAAGGTAAACTCTTGTATAATGGTGAAATAATTGTTATTAAATTATAAAATAAAAAAAATACATAAATATTATATCATATATGATCTTATAATATTGCTTTGTTAATGATATTTCAGTAATATCATTGTTTTGGGTGTTAACTGATTCGTTTTCCTTTATATGTTTTGTTATGTAAGTCATGTTTGTTATGTATAGAATGTATTTTATTCATATAAAAATTTATATTAGGTTATTTAACATTATTTTTAAATCATAAAATGAAAATTATTCCTGAATGGTTACGATGGGGAATGAATCTTATCGCGCTTGTTGAGAAGGTAATCCGTACGTACGCACAAGCAAAAATATCATTCAATTGATGGTAAAATTGTATGTAATTGGATGGTATATCATATATAAAAATAATTAACATGTTTTATTTATTATTTACATCAATTGTACTCATTATTATACCCATCTAAATAATGTAGTGTTGAATAACAAACTACATCAGGACGTGGAGACGGTAAGCCGTACGTACGCAAGTATGGTGACTTTGTCATTCATAGGATGGATATAATAATTAATATGGTTGTACCATATTTATAATAACATCATAGTATGTAGAAGGTAATGGATTAATTATTTTGGTATGAAAACAACAAAGAAATAGTAAGTGGAAGAAGAAAAGAACTTTGAAAGAGGTGGTGAAATTATTACCTCTTCTTCGGGTGCTTCCTTTTGATTTGATAAAAAGGCTCTTTAGGTTGGCTTTACAATCAAAGTAAGGTCTCCAGGTTGAAGTGAGGGTAGTTGGGAGGATATTGGAGAAAGGTTTTGTCTATCCAAATAGCTTTGGATGTGTGAAATTAAGATAAGGGGAAGTACCCTTTTATAAGAGAGGTGAGGGTCACTTTAGGAAAAACTTGAAATATTATTTTATTATATAATCATTTTCAGTTTATAATTGCTAAAAATATATTTATTTCAAATATAAGGTGGGGATGGGTCCAAATATCTTTAAAAAATAGGTTTTAGACAAGTTTATATCACCATATTAACCTTATCTTTTAGATTTAACTCTTAGTTAGTTAGTTTATCTTTTACCATGTCTTCTTGTATTCTTAAACTATAGGGTAAATAAACTTACTATAAACTTCCAATAGAACCTAAAGTGGTTCATTAATGATATATATATAATTATATAAGTCCTCTGGTCTAACCTTATATATTTATGAATATTATACCATTTTATAATATAATATTGTTTTAAAAAAACTCATTTTTGTCAATTTTGACACTATTTAGTATTTGGTTTTTGTGAAAGTTATAACAGCCTGATTACTTTGAAAACCATTCTTTGAATCAACCCTAACATGTCATATTAATCTATAAAATTCGTGTAATGCATAAAAAGTATCAATTTACATTATTTTTTATATTTATAATATCAATTATTTTAATCTTTTATTAATAAGGTAATTACTGCATCATCATTGTGTCATAAATAGATTTAATTATTTAATGTATGAAAATTATAAATAAAATACCATGGTGTAGGAAATAATTTTATATTTCTAATTAATATTTATAGTGGAATTTATCTAATGTTTAACCTTATATTAAAAATTTTTTAGTTATGAGAATTTGAATTTATCACTTTTAACTCTTCTTTAAATAAAATAATGATAAATGTCCTAACCTAATCCATGTGGACCAAAGATGGTAATATTTTATTCCTAAGGTTGATTTTGGTATAAAAACGTATCTAATAGAATTAATACATGTTCTAGGGTAATTATAATATCATTTTTACCTTTAATTACCCTATTTACTTTTAACCGTGGTAAACAAAAGTCAAAAGTTACTATTTCCCAAAAATTATTTTCAACTTATTGAACAAAATTTTACTTACTAATGTAAAATGTGTATCTTAGATTTTTTGAATTCAATTCACAGAAGTTGTAAAATTACGTTTTATGCAAATTTGCTAACATGCCTAGAAGGTGGGTAAAAACGTTAAAAAAAATCAATAAACTTTTATACATCTAATTTTATTATAAAATTAATCCAATGAATTACATTGAACTAATATAGGTATTATGTATCTATTTTGACTTAAAATTAATTGAAATAAAATAAAAAATTATTGAAATAAAAAATTCGGTTTTTAAACAATAACACAGTGTTTTTCACTATTCATGAAAAATAGAAAGATTTCAGAAAAATACCAAAAATTCACCCGATGATAATTTTGATATTCTGAATCCAAAAATGATGTCTATTTTACCAAATTAATAATATAGAATTTGAATTAATTAATTTAAAATTAATTCCCGTTGTCAAAACCAGAAAACGGGTTTTCGAGAAGTAAAAACTATCAAAAGATTGATATGTGTTTATGTCCAATTTAAAAGTGAAATTACTTCAAATGATAAAAATTGGATTAAATGATAAAAATATAATATAATTATACTTCAAAACCATTCAAATTTATAATTTAACACTATAAATTATTTTGATTAAAAAAGTTGTTTTCAATTAGAATTTAGTATCTTTCAATATTCACCAAAATATGAAAGTTATCAGAAAAACATGAAACATTTATCCAAACTAAATTTTTTTGTCGTGATTCTAAATAAGAATTTAATTTCATAAAATTGAATATATAAAAGTGTCAAATGTTTTATTATAAATGGTTCTTCATTAAAAGGCAGAAAAACTGCATTTTTTGAAAAATACTTCTTTTATCTGAAAAATTGAATTTGTCGTTATATTATGTCTAAGAAACATAAAACATGAATGTTAAAATTATATTTTATATAAAAAAAATTCAAAATGTGGTTATTAGTATTAATAACCACTTTTTAAATGGCTATTTTGATAGGTCGTGGTGTGCTTGAACTCAGTGTTGCATACATCGCATGATATTGTATTATTCAAAGAGAAGCGTACGGTGGAAGATTGGGGTGCTGCCTTCTTCCCTAAATAAATAAATTGCATCCTTATAATTTGAAATTGTTCTTCGAAAGTAAAAGGTAAAAAAAATAGAAAATACATTTGTGGAAAACCCACATCGTAAATAGGGTTAATAAATTTTAGTCTTAATAAGAGGGAAAGAGGAATGAAAAAGTCTCCATCAAATTAAGATTTTGAATAGGAGAACATTGGTGGAAATTATAATTGGAGGAAAAACGTAAATATTTATAAAGAGTGATTAAGGTCATCAATCACAAGAAAGTGAATGGAAAATTGAGGGCCTCAAAGCCATAAATCTATGATGAATAATGTAAGGTATTAGGATAAAACATTTTTGTTTTTAAGATCCTTTCCTTGAAGTTTAAGAATTAATTTCTTCATGGAATAAAAATAATAATTGATAAGTATAGTTCCATCCTTTAACTAATTTCAACCACAAACTCATCTTTCACTCCAAACGATGAGTATTCAAGATGACTTGGTCACACCTGAAGCACAAAAATCAACTTACAGAGAATCACATAATCCACAAAGGATAAACTATATATTTCCCCTATCTTTTGAGATTAACCAAAACCAAAATGGTTAGTACAAGATTAGATGATCCCCAAAAAGGATAATCCTTTTGAGAAATAAATACTAATCATAATTTCTAAAATTAATCCAATAATACCCATTTCAATAAATACCATTCAATAAAAAAAAATTGTCCTTAAAATCCTTCAATATAATCCAAACTAAGATTGAAACCCAAAGTTCAGAATAATTTGATTACGTAGACTTCCACATTAAATTATATCTCAAAATAAAATCGACTACTCTTAAAGTCACATACTTAAAATTAATTAACCTAATCACATATTCTCTATGAAAGGTTAATAATTTCCATAAATAACCTAAATCGCAATAAGTCCATAATAAAAACATAGATAAAAATCAATTATTACTCCTCAAATGAAATACCATAGTATTCTATTTTCGTTAGGCATAAAATTTTCCCAACAGAACGAACGTATTCAAAAATAACATTTATCACTTAATCACCAAATCATTTTCCTATACTAAGGATATCCATTTGATAAACATAAGATCCCAAATCAACTTATTATTGATCAATAAAATCATTTAAAAAATAATTAGTCACACTAACCAGGGACTTCACTTAGTCCAGTGGTAGGCAATAAATCCCAGTCACACTTTGGTTGTGGTTTTGATTCGCACAACTTTGTCTGACACAAAGGGTTGTCACAAGGTATGTATGTTTTTATTTTTCAAAAATTATATTTTATTAGATTCCCAGAATTAGATAAATTCCTCAAAATAACCATAACATAATTTTACTACAAATGTTATCTCATCCCTCGCATTTTCATCCCAAAATGTAATAACTTGTAATTGCCTTAAATTTAAGGATCATATAAACCCAAATGGTTATTTATAACATTATCCACAATATAAAAGATAATTCTTACTCAAATAGAATTTTCACATAAAAAACCACAGGGTTACACATACAAGAGAAAAGTCTTCCAAAGTAATCCCATGAACAAAGATCACTAATGCCTTTAAACATTTCACCATCAATTTATTTCCACATAAGGTTATCTTATAGAATAGGGAATTGACTCAGGTAATTCCTAGGTCCCCTATATTTACGGGAAATTATTGTAAATGGATTCATGGGATCATTTTTATTTTCTTCCATAGTACTCTTCATTTTTCCTCATAAATTCTTTACTTTATATCCTTCTTTCCCACATATAAAGAATTTATTTGTTCCATTGAGACACTTTCCTAGGTGTCTTCTTCCACATTTTCTACACGATGGAAATTGATCTTTCTTTTCTCTATGGTCTCCACTGCTGGAGCTCTTATCATTCACTACCTTTCTCTTCTTTGTTGAGTCTGGGAGTGTGTTAATATATATGTTGTTGAACATATTTTTGGAAATATGATTCATTATAAAGATGATATCCTTAATGCCTATCAATATTCCATTTCTTTACTCATTTCCACCACCATTCCCACCATGTACATCATGTTCAATGTTACTATAACTTCCTTTGAATCCATCCATTGACTAAAACTAGAAAACATTGTGTAAGTAACAATAATCATAAAATAATTTAGAGAATATCATGACACATTATTTTCAATCTAAAATACCTTAGAATTAACCAAGGTTATTTATTATCATCTTATATTAAAATCCTTCAAATTGGATTGTAATGAAAATTTGAATTATCCTAAGCATATCCCCTTGGAGTGTCATAACCAAGAGTGTATCAAGGCTCATTGTCGTATACCAGGATACCCCGAGTCAATCCTGAAACTCATTGTCGGAGTTTTCACTCCGAGGTACATCTATGCCAGAGCTTCCTCCACCTACTCGTATCTAGATAGGGATGTATTTCTTTGAAAACTCACAAGATCTTGACATTACCATAATTCTAGGAAGTTTTTCTATACCAATACTCAAATTTTATCTTAGTTTAATGTTCTATAATCAGAGTTTTTTCAAATTTAGCTTCCAAGGTTTGTACTAAACTTCCTCTGATACCAATTGTAATGCCCCGTCCCTAGTTACCTAGAGTCGGTACATTATAACATAACAATGACATGATCTTAAGAGATCAAATCTCGAAAGACCGATTAATTTAGTAGCCCTCGATATACTAGATACATACATAAATTTTACATTACATCATGAAATAAATAAAAACAACATTGTTCCCCCTTTTAACTCACTCATATATATTGGCCTATCCATGTAGGTTAAACCTAATATACTTCTTCACATACTAGGAAATGAAAACATAAGAAAGGGGTGAGCTCAGATGCTCAGTATGGATAACAATATAGTGGGAACTATTATAAATAATCATAAACTTTTAAGGAAATGTATAAGACTAAAACACAAGCCTTTTAAACAAAATATTCAGCATAATATGGAAAATATAAATCGAATAATTCCATTTACGTATTCTCATGGATATTATACTAGTCGAATAATCACATGAAATATCAATAGTCAATTTTATAATGATGGAATTCATAATATCGAACATCATAACCACGTAGTCAAGGCCTTGTTACAAGACAAAAAATAAGATTTTTTCAAGACCCTGTACCAAGACACTAGTTTTTCTCATGATACCTACCGATGCATCGAGGAGCTATAGCGGGATCCACCCTTCACTTACTAAGTCCAATGCATTCCTCATGTGAAAATGTGAAAACATAATCTAAACATTTGTATTAAAACTAGCATACGAAATGTCAATATTTTATCCACAGACCATGAATGTTATAAAAATATAACATCAATATTCAAACATAACTCATTCAATACAATATGGAATATTGTATTGTAATAAACTAACCTTAATCGATAATAATGAAGTATAATGACATAGATGAAAATAATCATCAAAACTATTTCAGAGAAATATCCCCCTTTTTCTTGAAAACATTTAAAAGTTTCTTTATTTATCAAAATCCATTTAAAATAGATTTTTGAATCAAAGTGTCCCATACCACTTTGAAACTTTTAAAAGGAATTTAAATTTTAAAACATTAATATCCATATAAATAAATCCTTAAAACTATTTTTAAAACATGGACATTAATGAGAAAGATTTAGAAGAATAAATTTTTAAAACATTTAAAGTGATATTTTAGTTAGAGTTCCTAACCAAATGAGAGACACTTGAATAAAAATAATTTAGGCAATAAAATCGTTATAATATCATGATAATAAAGGTATTCATGATATACTATGTCAAAGTACAGTATATACACCATATAAAAGTGAATTGGCGCATAACAACAAAGAAGTCTCAATGGAATGTATGTTGAGATGAAATCCCTTATAAAGAATGTATCCTTAGGTTAAGGATAAATCAATGACATAATTATGTGTGAAAAATATAAATACAATCCATATGATTGTATATTTAGTGTAAATCAATCAGAGGACATTCACACATATTCTTGTAAAAACAACACCAGTGACTTGGATGTTTAACTCAATGAATAAAAATTGAGTTAAAATTACTCTTATCAAGTTCATATCAATGACTTGAGAATTTATCAATGGAGTGATTATGTGTATCAAAAGTATATCCACATAAAGGAGATTGTAAATTACTACATAATTAAATAAATAGTTATTTCACGCATAATCATGGAGAAAAATAATCAATGAAGTTTGTGTAAAACCGAATGAGTGGAAATTTAAATTTTAATTCTCTTACTGATTTGGTAACATACGAAACATACACCCCGTGAAAGAAGGATCATACAATGATGAAGTAAATACCCATAAATTAAATTATATTAAACAAATAATACAATTATGGGCAGTACATACACCACACAAAAGGTAATAGTGGAAAATATAGCATGAATCTCATGGGAATAAAAGTGAGATGAAAACTCTTTACCATGTTGTAATCAATTGAATTGTAAGACCAAAATTTAATAACCAAAAAATTAATCACATAATTCTATGAATATAAATATAATCCTGATAATATATATCAAATGGTAGTACACAATACACCACATGAAATAAATAAGTGGTGAACAATGGAAATCTCACGAAATTAAAAGTGAGATAAGAAACCCCTTACATTATAATTTTCCTTAGTATAGGGTAGGTTAAAATCCTCTATAATGGTTAAATCATTGTTATTAAATTATAAAAGAACCAAATACATAAATATGATATCATATATTATCTTCTAATATTTCTTTGTTAATGATATTTTAGTAGTATCATTGTTTTGGGTGTTAACTGATTCGTTTTCCTTTATATGTTTTGTTACATATATAAGTCATGTTTGTTATGAATATAATATATTTGATTCATATCCAGAATTATATTATGTTCTTAAACATTATTTTTAAATCATAAAATGAAAATTATTCTAAAATGGTTATGATAGGGAATGAATCTTATCGTGTTTGTGGAGACGTTAATCTGTGCGTACGCATGAGCGACAATATCATTCAATTGATGGTAAAATCATATATAATTAGATGGTATATCATATATAAAGAATCATTAACATGTTTTATTTATTATTTACATAAATTTTATTCATTATTATACCCATCCAAATAATAAAGTGTGGAATAACAAACTACACCATGACGTGGAGACAGTAAGGTGTACGTACGCACGTGTGGTGACTTTGTCATTCATAGGATGGATAGAATAATGAATATGGTTTTACCATATTTATAATAAAATTAAAGTTTTTAGAAGGTACTGGATTTATTATTTTTGTTTGGAAACAACAAATAAAGAGGAAGTGTAAGAAGAAAATAACTTTGAAAGAGGTGGGGAAATTATTACCTCTTCTTTGGGTGCTTCCTTTTGATTTGATCAAAAGGGCTCCATAGGTTAGATTTATGGTCAAAGTAAGGCCTCTAGGTTGAAGTGAGGGTAGTTGGGAGGATATCTGAACAAGTGTTAGCTGATCCAACTGGATTTGGAGGTGTGAAATTATGGGAATGAGAAGTACCCTTTTATAAGAGAGGTGAGGGTCACTTTAGAAAAAACTTGAAATATTTTTTTATTATATATTTATTTTTGGATTATAATGGCTCCGAATGGATTTATTTCTAGGATATGATGGGGATGGTTCAAAATACCTCCAACCAATAGGTTTTAGACATGTTTAGGCCACCATATTAGCATTATCTTTTAGATTTAACTCTTAGTTAATTAGTTTAACTTTTACTATGTCTTCTTGTATTCGTACAATATATGGTTAATAAACTTACTATAAACTTCTAAGAGAACCTCAATTGGTTCATTAATGATATATATATATATCATTATATAAGTCCTTTGGCCGAACATTTGATTTTTATGAATTTTATATCATTTAATAATATAATATTTGTTTTAAAAACTCATTTATGTCAATGTTGACAATGTTTAGAATTTGGTTTTTGTGAAAGTCATAAAAGAATCATTAATTCAAAAACAATTCATTGAATCAACCCTAACATGTAATATTAATCTAGAAAATTATTTTAACACATAAAAAGTATCAATTTACATTTATTTTGATATTTATAATAACAATTATTTTAATCTTTCATTAATAAGGTAATTACTACATCATCATTGTGTCATATATAAACTTAATTATATAATGTCTAAAAATTAAAAATTATATACCATGGTGTAGGAAATATTTTTATCTTTCTAATTCATATTTATAGTAGAATATATATTATATATAACCCTATATGAAGAATGTTTTAGTTGTGAAAATATGAATTTAATACTTTTAACTCTTCATTAAATAAAATAATAATAAATTTCCTAATCTAATCCAATTGGACCAAATAGGATCATATTTTATTCCTAAGGATGATTTTGGTCTAAAAACACGTATCCAATAGAATTAGTACATGTTTTATGGTAATTATAATATCATTTTTACCTTTAATTACCCTATTTACTTTTAACTATGGTAAATAAAAGTCATAAGTTACGATTCACCAAAAATTATTTTTATCTTATCGAACCACATTTTGCATACTGATGTCAACCGTGTCTCTCAAATTTTTTAAATTCAATTCACAAAAGTGGTAAAATTATGTTTTATGCAAATTTGCTAATGTTCCTATAAGGTGGGTAAAAAACCTTAAAAAATCAATAACATTTTATACATCTAATTTTATTATAAAATGACTCCAATGAATTAAATTGAACTAATATTGATATTATTTATCTATCTTGACTTAAAATTAATTTAAATAAAACAAATAATTATTTAAATAAAAATTCGGTTTTTAAACAACAACGCAGTGTTTTTCACTATTCATCAAAAATTGAAAGTTTTCAAAAAAACACCAAAACTTTATGCAAACTAAATTTTTATGTCCCACTTCTAAATAAGAATTTAATTTAATCAAATTTAATATAAAAATGTGTCAAATATTTTATTATAAAGGGTTCACCATTAGAAGGTGGAAAACTGCATTTTTTGAAAAATACTTCTTTTATCTGAAAATTTGAATTTGTCCTTATATTATGTCTAAGAAACAAAAAATAGGAATGTTAAAATTATATGGGATATATATATAATTCAAAATTTGGATATTACTATTCATAACCACTTTTTAAATGGCTAGTTTTGATAGTTCGTGGTGTGCTTGAACTCAGTGTTGCATACATCACACACTATTATTCAAAGAGAAGTGTATCATGGAAGCTTGGGGTGTTACATTAAGGATTTGAGAAACATCAATGTGGTAATACTCCAAGGAAAAATCCATATTGGATATTTTCTTCAAGAATATCCTCGTCTCATTATCCCTTCTGACGTACCTAATCAAAGAGGATTCATCAAAACAACTGAATTAGAGTCAAAGCATCTGATCAATGGAGGATACTGACAACAAATATACATGGATCTGATGGTAGTGGGGTATCAAAAAATTTCCCCATTGAGGAAATTACCAAAATCATGTTAATAAATCCCTCATGATCCATCTTATACAGGTTATCGCCCATGAGTATAGGTTGGGCCGCCAAAGCTAGCCCAAACTGTTGTCCCCCCTATTTAGGCTCCCACCCAATTGGTCATTCCTCCCCAACTCATCAACACTATTGAGTCACAAGAATCCCAATTGGGAGCTATAAAATAATGAAATTCCCCAATAGAATCAGAAATTATTTTATACCCTGAATTAGTGGATGAGACTCTTCCCCCGCCAAACTTTGGGAATCCAACATTCCCAACATTAAATAGATTAGGGGATCTAGAAGAGAATATGATGCAATTAGTATCTTAGTGTGTCCCCATATGGGAACCCTTGAACAGAAATAGGAATCCAAGAATAGATGTTTCATGAAATCCTTAGAGGTGTCAAACATCATCTGTTATAACAGTTTACCAGTCAGGATTATCGGGGGGTGGAAAGATCTTTTTCAACAATTCCTCTTTCAATTTAGCTATATTCTTTATAAAATGATATTACACAGCCTCTTATGTTTCAATAAGTGATAGAATGAGAGAGAATTAGATTTTATTTCTAGGTTGAGGAATTATACTTACTCCATGAACATTGAACATCCTCAATAGTACTTTTGGAGTCTTTTAATTGATATACTTCGTGATGAGCTATGAACACTTCTTATCTTGGTAAGTATCTGGGTGGGTTTCGAGATCTTTTTGTAGGTTCACAAAGTTGGATAATTCCATTTTACAAACCAAAGTAAAATCTAAACCAATGCCAGTAGCTTAGAAAAAGATAATGTTAAGAGTGGAAACGGTGTTCCTCGCTTTAAAATCATTTTATACCCCAAATCCATCTCCAAATCTCGTACCTCCCCATATGGAACCCCCTCCTAAATAGAAAAATCACAAATAATTCCCCTATAAGGATAAGTAAAGAGAAAATAAATAATCTAAATTCAAAGATCGTAAGAATAAAGTATATTCCCAACATGATGAGAAAGTTATAGGTTATTTCATAGAAGATATGGAAAATAACCTGCTAAAATTGTTGGAGCCTAAGAGGAATAATCCTACTAGTCTAAATGATTGACCAAATTTTTTCCCTTTAACTGAACATTGGTTCATACCATCTGATATTGTTTTTTTAAATATATCCGAAAAAATATTGTTTATTTTGGGTAAGTGAAGGTGGGTAAACCACCAGTACAAGTGGTGTGTGATTCCATCACCACTATTTAAGAATAAAGTGAATGAAAATAAGTTACAAGCCTAAAAATAAATATGTTAAATATTTATTTGACTAGGAAAAAAATCAACCGAACTCATTCTATTCCCATGACAAAATTAAATCATCCAACTACACCCTCGGTTTCCACTTCCTTAATAAAACCAACTTCTTCAGCATCAAAGTCCTCTAAAATTTGATATTCTAGAAAATGACATCATCAGAAGAAGAAGAAGAAAAATTTTATATGAGGATGATCCTATATAGATTTCAAATATAGTCTTGACTCTCTCAGATTTCCTGCCTCCAGCCCTGATAGCATGAGCACCATCCCATTAAAAGGTATTACCAGAATTGTCTCTGAAAATGTAATCCTCAACAAATGATGAATTAATCTTCAGTTTCATTAACGTAGTTCCATTAATGAATCCCTTCTCCATTAATGAGTAGGGTAATAAACCTGAGTTTCCTATTCTAGATCATGGAACCACATATAGAGGTCGTATGATCCAAGGAGGAAGGGTAAGATGTTGTTGTGCTCAAATCCAATATTCCAACTTCATCCTCACTAGAGTTGTTTATATTGTCCAGACTCATGTAAGATTCCTTTATAAAGAATAGTACGAGAATAGGTACATAGCCATATTTTTTAAGAGTCTCCTGGATCTTATTATTTTAAATGATTGATTAGAAGGGGTACAATACTCTCTTAATCTTAGGAAGGTTGGTGGGCTAAGTCGGCCTAATCCTGTAGTAGAAACAGATCCCTCAATATTTGCTCAGGCACCAAACTCATCTCTCCTAGGTTCCACAACCACTAATGTTCCTACTAAGGAATATATCCTCAAAATAATACATAGACACTTGACTAAAAAATATGACATCAAGAAGTAGTTGTCTAGAGTTTTGGTGTAACTTTCAAAATTAGATGCTCTTAACCTATTAAATGATATATAGAAAGTTCTTATATAGGCCCCACTAATCCCTCGGGAGTTCGAAGTTGAATTCACTACCACTGAGGTATACCCTGTAGAGATAAACCCTATGAAATGTCATGTGGTTATCTGTTTTACATAATAGGACAAGGATGTTGTGATATAAGGACACATTATTCCCTTATACGTGTCTAGAAGACTATATAATGTTGATATCCATTAAGATTTCATCAACAATGGCTTAGGATTCAATCTCATTATGATATGAACACTTTTATGGTTGGGCTATAGTGAAGCTAATATTTCTCCCTCTCCTATGACACTTCAAGGGTAATATAAAAGTGAAGAAAATCCCCATGTCCAAATTTAGATTAGAACTCAATTTGGGTACCTAATGTCTGACTCTGAATTCTTGGTCATCCGGAATTATAAAGCCTTCAATTTCCTTCTAGGAAGGATTTGGTTTCACCAACATGTTGAAATGTCTTCATCATGTCACCAACATCACAAGTACTATGTAAATAGAAAATGTGGGATGTTATACGGTGATAAATATAAATTTTTATCTTGTGAGGATCAATACATTGATGCAAGATTTTATCGAATAGAATAGAAGCATCCCATGACTGGTGATATTTCTTGAGATGCTTCCCCAAACAGTCTAGAAATGAACCCAACCAACCCAATCAATGATCTCAACAATGAGCATGTTCTTTCCATCAGTCAAATTGAGAATGTGAGTTTAGAGTTGGAGATGTACTTGTTAACCCTCGTGATATCATTTTTGTTAGTTGATCCAAGTTTTTTTGAAAAGGCCTTTGGTCCTTCTATCAATGGAGATGCTTCAAGTGAAAATTTCCTCACTCTATCCCAAAAAAATCAGTAAACCCCAACATCATCAGCTAAATCTGAAAGAATTTTTGTGTCACTATTTGATAATGGATATATATTTACCTCTAAATCTCATAATATCAATCTTTTTGCAAACTCTAACTATTAGCCTCTATCACTCATTTTTTTAAGATTGGCATGAAGGAAGAGTAAGAGGAAGAATAATGGGAAGTGGAAGAGGAGGTTGACCACAAAGATGATCCTCCAACATTTGAGGAAGGTGTATCCACCACTATTGATGAAATATGACAGGTAAATTTGGGAACAAAGAAATAAATGTGACCTATATTGGTTATTATGGATATTAACAAAAAATAAAAAAATTATATACCTCTTTATTGAAGTAGTATTGAGATGTGTTCACTTAGAATTACATAGAAATTTCAGGCCATGATCCTGATGTGGCTAGCCACCACCTGGGCTTGCCAAAATATCATCATGGTTACAAGTATACAACAAAAAGAATGCGTCCAACTCATGCTACAAAAGATGAATCCAAATTGGATAATCTCATAAAATACAACTTCATTTGAGAATTATAGTACTCAAAATGGATCACAAATATAGTCTCGGTCAAGATTAAAAATGGGAATATTAGAGTTTGCATCAATTTCAGATATCTCAATTGGAATTGTCCAAAAGATAACTTCCCAGTACCAATTATATAACTTTTGATTAATGTTATGGAAGGATACCAAGCCCTATCTTTCATGGATGGTTACTAAAAATATAACTAAATCTTAATTCCCCCTGAAGACAAAGAATCCATTTACTTAAGATCACTGAAAGGAGTACCTCTATTGGGTGATGCCATTCATCCTAAAGAATGCGGTCACTACATACTAGTGTGTCAAGTACCATATCTTCAAAACCTTTAAAGGAAATTATATCAAGTTATATGTTGAATGTATGTTGGTTAAATCTCATAAACGTTCTAATCATCTTTCCAGCCTTGAGATGGCTCTTAAAAAACTATGACCACATCGATAAAAATTTAACCCCTAAAAATGTTCTTTCAGTGTTATCTACAGAATTTTTTTCGACTTTATAGTATGAAATCATGGCATTGAATTAAATCTTTAGAATACAAAGTATATCCTTGACATGTTACCTTTTACAAACCTAAAATAGTTGATGGTAATATAGGGATTCCTTGCCTACATTTGAAGCTTTATAGAAAATATTAATGGAAATTGATTTCCCCTCACTAAATTGGGGGGGAAAGGGGTCATGTATCAGTGAACTGGTGACTTTCAAGAAGATCTTAATAGTATCAATAAGTATTTATGGATTTTAATAGTCCTTATGACACCTATCCAAGTAAATTTTCTCATGTTACATGTAAAATCATTAGAGAAATCACTAGGTGCTTTTCTTATACAAAATATTGACATCAGAAAAAAAAAGTATCTATTCTCGTAACTAAATAATTCTCTATACTGAGACTCATTATTTAGATATCAAAAATAACTTACTAGAATTAATATAAAGGAATGTTTTTATGCTCACAAAGGTGTTTTATACTAATAGATTAAATTAATTACAATTAGTGAGTGATATTAATGTAATATATATATTATATATTAAATAAAATATTTTTGGCATTCATCCAATAGATTTTATAGGCATAAGATAAGAACAACCCAATTTTACACATAAAAACCTATATTTTTATAAAGACAATCTTATGGCCTTTTAATGAAACGTCTATTTTAAATATAAATTTTGAAACTTTCATAAATTTAATATAAAGAAAATAAATTTCATATTTTAAATTAAAACATCAAAATTATGTTAGGGAGATGTTTTTGGTATTTTTCTAGGAAGTTTCATTTTATGTTGAATGGTAAAAAATACAGAATTTTTATTGAAAACTGCTTTTTCATCTAATTAATTTATATGGATAAATTATATTTTAAATTTATTTTAAAGTCACATTAGATCAATTATACATAAATTAATCCAATTTATTTAATTTTAATCAATTTCACATTGAAATTGTATATGAAAACATTTCAAATGTTTGAACATTTTTACTTTAAATGCCTGCTTTATCATCCCATCTCCGAGAATAAATTTAAATTAATTTCTATAATTATTTTATTTTAAATTTGAAAATGGATTAAATATTTTGAGCCATAATAATTTATAATTTCAAATAACTTAAAATTAGTTTTGACCAAAAATATTAGTGAATGTAGTTAAAATTAATTATTGTGATTAAGGAAAAATTACGCTTAACAAGGGACTAAACATTAAAATTAAGGGCCAAAATGACCTAGAAAATTGTAAAATTACATTTTATTAGAATATTTAGGCCTTATACTTAATTTAATTTAATTTCATTCATTATTTTGGCCACTTGACCTTGAAAAAATGTGGGTGGAATTCTATTTTCAAAAATTCACAAGAATGTCACTCCCCCACTATAAAAAAGCACTCACCCCTCCCACTTATTCACACCTCTCAAGACCTTAGGATCATCAAAACTCTGCCTAATTAAGCTCCTAACATACCTCCAATCATCCTAGAATCCTAACCTTGGTAATAAATCCAACCAAGGAATTCTTTTTGGTATAAACCAAAAGGAGTTACTAAATAAGAGGTAATGTTCTTCAACGATCACTTTTTTTCATTTACTTCACCACCCATTAAATTATTTTTATATAATTAATATATAATAACATAATTATATTCAAAAAACTGATATGTTTTTATTCTAATAGTTCAACCTACTCTTTCACATACATCAAATAAATGGGATACGCAATCATCATTTGGGTGTACGCCGGACTACAGTCTCACAAACCGATGTCGTTCATTCTTCCATTTAGCACCTTTCAAGATTAGAAATAATTATGTTTCTATATTTTATATTTTATATATATTATATTAATAATTTATTTATTCTTTTTTAATTTTTATATAACTCATTTGTTTATGATTTCCATTTTTTGGAAATACGATGACATCATTTGTGCACGCGTGGGCTACCGACTCCTCAAATGGATGTGACTCATTCATGATAATGTGTAAAGGATGTTTTTAATAAAAATATGTTAAATATATGGCATAAATATAGTAATTTAACTGTAATATAAATATATATCATTTACTTTCCATTTTTTTAAATACAACAAATAAATGGAAGTAGCTTTCATTTGTGCGTACGACATACCGTCTCCATGAACGGTTTATTTCATTTCCTATCTCCAAATATTATGGATTATTATAAATACATATATACTGAATATATATTATAATTAAATTAATTTTTAAATTCTTTATATGATTAAATCATGATCTACCTAATAAGAACAAAAATTACAAGTCAAAACATACTCGAAAAACTAGGTAATTATCACCTGAAATAGTGAAAATAATGAAAGAGTGTTCAAAACAGGTAATAAGATTTTGTAAGAAGTTAATATATGATATTATAAATATTATAATTTTTGGTTTATAAGTTATTAACATTATTAAAACAATTATATAGTATTTTAAAGGATGTTCACCCAAAATGAAATGCAAGGTAAGGGATTTTCATCTCACTTTTTACATCTATGAGATAAATGTTATATTCACCACTTAATTATTTTCTGTGGTGTATCTACTTCCCATTTTGATATACTATATCATGAATTATTTTATATTTATGGTATTTTGATTTTCAATTTGAATTATTTCTTCTAATTGGATTTCGATTAAAATTTACCAAGTAGTAAAGAATTTCGTAACCTGATTCCTTTTCATTGGGGTCATATTACTTCTTAGTTTTTATTAATATTATAATATTATGTGTTTAATAAAATATTAATATATATTATTTTATTCTAAAAAATTATGTGAATTTACATTTGAAACACATAATCTATTTCTTTTTGGATTCTCACTTCAACATTATTGTATTTTCAAGGGTTTACATCATAATCTCATTTTTTTCAAGTTTATTTACAATTGAATTTCCATTAAAGGAAATTATTTTATAATTATTTACTAAAAACTTTAATTTTATTATATTATAGTTATTCAGGACCTTTTTAAATTAATAATAGCATTTTTTAACATTTTTTACTCATAATTTTTTATAATATGTTTTTAAGAAAACCTAAATTCATTTCTCTCTTTAGTTGGAGAGCCTATTTTTTTCTAAAAAAATCTGAAAAGGTTTTTCAAAAAAAATTATCCTTTTCAAAATGATTTTTAAATACATTTTAACCATTTTTTTCTTCCAAAATTGTTTTCAAATGAATCTTTTTATCTCTTTCTGAACAAGTAACTTGTCTAACCTTTTTACCATACAAAAGAAATATTATTTTTACCTTGTATAGACTATATAGATTTACCAATCATAATTTCTTTAAAGCTTATTTTTCATGTTTAAAAGGTTAATTTTTACTTAAAATGTTTTTCAAATTGATTTTCAAAGAATAGTATTTTCAAAAAAAATCAAAAATAAAAAGTATATTTTCCTTGAGAATGTTTTTAAAATATCTTTTTAGAGTATTTCTATTAATAAATGACAACAAACCTGTATTTTTACACCACTTGGGATATATTTTATTGATACCATCCTTTTTACTCTTCTATATAGTTTATGATTTCTTTGACCAAGTATAGTATTGAAATTCACTACCTTGATTCATTTTAATACCCTTGAAATATTCAATTTCTAGTGGTCATTGAACATTAAATTTCCCATAATTATATATCTCATTTATGATGTATATTTTTATTTCTTAAACCATATTAAATTTTTAAATATGGTGTTTACTTTTAAAGTTATTTGATTTACTGGGGAAATATTGATAAATATTTATCCTTTTTTCAATACGAATATTTGATAAAGCACTTAAATTATGAATTAAATTAATTATTCGATATATAAGGAATGATTTAGTCATGCAAGATAGGTTTTGGGGCTGTTTAAAGTACAACCCTCGAGATGAATTGGTAGTCTCATGAGACTAAATCAGTTGGTGACAAACCCTTTGAGTTTTTTTTCAATAAGAATATATGGGATTTTACCCATAGATTTAAATTGTCTTAAGAAAGTTCTTTATAGTAGTATGTTAAACCATATTGGGAAAGGTCTTAACAGTAAAGGTATCATCTTCCTAGGAAACATGATATCAGATAATTAAGAATTTTATTCATTTAGTATTCAGTTATTTTTATCCATGGAATTTTTTCATTGACATTATATATGGATGCATTTCATTCTCAGTCCATTGATTAAATGGAATGTGTTTCAGTTATTTTCATTATCATATTTATTATTCATTATCAATTTATTTATATTTCTGGTTTTTATAGTTATTTATCTTTCCATATTTATCCACTCCCTCCAAGTTTATTGATTACATGGAATGTGTGTTCAATTATTTACCTTTCCATATTAGTTATGATCATTAATTCAATATCTCATCCACTATATTTTACCCTTACTGAGCATTTGATCTCACCCTTATTTTTTTCTTTCCCTAATATTTCATGAGATTTACTATGATAGATATGTAGGGATACATGATATAGAATAAATTTATCCATGAAATAAAAAAATTATGTTGTAATTAGTGTATTCAGTTGTAATATAAGACTCATGTATGTATCTGGTTTACCAAGACTGCTAAACTCTTTAATCCTTCTGAATTTGATTCCTTGTAATTGTGCCAATTTAATAAAGAAAGGCATTAACTTTGGGATTCTGGGGTTAGGACATTATAGTTCGTATCAAATGAAGTTTAGTACAACCCTTGGAAATAAGATTTAGAAAACTTAGATTAAGGAATATAACCCTAAGATAGACATTCAAAATTAGCATAGAAGCACATATGTCTTCTTTAACATAAGATTTGTGGATTCCATAAAAAATATTATGAGATTAAGTTTGATCATAATTTCTAAGTCGTAAAAACCTCCTTTTAGGTTTTATGTGATGGGATTCTACCAAGATTGAGGACATTTTAGAGAAATTTATGGAAATTGTATGTTATAGTGAAAAAGTTATCAAAGGAATAATACCTTTAAATTTTATAGACATAAGTTTAAATGTATTTATAACCTTTAGGGTTTATAGTAACAATAATGACATCATATTAATAGTCAAATAATATTATTAGACCATGTAAAAAAATCTTGTATTGAAAATAATATCAAAAAGGTTATTTATTTTTTATATTTCAAGGATGTCCATCACATTTTTTAGAACAACATAGGAATTATATTAATATAGTATTATAAAAAGTACAACTAGTATTTCAGGTGACAACCCATCAAATCTAGAAAGGCAGTGGGGCTTAAACCCATGATCGAAATATGATAAGGGTTTCATGCATACCACTGGCCTACATGATGTCCTGGTTAATATGACATTTATTTTAGTTAAAAAATTTGAAAAAATAAATATTAATAATGAAACAATAGTGTAACCTTTTAGGTTTATATATTAATGTATTCACCATATTGAATTTGGATAATATTTAGAAACAAATGGAATGACATTTCACTCTTTTCTGAGCCTTATTATCCATTAAAAGTACATTTTAGGTCTTCAGGCATCGAAGTTAATTTTTAGATATCCATTTATTAAAGTAATGGATGAATTGAAAATTTATCGAACCACAACCAAAAGATGAAATTTTTTTGTGAAATAGAAAACATTGAAGTGATTATATTTCCTCAAATTCTTAGGAAATAAAATAATTACTCAACCTTAAGAAAATGATCAAAAAATATTTTCCTAACACCTTAATTTTTGTTGAACCAGTGGTCTTTTAAATCATCATGGATTTATGGATTTGAGTACCTCAACTTTACATTGATCATTCAATTTTTTATTGATGAACTCAATCACTCCCTATAAATATTTATAATTTCCCTATAATTCCATATTTTAACTTTACACTATTTTTCTCCTACAAATAAACCTAGTTATAAGGTATTCCATGTGACATGTTTACTTCTCATACTCTCATATTAAGATGATATTTTATAAAATATTTTACGGTCTGGGTTTTTCAAAAAGTAATTTTCAAATATCAAACCCTAGACTATTATATCATGTTTAAATTGTGGGTATGAAATTTAATTAAGGTGTATAGAATGTAACACACCAAAATTCTAAAGTAAGAACATTGTATTTGATATTGTGTATGACACACAACACCAAATGTGGAAATAAATATAACCTCTCAAAAATTTATAGTATATTTAATATTTTAAATAAATTTATTATATAGCTAGTAATGCACACAACACTAATTTATCTTGGGTTTCTTGCAAGAATGACTTTTTTGTAGTTTGTGTTACACACAAGACTGTGTTTTACCGAACAATAATATATTATTAAAGAAATATTATTTAATATAATATGATAAAACCTAGACATTAAACTAGAGGTTATGAGTATTATTTACTAACTTATTAAAGTATATGGTTTATAAAAATACAAAATTAATTAACAGGTTACCAATCAATTATAAATTAATATAAGAACCAATTGAATATAAGGGAATGTTTTTATGCTCATAAAGGTGTTTTATCCTAACAAAATAAAATAATTAAAATTAATGAGATATATTAATTTAATATATATATTATATATTTCATCAAATATTTTTTACATTCATCCAATAGATTTTATTGGTATAAGATAATAACAAACCCAATTTTACACATAAAAGCCTATATTTTTATAAAGGCAATTTTATAGCCTTTTAATGGTGCACCTATTTTAGTTATGAATTTTGAAAAATTTATTAATTTAATTTGAAAACCTAAAAAAATTTGATATAAAACATGTAAATTAATTTAGGGTGATTTTTTTGTATTTTTATAAGAAGTTACATTTTTTGATGAATAGTGAAAAATATTGAATTTTAATTGAAAACTGATTTTTCATCTAATTTATTTATATAGATAAATTATATTTTAAATTGATTTTAAAGAAAAATTAGATCAATTATACATAAATTAATAGAATTTAGTTTATTTTAATCAATTTCACATTGAAATTTTATATAAAAACAATTCAAATATTTGAACATTTTTACTTTAAAACCTGCTTTGTTGTCCTGTCTGTGGTATTAAATTTAAATTAATGTCTGAAAATTATGTTATTGGAATTTTTTAAAAAATATTATATATTTTTAATTATAATAATTTATAATTTATAATAATATCAAGTTGGTTTTTAACCAAAAAAAACATTAGTGGATGCAGTTAGAATTAATTACTGCAATTAAGGTATAATTAAGCTTAACAAAGGACTAAACCTTAAACTTAAGGGCCAAAATGGCCTAGAAACTTTTACAAAATCCATTGGATGTAAATATTTATACCTTATACTTACTTTTATATAATTGGGTTCAATATTTCATCTATTGGATGTGGAAAAAACCTGGGTGGAATTCCCTTTTCAAACATTTACAAGAATGCCAGTCATCCTCTACTATAAAATGGCACTCACCCCTCCCAATTATTCATACATCTAAATCCATTAGGCTCATCCAAACTATGACAAAATAATACCTCAATATCACTAACCTAAACTTAGTAGACTCTCTTTGGGAATAAATCTAACCAAGTAATTCTTTTGTTATAAACCAAAAGGAGATACTCGAATAAGAGGTAACGTTCTTCAATGATCAATTTTGTTTCATTTACTTCCCCACAACTTAAATTATTTTTATGTAATGATTATATAATAACATTATTATATATAATATAATTAAATTTTTTGTGATAATATTTTGACCTACACTTTCACACACATCCATCAAGTGGGATAAGCAATCATCATTTGTGTGTACAGCGAACTACCGCTTCACGAACCGATGTTGGTAGTTCTTCCATTTACCACATTTATAGGTTTGAAATAATGATGGATTTATAGTTTACATATTATACATATTATATTTATAATTTATTTATGATTCTTTAATTTTTATAGAACTCATACATTCATGTTTTCCATTTTTGGGGGAATATGATAACATCGTTTGTGTACGTGTGGCCTACCGCCTCCTCAAAGCAATGTGACTCGTTCACAGTTTGCATGGAACATATAAAGGATGGTTTTAATAAAAATATGTTAAATATATGACTTCAATATGATTCTGTAATTATAATATACATATATATATATATCATTTACTTTTCATTATTTTAAATACGAATAATAAATGAAAGTAGTGTTCATGTGTACGTATGACTTGTCGTCTCCATGAATGGTACATTTTATTTCCTATCTCAAAATATTATGGATTATTATAAATAAATAAATAATGAATATATATTCTAATTAATTCATGGTTTAAATTATGGATAGAATGAAATCATTATCGATGTAAGAATAAAAAAACAAGTCAAATATAATTGAAAAACTAGGCAATTAACACAAAAAGTAGTGAAAATAATGAAACATTATTAAAAATGAGTAATAATATATTATAAGAAGATAATATATGATATTATAAATATTATTATGGTTATTTTATAAGTTAATGATGTGATTAAAACCATTATTTAGAATTTTAAAGGATTTTTTCTTAAAAGTAAATGCAAGGCGATGGATTTTCATCTCACTTTTTACATCTGTGAGATAAATGTAATATTCACCACTTAATTGTTTTTTTTTGTGTATATAATTCACATTTTTGATATATTATATCATGAATTATTTTATATTAATGTTATTTTGATTTTCAATTTGAATTATTTCTTCTATGGGGATTTTAATTAAAATTTACCAAGTGGAAAAGAGTTTCATAACCCAATTCCTTTTCATTGGCTCACATTACTTACTCATTGTTGTTAATATTATAAGATTATGTGTGTGATAACTTTTTAATATATATATTTTTATTTACACTTGTTTTATGTGGATTTATAGTTTACACACATAATTTATTCCTTGATTTATTCTCACTTCAATGTTATGATCTTTTCAAGGGTTTAATACACAATTTTATTTTTTCAAGATTGTTTTCAGTGGAATTTAAATTAAAGGAAATTATGTGATAATTATTTAATAAAAAATTAAATTTTATTCTCCTCTATTTATTAGTGATTTTTTTCAAGTAATAGTACCATTTTTTTAATTTTTGGTACTCAAAATGTTTTAGAGAAGTTTTTTAATAAAACCTAACTTCATTTCCCTCTTTAGTCAAAGAACTTGTTTTCTTCTAAAAACACTATTTTCTAAAAAAATAAATTTTTTTAACATTTACAAAAGGATTTATTAAATACAATTTCACTGTTTTTCTTTCATAATTGTTTTCAAAGTAATTTTCTTTTATCTTTCTGTATAGGGAACTTTTCTAACCTTTTTACCATGAAAAGGATTGTTCCTTTTACCTTATATATCATGCATATATTTATTCATAATTATTTCTTCAAAGATCCATTTTCATGATTAAAATGTTAATTTTAAAATAAAATGTTTTGAAAACTGATTTTTTAAGAAAAGTATTTTCAAAAAATCTGAATAAAAAGGTATTTTCCTCAAGAATTTTTTTAAAATATCTTTTTATAGTATTTATATTTCTTAATGAAAAGACACCTTTATTTTTATACCACTTATGATATTTTATATTGATAAGATCCTTATTCTTCCTTTGGAATGTTTATAATTTCTTTGAACAACGATATTATTGATATTCACTACCTTGATTCCTTTTAGTCCCCTTGAAATATTTAATTCTCAGTGATCATTAAACATTAAATTTTCCCTAATTATCAATATTAGTTATCATGGATATTTTTATTTCATAAACCTTATTCCATTTTTACATATGGTGTTTACTTTGAAAGTTATTTTATTTAATAGGTAAATATTGATAAATATATATCATTTATTCAAAATGGATATTTGATATATAATTTTCTGTATGAATTAAATCAATTATTATATATATGAGGAATGATTTGGACCTGAAAGACATGGGTTGGGGACTATTTAAAGTATGCCCATATATGCATCGGTGGTCTCATGAGATAAAATCTATTGGTGAAAACTCCTTAAAGTTTGTTTCTTAGTATAATAGACGGGTTTATACCCATAGATTTAAAATATCTCGTGAAAGTTCCTAAGATTATTATTCTAAACTATCTTGTGAAAGGTCTTGATGGTAAAGGTATTATGTGCTTGGGAAACATGAAGTCCAATAATTAATCATTTTCTTTTTTTAGTATTCATTTTTTATTATCCATGATATTTTTTATTTGACATTATCTATGGATGCATTTTATTCGCAGTTCACTAATTAAATGGAACGTGTTTTAGTTATTTTCCTTACCATAATGATTTTACCTTATCTATTTTTTTTAAATGGAATGTGTTTTTAATTATTTAACTTTCCATATTATTTTTTCACACCCAATAATTTTATTGATTACATGGAATGTGTGTTCAATTATTTACATTTATATATTTATTATTCTCATTGATTCATTATTTATTCCACTATATTTTACCCTTAATTAGAATTTGATCTCACCCTTATTTTTTTTTCCTTTCTATAGGACTACATCAGATTTACTATGAAATATATGTAGGGATACACTAGATGGAATAAATTTATCTAGGAAAGAAAAAGCATTATGTTGTAATTAGTGTATTTATTTGTAATGTATGTCTCATTTATGTATCTGGTTTACCAAGAATACTAAACTCATTTAACCTTAAGGATTTATTTCCTTGTAATCTTACCAATGTAATGGTATTAGACACCAACTTCGGGCTTACTGGGGTCAGGTCGCTACAAGGAGACTATTGTCATAATGTGAGAAGTTCATCTAAGTGCATGTGGATCCCATCTGTCATGAATTGTGATTTCTCACCAAATAATAAGAATTATATATTTCTAGCCTTTTATGAAACAAGATTGATCACAATTCCTCAAAAATTGTTATCCTTGTCAATTACATGCCAATTTCATCAATCAATCCCTAAAGTTGTTTCACACCTCCAAATACTCTTGAAGATTCAGCATGTGGGGAATGGATATTTTGGTAACATAAACGCCTAATAAATACAATTAGTTTAAATATATTCTCACTGCCAATGACTTTATCTCCAATTGGTTTTAAGAAATAACCCTCAAAGAATTCGGGAAAGAAAGCATTGTTGAGTTTTTGAAGTCCAAAATCATCACCAGGTTTGGTGTTATTTCTTAAAGGAAATGTCTTGGTCAAAAACCAAGAATCAAATAATTATTAAAAAGGAGGAAACTACAAAAGTCTAAAATAAGGGATTTTATTACAATCTCTTTCATAAAAAGGCATAAGGTCAACTGGCAGATTATCAAACCACGTAACGCCCTGGTTGATAACTTTGTTAGCAAGAGCATCTGCCACCATATTTGCTTCCCGGAAGGCATGATTGGAAATATATCTGATGTGTCGAAGAGAGTCCATATAGCTCATCTAACGAGAGGTAAGAGTCTAGGAAAGATGGATCACACCGTTCCAAATTTCCTGGACAATGGAAGTAGAGTCGCTTTCAATCCAAATGCAGTCCCAACCCTTATTTTGAACAAAATATGTGGCCTGAATTACTGCCATCATCTCAGCTTCTAAGGAAGTCGCACTGGCACAGCCTCTATAGAAACACCCATGATAGTGACCCAGCTAATCTCTGTAGACATCTCCAAAACCAACTGGGCCCGGGTTCCCCTTCGAAGCTCCATCGATGTTTATTTTGATCCACCCCGGCATAGGAGCTTTCCAAAAGACTTCAATAAATTTATGAGGTTTTTTGTAGAGCCCAACAACCTTGAGACATCTAAGAATCAAAAATTCCTCAACAGAATTGTTGAAATAGGAATTTTGAATTGAGGCAGCATCTCTGATAGTAGTGAGAATTTTCGAACGACCTGCATTGATATTAGATGAGTGCTTATTATGAATAATATCATTACGATCATACCAGATAATGTGTAGGAGATCGGCCACCACCGCCAGAAAAAGGTTCTTGATTTGCTTTGAAGTGTTGACCTCCACACAGCATTTAAGATGAGAAAGGATTGAGTCAGAACAAATCCATCTTCAATCAAACATGTTAGTAATAAAGTTTTAGAGAGCATTAGAAGTAGCACAAGATATGAATAGGTGATTGATATCCTCTCTATGTTTATGAAACATATGAAATTTGGAGCAGAGATGAATACCAAAGGATCAAAGGAAGACTTGAGTGGGAAGACGGTTATGAGAAATCCTCCAAATAATATTGAGTCTAGAGGGCTTGATCCAATGATTATCAAGAAATTTGATCCACCCAAAATTGTTTTCAGATGAAGAAAAATTATGATTATAGTAGGCCTTAGAGTCCAAGATACCATTATGTGACGGTTCCCAAACAAGTAAATCATCAACATTAATGAAGACATTACTATCAACCGCATCTCTAATGGAATCAGGGAGAATGGGCAGGTGATCGTTCATCATTTCCTGAATAGAAAGATTTATGGTGTCCGGAGAAGAGTGCAGGGGAAACATGGAGATCATGGGGGATCCAGTCCAATTATCAAGCCAAAAGTTCAATGAGGAATTTTTACTGAACAGCCATCTAGAGTTAAGCATAATGTTCTGAAAGGAATCTCTAATGTAGGGCCAAATAGAAGAGCTAACATAACTCAAGATACCTGTTTTAAGCTTATTTAAGAATATTTTGCAGAGGAACTTAGTGGTCTTGGTGTTGTGATTGATCAAGATCCAAGTGAGCCTGGCCTGGAGCGCCTCATTAAAGAGTTTAATGTTCTTAATGCCAAGACCCCCCTTTTCCAACTGTTTGCAGCACGTAAACCAAGGGATAGTAACCATCTTATGTTCAAGAGTGTTTCCAGTCCAAATGAAGTTTTTAATGTAACCATTAATTCTTTTGAGAAGAGAGGCTGTCCATTTGTAGATTATTAGAGAGTACACCATTTTGGAGATAATGGTAGATTTAACGAGGCAAATCCTACCAGCCATGGATAGAGACTTCCCCTTCTAGGAAGAGAGTTGATGAAGGATCTGATCCACCATGGAGGCGAAATAGACTGCTTTAGGCCTTCCCCAAAATAGAGGAACACCTAAGTAAGTAAAGGGAAAGACACCTTCTTTAATGCCAAGGCTTTCAATGATGTAAGTATTACGGTTGGAAGGGAATCCTTTTCCAAAGATGATGAATGACTTACTCCAGCTGAAAACTTGTCCTGAAATATCCTCATAATGAGAAAAATAATTCATAAGATTCAGGATTTTTTTTCTACCATTAATGAAGAGGATAATTTCATCAGCATAAAGAAGATGGGTCGGGGAATTTACACCCCGAGCAGCTTGAATCGGTTTTAGCTTATCCTGAGAGACCAAATTGTCCAGAAGCCTGCTAAGATAGTCTTCCACAATGGAAAAAAGGATGGCAGATAGATGGTCTCCTTGTCAGACACCCTTGGAACACTTAAAGGAACCTTTCGGTGAGCCATTGACAAGAACAGAGATGGTAGAATAAGTTAACAACGAGCAGACCCTATTAATAAAGACCTCATTAAAACCAAAATGTTGAAGAACCTTGAAAATGAAATTCCAGTCAATGGTATCAAAGGCCTTACTAATATCAAGCTTAATGGACACATTCCCTCCTCTTGAGACTTTATTTAGCATGTTGGTACATTCTGATGCGAGGAAAATACAATCCTGGATGGATCTTCCTTTGATGAAACCAAATTGATTCCAAGAGATAATTTTGCTACAGAGCAGAGTGAGACAATTAGCCAGGATATTAGTAATAATTTTGTAAAGAGAGTTTAAAAGAGAAATAGGCCGAAATAAATGAATCTCTGATGAATTATCCACTTTAGGAATCAGAGTAAGGAATTGATCATTATGACTATGAGGAAGGTAGACATGAGCAAATAAAGAATTAACAAGATTACAAACATCGGCATGGATAACATCCCAATGTTGTTGATAAAACTGTTATTAAAACCATCAGGACCAGGGGAACTATCAAAATTAAGAGAAAAGACAGTGCCCTTAATTTCATGATCAAGAGGGATTCGTAGGAGTGATCGATTGTCCTCATCATAAACAAGAGCAGGAATAATACCAGGGATAAGATCTTTGTTAATGGGCGGGCCTTTAAAAATGTTTTCAATGTAAGAGAAAACATGATTAGTAATGGACTCTTCAGAGTCCAAAAGCCTATCATTATCCTTAAAGAAAGAGGTCTAGAAACTTTCCTAATACGCTGCAAAGCATTATAAAACTTGGTATTTCTATCCCCATCAATTAGACACTTCGTTTTGAAGACTTGTTTATGAACATTGTCTTTTAGAACAAGAAGGGAATTAAGTTTCAAAGCAATGTTGATTTTATTCTGGGGGTCAACAGAAAAATCAGAATTAGTGGTAGTATTTTGAATGAGGTTAAGGTCAGCCTCCAGAGAAAGAATGTATTTGTCGATTTGCTTAGATTTATTTTCACACCAAACCTTGAGGTTTTGTTTTAGATTTCTGAGTTTAGTGATACAGGAAAAGGCACCAGCGTGATGGCTCATAGAATCCCAACAATTTCTGATAAGAGAGGAGCAATCCAGGTCCGTGGGCCAAGCATTATTGTATTTAAAAGGTATGTTGGGTTTGGGCCGTTTAAGAAGAAGACTCAAAATAATTGGATGATGATCAGAATTAATTATAGGTAATGTAGCACTGGAAATGGAGTCCCAAGCATCCAGAGTCGGGATGTTCATGAAAGCTCTATCAAGTTTGCTAGCTACAGTCCTATTGTAATGACGATGATACCAAGTAAACTTAGCACCAGTCAGATTAACTTCAATAAGATTACATCCCTCAAAAGCAGCTCTAAATTCTCTAGAATTAGTGTGCGAGTGCATTGGGCCAATATTTTCACTAGGTGAGAGAATAACATTAAAGCCACCTAAAATTAACCAGGGGTCATTGATGGAAGGAGTCATCACCAAAAGGTCGTTCCAAAGAGGACGACGATCTTGGTGTCTATTTTTAGCATAGATAAAGGAGCAGAGGATATGCAGACCATCCAGATTAAAATCACAAGTAAAAAAGCTGATCAGAGAAATTAAAGATTTTAATATTCTGCGAAGCACTATGATGGAAAACCCAAAGGGAATAAACAATAGAGTCATTCTTGAAAGCACCTAGAAACAAATATCCAAAAGAAGAAAAGTGCATATATTGTCTAGAAAAACAAGTTTTGGGCTCAGCAATGGCAAAGAGTTTAGGTTTATAAGTTGAAACAAGTCTTTTAAGAACCGCAATGGTGTCGGGGTTTGCTACCCCCTAGAAGTTCCAAAAAACTATATCCATTATAACCTAATTTTGGAGCCAGAGCTCCTCTTTTTATTTTTAGATCCCCCCGATATTTTCTTCCTCTTATATCTCCGGAGATTAGGGGTTGCAGCTGGGGCAGAATTCAATTCATGTTTACTCAACAGCTTAGTATTTTTTGTGTTATCAGCAACATCCTTATTAAAAAGAGGTTCATGTATGTCATCATTTTTCAAAGGGTTCTTAACAGGAACCACATTTGTTGTGCCCATGTTTTTTGGGACAGTAGGGGCTGCTGTGACTACTGCCCCAATGGAAACCATATCAGCATTATCTCCTAGTGGCAATTGAATAGCAGGCAGTGGGATAAAGTTTGTGACCAAGGGGGTACTCAAATCAGAAGAATTGGAAACTAAATTAGGAGTACCTGCACTGGAAAGTAAATTCACTGAAGAATCAACTTCAACAGGGTCCGGAGATGAAGCACATTTTGAATTTGCATTGTGATGAACCAAATCCACAGCAGAAGAAGATGACTTATCTGCTGGAACAGTAGGTAGCGTCGAGCCTTGGTTAGTATCATCAGCAAAAGAAGGAGTTTCAACTTGTTTCACAGATTGACCATCATCCACTGGTTTATCCAGCTCAAGCCTTTCGATGTCCTTCAGCATGGACTAATCCTACTCCCCGCCTTCCTCTTCATCAACATGTTCGGCCTAGGTGGAGTTCGAGGCTTTGCCCAGCACCAGCGGTTTTTTAACCCAGACGTCAACACCTTTCCGCGGGGGCACCGTATTTTCAAATCCTGAAACCTTGTTCTTATTCTTCATTTTGACCTCGGTCCATTCGTCACCGGCAGCAACTGGAGGGAGAACCTAACTTTGAACCACATGACACCTTCGAATAGAGTGACCAACAATTTTGCACAATTCACAGTATGGAGGCATTCTCTCGCATTCGACTCAAATCTCTGTTTTCTTCTCCTTGGAATTGAAAACAATGATCTCGGGAATTTTGGCCACCATTTCCACCTCTACCATGACTCGGGCATATAAACCCAGATCTTCGTTAAGAGTCCGTTGATCAATCTTGAGCGGCGTCTCGATGCAAGAAGCGATATCATTGAGGATTTTTGGATTACAGTAAAACCAACTAAGACCAGGGAGCCGAACCCATATTTGGACCAGAGTGTTGCGAGTATTGTGAGAATTGAAGTTCAGCTCCCAGTCTGAGATGTGAAGCGATCCTGGTTTGAGTTGCAGGTTACCTTTTTGCCAAACACAATCCAGATCTTACTGTGTCTTCATCAGCAAATGGAAGTAGCCTTTTCCTATTGGAATGAGTTTCCAATCGTTGAGCCCCCAAATGTGAGAGATTCGGAGTTTTAGATCCGTGTTTGACCACGGTTTGTCCCCCTTGAGGTACGAGATTCGAGCCATAACCGCAAATTTCCAAAGATCCAATCATTTTTGCAATTCCTCTGGATCAGCATCAACCAAAAATCGTACATCCTCTAGTTTTTTGAAAAGTGCAGCCTTGTAGGATGACTGAATGATGTGGTCAACAACTTTGAGATCTTCAAAAAAGGATATACCTCTCGGTTTGTCAACCGGAGGGGCTTCAATTTTGAGCGATTTCCTCCTGAATTCAAGATCCACCTCTGGATCAAAACCCGCCATGAGCGTCGAAAAGATTGAGACAATCAGCGAAGCCAAGAACCGAAGACCGAGAAAACCCTAGGGTTTGCAACGGATTCATCGAAAGCTCTCGTCATTTTTTCCGTCCTCCGCACTCATAACCAGGTTTTTGTGTCCCTCATAAAATATTAACAAAAAATTACACCAACTTCTATTCTTCCAAATTAAAGATCTTGTACCCAAAATATAACATTGAGTCCAAATATTCATCCTTCTATCATGTAGTGGAAATGGATAAATAGAGGCTTTCAAAAAAATCTATCGAACATACTCTAGGAAATAGTGTACAAGGACAATAAATCTTATTCTGAAAATATTCAACATTTCTTGGGTTCCCACTATACCAAAATCTATATTGCTATGCAAGAAACCCCGTATTCACTAGTATATGAGATAGATGCAGTTATTCTTATGGAAGTCTAGTTTCTTTTGCTCTATATTACCATCTATGATCAATTTTCTGAAGATAAGCAGTCCCAGAAGTGTTTGGATGAATTGGAATGTATAGATGAGAAAATAATACATGCCTTGAATCATTTAGATGTTTTCCAAAATAGAATATCTCAAGCTTTCAATAATAAAGTTCACCTTTGTTCATTCCTATAAGGAGAACTAGTCTGGGTCTTCGGGACCCCAATTATACTTGGGAAGAAACCTTTGAAGCATGAACCAAAATGGTACGTACCTTTTTTCATCCATAAGGTCTATTCCAATTAATTTTATTTTTTGATCACCATGGATGGTGAGAATTCTACATCCCCTACCAATGTAAGGTTTCTTAAGAAATATTTCATGTGATTAACAAAATATTTTCCTAGTCATATGACCAAAAACTAAAAGATTCCAGATGTTACTTATAAATGATGTTAAACTACATGGTTTTATCTCATTATTTCTTTAGTCTTATTTGCATGACTCGAATCTACCTGACACCAAACATCCTTATTGTATGAAGTTAAATTTCATGGTTTTGTTTTGTTTTATTTAACGAATCAAATGACCTAGAACTAAAAGACATCATTCTTCCTTAAAATATGACATTAAACTGTATTGAGATGTCCTTGTCACATGACCCTAAAAGGTACTACCCATACCATCATAGTCAAAATATGTTAAATTTTACAATGTATTTATCACATGAGATTAAAATGTAATTTTACGCTATGAATAAAACATATAATGCCCTAAGAAACAACCCTAGGAAGACTTGTGTGATGAGCATGGGATTCCTCGTATGAGATGATTTCCCAAACCCCTAGGAAAATCTTCTTATGATATAACTTCTTGAATTCCTGGGAAACTATTCTTATGAGATGATTTCCAGAATTCCTAGGAATCTTTTAATTCATAATACCCACAAACCTTTTTGTCACTCCTCCCATGGTGAAAGTTTCATTATCGCATGATGTTAAACTACATGGAATGGACTTTATTGTAGGACCTTAAAAGGTTCATGAGTCATCTTGATCACCCATCATTAAAATTGTAGTAAAATACTTTTTAAGTATAGAAAAAACTAAGAACTATGTGTGGATTAATTGTTCTTTGATTAGATACATAGTGATTCCAGGATCCCTCGTCATAATCTCAGTCGTAAAACAAAAAATGCTACCCCATTAACTTCATATAAGTTAGACCAATACAAGGAATCCTTACCTAGAACTATGTATGGATTGATTTATGTTGTCACAGGATATGTAGTGATGATAAGACCTTCTATCTCTAGACTAGAAAAAAAATTTGAACCTAGGTACTATTTTCTATAATAACATTTGACTTCATGTCATTCATTCACATAAAATTCCTCCTTACCAATTAATAAAACCACTCCATACCCTCCAGTGTTAGTCTCTCTCTTCACTAACTTTCTTTGAATTCTCCTAGTGTGATATGGGAACCCCTCACTATTACTTGTTTTTCACACTAAGAATGGATCACATGGGCTTAAGAATCTTTGTAAGGGCCTCCTCACAGGGTTGTTTCACTTCACAATCCAGTTACCATGACATTAAATTGTGTGTATCTCATTAAAAAACATTTTGTAATATATGAGACCTCATACCCTTTCTTTATGTCAATTAACCAACATCCCGATTACATAATTCTAAAGTATGTGTCCAACATAATTATTTGATGAAATTAAACTTCATGTTTCATGTAACTATTGTATGATGTAAAACTACGCGTTTTTTGTCCTCTCTTGAAAGGTACATTATTCCAGTTGTTGGTATCTTGTCATATATTTTCAATAAAACTATGTGTGGATTTATTCACATATTAGTGAGAAATGTAGTGATTTCTAGATTCTCCAACCCAAGACCATCCATGTAACATAAAAAATATTCTCCCACTCTCTTATGTATGATATAGATATGAATGGGAGGGTCCAATGTGGATTCTCATTTAATTCATGAATCCATATTCAAAAAAAGATTCCCCTCCCTATATATGGACCAAACCTATGTAGGGAAATTTCTCTAGAACTATGTGTTGATTGATTCCTATTACTATATAATACATAGTGATGCTCAAATCACAAATCATGAGTCCAACTATAAATGTTCCCTTCATTACATATGATTCTGATATGTTTAAGGAACACTCTACTTGTTCCTGTTCAATTCTATCCTCAATTATCCCTTCATACTCAGGCACATTTCTTTTGAAAAGAATACACTATTCTTTGGGAAATTTGGATCTCTATAATATTTCCTTAGATATCGATGACAAAATAACTCAACCTCGAAGGGAAACTCTTCTTTGACTATGCATAATATACCTCAAATACAGCTTTGTATAACACACCTCCAAATATGGAATGTTAATCAAAGGAATATTCATTCTTAGGAGAAACGTTATTTGTCATTATATTCCGTGAAAACATCATTGTGGAGGCTATCTTTCTATTTAGTTCATGATTATCCCTTGTGTACTTTTCCTATATTATTTTCTTAGATCTTAGAACCTTGAGGCCATGGTTTACAACCTTACCACTTCATGCATAAATAATTCTAGAGCATTATTGGCTAGATCGCGATGAAATGGATAGAACTATAGGCAAGACCTTTAAAAGGAACACCAGATATCCTTATTTCATGATGTTAAACTATAGGGAAATGGCGTTGCTGTAATACATTAAACTATATGGTTCATATTCCTATCATATGACATAAAACTATGCATTTATATGGCCCTATCATACTAGTACCATCATTCCCAGTATCTATCTCCTATCACACATTTATTTCATAAATATGTGTAGATTTATTCTCATCCTAATGAGATATATAGTGATACCCAAATCCTTCATCTCGGGCCCATCCACAAACACAACAACAATCCTCATATCCTACATATTAGATAGGAATATGTAGAATATCCTCAACTCTATCAAAACCAGCATTGTTCTAAAAGAAACAAGTATAATCAATACACCCTCCTTTCACAAATCGCACTTTGTGTCTTGGAAAACTCATATCCCCAAAAAAATTCTTTGGATTTTAGTGATAAGTGAGTCTAATAATGAAGGAATCTTTTCTTTACTTTTTAGGATTTGGCTCAAACATGCCTTTTCATAATACACCTCCAAATACAAACTATCAATAAAAGGTATTTTGTTTCTAGAATAAAGTACTCTTATCTTTTTATTCCCTGATATCATCACAATGGAATTCATTTTTTGAACAAGATCCATGATCATTCCTTGCTTATGTGTCCCATGTCATCTCTTTAGATCTAAAAATTATCAGATCATGACTTAAAAATTTACATCCTAATTTTCAAAACGTTTTGCAGCATTATTAGCCTATAGTTTCTACTTAAGTAATTTTCTCCCTAAATTTTGGTCAAAGTTGTTCAATTTAAAACATCAGTTGCATCAGTCTAGCTTGTAAGGCCTTAAAATGTCAATTAAAGAGACATAACGCTCACCGAAATTAAAAACCCACAGAGGGAACTCTGGGTAAGAGTCAAGTTTCATCTTGATATAAAATTAAATTTTTCATAGAAATTTCAAGATAGAAAAGATAAATTCAGAAGGAAATTGAATCATTCAATGAAACTCAATCATTGAAAAATCTACCACTTGGATTGATTATTACCTAGAATCCCTAGCCTCACCAATTTGAACTGGGATATCCTGATGAGGGGAATCTTCTTAAGTTTTCTCAAGACCTACTATATAATCCTCATGAGAATATCCCGCTTTGGGACCATGAGCTAGTGATTATCCCATAATGTTAGAAGGAGGTACCTTATACCCCTAATCATAGATCGCCTTGGAAAGTTTTTCTACATAAAAATATTCACACGTCATGGTATTTGATTTAATGAATCACACATGAGGATGATGGCCACGTGTGAAAACACAAAAGTTAAAAAACCCACATCCTTCCAATTCATTATTAAAGTCACCAAACTCCTCTAAAGAGATGGGGATATTAATGTGTTTGATAACGTTTTCCTTTTCCATTAATTATTTACTTATCATTTTAAGGGTCATGATATCCTCATAAGTGGTGGAATTTAATATATTTGGTTCAAGACACAAATCTAAACCATTGAATCCACCCATTATTATTTTGGCAGGACCCCCATATCCTTGTCCCACAAAATTAGGATCAACACCATCACCTTCATCAAATGGCCCAAGATCTCTATCAGCATCTTCTAGTATAGTGATAGGGCCAGCAATGGTAGTTTCAAGTTCCTATACTGTATGCAGTAGATCTAAAACACCATAAGGTGAAAGATTCTGTGATTTATATATAATACCTTGTGATTCACATTTCAAATTACCAAGATTCTCCTCTCCCTATTTAGTAGTAGTAAAATATATGGTCTTATCCCTTCATACTCCTCATGTCAGGGGATGTACTTTCCTATAAATATTTTCACCTCATTTGGGTTTTCCTTTTCAATTATCAAAGGTTTGTCTCTAATACCCTTAATAGAAGATAGGGGAGTGGTTTTTATAGTTCTAAATCATAATAAAATTCTTATTTTGTATAAATTTAGTATAAATGATGTTGTGAAAACTCACCACTAATAGAAATATTCTAATCCAATGTATTTATTATTTTTCATCCCTTCACCTTGGACTAGGAAATATTGGAACTTGATACCATGAACGCTATAACTAGAGGTGATGATGGATAGTGTCCCCCAATAATATCCTCTTTTATAAGTCTTTATCCCATGGAAAATTCCTCCAACTCAGGGGTAGATCCATCAACCCTGATAAGGGTTCCTATTAGACGACATCGTGGAGACTCCACTATTGGTTCCTCTTTCTTCCCTCTCTATGAATAAAAATTATGTAATTATTTAGCAAAATTACCTTGTTTAAAAAAAGGGAAAGAAATATGGAATTGAAAAGAAGGGATCATACAACACCAATGTCGATGAATTCGTCCCATTCATTAGTGGATTGGTTAGACACCTCTTCAGCGGCACCCCAACCCATCATATGTTTCACTTGATTTGTAGATAGAGTCTAGTTATCATTGGAATATATGATTATCTATAACTCCTAGATATAATTCCCCACCTCATTTGGTTTAGAATCATATTGAAGGTTAGGAGGTGATCAAGTGTACCCAATTTGCATAATATGCAAGCTAGTATGAAGAAATGACCCCATATCCTTAGTGTTGGAAGACTTGTCCTGCAAGAATTAAACTACCTCAAACTAAACATAATCTTAGGTTACCTCATCTGGATATTTATCGGACCCAACATATCTGGTTTTCATGTGTTTTCCAAGCCTCTCAACTTCAAAGGGAGGCTGGAAAACTTGATCCCGAGTCCCCACCAAGTGATGACGGCTGGATTTCCTTAGCTCATCTCCAAAATTCCCCTCCTGATGATAAAAGTTGGATCACCATGGCTCAGTTATATATGCAGAACCCTTTTATTTTTTGGATCAATGAGTGGATTTTGATTGAGACCATGGATGAATTTCATCATTATCACTCTTATAATGAGCATTTTTTCCCTTTTGACCCTTTTTGGAAATAATTTCTTCCACTAAAGGGACATCCTTTACTAACACCCCTTGGGGATATGAAAAAATCTAGGAACTATCATACATATGGGTCAAAATAATGGGTTTATTAATTAAGGTAAACATGATTAATACCTAATAAGATTCTTAGTCCATTAGAACCCAGATTTGTTTGGCCACCCTCATATGCTTCTCTAATCGAATGTCTATAGGGGAGAGATGGTAGGTTATTGCTGACATTTGAATTGGCATGAAAATTTGTAGGAACATAGGCTTCATATATAATTTCACAATATATCCTTATCTCTAGTGAACAGTCTCGAAAATCCATCTTGTATGATCTGATTTCATAACTGTTACTGCTATTTTCAGTGATTATTTTAGTAGGAGGATCACTATATGGGAAGAAGATAAAATCATTAGATATACTCAAAGTATTCAATGATACCCCATATTTCAAGTTCAATGGCCTAATAATGGATATATCTTGGATGAAGGGTCAAAATAAACACATTATAATGATATCCGCACTTAGAACCACATAGGATATGAAATACACCATGATCTACCCCCAAAACACTTAGAACGACCCTGAAATATTGAAGTGGGACTTTCTTATATACGCTTGCAGTAAGAACTGGTGGATATTTTCTATATTAGGAGCTTCTAACCCTATATGATTACCTTCCTCTATCTTGTACACCATGAAAATTGTTCTTAGACTTACCCCACCATTTTATTCACACACCGACATCATAAAAGTGCTCATTGACATATCTATAAACCCAGCATATAAGGTCTTATAAGAAATTGTAGACTTGATTAAATACCCCCATGTGGTTTATTGTCGATGCTCTAACATGGGACAACACTTTCCTATGATTCCTCGCTTCTCAATTTCAAGATATACTATTGGAATTTTACACATGGGACCCTCCCCTTTGGATCTAAGAAAACGTCCATCCATGCCTTAGGGTGAATATTGACCCTATGGTGATAGTCTTCCTATCTGGACTTCTAAGTTATTTCCAATAATTAATTTTCCAATGAGGGTGTTATTTTGAGGTCACTCCATCCCACCTTTTGTCGGATGAATTCATCACACATCACTTTGAGCATAGTCACTCCCAAAATCTTGTAAACAACTATAAACTAATACTAACCTCTTTATGAGTCAAGTGGAATGAATTGGTCTATAGGATCCAATGTATTAGTAACTCTTGGAAGATATTATAAGGTTTTTATACATAAGTTTTCACCACTCAAAATTATTCATAAATTATAACTTCATTCATATTAGTTTTAAATTTCGCACTAGTATTGTGCAACCAGTAAGACCATGTCCATTCAGTCTTAACCAATCCTCCAAAACGTAAGTCCCATATTTCCTTCCATTCTTTTTATTTGTGTGTCATTGACTGATGGAAAATAGATGTGTAGTGGTAGGTTTTTTGCTCAGGAGTATGTGGTTCCAAATTTTGAGTGCTCAAATTATGGAACATCAAACAAAGTGAGGGAATTCTTCCTTCATTTATATATACTCCCATGGAATAAATGTTCGCAATAATTATGTTTCCATATTCATTGAACCATTAATTCAATAGGTAATATATTAGACTCGAGATGAGCATGTCCCCCAAAATTTCACAATCATACAATGCTAGTAGGTCACCCTCAGGCTATTCAAACTGACTCTTTTTCAAATGCTTCATGAATCTTAGATTCATAAGATAATATAATGTTTAACAAGCTCACCCAATGATATCCAACATCTCCCCAATGTGTGCAACAAATTTTTCATCATTAATGAAAAATATCATATGATCCATTAAAAATCTACAATGTAATAACTAAGAGTCTCATTATATCCAATGTTTTAGTATGGAATATTCTAAGGAAAAATTTGGAATGGGAGTGACCTCTCATAGGTCACTTCTCACAAGTGACCTCAAATAGGTCACTTTACCCAAGTGACCTTGCACATGTCACTTAAAACAAGTGACCATGTATAGGTGAAATCTCCCAAGTGACCTCACATGGGTCACTTATCCCTAGTTTCCTTGCACTGGTCACTCAACCAAGCAACTGGGTAGAGTCCCCTCTCTTTGGTCACATCACAGTCAATGCTTGCATAAGTGAAGGTATACCATGAGTATGCATGGAGAACTTGCGTGAAAGGATTACATGAATGACTAGTGTGATGAGACTATATAGGAAGCCCAATAGTTTGAGTGAGGGGGCCACTAGGAAAGAAATGATATTTATAGATGAATGGGTACCTATCCTGTAGACTGTATGACTAACCTATATGGTCTCCCTGTGTGAACAACCTGTGTGGCCTGCCCACTAAATTCTCCTTTGAATAATACACAAGGGGTAATGTTATCCAAATATGATCATGAATATACACGAACATGTAGAGTCCAATGAATGAAGGATCTATAAATTTCCATGTTTCTCTATACCTTATAATTAAATCTTATTTATCTAATCAAATCCAATACCGAGGGGTAATTTTTTGACACACCCTTTTTCAAAAGAGGATTAAAAAATTAAAAGAAAAATATCTAAATTATGGGGAGGAGTAAAAGGAATGAAAGGTAAAAAAACACCCATTCTATCAAACCACCTTCATGCCTGGAGACTTTCATAGGTCTAGCCTATGTGGCCCAACATGCACAACCAACTTTTCACACATGTCCCACCTGTGTGAGAGACCTATATGAATAACTTGTTTGAACTATCTTCGTTACCCAAGGCTATGATATTTCCTATACATAGGACCCTTGGTCTCCTCATTTGACATAAATGGAATGTGATAAGATGGTTTAAAGCTCTTTTATCTTTAGTCCTTCACCCATGTCCTCAAAACCCTCTTGGTAGCTCCCCAGGCATCAAAAGTAGATTAAATTAATAAGAATATTGGGATTAGAGTTCTTACAAGGTCTAAAGCCACAAATACCTATACAAGGATCCAATTACCCCTAGTCTAAATATACTAGTGAAAAGGCCCATTCCCAATCTTGGGACTTGCACAAGACCCTTCTAGAAGCACTTGAGGAGACCCTTGGTGGTCCAAACAAGGTGTTTCACAGGTTTGGTTTTTGAGGTTGTTCTTCATCCAAATTACACCCATGTAATACTTGAATGAGGTGCCTCCAAATTATCGTGAGTAATGCCTAGGAGAACTAGCCTCCCATCTCACAAAATTATCACTTGGGTACATCCAAATACAACCAACCAAGGTATAACCTAGGAGAAGTACCCTCTAATCCCTCTTTTCACATCCCCAATAATAAAGAACCCCTTTAACCTGGTTCCCTTTTTGAGGGGGGACAAGATAATACCTCCTCTAAAGCCTCCATACATGTGTGATCAGAACCTAGGGTGCATATTCATGCCCTATTGATCATACATTCCCATGGTAAAGGAAGTCCCACATTTAACCTCTCTAATATATGAGATCTTAAAAATGTTTGAAATCATAAATTGTCATGGTAATGAGGATCCTAGCCTTAGCAATGGTGGAAGATGGATTCTTGGGTCAGTCTGTGACATATTTTGTATAAAATATGATGTAAATCGGATGATAGGATCCCTTTTTCATACACAAAATCACCCTTACCCACTCTTTCATCTATCTAAAGGGAAATCATATGGGCATCCCTCCTAGAGTAAGCCACTAGTCTTTCATGAGGGACATCTCCCACCTTCCACAAACTTGTCCTCATCCACCAGTGGATGGAGATTTTTTGAAATTACATATATTCCACTTATTAATTTTCCTAAAATTGAGAAAGACTCATGTGGGTTTAGTGGTTAGTGTTTATCATCACACTAGCATGAAAAAATACCCTCAAATGAGTGTCCTCTATATGTGTAAGACCTGGAATTTCTGAATTATGTGGGATTTGGTTCCTGTGCAAATGGAATACATAGGAATCCTCCTTGATTTTTAATCCCACACCCCCAAAATCACTCTAATATTTTATGGGATATTTTCCTAGTATAGTCATATCCAACCTGGAGGTCCATATTCATTCAAGGTCCCTCCATCATTGTTCTTATTGGTCCATATTCATAATAATATCATGCCCCCAACCTAGGAGGTTATATCTCTTCCGGTTCATTTTCATCTCATCCTCATTGGTCCATATTCTCAGTGAGGTACACCATCATAAGGTTATACACCCTACCAGATAAACCACAAAAGGGTGTTTCAGTATAAGTCCCACACCATCCCTGACAAGTCCCCTTTCACCTAGACTTCTTTGTCACGTGACATTAAATTTAATGGTTTCTTCCTTATCATATGGCCTAAAAAGGTATTATGTGTCTAATTAAGTGTCATTGAACTATATGGTTTCTAATTCATCTCATTAGGATATATGGGAAGGCCCTATCATGGTCCTTATCCCAACATCAAAACAACTCCTATCTCCAAAGATGATGATAAATTCCATAGATCGTAACTATGTAGATTAAAATCTACATCACAAAACATCAAACATAACCAAGATAGAGGACCTCAAATACATAAAAATGGTTCTATCTATGGAGAACCTCATATACATATATTTGGTTTCTGATCAACACATGTCTATAATTTATTTTAAATATATAGGGGTGATCGATTCCAAATTTGGAATTTAAAAGGGATTCATGAATATGTCTTAAATTTTTAAGAGAGTTCTGGTGTGGGAAACAATTCCTCTCAAAATGGTTTGATGATCCCGACCTCCCATCCTCATAACCAATGTGAGTTCATTATTTTTTTTGGTTAAATCCCCAATGGCTTCCTACCATTGTAAAGGAGTCCCATGAACTATCATGGATATGAGAGTCATTGGGTGTTTTTGGTTCCATGAATATACCCTATTGGAAACCAAAGCACCATGAATGGGCGAGAAACATAAACCATGTGATCAAACCACTTATAGAGGTATGACTATAAGTTCACTTTAATTGATTGTTATCCAACCTAATATTATGTATTTTTTTTGTGTTCTTGTTTTCAATTAAACCCTAGGGAATCTCATGTGAATGTTGTAAAAATTATTTTTAAATACCATGATAATACAGTTAATTTTCGATTTTTTTACTATAGTTGACAAGTATTTGAATTATTTATTTATTCATATATATATTTTAGTGGATGTATGTCAGATATAAAAAGAACCTCTTAAATATGAAAATTTTGGGAAATCACTCAGTATTATGGTGTAGTAAAAAAGTAGAATTATATTTCATTTTCCATTATTGAAGTTGAGTATAAAACTGCAAGAAGATTTTGTGTAAAAATTATATTGATATAAATTGTGAAAATAAAATGGTATTAACATTTTCAAGAATCTTGTATCTCATTCCCCCCCCCCACAAGTGGCTGGGGTGGAAGGGAGCGATGGGGTTTGTTGAATCTGTTACAGGGACAAGTCTCTAGACTGGTTTATTTTCCAATTTATTTATAAGTGTGTGTGATACCATTGTAATCTTCAAACCCCCCCTCCATTTAATCATATATCTCATTAAAGTATGTAGTAGATTGATATAATACATCAATTTTTGAGATATCATTTTCAAAAATGTGATATAACTGTTGAATTCAATAGTAGTGAACATCAAGTAGGTGAAATTTTTACAAATTAATTGAATATAAAGAGATTAGGCAATATCATACCTAATATTGGTATGATAAATTTTTTTTAATATTGTATTACCTCAATTCATTTTAATTTGGTAGAATTGAGTCATGTTTTGTGTACTACTGTGAGTTTCCTACTATGCAGATTTTCAACCATGGTCTTCACTACCATGGTATGTGATACCATGAGGTGAGTACTACCGAGAATGTTTTACTAATATGGTAAGTGTTACCATGTGTTGAGTGCTACTATGTGTGTGTGGATATGGTAAGTGATACCATCGTAAGTGATATTATGTGGCAAGTGTTACAGTGAAATATTTATACCTTGGACATTCTTCCATGAATCTTTTTATCATAACAAATTTCATTATTTTAACTCTTAAAATTTTTATTTTATTCAAATTAATGTTCCTTTTATATTTAATGAGTTATTTTTTCTAAATGATTGAATTCACTAATTAGACTCTGAATTAAACATATTCTCTAAGGCACCTTTCAAACTTAATCTCCCTTTATCTCTTGAACCAAAATGTAATCCTTCAAACCTTCTATTATCAACTTCTATAGAGAGGATAAAACGAGCTCTAATTTTTTGTTTTCTCAATAAGATTCAATCATTCAAGATATCCCAAAGTGGATCTAATCATCCTTTTTAGCTATAGAATCTTATATTTTCATCTCATGGAGTTGTTTCAGAAAAATATATGGATGGTGAATGGTTTCAATCTAGTATATCACTTGTTTGGAGAGTCATTCAACAATAAGGATGGGAATATTTGTTCTCTATGAATGATATGTCGTTCTATCCTAGACTAGTTCATTAATTTTTTTATATGTTGAATATTATTTTATATAGAATAAAAACATTATAAGGACTTTTATTAATGTTGAATACCTATTATTATAATCTAATAAATGGGATAAGTGATTCAAAATCCCTTATAAAGGATTATATAAAGATTTTTATAGTTCTGTACCTATTTTACTTTAAGAGTTTTCTAGTGAAGAAGCTCTTATAGATCTCACTGGAGATGCTAACCTGAAGTGCAATGTTGTTGTGGAACATGATGGTGAATACAAACTTCTTTTTATTTTTATCAAGTATATGATATGTCCATGGAAGGGTGACTTTAATATCATGAGGTACCATTATGTATTATTATTTTACCTCATGAATAAAAGAGCTAAGGTGAATCTGTGCATGTATATTATGGTTCATATGAAAGAGATGTGTAAGCCTGTCATTAATTAAAATTATCTATAAATGCCTAATATTATCTCTACTTTGATATAATTTTGAGGTATTATTTTGAAATTGGAATCAAGAATTATTAAGTGTGGTGATTTTTGTTTCAACTTGGAAACCTTTAGGATAATGAAAGTAAATAACAACCCTTTGATTAAAAGTGGGTTTTAGATAATGAAAAGATTAATGAGAGTTTTAGTCAAGTATGAAACCCTATGAGTCAAATAGATATTGTTGATCCTAGTTTGGAATCGCACGATATTGTGGAGTATTGTTAAGATGAAGAAGATGGTGAAATTAATGATGATAATGAGAAATATTCAGTGGATGTATAATTAGAAGATAATAGTTATCCTAACATTGTTAGAAGTTGGATAATTTCTTATGGACCTCCTAATTCTCCCCTTCTCTTACCATCTAGGGAAATAATATCGGATGATGATGAGTTCTCATATAAAAAGGTTTTTTTATTTTCACTATGAGTAATCTGAATCTTAGATTCATAGGGGATCAATTAAGGTTTTCGATGATATGATATATGATGCTAATGGAGAGGATGGTGATAGGGATACCAATCCTGTCATTTCTATTTGTCATTCTATTAAGATAATAAGTAATGGTAGGGAAAGTGACTCCAAAAGTTACTATATGAGACCAATTATTGGAAAATAAATTAGTCCAAATAAATGGGACATTATTAATAAGGGGGATAATTCCATAGGTTTATCAGTTCATATGTTAGAATATTCATATTCTGAATCTAATAGTAAAAAAAGTGATGATAGAGGCATTCCACCTAATCATGTTTGACCTTTCATCTATGATCTTCATAAGGATCATAAGTGATAATTGGTTAAAAGGATTGATCAAGATGAGATACTACAACCTTTTTCTGTAGTTGATCTAGTTAGAGATGATGTTTATTTGAAGATAGATGAGGTACCAAATTTAGGGGAACTTGTTCATGAAGAATAAGTTTTAATTTGATTGGATGCTAAGGTTGATAGAAATGAGGGTGGTGGTGGATAATCTCTTCCCAAATATGAATTTTATTTACCTCCTCATCATCTCTCTTGTTACCTAACCTGAAATTATTTGGAATTTTTTAAGTTTGATCTTATGTCATTACTAGTTGATCATTATAGGGAGACTATTTCTAAATATAAGGAAGATCATCATGTGGATATTTCTTTACTATAATCTATTTTTTCCCATCTATAGACAAAATTATTTTTGAGGATTGTAAATTTGGATGAAGATGGAATAAAACTAATGGAGAAAATTGGATTTATTAATAGGGATTTAGAGCACATGATGGTGTGCATCCCCTGGAGGGATATGATCATTTTTTGGTAGTTTGGGTGTCTTTCATCTAGAGATAGATCCTCCTCTTACATAGATCCTCCTCCAGTTCATTCTACTTTTAAATTTTACAAGGATAATATAATGTTTTTGATAAGTAATTTTTTGGGTGGATCCTCCACATATCATGAGGAATATATGAAGAGAATAAAATCCCATGCAGAACATATTCACAATCTTGTTTGGGAATATATTATTGAATTTAGAGATGATATGGATCAGAAAACCAATGGTATCAATTCGTATCTATATAAGATTTTCACTAAGGATGATATCTCATCCCACTTCTAGTATATGGATGAAAACATGAAGATTCCTCCAGTAACTATAGATTTCAATGAGCAAGTGTAACTACTGAATGTTATTGAAGATTTACTAATTTTTTTATGGAATAGAAGAAATGATTTTTACATACCATATAGTATGGTGGCTGAGTTATACAACAGTTAAAAAAAATAATGGGACCATACTTGTACACAACTAGGACCACAATGATTACTCATGCAGCTATTCCCAGGACTGCATTTATTATAGTAGTATCATCTTCTTTATCACCAGTATAGAATACATCCATAGTAGTAACTCTTTTTGGTCTTACTCCAATTTAGGTTATCAAACCTCTCAGAGAAGTGGATTTGGGTATTCTATTTAGACCTCTTTCACCACTTTTTGATCCTACTACTTCCTAACCTAAATATATAACTCTTTCTTATTCCTCATCTAAGGATCCTATATCTCCTACTAATCAGGCTCAATTTCTTGAACCTTATTCAAATCTATATTATGATATTATAGCACTTTTTGTAGCATTGTATTTTTATATAGTATAATATTTTGATTTTAAGTAAGCTCGTGTATTATTATCATTTATTCTAAAGTTTACCTGATTTAATGCTTTTTCAAATATGAGATTTTTAAATTTTATGTCTTTTTGATAATCCCAATAGGGGTATAATGTATTGATTATTGTTTTTTATATGAACATTTCAAAATAATAAGTTTTATTTAAATTATTTTTCAAAGGGGGAGAATAATTGGAACCTTATTCATACCTTTTATACTTTGATTATTCTCTAATAATTCTTTGAATCTATTATTTTGAATTTACTATCATCCATGACTTGTGATCATCAAAAATGGGAAAATTGTTTTCCCAATCCAAAAATTCCTTACTTTAATGCTCACAAATAATGATTACTTAAATACTAAATATTTATGTGTTGTATGATAAAACTTCATAATTATGGTTTTATATAAATATTTTCAAGTATAAGCTAGTACAATGAGATATGCCTACTACTCTAAGAGTTATTCCATTTTTACTTTAGCAATTTGATTGTGTGCTAGAGTCTACTACTATGAAGAAGTTGTATGCATTCATGTGTGTATCCATGAAGGAAAACTCTATGAATATGTGTTAACATCAGAATAATTCCATAACCATGTGAAGGAAGTGAAATCGTGAATCAATATATTATACCATGATGGAATATTTTCAACCATGAAGATATGAAACTATGTTAATCTTGATTCTACTATACTATGAAAAATTGTGATCATGAGACATAAATTGTAACTGTGAGATGGAATTTTTGTGATTTTACCTAACTTCTACTTCTGTGAAGATATCATTTTTCATGACTTAGTGGATCTATAACTATTTGAGAGTAAAATAATATTATATTCAAATGTATAAATTTTAGGAATTAAATACAGGTCAGGGAATTTAAGTCTTCCAAATCTGATTTCTTAATATGAGGATTTGAGAATGATTATTCTTAAATGGATACTTTGGAGCATTGATATAAAAGTCAGAATATCCCATATTTATTACCAAAGTACCAAGATTTAATTTATTAATATCCTAGAATAGATATTTGGATGTTTTCATAGTATAAATCTGAGGAACCTCTTTTGAAAAAGTGAGAGAAAGGTGGTAGTTGATCTGGTGGATAGTGGGATATATAGTGCCAACTCAAAAGAATAAGAGAATTGACCTGTGATATTTATATCTTTCCATGACACTCTTCTTTTCATGCGAGTTCTGAACATTTTTGGTATCCTTGTGAAGATTTATTGAAGTAAAACTAACTATAGATTTAAGTACAATACAATATAAGAATAATATCATTTTTGATCATATCAATCTTGATCAAAGAAATATAACTTGAAAACATATTCATATTATTTCTCTATTCTTCTCTATTATTATTTAATTTTGAGTTATATTTTATTTACTTTTTCATCCTTTTATCAAAATCACTAATAAATCATTTGATATTACTCTAATACTCTCTTCTAATTTATTTTATATCTATAATCCCATGGATAATAGTGGTAGAGGCTGGTTGTAACCTAGACTGACCTAGGTGTTGTTGATTTTATAATACATGATCCAAGTTTTGGATCATTATGTTTAATTTAATAAACTTGTTTGATACTATAATTTTTAATGTAAAGAGTATTATTTATCATATTGAGACTAAAACTCTTGTTTTAATTCTAATGTGTTTAATTTATTTTTTTTTTAATTTTTAATTATAAAAATATTCATAGAAAAATACTCTGACTATTAGATTTTAATTGTGATATAGTTATTTTTAGTTTCAGAAAAATAATTTAAGAATTCAAAATTTTTTCAAACTATTTAACTTATATTTTATTATTATTTCAATATATTATTTCAAATATTAAAATTTTTTATACCCACATTATTAGTTAACTAGGGTATATTATTTTTTTGGGTGTTTAAAATTTTTAATTTGAAAAACATTTTTAACATAGACTTTTGAAAGTTAAATTCACCCCTCTAAATTAATTCACTTGTACCATCAAATTAGTTGTGGCATTGGATTATTAGACATATTTTCCAATAAAACATGATAAAAATATCAAAGGAATAAGGTATAATAAATTTACATCTATTGAAAAGAGAACGAATCATTAATTCACTTAGACCATCAAATTAGTTGTGGCATAGGAGGATTGGACATATTTTCCAATAAAACATGATAAAAATATGAAATGAATAAGGTTTAATAAATTTACCTCTATTAAAAAGATAAATAACCATTTTTTGAGAATCTTGTCAGAAATAAATGAAGGAAAAAATAAAAGAGCAAAAATCAAGTCCACCATACCTCTTGAACTTATATATTATGATGTTGTTGGACTAATGAGGGATCCTTATATAATATATGATGTGTATTTTATCACCATTATTGATGAATACACTCAGATAATGAGTTTAAATTTTTAAAAATATAAATTTGATGTTGTAGAAATGATATATTTTATAGGCGGGAAGCTGAAAAACAACTTAGTGAATATATCTGGAAGATAAAAATAGATAATAAAAATGATTTTATATGTCACTATTTTGAACTTTATTTGTTAAATCATAAAATAAAACACTAGTATATTGCTTCATACACTCCTTGATATGGGGTTTCATAAAATAAGAACATTAGTTTTTTTGAAATGGGTACGACCATGGTTACTGAATATAAGTATAATAAGTTATTCTATAGGGAAGCTATATGTATGATATTAAATGTTTCTAATGGATGTATAATTAAACCGGAATCAATAATTTACCTCTATGAGGTGTGATACAATAATAAAATAATAGTTACATATTTTAAATTTCTTGGAAGTCATTACCTTTTGAAGATCAAAAATAAGAATTTATGAAAATTTGATTAAAAATTGAAGAATGAATTTTTATGGGTCACATAACCAAAAGAAGGAGATATGTGTGTTGGAAAAAATTAACACACAAAATTATCACAACATTATATGTTAAAGTAGTCAAAAATGAGTCTAAATTAGTGGGAGTAGAGAAAGTTGAATCCAATTAATGAAAAAATGATGAAAGATAATCTTCTGAAGTAACTGGTTAAGAAGAAGGATATCAGGAATTCAATATCTAACAAACATGTTCTAGTGAATCTAGTGATGAATAAGGTTGTAACAAAAGAAGAAGCATAAAATTATAGACATTATAGAAGTAAGTTGAATTAATTACTATAATCAGATGTTATGAAGTTATAGTATAGACAAGTAAAAGATTATAATGAAGAATCAAGAAAAACTTATTTCTTAATATGAACCTCAGATAGTATTAGAAGCAATTGAGCATAAGGAATGGTTAAAATATGTGAATTTCATGTTGTATTTTTTTGATAAGAATGATACTTGGGTAATTGTTTTGTGACCGAAATGAAAGAACATTATCATATCTAAATGGTTGTTTTGGAATAAGTTTAATAAAAGTATAAGTTTCACATAACAATGTGAGGTTAGTTAGTAATGGATATTCACTAGTTTAAGTTGTTTATTTTATAGAAACATTTTCCCCTAATATAATACTTAAAACCATTTTAGTACTTTCTACTTTTCCTATAAGTAAAAAATATTTCAAATATATTAAATTATTCATTCCTAAATAGTCAAGTTTAAGAACATTTTTTCATTAAAAAACTAAAGGGAGTCCTATTTGATAAGGATTGAAAAAAATTATGTAGAATCAAGAATGTTTTATATAAATTTAATTAGGATATGTGTGGATGATATTAAAAACTTTATATCTTCATAAAGATATTGAAATTCTATAAATTAATTATTGATAAAAACTTATATGTGAATGAGGAAAAATTTAGAACTCTAATAATCATTTTTTATGTTGATGATATAATCTTTATTGACGATAGTGATCATTATATTTTTGACATTTTGTGTTGGGGTTTTCTGCCACAATGTGATTAATGTTCGTTGGTGCCATATTTTTAATCCCACATTCCTGATTTCAAAAGGTATGTGGATTTCATCACTTTAAATGGTGATGTATGATCCTTGATCAAAATGGGACGATGGGATGTTGGTTTCTCCTCTCATGGATTCCTCCTTGGAATTCATCACCTAGTCCAGATCTTCCTCGTATAGTTAATTCATGTTCATGTAACTCATTCAAAGTGACATATCTTTATGGACGCTGGTTAATTACACGACTTCTACCTAGACATTCTAATGGGTCTTGACAGGGCAACAACCTTCATCCAGAAGAGTAGTCACGATGGGCATTTCTAGAATGTCTCGACACTAGGAACATTGGTCACCATTATTCTTCCTCATAGGAGGGTATCTTATGGGGGATTCTTAGGCATGGAACCCAAGGCATATCGTGTCTATCATGAGGTATCTAATTCCAAAGGCATATATCTTCTAAGGTTTTCACCTTAAGAATCCCATGTTTAACATGAGGTAGATGACACCATGGGTTCATATCATCCAAGGATTTCACCTTTGACATCACATGTTTATCGTGAGGTATGTGTCTGGGGTTATAAGTTTAATGTCTTGTAGAGATGGCAGAAGGCTGGTCAAGACATGACCGCATTGTTGTGACACGTCAAATTGATTATATTTTTAAGGTTGATTTATAGTCTAGGGAAGACCCTAGGTCGTCTCTCAAGGAGCGTTGGTAGGTTTAGAGTGTGTATTTTTAATAAAAATGACTAAGGGAGGGGTGGTTTTGAAAACAGTTTAAAACAATGACTTAGCTAAAATGGATTAAAAATTGAGTGACCTAGTGGATTTTTAAAAATATGAGATAAAAGGGTCGATGTGATTTCACTACACACATATCAACTTCATTGCTCATAGAGATTCATCTCAGGTTTAGAGTAATTCTTTGGTTGGAGTTAATTGGAATCCCGATTAATTCCTAAGCTTTTATTTCAATGCTTTAAGGACCCAACCTTGACGTAACAATCGTATTTCCAAGGTCCAGTACTTATGCATGGAATAAGAGCTTAAAAATCATATTGAAATCTCAATAAGGTGGGTATGAAAAGGATTCTTTTGATGTCCAATCGGAACAACACAAGTCACGCACTCAAAACCTCACATCGATCCGTTAGAAATTAAGATCATAACACTCACATGCATCAAATCAAGCATTCAAATCTAAAATAAAATAAGTTACATGGAATGAAATGTTTAAACACCCAAATTACTCCAAACCAGTAGCTAATGTATGCATCGGAACTCCCTTGACATGTGTGTAGCTCCCTCACAACGAACACCCAACTTTTAGCTCGACATCGGGAGGAGGAGGAAGCTCGGGTTGAACTCCTTCTTCATTGTTGATCCCCCTATGAGGATAGGGTCCTCCAGAACCTCCAAGGTGATTAGGAAACTCCTCAAGGACTCCAAATTGTCATCACTTCACTCCTTGACTGAACTTGCAAATGGGGAGCCCAAGGTTCCATTTTATAAGAAAATTGGAAGGTGGTTTTAGGCACACAGATTTCATCAATCCACTTGAACGATGCGTTTTGGCCTTCAGACAGTCTTATCTCTCTTTGGAGAAAATAGAAACGTTTTATCACTACCTCTTTACTGTCTCCACCGAAAGTTTGGCACCTTTTGGACAAATACAGATCAGGATATTGATAAAATACAGAATACCGCATTTGACTTGGTCCAAATTCGGTGGCTTGGACAGATCAGTTCGGATGGGCCCCATAGAATCCGAATCAGCCTTAGGTTCCTTAATATGAAATGTATCCTATTAAATTTTGTACAGGCCCAAAAAATTTCAGCCCATTTGGATGCACGGATTTCGTGTATTATGCAAAACATTGGACAGATGTCCATGGATCCATGCAATTTTGGCCCATTTTTCTTCCACTTCATCAAAGGCCCTCCAAATCACCTCCACCTACATTGAAAAAATAAAAACAAGTAAAATTTCCCATTCTAATATTGATTAAAATTAATTTTTTGATTCAAACATAAAGTGAAATTTATTATTATATTTTGAATATTCATTACAAAACTAGTTTAAAACTGTGGTGTAAGGGTGGAATAAAACAGTGAATCGTGGTACGATCACACCCCCACACCTAAACATTTGCACTCCTGGGAAAAGTCATATATCCAAATACATTGATGCATATATATATATATATATATATATATTTCCAACATCCTGAAGATTTATCATTTGAGGAAATTTTATTTAAAGTAAATTGATCAATGCACGAATCACACCAAGGAGTTCTTCCTAGTGAAAATAGAAAAAGATGTATCATAAATCATATCATAGAGAAATTCAAAAAGATTAATGATACCCAATTGGGAAAGGAATTCAGAAGTAAACCATGACACTAACTCTCCATGTGTGTGTGTGGAAACCATTCCATGCTATTCTTTCTACTTGCTATCCAATAAATATATGTTATTTTAACATTTTTCAGCTTAAATGATTTTGTCACCGAACCTGTCCTACATCCTTTGCAATCATATTTCAAGACCCACTCATTTAAGCATTCCCAGAAGTCAAACCATAATCTCCCGACCTAGATATCCCCATATGTTTCACATTTCATCACTCCCCTCATTTATTATTATTTTTTAAGTTGCAATTGGAACAAATATCACACTCATCTCTCAACCGTTGTTTGATCTCCTCACGAAACTAATTGAAATAGTTATAACAAGATAAAAGGTTGAGGAGGAGTGGTTTTTGACATGCCCAAGACACAATTTTTTTTTTGAGGGCGTACAATAGTCGGACATTAGGTACACACGCATAGGTCAATCTGGTACAGTAATGAAACAGATCGGATAAGGAACGAACGTATGGAAATATCATTTAAAGTTGAAAAATATTAACCCAACATATATTTACCTTATATTAAGTATGAAATAATCACACTTTGTGGTTTGGTGCAAAAATTTGTGGAGATATTAGTGACACAGTTTTCCCAAAAACTACTCACACAATGGGCATCAATCATCTCAAAGGTTTCACATAGATACGACCATTTATATCATTGAAAGAAAACCAATTCACTAAAAATCACTCCCTAGTGTTAAATTCATACAAATATTCTATTTATCCTTCGTTATGGTATTTTTAATTTCCCCACTTTATGGTCGTCAAATCATGGAACTTCGAAATTTTTGATGGGGAAAAATGAAAATACCATAAAGAAAGCCAAAAAGAGAAAACACAAGGAGAAAATAATGAAAATTCATAACTATCCCAGGAATGTATCCACCCCCCCCCCCCCCCCCACACACCTAGAGAATGCAGTGTCCTCACTATAATAAAAGAGGCTGTGGGAAGGAAGGATAAAACCTGGTGAGTGTTATTCATAGACTGCTTCTTGAACATGGAGTTCCTCCATTAGGGACTCCAAAATGGATTCATGGAAGTGCTTCAGCCGAGACCCATTGACAGTGAAGGTTTTCTTGGTGTCTTCATTTTGAACCCGGACAACACCAAATGGAGAGACATTGGTAAGAATGTAAGGTCCAAACCAACGGGAACGAAGCTTACCAGGGTGTAACTTCAGCCTTGCATTGTAAAGGAGGACCTTCTGCCCGATGTGGAATTGACGATGAAGGATGAGACGGTCGTGGGCATCCTTGGTTCGCTCCTTATAAATTCGGGAGTTCTCATATGAATCTCTTGTCATTTACTCCAACTCCTGAATCTGCAACTTACTTTGAATACCTGCACCAGAGAGATTAGAATTGCATTGTTTAATGGCCCAGTAGGCCTGGTGCTCTACCTCAACAGGGAGGTGACAACTCTTCACAAAAACTAGCCGATGTGGTGACATGCCAATTACAGTTTTGAATGCAGTACGGTAAGCCCATAATGAATCATCGAGTCTAAGACTCCAGTCTTTTATATTTGGCTGAACCATTTTCTCAAGAATCTGTTTTACCTCTCTATTTGATACTTCGGCTTGACCGTTTTTTTGTGGGTGATAAGCAGTAGACACTCGATGCCCAACCCCATACCTGCACAAAAGAGATTGCATTGTGCGGTTGCAGAAATGAGAACCATGATCACTGATGATAAACCTAGGTAATCCAAACCTACAGAATATTTGGGTTCTCAAAAATTCTACAACTATCTTGGAATCATCTATCCTCGTGTCTACCCACTTTGAAACATAATCTACTATCAGAAGAATGTAAAGGTTCCCAAATGAATTAGGGAATGGTCCCATAAAGTCAATTCCCCAAACATCAAAAATGTCATGGAAGAGCAAGGGTTGTTGGGTCATCTCATTTATTTTAGAGACATTCCCCATTCTTTGACAGCAAGGACAAGATTTACAGAATTCATGGGCATCCCTAAACAATGTGGGCCAAAAGAGACCAGAATCTAAGACCTTGCGAGCAGTCCATTGGGGACCAAAGTGGCCCCCACAAGAAAGTGTGTGGAAGAACCTAAGGACAGACTGAAACTCACTATCGGGAACACAACGCCTAATAACTTGATCACTACATGTGCGCCATAGGTAGGGGTCATCCCAAATATACCAACGAGACTCATGTTTTAGACGGTCGGCTTGGTTTTTGGTGAAATCAGCAGGAATGCAAGACGCTGCCAAATAATTTACAATTTCAGCATACCAAGGAATAGCATCTTGCACTCGGTACAATTGCTCATCAGGAAACAATTCATTTATGGGAATACAGGGGGATGATTCAATGTCCATGGATGGGATAATCCGACTGATATGGTCAGCAACCACATTCTCTGCTCCTTTTTTATCCCTAATTTCTAGATCAAATTCCTGAAGGAGGAGCATCCAACGAATGAGACGTGGTTTGGCTTCTGGTTTCTTTAGTAGATATCGGAGGGCTGCATGGTCTGAGAACACAACAACTTTGGACCCTAGAAGGTATGACCTGAATTTATCCAAGGCAAACACAATGGCAAGAAATTATTTTTCAGGTGTGTTGTAGTTTCTTTGGGCAGGTTCCAGAGTACGTGAGGCATAAGCTATGACATGTGGAGCTCGGTCGACCCTTTGTGATAAGACTGTCCCAACTGCATAGTTAGAGGCATCACACATGAGCTCAAATGGTAAATTCCACCGAGGTGGTTGGATTATCGGGGGTGACGTGAGACTCCATTTTAACTTATTGAAAGCTTTCTCATATTCTTTATCAAAAACAAATTTTTTCTCTTTTTGGAGTAATCGGGAGAGGGGGTGCAATTTTACTAAAGTCACAAATGAAACGACGATAAAATCCATCATGACCCAGGAAAGACCGCACATCCCGAACAATTTTAGGGAATGGTAGGGAGGAAATGATATCTACTTTTGATTTTTCCACTTGGATACCTTCCCCAGAAATGGCATGTCCTAAATCTATGCCTTTTCGTACCATGAAATGACATTTCTCATAATTTAATACGAGATTATTTTCAATACAGCGACGTAGGACAGAAGCAAGACTACTCAAACATTCATCAAAAGAGGATCCATAAACAGTAAAATCATCCATGAAAACTTCCATGCAATTCTCCAGGTAATCTGAAAAATACTAACCATACATCGTTGGAAATTACCTGGAGCATTGCACAGACCAAATGGAATCCTTCTATAAGCAAATGTACCAAAGGGGCAAGTAAAGGTTGTCTTTTCCTGATCCTCAGGGGCAATATGGATCTGAAAGTATCCAGAATACTCATCAAGGAAACAGTAATGGGACTTCCTTTCTTGCCTCTCTAGCATCTGGTCAATGAATGGAAATGGGAAATGGTCCTTCCTAGTGTGTTGGTTTAGTCGGAGATAGTCTATACAGACACGCCAACTATTCTGCACACGAGTTGGAACCAATTCATTTTTTTCATTTTTAACTACAGTAAGGCCAGTTTTTTTAGGAACTACTTGAACGGGACTGACCCATTGGCTGTTAGAGATAGGGTAAATGATTCCAGCAGCCAACAATTTTGTTACTTCTTTTTTAACAACATCAAGTAGGTTTGGGTTCAGTCGACGTTGTGACTGCCTCACTGGTTTAGCCTCATCATTTAATAAAATATGATGTGTAAAAATTGATGGGATAATTCCAGGAATGTCAGCAAGTGTCCATCCCAAAGCTTGTTTATACTTCCTCAAAAGATCAAGCAGTCACAATTCATGCTCAGGAGGGAGTGAACTAGCAATGATGACGGGCAACTTGTTTCTATTCTCAAGATATGAGTATTTTAAATCTTGAGGCAGTTTTTTCAGTTCCAATTCTGGGGGATTTTGGATTGACGAAAGTGTGTGTGAAAGTGATAAGTCATCGATCTCATCTAACTTCTCAATGGTAACATCCTTAGATGAGGAATGAGCTTTTACAAGCTTAGCAGTATCATCGATGGTCATGTGATCCTCTGTGTTCAAGAAATCATCAATTAACAAACATGCATGACATTTCTCTAGAACGCTACAACAATCAATGCATGATTCATTACCTAACATTTCAATCAATGAAGAAAACTCAGAAAGGGGATCAGGTGAATGAAAATAAGTTGTTTCAGGGGAAGGGAGAACATCAATTAAATTGATAGAGAGAGAGGAGTGTTCTTCTGAGGGGTGCTTCATAGAATCAAGGATATTGAAGTGGACAGTATTACCACCAAACTCCATAGATAATGTACCATTATGGACATTAATTATGGTTTTGGTGGTTTTCAAGAAAGGTCTCCCCAATATAATTCGGTCATGTCCATTCATCCTATCATCTTCCATTTTAAGCACGTAAAAATCAGCAGGAAAAATTAAATTTTGCACCCTCACAAGAACATCCTCTAACACACCGGAAGGGTGTGCCGTACTCCGATTTTCTAGATGAACAACTATTCATGTGGGCTTTAGTTCACCGACCTGCAAAGAAGAGTATATGGAGTGAGGCATCACATTAATAGAAGCACCCAAATCAAGCATAGCATTGGAGAAAGAATACTCCCCTATGGTGCACGGAATCGAGAATGTTCCAGGATCGTTGCACTTGGTGGGAAGTGATGGTTGTATCAATGCTGAGACGTTCCTCCCCAAGCTCACCTTCTCATCACCTCTAAGTCGCCTTCGGTGGGTACACATCTCCTTTAGAAACTTTGCATATCTCGGAATTTGCTTGATGGCATCAATCAATGGAATGTTAACCTGCACTTTTTTGAAAGTCTCCAAGATTTATTTATCAAGTTCAGTTTCTTTTTGTTTCCTAGGTTGGGCATCCCTTGGAGTAAATGTAAGAGGAATGGTTGGTATAGGTGGCTCATCAACAACCACAGTCTTTCCTTTGGAAGGGATTCTCTCAGGAAAAGGGTTTTCTTCTCTTGGACCATTTTCAGCAGTTGGGATGGTGGTTTCCTTTGGATGGGAGGACTATAATGGAGAGGTAATTTGTCTTTTGAGTTGTGTCCCACTCCTAAGGGTGATGGCACTAACATTTCCTTTATACCTAGGGTTTACTACTGGTTGAGATGGTAGTTTACCCGACCCATGACTTTGGATTTCCCCCACCGAGTTGGCAAGCTGTCCTAGTTGGGTCTTTAGGTCTTGTATGGATTCTTGGGTGGTTTGTTGGAATTGGATATTATTGGCATCCATTTTCTTCATCATATCTTCTAGGCTAGGCTCGGTTTTTGGAGGGGGTGGTTGGAATGGCCTTTGGGGTGGTTGAGGATTTCTGGGTGGTGGTGGATGACTACTCTGACCCTGTTGGTTCCATTGCTGTTTAGGTTGGTTTGAATACCCCCCTTGCCTATAGGCTTTGTTGTCCTTCCACCCTTGGTTGGATGGATAGTATGGTTCTTGCCTAAAGGGTTGGTTAAAGGGGCGTCCTGGAAATATTGCCTCACAACTCTCAGAAGTTTCTCTCAATCGAGGACATTGGTCAGAATAGTGGGTGTCAGAAGAGAAGATTCCACAATGGATGGTAGGAGGATATTGATATTTCCCTTGGGAGAGAGCAAGTTTTCGTAGAAGGGTACTTACCTCTTCAAACTTTGTGCCCACCTTCTTCTCAAACTCAGTACTTTGCACCTCATGGACACCTCGAATGGGAACACTGGATCGTGTACCGAATTGTTGAGTGTTCTATGCCATGTTCTCAATGAGGGTTCTTGCAGCAATTGGGGTCTTATCTACCAATGCACCACCTACAGCATCATCAATCATATTTCTATCAATAGGAATCAAACCTTCATAAAAATATTGAATGAAAAGTTGATCACTTATTTGGTGGTGTGGGAAACTTGAACATAACCTTTTAAAGCGTTCCAAATATTCATTTAATGTTTCCCCTTGAGATTTTCTTATACCACATATTTCTTTCCTTATAGTTGCAGTTCGAGAGTCTGGGAAGTATTTTTCAAGAAAAAGGCGTTTCATGTCTGCCCAGCCCCTAATTGGTGAATTGACATAGTATAACCAATCTTTTGCAGTGTCTTCTAATGAAAATGGGAATGCCCTAAGCTTCACTTGTTCTTCATCCACATTAGAAGGTTTTAAGGTTGAACACACAGTATGAAATTCTTTTAAGTGCTTATGTGGATCTTCTCCAGGTAGTCCATGAAATCTTGGTAATAAATGGATTAAACCAGATTTTAGTTCAAAATTGGGTGCCTCGCCTTGTAATTCAATGTAAGTGGGTCGGATATCAACATCAGGTGAGGTTAGTTCTTTTAGTGTTATATTATTTTCAGCCATGATATACAAGTTATGTTCATTTTTAACTTTGGTTTTAGAAGAAGAAGAAGGATCAAGAAGAATTTTAAGATTTGATGTCTCCTCCTTCAAAGTGTGGTCTTGTATGTCTCGGTTTCGTTGATGTAGGATCCTCTCCGATTTGGGTTCGAAAGTTTGTAGGTCTCCCAGAGTAGAACGCGTCATAAAAAGAACCTACAAAATAAATAAATTAGAAAACAAAAACAAATTCAAAGGTATAAGATAAAACAAACAAAAATTCACAAAAATTACAAAAAAAAAATTCAAAAACACGCACAAAAAACCAAAGCGCTCCCCGGAAATGGCGCCAAAATTTGACCGCGTTTTCGTGACACATCAAATTGATTATATTTTTAAGGTTGATTTATAGTCTAGGGAAGACCCTAGGTCATCTCTCAAGGAGCATTGGTAGGTTTAGAGTTTGTATTTTTAATAAAAATGACTAAGGGAGGGGGTGGTTTTGAAAACAGTTTAAAACAATGACTTAGTTGAAATGGCTTAAAAATTGAGTGACCTAGTGGATTTTGAAAAATATGAGATAAAAGGGTCGATGTGATTTCACTACACACATATCAAGTTCATTTTTCATAGATATTCATCTCAGGTTTAGAGTAATTCTTTGGTTGGAGTTAATTGGAATCCCGATTAATTCCTAAGCTTTTATTTCAATGCTTTAAGGACCCAACCTTGACGTAACAATCATATTGCCAAGGTCCAGTACTTATTCATGGAATAATAGCTTCCAAATCATATTGAAATCTCAATAAGGTGGGTATGAAAAGTATTCTTGTGATGTCCAATCGGAACAACACAAGTCACGCACTCAAAACCTCACACCGGTCGGTTAGAAATTAAGAGCATAACACTCACATGAATCAAATTAAGCATTCAAATCTGAAATAAAATAAGATACATGGAATGAAATGTTTAAACACACAAATTACTCCAAACCAGTAGCTAATGTATGCATCGTAACTCCCTTGACATGTGTGTAGCTCCCTCACAATGAACACCCAACTTTTAGCTCGACATCGGGAGGAGGAGGAAGCTCGGGTTGAACTCCTTCTTCATTGTTGATCCCCCTATGAGGATAGGGGCCTCCAGAACCTCCAAGGTTATTAGGAGACTCCTCTAGGACTCCAAATTGGCAGAACTTCACTCCTTGGCATAACTTTCAAATGGGGAGCCCAAGGTTCCATTTTATAGGAAAATTGGAAGGTCGTTTTAGGCACACAGATTTCATCAATCCACTTGCATGATGCGTTTCAGCCTTCAGACAGTCTTATCTCGCTTTGGAGAAAATAGAAAAGATGTATCCCTACCTCTTGACTATCTCCACCGAAAGGTTGGCACCGTTTGGACAAATACAGATCAAGATATTGATAACATACATAACACCGCATTTGACTTGGTCCAAATTCGGTGGCTTGGACAGATCAGTTCGGATGGGCCCCATAGAATCCGACTCAGCATTGGGTTCCTTAATATGAAATGTAGCCTATTAAATTCTAGATAGGCCCACAACATTGCAGCCCATTTGGATGCACGTATTTCGTGTACTATGCAAAACAGTGGACAGATGTCCATGGATCCATGCAATTTTGGCCCATTTTTCATCCACTTCATCAAAGGCCCTCCAAATCACCTCCACCTACATCGAAACAATAAAAACAAGTAACATTTATCATTCTAATATTGATTAACATTAATTTATTGATTCAAACATAAATTGAAATTTATTATTATATTTTTAATATTCATTACAAAACTAGTTTAAAACTGCGGTGTAAGGGTGAAATAAAACAGTGAATCGTGGTACGATCAGGACACCCTAAGGAGGCGGACCGGGAAGGTGAATCCCAAAAAGGGAACACCTGATTTTGGTATAGAACACCCTTCGATGTGGATCCAAGGTTTAATTTCCTATAGAGACGTGTGATCAAGAATCTCTATATAGGCCAATCATGGAGGTTCATCCCTAGGAGGGAGCACCTGAAAGGTCTAACAATGGATGGATCAAATCCCCTTTATAGGATGATCTGGGAGATGTGTCTCATAAATGGAAGTTTTCACATTGTGAAGATTGATCAGAACACCCCTAGAGTGGATCAAGGAGGTGAAACCCTAGAAGGGTGGCACCTAGGTTTACCATTGGTTAGTATCAAACCTCAGAGAGGCATACCATGTGCACTTTTTAGAAGACAGGGATGAAAACCCATGTATGTTAATGTCACAGTTTAAGGTCATGTGATGGACCTATCTATGAAATTTAACATCACGTAGTAAGTAAAATCGCATCGTGGAAGTAGCGTTGATGATGGATAGTGTGGGGAATATAGATGAAATATTCCCTTCTCAATAGGATAGCTACTGGTTGGAGTTTGTTCAGGTCTTACACGTGGAAACTTCCCAATTGACAAAGAGGAGATGTGGTCTCCCATGTGAATGAAATGATTTTACTAGGATTTGGTGGATCAGTAAAATCAAGATGGATGTGTATGTTGGGTTTGGACCTTAAGAAGTCTTCCCATGTCTCTCAGTTAATTTGGAATCAAATCCCACATAGTTTGGAATGGGTTAAGGCTTATTCCTAAGGAGGAGGCCCAAATGAGTGGAGCATGTGGTTTGGTCTTACACATTTAAGAGTCCCATAGAGTGAATATGGTTGTTAAGTCTTACACTCAAGAGGAATCACATATGTTTGTAGGTTATATTTCATGGTCTCTACTAACCTATAAGCCCATGTGAGCCATGATCGGTGTGAGAAACAAGAGGAATCAGTATACCTGAAACTCATGTCCTGAAAGATGCTTCAAAAAGAGATAATGTGGTGCTTAAGTATGAAATATAACCTAAGAGGATATCATTACATGTGAGTGGGATCTCATTCCAGGTGAAGCGGGTCACATTCCCTATAATTCATACATTGAATATCTTATGCTTGTGGCACAAGGTGTATGGGGCTTACGCATTGAGCGTAGAAGTCTGCCTTTGGCTGGACATCATCCAATGGGGGAGAGAAAGTTTCATCCCATGATGAACATACATGGGGCATCCTGAATTTATCATATATGTTAAGACTATATTTTTAGGTCATGTTTTTAGGGTGTTGGTACTAGGAAGTTTAACATCATGCATCTCGAACATGTTGGACTCACTCCTTACCCCTTGGACTTATATAATTGCCGCTCATGCACCTCTGGGAGGGGCATGACTTTAGAAATTTTAAGATACAATGCTGTGGAGGATTTTTCGATCACAATCTCCATGTTATAATTCCTATGATGATTGGAAAAAGTAATTAGTGCACCTGTACTAAGAATAAAAACTTATGGAAACGCATGCACTAGAGGCATAGAAGGTGTCTCGTGAGGGACCAGGAAATTTGTGCATACATGTTTAGAGGGTTGTGCATAAGAGGTGTACACAAGAAATGGGTTTTCATACAAAAGGTGATCAAATATGGTGCTTTGATTCAAGGGTGGTCCATTGAGATTCACAGTATAGGTGCATGCAAGATTAGAGATTTATGTGCAAGGATGAGGTTGCGTGTAAGAGGATCCCTTGTGTGCACCTGACTTAGGTTGAAATAGGTTAGGTGAGTGTTACACAATTGTGGTCCCACTCAAGGTAGGGTCCACTAGGAACCTGTATCATAAGATCTTATACCTTCTAGGTTCGATGCTTTCACAATTTTTTAGAAGATCAGTCTTACGCGCATTAGATCGACGCTTTGACATCCATAGGATCACCCTGAACAATAGGGGTGAACATCAATTTATATTCAATATATTCAGTGATGGCATGAAATTTTTTGGTCATAGAAGTAGTCTTTCATGAAAATTTTTCCTTATTCACAGCGAGTGATCACGCAAGGGGGAACTTGACATCATATCTAGAATGCAATATGATTTCACACAGATTGGATTTCTTGCATGAAACATCATTATCTTGCATGTAAATCCCTTTTCTATTCAAATGGAATTCATGGAAGGTGTAAATTTTCCATCATATTTGGAACATAATGATCTTATGTGTGATTTCCAATCTTACATTCACATCCTAGAACTCATGCACACCTTCCATGGAATCCTCAAGATTCTTCGACGAGTCAGATAATGGCTTTAGTTTTCCCGAAGTTGGCAATGTGCGACTACAAATAGAAATTAAAAACCAAAAATCCCCCCCCCCTCTTGGAATCTGAGCTGAAATGGGACAAGAAGTTCGGGTTCTTAGTGAAACCCCAAATAAATGGGTGACTCCTAGGGGTGTGTGAAAAACTCACTAGTTGTAATGTAAGGTACTTATGCATGTGTGCAAGCCCAGTTCCATGATTATAAAAAAGTAAAAGGGGACCATGTATAGTAACTTTGAAATTCCACGTGATAATCTAGTTTTATATTATGTGTGTAAGATACATGGAAGTGGAAAAGAGGTAAATTAAGAATTTAAAGATCTGGACAAAGGGGATACTAGTATGTAGGGATCGGTTTTTTACCTTATCTGAAACACAACAATCTCAACCACACTAGTTAAGAATGAGGAGATCAAATGAAAGATCAATTGTTGAGCATGTTCTAAACATAGGATCCTCCATTTTTTGCCATAAATCTATTAGAGTGTTGGCCCAGGATGGTAGGTGTTCCAAAATGGAAATATTCCATCACCATTAGGGGATATTTTTGGATTTTCAGGATGATGTAAATCCCAATGAGAAATAATCAAAGTGTGGAACGGGTGTATCAGAAAGTGAGATTCAAATCCAGGTTTTTTTAATAGTTTAAGGTCGTATTATGTGTACCATAACTATGGACAAAGATTAAGGAATTTTTGGTTGGTACCAAGGAAAAAATGTTTTTGTATCACTATATATCCCATAAGGATGGTAATCAATCCACACCTAGTTCTAGAAGTGTATTTACATATTTTAAGTTCATACAACCAGGACCAATGGTGGGATTAGTTTAAAGTTGTGACATATGGACTAGGAATGGTCAATTTCTAGTGAATCTGTGTAGCACAGGATAGGTTTAACCTAACATTAATGGAGAAAAATAGGCTCACCTACCACATATAAACCTTGAAATGGACTGTGTTTAGTTTAAGGTTGTAATTCCTGGACCATAACTAATTCTAAAGGGATTGAAATGGATGAGTTTGTGGATATACCTGAGGAAAATATGTTTGGGTGTCTTTAAGTATCCCATAAGTATGGGAATCATTCCCCACATAGCTATAAAAATACAACATGGTCAGAGACTAACACTTTTGGGAGAAATCCTCTCAAGCGAGAGAATTGAGGCATCCCCTGATTATCATGAGGCATCCTGGATTTTTTCAAGGAAGTATCACAGTTTGATGTCATTTGTTGAGGATGTTAATTCTTAGTTTAAGTTCATAGATTTTGAACCATAATGGTGTAATGTATCTAATGGGTATTTATGGTGTGATGATATGAACGAGGACCAAGGAGGCCCAATGCCACATGAAACATCCTAGAGAAAATATAACATACGGCAAAGGGATCATCTCAACCAAAATGGATATATGGGGCATGGTAGGTGTAAACCGGATGTGAATGAGGACTATGGAGGCCCACCCATAACATATGAATTCCTAGGGAGTCTTTTATATAGTTTAAAGTTTTGATTCTTAGACTTGGGATCCCATTTTATAGTCATAGATTTTGGACCATATGGTTATTATTTTAATGTAATAGAATTTGGATCATGGATTCCTCAAACAAAAATATGTAGCATGGTGGATTGAGAACCCCAACGTGAATGAGTAACAATGAGACCCAACACCACACCACACATTTCTGATGAGACTTTAACATAGTTTAAAGTCATGATGATTAGACCAAGTGTGATCCTATGGGTACTTATAAGGAATAGATATAAGAAATACCCGACATAAATGATGACTGAATAGGCCCAGCATTCCACAATTGGGGACTGAGTGAGAAAGGGGGATGATGAATTTCTGGTCGAACCCGTAGGTGAGAAGTTTTTGTGTCACAATGTATCCTTCAAGGGAGGAAATCAATACATATGTAGTTATTCAACATAGTATAGTAGATGAATGATGTCGAGGGAGATGTCTTCTTGGGAGAGAACATTATGGTTTTGTGTATTTTATCATTTTGTAGCTAGGATGATGGTTGTTACACAATTTAAGATCATGAAAATAGGACATTGGTTCTATATAGTTTATCATCATATGGCTAGAGCATTGGTACGTTCCTTTTATGTCATGCAGAAAGAACTATTAATGTTATGTAGTTTAACATTGTGCAGCTAGACACTCATGATATACACTTTATCATCATTTGGCTAGGACGTCAATAGCATACTTTAACATCATGTTACAAGGACGATTTTGATAGCTCCTCATGTGAAGTACTACTTGAGAAACGTGGAATTATTAGGAGGATTAATTCTCTCTCCATCCATGGTGATCAAAGAGTATACATCATTGGGATAGACCTTGTGAATTATGTAAGTTCCTCCCCACTTGGTCTTCAACATTAGTGGCTTCCTATCGGGTATCATTGATATTCTGATATCCAGTATCGTGTCATGCTGGAGGAAGGAGTGGAGGAAAACCTTCTTGTTGAATGGTATTTTTATATTATTCTAGTTTCACTCTAGATTATGCAATTCTTGGATCTTGTTCTCTTAGAGAGATTCCATCTCATCTAGGTGGACTTATTCCATTCTTTTTTGAATCTTTTGATCATAGAAAATGGTTTTGAGTGATGGTAATGGAACCTCGATGGGCAGGTTTTCCTCTATTCCATACACCGGGGAATATGGAGTCCCCTGGGTGGAATTCTATGTTGTCATCCAATAGGCCCAAAGGGCATTGGGGAGATTTTTGGTTCGACTCTTCTTGTCCTAGTCCACCATCTTCTACTAAATATTGGAGAGGTTTTTGTTGAACGTATGGATCTTTCAATTTTCCTATGAATTATTTCAAGAATTATTGTTGTAAAAAATATTGTAATCAATGTATGACTTATTTATATCATTTGCTCAAAATATGGTATCATTTTCCATGAGAATAGTGTGAGTGACTCCAAATAAATGGATGATATTATAGCTCATGAATTAGACAAGTGATCGAGCCTTGACTTCCTTAAGAGGACTAGATTATTCTCAATTTGAGAATAAATTTTTTCTATCAGATAAAACATACACCGATGAGGTATTTTTGGTGTATATGGTCCCATGAAATTGAGGCCCCATAATTCAAAGGGCCAAGAATACTTGGTTTCTCAAAAGGGTCCTCGCATTCGATACACAAAATTGTTATGAATCTGATATGCATGGCACCTATTGGCATACTTTATACATTCATGGACTATGGTGGTCTAGAAGTTTCCCATCCTTTGAATCTAGTTGGAGAGATTCAATATCACCTGATAGTCACCATAAGACCCAGCATTAACTTCCTACATAACCTGGGGAATCTCATCTTCTTGGATTCAATGGAGGATAATTCCATCAAACCCACACTTGTAGAGAGTATTCTCAAGGTTTGGCATGATTTAGAGGGTAAAATGTGTTTCATGCTGACGGATTCTCTTATGCTCGGCTATGTTTGGTGGGGGTACCATGATGGAGATACTCAAAGAAGGGATTTTTCTAATTGGAGGTCTCTTCTACTATGGGGGTCAGTTGGTCCAAATGTAGAAGCATTGGTAGTTAGCTAGTTTACCTGTTGGATTTCATCGTCATTCGGAATGACAGGAGCAACGAACCTATGATGTGCAACATGAATGAATAGATTATCCTATTCAAGATCACAATGATATGTTTCTACACTATCCAAGCCATCAGCTTGACCATTCTATAACTAGGGAACATGATTCACCTCAGTTGAGAAAGGAAATGTGCCATCGGCTGGAGAGTGCACTGCAGCAAGGGTATGAGTTTTGGATTTACAAATATATAATCATCATTAATTTTCTTGATGGCTAATTCGGAGTCTCCCTTCACATGAAAGTGGGGGACATCAATATTGGGAGCCAGCTCGAGAGCAATAATGAGTTCTTGATACTCCGCCTCATTGTTGGAACAACCTTCTAATAGTAGGAATGAGTATGTAAGAATATCCTACTCATGTGTGATGAAGATGATCTCAAAACTTACACTATTAATATTAGTATCATTGATACTTTTATTAGTTGGGATCTGGGAGGCACCATCAAAATTCATCTTCTATCATGGTATAACCTGATCCACATATAGGATGGACTCTTATGGGAATTCACCATCTAGAGGTGATTCATCAAGGTCCATATGAGTGGATAGAAAGTATGAAAGTTCTTGACCCTTGATGACTTTTTACGGAATGAACCTAATGTTGAAATTCTGAAGGATCACTGCCAAACATGCTAACTATCCTATCAACATCAGGCTATTCTGGATATAATTTAGTGGATCCACATGGGACACTATAAGTATCTCATGATTCTATAGGTAGTTCCAAAATTTCTGCACTCAAAAAACCAACGTGAGGTAGCTCTTCTTAATAGGGGAGTATCTGGAGTCTGTGTTATGGATCATGCGACTGAGATAGTATAAATTATTCTATCTATCTTCATTGTTATTAGTGGTTAAAAGGGTGGTTATATATCATTATATAGTGGTCATGTAGAGTACTAGAGGCTTCATAAAGATAAGTGGCACTAAAACTAGAGGTTCTAATAGATACTGATTGATTTCCTCAAAGGAATCCTGGAACTATTCATCCCACTAGTAGACAGTACCCTTATTTATGAGCTAAAAAAAGGGATTACACTTTCTAGATATATTCACTATGAATTAGAGTATGAAGGCTAAGTAGTCCTGAAGGTATAAGAGCTCTTGTGGGTTTCTCAGAGGAGGAATTTGGCTGATGGGTTTGATCTTCTCTAGGTTGATCTAAATGCATCTATACCTAATGAAAAAATCAAGAAACTTCCTAGAGGTAACCTTGAATGCACACTTCAAGGGGTTCATCTTCAAATGTTTGGATCAGATCAAGCCAACCAATTTAACAATATATTTGATATGTGATGAATGTTTTGCTAATATTTTTCTCTTACATTATTCAGACTAAAATGAATTACCTAGTAAAAGAATGTGCCTTGCATCGCTCTAAAGGTGGTAGACTGCTCATCTTCAGGGGACATTCAGATCTTATTATACCTAGAGTATTCATCCATAAAGGAGAGATCCTAGAACCTGGTTGTGGCATCGATCAACAGCTTTGTCACTGGAAGGGGAAAATCATCCTTCGGTCAATGGTGGTTCAGGTCCTGGAAGTTAATGTAGACTCTTATATGTTTATTCTTATTCTTGACTATAATGATGTTTTATAGACACATTAGGGACTAAACTTCCTTGATGAATTTGGTTTGATAAACATATCGAATTAGACCTCGACCATGACACCATTAGAAGGTTGAATTTTCCTAGGTGGTTTCTTGAACTTATGATGATTCACCAGGAGACCAAAACAGTGGATGGAAACATGAGGGTCTAGTCCTGGAATCTCATCATAAATCCAGGAAAATAAATCATGAGGTTGCTTCGGGAAAGCCACATACTTCTATTTTTCCTCTAGATGCATGGATTCACTTATCAACATTTACCTTAGATCTTTATTGGTACTATGTTTCACCTGAACCAACTGATTGATAGTGGTGGATATTCCCTCTTCAAATTTGGAAGGAGTATATTCCAAATCCTATTCATTGTATAATGCGAGGGAATTTTTGTTAGGATATGGTTCATCCAGGTCGAATGGTTCTGGGGGAACACTGGTTCCTACATGGGTAGATGTTGAATCTTTACTAGGAGACTTATTATCTATTAATACCATGATGAAAGAGGCTTCCATGTAAATCCCATTGATCCTTTGACCATGGGGTCCATACTTGATGTCAAAGAAATAGTTGTGGGTAGGTTTTTTCTGGTTCAACCGAAATTGGAAAAATTGGTGGGTATAATGTAAAATTGTATCCATTGGGTGAACATATCGGTATATTATATGGGTAGGGGATTCTAGTATCACTCAGGCCTATCATGTGTAGTAATATGAGGTAATATTCTGATTTTCCATGTACTTAAGGACACGGTTCCTTCCTTATAGAAATAAAAAATTGATTTACCAAGTCTGGCATCATGGACTCCAACCGATGAATCAGGAGGATGAAAGTGTCATCCAAATATATCCATGGACTGGCTACAATAGTGGTTTGTTAAACCTCATTGGCCTAAACTATCTTATCTTTACTCTCATAGTAGTTGACATTCAGATAGTGGAATTCAAAGAAGTCAAAGGGGAATGCATCACATTGAAGCATGCCTACTCGACCATTGAGGGAGTACTTGAGAAATTGGATATATAAAGAAGGGAATGATTTATGTAGATGAAGCTAGATCTTACCCATAAATACATTATAGTTGGTATCCTACGAGACAACCATAAACTTGGAGTTTTCTATCAAGCCATTGAATTGGGTCTTCAATCGGATTCTGCCACATGGTATCTACTCGGTCCTATCATAACCTTGAATCTTCGAGTCATGGGGACTTAGATATACTTCAATCAGTCCCAAATTGCAGAGCATCTAGGTCAGGATGAGTTTGATCTCAGAACTTGGGTCGACTAGATGATGATGGATCTCCATGCCATTGAATTGGTCGATGATGTATAGAGGGAGAATGTGCCCCTATATGAGTGATCCCTCATCTTCTCTAGATAAGGAAATGATGGTTTGGAATTTTTATCACTTGACCTCTTTGGAATAGAAGTTCAATATGTCTATTAACGAAATTTTATTCAAATTGGAGGTTACTTTTCAAGGTTTCTGATAGGTTCTCGTGCATCTCTTCTGATAGGTGGAGTGCCTCAAGGATCAATGGTCTCACATGTGTGCTAGTGAGGTTCTTCAGCACATTGTGCTTCTTTTCCAATGCGTATTTCTATCGGTATGGCATCACTCTTTGGTAGGAGGCATGATGTGTACTACTAGATGGACTATTGGATCATATATGGGGCTGGAAATGTCCTACTACTCATCCAATAACTCACCCAGAACCACTATTGGATGATTGTTGGCTGGTCAGGGCCTATCTTTAACTAAATTTGGTCATTTGTGACATGACTATGGTTTTTTTGTCTAGTCGGTTAGAACGATAAACTATGGTGGTGTTTCTGACAGAGTGGGTCAGGAGGACTATGTCTACTGAGCTCTATACAACACCTACTTCATAGTCATAGTAGCTTACATATCTTGTCTTGGAGCACTGGCCTAAGCATTCTGGTGATTTTCATTCCTTCGAATGTTTATTCAGTGTTTCATCTAGAGGAACACGGGGAACTTTCCTGAAATTACTTGTAATCATAGACCATTAAGAGATATATTAACTCAATGGTGTTCATGGATATAAAATATTGGTCATTATCACAGGAATTTTCCAATGCTAAGAAGATTCTGGGGGATATTCTCATCTTTGGAGTTATAAAATCCCCAATGTTACAATGTGTATTTGGCACTAGTGGGGGGATTTTATTTCCCTTGAATCATAGATTCCTACTCATATGAGGCATATAAGGCTGCAAGGTGGGCACAAAATCATCATCCAAGGGGGTTGATATAACTTTTGGAGGTCCAGTCCTGCCTAAGTGGGCATAGATGACACCATGGGTGTGAGAGACTACTCTACGGGCTAACCAGTCATCATACTTCTGAGTCATGTGGTTGGAAACATGTTGTCATTCAACTTCATTGTCACTATTAGTCTCAACAAAGATGTTTTCCACCTTTTCTGGAATATTTCCCAACCACCATCAACTTGAAGTGACTTAATCTATAGATAAAACTAAAAGATCTAAAATCAGTTCATGTTGGACCTTCTCAAAGATCTATAAAAAGATATTTTCATGTATTAAAGATTAATTTTCACTCAAAATGGAATAATCTTAGTGGAATAAGAAGTTTTATAAGTGTTGGGGAAGAATAAACCTCAAGAACATGGAAAAATATCACCGAAAATATAAAAATAGACGCATGTATTGAATTTGTTTTGTTAAAAAGTGATGGAAAAATATAAATTTAGTAAATATGTGGGTGGAAAAAAATTAATCCTAACACATCATCAAGGGTAGATGTGAGAAAGGGTAGGATGATACATACCTCATTTAGAGCTTAAAATAGTTGTTAAACAACCCAAAAATAACATGTACAAAAATATATGTTGATGGAGCCTACAAGAAAAAAAAGTGATTTGTGGCCATTTATGGTGTTTTTAGTGGTTTGGGAATATATTTATAGACTTTTGACACAATATATAAACAAATTATAGGAATATAAGGCCTGATAAAAGGGGTAGAAAAGCTAAAATTAGAAATAGACTAGTTGGATAAAATTCAAAAAAAAAGCAGAATTTATCTTACAAAAAAAGACTAAATCAATTAGAAGTTTCTATTAACTATTTAGAATTTAAGTTATATCCTATGATAAATAATGGTAAAATACTTATATATATTACTCAAATTATAAATATAAGAAATTTTCACCACATAATGAGTATCAAGTGCACAATTATTCCATGGGAAATAATCCTATAAAGAATGTCATTAGGAGTTATACTCCCAATAAGTCATTAGTGAATACTAAGAATGATGTTACACTAGAAAATAAAATATACTACTATTATGTTAATAGGGGACACATCAAGTAATATTATACACAATACATGTATATTAATGTTATAAGGTGTAATTTTTAACCAAAAGGAAAGTCAATCAAAGATATTCACAAGAAACTTTTCATTATGGAAGACCCCATTGATGATCAGATTGAGAGTTTATATTAGAAGGAAATATTGATTGATAAATTTGAGGTTTTTTGAAGGTGAAACTAAGATATGAACACTCCTAACAAGTGAATGACTTGGATACATGTTCAAAAGGATATTTCAAGATAAAAATGGAAAGAATAAATTACTCACAATATAAAATCAGTTATTGTAAATAGGGATGATACACTAAAGGAGGAGTATGAGCATGTTTTTAATTATATATTTATTATTTTCCAAATTATCTGGAAAATGATAAGAAGTTGGAATAAGAATTCACAAGTTGAAGTGTCTTTCTAGCCTAATAAAATATAAATATTCCATATAATAAAAAAGCTAAAATTTAAGATAAAACTATACATCCCCAAGATGATTAGATTTAAGAAATCATGAAGGAAGAAAGCATGAAGAAGGTTATACATTTTATTTCTATAAAAGTGATGTTGAGTTGAGGAAGAGGTCTCATCCACAGTGTTAAAACTAAAGAGTACTGGAAGATTTACCATATTCCCATACATCTATTATTATGTTTTGAAGACTACATTAAATTTCAATATAGTATAAGTTAGGCATCATAGTATATCATGACCCGTCCCCCGGGGTTCGTGCCGTGACTACCCCAAGCCCACATTCCATAGTCCAGGGGTTGGTGACTAGCACCGGAAAAAAAATATCCCTATAACATGAAGGAATTGCCTTTAAACCTATACAAACACACAATCCAAGAACACAACAAGAAGAAACCATGAAGTAAACTGTTGTAGTTAAAAGTATACTGAAAGTAAAGGGCCCAGAATACAAATCCAACTAGAAAGTACAAGTACAAAAGAAAGAGAAAATAGATTTTGGAACATCCACTAAGGATCCTACCTAAAGGGTAGTCACAGCTCACAATCAGTAGTCACTACGTCACGTCACATCAAATGGTCCACCTCTAAGCATTTTACAGTCCTGGCTCCCTCAGCCTCGATCAATGTTGTTTGTTGTTTTCACAAGACACAGAAAGGTGTGGGCAGATCTTGTGTAGGGGTGAGTATAACAATACTTAGTAGGGACCCCAAGACCCTGAAGGTCTCCCAGAGTTCCATAAAGGAAAAACCACAAAGCAAGACCTAAATCAAAAATCACAATGCATTAGTGCTCAAATCTACTTACATATAAGCCCATACATATACCTAAGTTATCAAAATATACTCATCTCATACATGAGGAAACATAAGGCTCCGAATTTTAAGCCATTTGCACAACTGATCCACAAGGGAAAAATAACATCGAGGTAACACCACAAAGATAACACCACAAAGGTAAAAGTACCAAAAAGTTAACACCATGAAGGTAACACCAAAAAAGTAAAAGTACCACAAAGGTAACACCAAGAAGGTAAAAGTACCAAAAAGGTAATATGACGAAGGTAACACCATGAAGGTAAAATTACCACAAAGGTAACACCATGAAGGTAACACCATGAAGGTAAAAGTACCACAAAGGTAACACCATGAAGGTAACACCACGAAGGTAAAAGACTCAGCTCACACCAGGTATATAACTTAAGTACAGAAGCACAGATGAATAGTCGTAAAACTAGATCGTCTTATTTTGTCAAGAGGATATGCTGCTGACCCCCACAGGATCGATAGAAGCTGACCCACACAGGATCTTTAGGCGTTTACCCACCCAGGATTGATAAATACTAACCCACATAGTATTGCTAAGCACTGAACCATATAGGATCAATATATGCTGACCCACATAGGATCGATCTTCTTTCTTCACGTTACATCCAGCCACTAGATTCTTGTACTAAGCACACTTGATTCCAAGAGGATCCGCTCCTCAATCCATCGGTCATACCTCAACCACCACGAATTTCCATGAAGTAGTATCCCAAATGGCAGGCCCATCATAGGGGTCCCAATGTGACAGACGGCACGTCGATCGGACACTCGGTCTCTGAGATATGGGCACTTTTATAAAAAGGGCCTGGTTGGATTCAAGTATTATCCAACCCATGTCACACATCAAACTCCATAAAAACTCACTTATATTATCTCCAAAGTACCACCTTGACACAAGGGTCCTTATGCTACAGACGGTGCGTCGATCGGACATGGGGTATGTTAGTTACACCCCTTTTCCGTGAAATGGGGGTGATCACACCTCAGTCCGGACCAGCTCAGTCGGGCCTACTAGAATATGCCAAAGGGACCGCTTCCTAAAAGGGGTCCCAACGCCACTGACATCGAGTCTAACAGACACTTGGTTCAACAGTTACAAGTGTTTCTTTATTTGGGTATCGGTTGGGTTTGGGCCTAGTCTGACTCAGTCAGACCGCTGGACGCAACGGGTCTCGGGGTCTACCAAACCCCGCTCAGGTTCACCCCACTGCAGGTTGGTTTGATTCACTGGGTTCGGCTCATCAGGATCGGCCTGGATTTTTTGCGGGCCCGGGCCATAGTTGGCCTAACCCATCGGGTGGGGCTTTCCCACCTGCGTTGGCCTGCTGGGCTGCGGGTCTGGCCCGCTTGTCCGCCCCATGCCAGCTCGGTCCCCTCAAAGGTGGACCATTGTGTCCTGCTGGCCTCGTACTTGCAGGGTCATTCTCCAGCCGATGGGGCATTTCCCCACCGCATTTAACAGTCAGTCATTTGGCTTACTGGGTTTTGCCAATACGACGTAGCGTGGGCCGCGCTGCGCCCTCCTGTCGCAGCCGCTTCCGCCAACGGCACCTACGGGTGCCTCCCTTGTCTAGCGCGGCTGGGTCGGGCCATCCTCCCTTGGCCATCGCAGTGCGCTATCACACACCGCCTTTCACCACCCGTGGCCAGTTGCCACGGGTCTCCTCAAGCCTCCACCGACATGGCGCGCCGGCAGTTTCTTCCACGAGTCACCGGACATGCTTCGGTGGTCCATTTTTTAATTTCATCTGCGCCTACGGCTCTTTCGGGATACCACCATCATATAGTGACCCACTATTTTGTGTTGTTATCAAGTTGGAAATCGTTCCCCGAAGTTCACATCAAGAACGAAGCGGTAGAGGGTTCGGGCCTTGTTTGTTTGGCCTGCACTCTCCGTATTACATGATAACAGGCAAGAGAGAAATTTAATTCATCAAATAAAACTTCAAAATAAACCCCCTACCTAGATAAAATGTCTTCTGATGAGGATCGGCGGAACCTCTTTCTTCATTCTCTTCAGTTCGTGATTCAGTGGCGTTCGTCACCGCTCGCTGAATATGGTATCATCCTCCAAGTGGTTGACATCGCGGTATTTTTCTAGATCTTTGTCTCTTGGTGAATTCATACCAACACCCCTCCCCAAGCTCAATATAAATAGGAGAAGAGAAAGAGTGTGTACCACATGAAGAATTAATGAGGTTCATTTAATTAATAAACCTCCCAAATTCCCAATGTTGCAGTTACAAACAAGGGAGAGTCAAGTCATTAATGGCTTGACATGTCATCGGTCCCGCCACCACTGCTCATCCATTGGAGAAAAGAAAAATAAATAAAATAACATAACATGTTATTTTATTAATCTTTCAAAAGTCCTCAAAATTAACATTTTCACCTAACCTATTACGGTCGACGTGAAGACTCCCTTAAGAGAATATTGGCACTGCGAATTCAATGATGCCCTTGGATTTTTAATCTGATCACCGGTTCAAAATATATAAAACGTCACCCACACGTTTACTAAACATACCTTAAAAGGTTTAATAAATTATTAACATTCACCATCGACCCGCGTTGGTTGAGGTTAGGCTCCGCCTAAGGGGAACACGCCCCAACGAACTCAACAGTACTCTCAGATTTTCAATATGATTTATTTTTTAGAGGTTATGGATTTTAACAATAAAATAATTGTTACTTATTTATTTTATTTACAGCCAAAAACTATCTTCCACTGTTGTCCTGTGCTGGCCAATGTTAGGGTCCACCTAATGAAAGCATACCCTCATGAGTTCAGCATTGGTCTAATATTTTTAATATGAGTCATGGTTTGTGAGTTATAAGCATTTAAAAAATAAAATAATTTTATTTAATTATTTTATTTATAGTTATTCCATTTTTTGGGTTTTCTCACCGGAGGCCTGCGACGACTAAACTTAAGTCATGCCTAGGGTAAACCCGCCATCCGGAATGCAACGGTGCCCTTGGATTTCTGATCCAAGAACCCATTTAAGAGTTATTCCAATTTTTTAGGAAAACCACTCACACGTGCTATTTTAATCTTAACATTTTTTTATGGATCATTCTAGGAACTCTGGGCCTCGGAATCATGCACTGTTAGATTTCACGGTCTCTAAATAATTCCATATAACTAAAAAAATTATATGGAAATTCCAGGATATTACATTCTCCTCACCTTAAGGATTTACATCCCCGAAATCCAAAACAAAGGCAAATCAAACAAATGAGGGTATTGGGCATGAATCTGAGCCTTCTGCTCCCATGTTCTCTCCTAGAGTTTCTCATGCTGCCACCAAACTCGCACGAGAGGGATCGACCATCCATGAAGGACTTGGTGTTGTTGATTCTCTATCTCCACCAGGAACTCTATAAAAGTCGCCTCATTGTCAAAGTCCAACTCTCTCTAGTTGATAATGTGCGATGGATCATGCACTCATCTCATTAGTTGCAACACAAGGAAAACATTATGCACCCAGTTCATCTATAGAGGAAGAGATAAATGATACACCACCTTACCCACACTACTGAGAATCTAGAAAGGTCCTATGAACCTCAGAGATAGATTTTTGCCCCAACCAAATCTTTCCAATCCTCGTCGATGTAACACCCATAGTAAGACATGGTCGCCCTCCTCGGACTCCAAGGGTCTCCCTCTCCTATCGGCATAAGACTTTTATCGGCTCTGTGCAACCTTCACTTGTTGACAAGTGAGGCAACGTGATACAAACTCTTTCACTACTTCCTTTATCCCTAGCCACCAGTATCGATGCTGGAGGTCCTGGTACATCTTTTCCATTCAAGGATGTACTGTTAAAGGGAATGTATGGAACTCCCTCAACACCTCCTCCCAAAGCGTCATTGGTACCATGGTGCGTCCCCTGAAGAGAATTATGTGCTCCCCACCTTCATAAAATAATTCAAGAGACCAACCTGAGGATATCTGAGTATGTCGGGCCTCACAGTAAATTTCCACAAGTTTTACCCCCCGAACTCACTGAAGAATTTGAAGAGTGACAGTAAAAAACTAGAGATAAGTTTCTCCATCTTTATCCACAAAGGATATCTGCAGTGCAGCTAGCTCCTCTGATGCCTCACTCGGTAGTTGTAGACCGGACCTCCTGCTGAGTGTGTCTGCTACCACGTTCCCCTTCTCAGAAGTACAGACTATCTCAAAGTCATAGTTCTAGAGGAACTCTAGACATCATCATTGTATCAGGTTCAAGTCCTTCTATTAGAAGATATACTTGAGACTCTTGTGATCAGAGTAAATAGTAAATCATTCACCCATCAAGTAGTGTTGCCACATCTTCAATGAAAATACCACTACATCTAACTCCAGGTCATGTGTATCGTAGTTCTGATCATGTTATCTCAACTATTGTGATCTGTAAGTGATCACTTCCCACTCCTGTATTAGGAAACAACCAAGTCTAGTCCTTGATGTGTCGCAGTAGAAAACATACCCAACACCCTCTCTTGGTAGCCTCAATATGGGGGCACTCATCAGTCTCTGTCTCAACTCCTGAAATATCTACTAACACTTCTCCATCCACAGTAAAGGCTCCCCCTTCTTCATCAATGCTGACAAGGGTGCTGCTACCCTAGAGAAGTTAGGTACAAATCTCTTATAGTACCCAACCAAAGCAGAAGTCCATCTCCTTTTAGGGAGGTAATCCTAGAAACTTCTTTTGAAAATATTTCCCCACACTCTGACACTACTATTGGGAATTGAAAACTCAAAAATCCTATTACCATGTCGGTAAGGCTGGCTGATTCAAGAGTGATTGGTTTCACCCTCCTGTGCATGAGTTTATCCTGTGCTGCCTGGGTTTCCTTTTTCTCCAACCAAGGAAAACCTCATTTCAACGTTGTAGATATACTACATCCTTTTTTGCCTAAAACAATCAATCTGAGAATGAACTATGGATGTACAGTCCATCCCCAAACTAACACCATAAGGCCTCGACACTTCCACCAAGAGGTTTCAACCGAAACTCTTGCCTCAAGGGTCAGATCACACCGTTGGCATAAGTGTGATTATCGAGTCTCCTCCCAAAGTTATCTCCAGACGTAAGGGTGAATTCATCGGTTTAACTATAAAATATAGGTCTTAAACAATATTCATGGCAAGAAGGAATGATTGGTACCTATGTCTATTAATATGATAGATATTAGTAGACATAGACCATACCTCAAATCATTCCTAGAGCCCTTAGGTCACACTCCTTGACCGCATGCATCTACTCCCTTGCCCTTTCCACCAGCTCCCTAAGCCTGGTGGGGACCATATAGTGGTGGTGGTTGTAACATGTAAAAAATGTATACCACCTCATGATGCTCTCCTATCTCCACTTCCATGTCAGCTGCCCTGCAAATTCATCTGTCCCTATCACTTCCTCTTCTTGAAACATTTTACACGCATAAGTCTCTAAGACTGGAATCAGTTTCCTGATTTCCCACTGCTAACATTCACCGGTTGTATCTGCTCAGCCAAAGGACATTCAACCACAAAGGTTCTCTCTAGCACCCTAACATAAATAGGAATGCATATAGTAAAAAGTGTTGTCTTGGATGTCCCTTAACACACCTCGATCGGAGGTTCGAGTTCTGAAGCACTGACCATATTGTATTCATCAAGTACCTAGGATGGTCAGAACATCTCGATGAATACTCAGCTAACGATATGTTGTCCTACCGAAGCTATATAAGATCTAGGGAACAACCATCCATTATCTTTTTATGGAAATATACCCCCTCATCTCATGAAGGTTCTCAAGCTTGTCCACAGAAAAGTCACCTCTTCACAATATCAAAGGTAATCTAAACCTCTTCATCATCCAGCTAAGACACATAAAAGGCTCTCTACCAAGACCTCCATCTGATCGAATGGTGCCCTAGCTAGATGGAAACTCAGCCACCTCCTCAAGCCAGTCCTTAGCCTCCTATGAGTCAGGCTCGCCTTGGAACCTGAGGGGTATCTGATTCTGAAATACATGTAAGGAACAAATCCTATATGTGTCCTCAACCAGTACCATCGTTTGTAACTGTTGACCAACGGGTAGTGATATAGCTGGCACACTACATGAAGGTACCATCCTAGGCAATGGTCTATGTACCAAAGCCTCATCACCATGTGGACCATCCTCATGGTCACGCCCTGATAAAGACAAGCAGCTAGGATCACCATTTGATCTGTTGGTGTTCCAACTAGGTGGAAAACTCTAGCCACAGCCTCCAGCTAGTCCTCGGCTTCCTGGGGATCCGTCTCGCCTCGAAACCTCAGATGCCTCTACCGCTAGAACTCGTGAAACACGCTCATTCAGCATGCACGGTCCACTAGTATCATCTATTACTGATTCACATAGGATCACTCAGTGATGATCAACACAGGATCTCTCGATGCAGATATACACCGAGTCGTTGTAATGTTGATCCACATAGGGTCACTCAGTGGGCCATCATTGTGTACTCTCTTAGGATTCCTAGCTGGATGTCTACGTGTTGGCATCCTAATAAGGAATAGGTGTGCCATGGTCATAAAGTTATACCTAGTGATATGACTCCAAATAAAACTTGGAAAAACATTTTCAAAACACACATAATCAGTGTTTTCATACACCGAGTTAGAAATCAGAATTCAAGGTCCTGGTGTATAGATATGTCGGCTACCACACCAACACTGGACTTCGTGAACTGAAAATCAGACTCAAAACACTTAACATTATTGCTCCATTGAAAAGATCATAGTCCTAGTTCTTCAGTAAAACTGACTCCTCTGACACCACTTTGTCACAACCCGTCCCCCGGGGCCCATGTCGTGACTACCCCAAGATCTCCTTCCAAAGTCTAGGGGCTAGCGACTAGCATCGGAAAGGTGTATCCCTATAACGGAAAGTAATGGCCGTTAAACCTGTAAAAACACACAATCCAAGAACACAACAAGTAGAATCCATGAAGTAAACTGTTGTATTAAAAATTGTACTTAAAGTAAAGGGGCTGGAATACAAGACCAACTGGAAAGTATAAGTATAACTTAAAGATAAAACAGCTCCTGGAACCTCTACCAAGGATCCTACCTGAAGGGTAGGTACAGCTTATGATCATTAGTCACTCTGTCCCGTCACATAAAATGGTCCACCTCTTAGTAATGTCTAGTCCTGGCTCCCTCAGCTTCGATCAATGTTATCTGTCATCTACACAATACACAGTAAGGTACGGAAGTATCCCGTGCAGGGGTGAGTATAACAATACTCAGTAGGGACCCCGAGACCCCTTAAGGTCTCCCAGAGTTCCATAAAAGAAAAACCAAAAATAAGGACCTCAATCACAAATCACATAGTAGTAGTCATCAACTCTACTTAGTTATATGCCCATTCATATACCTAATTTATCAAAATATACTCATCTCATACATGAGGAAACATAAGGCTCCAACTTTTAAGCCATTTTCACAAATGATCCACTAGGGAAGAATAACATAAAGGTAACACCGCGAAGCTAAAAGTGCCACAAAGGTAACACCAGGAAGGTAACACCACAAAGGTAAAATTACCACAAAGGTAACACCACGAAGGTAACACCACAAAGGTAAAAGTACCACGAAGGTAACACCATGAAGGTAAAAGTACCACAAAGGTAACACCATGAAGGTAACACCACAAAGGTAAAAGACTCATCTTACACCAGGTATATAGATGATTGGTCCTAAAACTAGATCATATTATTCTATCGAGAGGCTCTTTTTCCGACCCACACAGCATCGATAGATACTGAACCATATAGGATCTCTAAGTTTTGACCCACATAGGATTGATCGATACTGACCCACACAGGATCTCTAATAATTGACCCACACAGGATCGATAGGTGCTTACCCACATAGGATTGATGTTCTTTCTTCACATTACAGTCATCCCCTAGATTCACGTACAAAGCATGCTTGATTCCAAGAGAATCTGATTCTCAATCCACTGTTCATACCTCAACCTCTATAAAGTTCCACAAAGAAGTATCCCAAAGTACTGCCCCATCATAGGGGTCCTAATGTGACAAACAACACATCAATCGGACGCCCAGTCTCTAAGATATGGGTACTTTGGTAAAAAGAGACTGGTTCGATTCACGTATAATCCAACCTAGGTCGCACATCAAACTCCTTAAAAGCTCACTTATAGTTTCTTCAAAGGACCACCTTTCCACAAGGGTTCTTATGCCATAGATGGCGCATTGATCGGATGCCCGGTCTATTAGTTACACCCCTATTCATGAAACGGGGGTGATCGCACCTTAGTCCGACCTAGCTCAGTCGGATCCGCTAGAATATACCAAAGGGACCGCTTCCCAAAAGGGGTCCTAACGCCACTGACGGTGTGTCTAGCAGACACCCGGTTCTTCATTTACAGGCATTTATTTATTTGGTTACCGGTTGGGTCTAGGCCCAGTTCGACTCGGTCAAACCGGCCCGATGCAACGGGTCCCGGGGTCTACCTGACCCCACTCGGGTCTGGCCCACTAGGGGTCGGCTCGGTTTACTAGGTTCGGCCTGTCGAGGTTGGCCCGTCTTGTTCGCAGACCCGAGATGCAGTTGGCCCAGCCCATCGGGTGGGGCTTGACCCACCAGCGTTGGCCTACAGGGCCACAGGTCCAGCCCACTTGGTTGCCCTACGCTAGCTCGGTCTGCCCAAAGGTGGACCATTGCATCATGTTGGCCCTGTATTTGTAGGGCCCTTCGCCAGTCTTGGGGGCACTACCCCGCCGCATTTAACAGTCAGTCGTTTAGCCGACTGAGTTTCGCCAACATGGCGCGGTGCGGGCCACACCGCACCCTCCTGTCGCGGCCTGCTGGACGCGGCCGCTTCCGCTGGCGGTGCCTGCGGGCGTCGCCCTTGTCCCACGTGGCTGGGTCATGCCGACTACCCTTGGCCACCGCGGTGCGCTGTCACGCACCGCCTTCCACCATCTATGGACGATTACCATGGGTCTCCTCCGACCACCATCGGCCGCCGCCGACATGGTGCACCGGCGGTTTCTTTTGCAGGTCACTAGACGTGCTCTGGTGGTCCATTTTTTATGTCGTCTCAGCCTATGGATCTTCTGGGATACCATCTTCATAGCATGACCCACTATTTCATGTTGTTGTTGAGTTGGAAATTGTTCCCCGAAGTTCACATCAAGAACAAAGCGACAGAGGGTCTGGGCCTTGTTCGTTTGGCTCGCACCCTCCGTGTTACATGATAATAAGCGGGAGAGAAATTGAATTCATTAAAGACAACTTCAAAATAAACCCCCTACCTAGATAACATGTCCGTTGATGACGATCGATGGATCCTCCTTCATCGTTGTCATCGGTTCATGATTCGGTGGCGTTCATCACCGCTTGCTGAATCTGGTCTCGTCCTCTAAGTGGTTGGTGTCATGATATTTTTCTATAGCTTCTTCGCTGGGTGAAGTCGTGCCAAACCCCCTCCCCGATCTCCATATAAATAAGAGAGGAGAAAGAGTGTTTCCCGCACAAAGAATTAATGTATTGACATGTCGTCGGTCTCGCCACCACCACTCGTTCGTTGGAGAAAAGAAAATGAAATAAAATAACATAACATGTTACTTTATTAATCTTTCAAAAGTCTGCAAAATTAACTTTTTCACCTGACCTACTGTGGTTGAAGTGAAGTCTCCATTTAGAAAATCTCAGCGCTCTAAATCCAATGTTGTCCTCTGATTTTTAATCCAAGCACCGGTTCAAAAGATAGAAAACACCGCTCTCACGTTTACTGAACGTACGTTAAAAAAATTTTAATAAATTATTAACATTCACCCTTGACCCACACCAGTCAAAGTTAGGCTCTGTCTAAGGGGAACACACCCCAAAAAACTCAACGGTACTCTCGGATTTTTAATCTGAGTTACCGTTTAGAATTTATGGATTTTAACAATAAAATAATTTTTACTTAATTATTTTATTTACGACCTAAAACTATCTTCCACTGTTGGTCGGCACAGGCCAATGTTAGGGTCTTCCTAAAGAAAGAATACCCTCACGAGCTCAGTGGTGGTCTCAGATTATTAATCAGAGTCACCGTTCGTGAATTAAAAGCACTTTACAATAAAATAATTTTATTTAATTATTTTACTTACGGTTATTCCATTTGTGGATTTTCTCACTAGAGGTCTGTGCCGACTAAACTTAAGTCGCGGCTAGGGTAAACCTGCCATCCTGAACGCAATGGTGCACTTGGATTTTTGATTTGGGCATCCAGTTAAGATTTATTCCAATTTTTCTATAAAACCACTCAGGCGCGCTATTTTAAACTTAACATTTTTTAACGGATCATTCCAGGCACTCCGGGCCTTGGAATCATGCATCGTTAGATTTCGCGGTCTAAAAATAATTCCATATAATTAAAAAAATTATACAGAAATTCCAGGACATTACATAGTATCATAAATTTTCAGTTTGTATTATTATTCAATTAGTATCAAATTTTGACATATATCATAAATTCTTATAGATTATTACTGGAATAAAACTGATATGGTGATAAAGTATAATGAGAAATTCTTGAGGGGGTTCTACTAAAGAAGTTAAGGATACCTGAGTTTTATATTTTCTCCAAAACTGGGAATTCAGGATATGATGAGTACATGATAAATTTTGAATTCTAATATTCACTCTCCTAACTCTCTTATGATTTTCACTAATTCTAATAATTAATTGGGAGTGATTTTCTAATGATGTGGGGCAGATAAATTACTTTCACTTGAATAATTTTGATATATTTTGTGATTTTTTTTTAGTTTTATTAATTTTTGAAACCTATTATATATCCCTTGATAAATGAAATTAAGAGTTAATACTATACTAGGAACCATATTTGGATAGATTTGATGATTTGATAAACTCACTCTTGTTTTATAGACTAGGCTAGCCCACATAGATATAGAGGAGACTTACCTAAGTCTTTTTTCTAAAAAAAAAATTGTTCCTTCCTTCTCTTAAGACATTGAAATATTCGATGGGGGATATATTGATATTACAAGTGGATAATAACACCCTTACATTAAGGGGATAAAAATTTTCCCTTTAAAGGCCTCTCCATGCATTTATTATATTTTGAATGGTTTAAATAAGGTATATAAAAACCTTTTCCTCCATTGTATTTATTTTCATTAAGGATGAGGGGAAAATTTAACATCTTATGGGGATTTTCATGAATCTAATGTTTTTGTAAGTTCAATGTATTGACAAAAAAATCCTAAGGAGGTGATTCGAGAAAATTTTGGGTTGTTTTTTTGTCTATTTTCTATATAAATGTCAATATATGTTAGGGAATAAGTTATTGATTGAGTATCCACCCATTATATGAAGATTTTATGTGTTTCCCATTAAGTATGGGTCATTGATAAAAGAATCTAGTCTCCCATACATACCTAGCTAGAAAACTTCAAGTGGGTTTTCCACACATTAGACAATTGTTTAATTGATCTTCAATGAGACAAGAGTCAAGTGTTGTTAAAGAAAGAATAATTTTCCACTACATTACAAATGTAACATGATGTTTTCATAATAGAAGAGTGGAGAATAAAAAAATTAGATGATTGGATGTGTTGATCTTCATGGAAGAACATGATAGGTATTGATGGAGATTTTCTAGTTCTATCAACAGTATATATGAGAAGTTAGAGTGAATATGGCTACATTGGGAGATTCAAGATAGGTAATCGATGTTAGAAAATAGGGTGTAATGTGGGAGTATTCCATAAAGTTTTTCTTCTACATATAACTGCTAAAATTAGTGTTATACATCACATATATGAATGTTTAAAATGATTTGAGATGAATTGTGGTTTTTCTAAGTTAGTCTATTTAGAGTATTTATTATGTATGGAAATTCTATAAAAATCATATTACTTTGTGATGACATAATAAAACCTTAGCTCAAATCATATGACATTGGAAGAGAGATTATGTATTTGATGTTGAGTGCATGAATTTGATGATCTTCCATTTATAAGAATTTTGAGCACACGTAGTTGCGATGCATCATAAAAATTTTATAATATCATATGACTTTGAACCAAGGAATGAAAAATGAATTTATTTTAAAACAAATTTAAACATAAGACATTTACAGCTCAGTATAATACTTTTACTGAGCATATGTATTTTGAATTACTAAGTGTAATACTTTTCCCCTAAGTGTTGTCTATTTGGTACATAGTATAAACCTTTTCTAAGTTTAGGACTTTTATGTGTTGAGTGTAAGTATTATGAAGCTCAATGTAATCCTTTTAGAATCCAGCATCGATATAAGTGGAAATAAAACCACATAATGTTCACACTAATAAAATAGATCTATAAAAAGGTAGAATAAAGGTTATGTAAAGGTAACCCTATAAATGAACTGTCAATGTAAAGGTAAGACACTTATTACATAAAGGTAATCCATGAATTTTATAAGCTATGTAAAGGTAACAAGGGACCTAAATAAAGGTCATACTGAGTTTATGAGGGCTATGTAAAGGTAACCATATACTATATAAAGGTATTTATAGAGTTATAAGACCTATCTAAAGGAAAATTATAGATAAAAAATAGTCATCTTGACTTTTTTAAAGGTCGTATCTTTTTAAGGTTTATCACTAATATTGAAAGAAATTTGAAAAGGTAATACAATATATATGTAAAGGTCACTATGAAGATCAAGACCTACAAAAAGGTATGTTTAGTTCTTAGAATTAATTTCTAATGAATAATATAATTAAATCTGAATATTCTTATGCTATATTAAATTTATATAAACATCGTGATGTTTTGAATCCATGATCCCAACTTGTTTTTAGTTTGAATAATTAAATGATATGTGTATATGTTATTGAATGTGTATATTTAAGCTGATGATCTCTTGAATTTTTTACCATAGATCTGTTTATGATTCCACAAGATTTAAAAACAATAGATTAATTTGTTTCAGTAAGAATAAGAATAAGAATTTAATATTTAATTTCTTAAGAAAAAATCAATGAAATTTTTCTACAATTGAAGATTATTTATGATTTATCTAATAGTTATGAAAAATGATTGAGCTATGGATTTGAGTGAAGTGTTTTTATTATAAGAATATAGCTTGAGAATGAACAATAAGATTCTAATATATTTTTTTCTAAGGATAAATGAGAAAAAATAAATTTACATCACTCCTAGTATTCACCAAGAGAAAATGGTTGAGTGGTAATGAGAATATTGGGATCATCGGAACACTAATGTATTGAAAAGGTGAAAAAACTAGGAGGGTTGTCAGTAATAAAATATTTTATAGAATTTTCTATATTATAAATATTGTAGATATCATTTCCTGATGACCTATCTATAAAAGTAAACAGATATAGATATACTTATATGTTATTCATCCAGGAGATAGAGGGATGAGTGATATCTTGAAGAATATTCTCAAAAAATAAGAACTTGGGGGGGTCTAATATGGAACTTAAGTGAACATCTCTAGGTATCAAAGATAAAGGAAAAAAAGAATTAATCCATCATTCTTAGTTCAGTTGTGGTGAGATGAAAAAGGAATTAAAACAATAATATGAGGAGAGACTGACTAGTTGTGCATATACTTATCATTTGAAGTTGATCGCTTTAAATTTTTAGTGAAATAGACAGGTGAACCAATTTTTTATGAAGATCTATAAAGCCAAACTATTGTAATGACTGAGTTATAGGTTATTCTTCAAAATCTACTATTATTTGAAGAAATTTATATTTGGTGGTAGGAGAGTAGATCTGGTGGATGTAGAGACATCATGTGTTGAATTAGTGATTGACTTCAAAGAAGGGCTTATAAATGAAACACATTAATATACATGGTGAAAATACATAGACCCTATAGAACTTAGGGTATGTAAGGAAATAAATGGGTTCATCATTGAAAATGTTTTTTGTTTAGTTACATCTTATGTGATTCTAGAAAGATAATTCCTATGAAAATAATGAAATTGTTTCTATGGTGATATTTTGTGTGGGTGTTTGAAGGACCAACCATTATTGTTAGAGATTGATTATATGGGAGAAATTTTGATTGGGGTGAAAAATTATTTAAATCAATGTGTAAGTCTTCATTATTAACCTTTTAAATACCATTTTATCTCTTTATTTTTCTTACTTTCATTTAATGTGGTATAATTACTTTTTTAAACTTAAATATATCTTTATTTATTAAAAAAACAAGGGTTAAATTCTATAGGGGTGAAAATTTCTATTTTTGTTTAGAATTTGGAGAAAGATAAACAACACATGATTCAAACCCCCACTATATTGTGACCACATATCATATTAATCATTTCACTATAATTTCATATTGTGTTTATTGTTTCTTGATTCACACACTAAACATTTTAGTTTTATTCAATGGCTAGAACCAAAAGGAATTGAGTTAACAATGTGTGTGATATAAAATTTGGATATTGTTCTAATGAGAAACAAAATATTATGAGAGATAGAGTGAAACAAATCATGGAAATTTTATATTAGGTTTTTAATAATAACCTAATCCATGTTTATAACCTAAATTCACCTAAGAAGAAACAATATGCTATTTATTCTTTCAGTCATCAAAAACTTCCTTCATTTAGTGGGTCTTCTAATCCACTAATTTTTTATCAATGGCCCTACTCAATCTAAATGCTATTTTACATTTTCAATACCATGAATCATGAAATATTTTTTATTTGGCTATTTATTATTTGGAATGTGAAACTAATCAATGGTGGACACTAATAAAGAACATAAGGAGAGAATAAGAAATTAATCCCATGAAATTAGAGGAGTTTAAGAAAGTATTTTTAAATAATATTTTCCTTGAACTCTTGATACTAAAATAGATATGGAATTCCTTGATTTGAAGAAAAAAGAGAATTAATTCATTGGTTCCTATGATGAAAAATTCAAAATACATGAAAGTTATTCTTCTTATTTTATCATTAACCCCAAAAGAAAAATTGATACTTTATTATATTTCTTAAACCCATTTATCTAAAAGGATATAGATATAAGGGACTATAGTAGCTATGATGAAATTGTTTGATGTGATTTAATGTAGAAATTAGGATTAGAGACACTCAACATTCTAACATTTTTATAGGCAAGAAGACAAAAATAGATCATAGAGGAAACTCAAATGATAAAAGTCATAGGGGGAAGAAAATTAATTGCTCTACATGTCAAAAATGCGGGAAGTATCATGGAGGGAATTTCCATAAAAGGACATATAATTTCTTCAAGTGTGGGATATAAGGACATAAACCACATGAAAGTCGATGATATATGAAGAATAAAAATAATTATTAATTAAGTACACCACTAACACTCCAATGATGCAATTTTAATAAGTATGGAAATTATTCTGACAAATTCACCAAACTAAGGGTTATTAATGAAAATTTAAATCATCTATATCCTCATCTAAGGGATAAATTAAAGGATTATTCCATCACAAATGTTGAAGTGAATCCCAAAAATAAAGTAGTGTTAGGTACAGTTATATCTACACAAGAACTAAAAATTTCTTATTTGATTCTTATTCTTCCCACTCTTTTATATCTAGATAATTTTCTAACGTAATCAAATCACCACCCAAATAATAAAATATTGAATTATTGGTGAGAAATTATAGTGGTTTGATGATTGAATCCTATATCTATTATTCCTCAATAATTTTGTGGTAATATGCTTCCTATAAACATTATTATTCTTCATTTAATCGAATTTTATGTGATTTTGAGCATGGGTTGTCTTTCTATACATATATACCATATCAATTTACAAAACATAAAATCATATTTCATATCCCAAATAAACCTATGATCATCTATATATGAAAATATGACAATGAAATCTCAAAAAAAATACATCCATTTTATGGTTTTTAATACCCAATCATGATGGGTATTTTCCTCAAATGGATTTAGAAATGATGATTTTCTGATTCTCTCCCAAGAGAGTAAGGTAGATATATCATTAGAAATTATATCTTTAGTCATATATATCTTATATATATTCTAAACAGTTTTTATCAGTGAGAGATAATTAAAATTTTGAGGATGCAATTTATTTAATGGGGGATGTGAAACCCCAAGTTTTAAGAAAAAATTTCATTCCTCAAAATATATTTCCATCTTTCATACATATGTTATTTTATTCCATTAAAATATCTCATCCTGAGTATGAATTAGTTTATACAATATATAAATAAAAATAACAACATTTTATATACTCATAATTTAGAATTATAATAAAATTACATGAAACCAAGTATTAAATACTTTAAAATATTACATCCCTTAAAATTGAATCAATTAATATAGGATAATAAATAAAAAAGAATAAAATTTATATAACTAGAAAATCCCCCACATAATCATCATCCATGAGAATCACCATTAGTATAACCAAACCAATAATGATATAAAACATCATGAAATGAAAAATAATTTTGAAAAATCAAAAATAAAAACTATTGGAATGATAATTATGTTATGTGAAGATAGAATAGGTTGAATTTATAGGATGTAATTGGGGTAATATAGTCAATGGGTATAATACTAGTAAACATGTTACTTGTATGGAACTACCAGTATGTAGTTCATATACATAAGGTTTAGTTATATGTTAAAAAATATATAATTTCCTTATAAATTATTTTTTAAAAATAAAAAAATGATTTTTTAATAAGAATTAAATATAGTAATTCATTTTTGAAAATACGATAAAGTATAAAGAAATAGTTTTTATGAATTAAATATTTGGGTTAAATTTATAAATTTAAAGGAATGATGTAATTAAAATGTACTGATAAATTCAGAGGAAGTATTATTAAAACAAATAAATAACATCTTTGAAATAATTAATAAACTATAAGTAATACTAATTTAATAATTCAAGGACAAACAAAAAAATTAAGAAAATAATTTTATTATATATTATACATTTTTAAATAAAATCTAAATTTATCATATTTATTGTATTATATTTATTGAAATGCATTTTTCATACATATAAAAAATATATAATCATTCATATATTGATTATCAATTCATTAGAAAAGAAGATAAAATTATTTAATGTTAACAAAGATATTTTTCAAAGAATAGTTTTTTATATATAATGTAATATTAACTTAATAAATATCATTATAAATAAAATTGATAAAAAAATTATAATATAAACAATAAAAAACTTAATAATCATTTAATGTTTACGAAATGGAATGTCATAAGAATAAATTTATTTTATACTTAAAAATATTTTTTCATAAAAAAAAATTTCCATGTTATGCATTCTAATATTAAAATTAATTTTTATCTCCATTATAAATTGAATCAAATAAAATAATTTCATAGTTTAAATAATAATAAAAAATTTATGTAATAAGTTAAATTTCATTTTTATGCATAAAAATAAGTTACCAAGATAAAAATTGAGTTACCACAACCTAGAAAAAATTTGGTGAAAAGGGTTAAATTAAGCGGGGTAGACTTACAAAAATCGTGAATTTTTACCTATAAATTATTTATATCAAGGTATTTATAACCCAAAATCATTATTTTACACATTTTATCCACTTTTCTTTTAAAAGATAACTTTATATGTTAAGGAATGAATACTTGAAGAAATACCACTCAAAACTCACCTATAAAAGGACACCTCCTCTACCCTTCCCAAACCACAATTTTCCATTGGATATATTTGGAATAAATGCCCATGTTTCATCTACAAAAGTAAATTTTAATTTTTATATCCTCCACTCCCATCATGGAAGTATAAATCCTTTATTCTAAAGAAACTTGTTTCATGAAGGATGGAATTCATCAAAGTAATTACCTAGATATTCACCATATTTTTAACATAGCTTCTCATATTAACTCATTCTAAATATCATTATCATATATATTGATGTTGTATTAATATAACTAACCTTATAATAAAATTATACTACATTTATATAACTATAATCTTAAATATTTTTTAGTATGACATATTCTTGTTTGGGTCAGTTCCGTTATCTGAAGGTAATATGGAAAATAAAATATAAGTTTGGAGTGTATTACAGTATAAAAAGCAAAAAAATTTCATCCACTTCAAGTATTAAGTTGATAAGTTTTTATATTACTTATTAAATTAAATATCTGAGTAATTAAATTATAGACTTCATGAAATACAGTTGGCACATTGGAAATAAAATTATAGGTATTTTATCAATTAGCGATGAAAGAGTTAACACAACAGAAATTTAAACTAATTATATTATAGAAAATGATAAAATAATTAACTCAATGTTAATTCAATAAGGAATACAGAAATTTTGTAAAATTAAACACATAGTGTCATTTAATAAAATAAATATTTCTTTTGAAAGAATATTATTAAATCTTCACTTTTAAAACAAATAAAAATTTAGATCTATAAAACTAATCTAATGTATCCCCAAATTTCAACCTATAATAGGGTATCCCAAATGTTAAAACTATCATAATTTCTATCTTCTTATCCCCATAATCCCTCGACTAAACGTTTCTGTAATAGCTCACTTCCATAGACCATAAAAACATATGATCTATCTTTCTAACCATAGAATCCCTAAATCAGGTGATCGGTAAGCCCTTTATTTTCTTATCCTCATAATACATCTGTCAAATAGGATTGGTAGAGAAATTATTACAATGAAATTACTAAGATATTTATAAGTAAATCCTCACATTATGGTATCTCTTAGCATAAGAACTTAAAAATAAAAAAATACACTCATCAGTAACACTCTCAACAATAATAAATTGCAAGGCTTTATGATGAAAAAAAAACTTTCAGAATTATTTTTCCGTATTAGTGATATTTTGATAATTTATGTTTGGATTTATTTAAAGAAAAAATGATAAAAAAATTAAATGGTCAAATTCTCTAAAACTCAAATTTAATTGTTATTACATCAACAACAACTCCTTTATCTACTAATGAACTCAAAATGTTGATTCATCTACCGATGATTTGTATCAACTAAAAAATAGTTCTTATAAATATAATGTATGTACTCTATAATTAATCTTCATATTACCTAATTTAAAAAAATATTTTATAATTTTTGGTATTTCAGTTACCATAAGTTCATTCTGCATAAGAAAATAGCATAAACACAAAATTCAAGTTAGATAATTTTCAAAAAAAGTGTATTTTGATTTCCAAAATGAAAACATAAGTGATTCATTAAAACAAAAATCTCTCCAATAATATCTCCCATGTTTTCAAACATAATACACACAAGAAAATTTTAATAGAATAACTAAAATTAAAAATAAATCTCCCTTTAGTCTTTATGATTGAGAATTTCTCCCCCATTATTTTGAGACAAAAAACATAACAAACTTTGTTAAAGAAAACAATACTCCCCATTTGAAAAATAATAAGAGAATATATAAGATAAAAAATGGATGGAATTTTTTTTTTATTTCTCCCCCTTTTCTATTTTCAAAAATAAATACATAACAAAGAAAAATATTATTGGAAATTAGAAATTTGATATTCTTTGATAATTTTCGGATCATGTTTTTTTATTATTTTGGAACTTCTAAAACCCTTTCAATATTGAAGAAAAAATAATTTTATCATCTTTGATATAATCAAATTTTTAAACATAAATTAAATTCTAATAATTCACTTCTATTTGAAAATATCTTCTAATAAAGTGAGTTTAAGTGAAACTTCACATTCTCCACCAGGCTTGAAGATCCTTATAATAATCTCCATATAATAAAATTCATTATTTTCCATTATCATACTTTTAACTTCACCTTATTCAAAAATAAAAATATAGAGTTATTTGGATACATCTAATGATTTTACTATTTTAGAAAGGAAAACTTTAGGCTTCATAGATGGTCTTTTGATCTTATTTAGATAAAATTTTAAAAGATACTTCTGATACGAAACATTTTAGTGGAAAAGAAAATAAATAAATTATAATGTGAAAAGGTATGGTGATTTATCTCCGTATATAGGCATTTTATAATACTATCATCAAAAAAATTTCCTTTGATGTATAATTGGATCTCATATAATTTCATAAATATGAAAATATAAAACATATTTCATACAAATTCTTTAAAGAATTAAATTTAATATATATTTAAATGGAAAAAATAAAAATTAACCTTTTATAAATAATAACAACTCACCTATAATAATTAATAGAACAAATTTTTTAATTTATAATATCTCCACTTATTTAAAAATTAATAGAAAGGAAATAGTAAAAAACATGGTTAAAAATATTAAGCATTCTTGAAGATTTCTTCTTATGGATGATATTTATTTTTCAAAGATGGTTCAAGAATGTTTTTATAAAAAATGTAAATCTTTTAAAAAACTGATAAACTGAAAAGAATGAGAAATTAAAAAATGTTAAAAAAACTGATAAGTTTTTAAAAATAGATAAGTTTAAAAAATATTTGATTTTAAAATACAATTATATTTTAAAAATAGTTTAGATTGAAAAATAGAGATGTTTGAAAAATAGTTGAGTTTGAAAAACAATTATGTTTTAAAAACAGTTGAGTTTGTAAAATAGTTAAGTGATTCATTGACTCAACAATCTCCCTAACATGGTCATCCTTCTACATGAATGATTCTATAACATCTTCATTATTTACAACATGAATGATATCATTAATACTCATAATATATGATACTAAATATTAATTTATGTTATTAATATAGTTTTGTAAGTGTGAATAAAAATAAAAATCAATGATCATTATAAAGTAACTTATTATTATTGATAAATTACATGAAACATTCTCATCATGGATTCCATTATAATAAAACATAGCTATACCTTATATCAATTGAACATGGGTCATAATATATCATTATAAAAAAAGTGGTTCCGCTAACTTTACTAATATGGTAATGGTGACCTTTGTATCAATGAATAAGGATCGATATCACCATTATGAAACTTGTATAAAATCAATCACAATTATTGACATTTGATGATTAAAATAAAAAATAACTAAATAATATATATAAATAATTAATGAATATAATTGAATATTATAAAATCATATATATATAAATATAGTTCTAAAATAGTGGATTATTATGGTAAGGTTTCTTATATTGGAGGTTAAAGAACATTCATGGAAGTTATAGGTAAAGGTATGAGTTTTTTGCCCCAATTTTCATTCACTAATTCGTGTTTCATATTATTTTCTAAAGTTTATTTTTTATTATCTACTCATGGACCCATTAAATTCTCTAATAATAATTAAATTATCTTTCATCATATTATTTTGATTCATTTATTATCAAATTTGCAAGGGGTTTCTGTTAACTCAACTTCATTTCATTTAGTTCTATCCATTTTTAATTATTTCTACATGATCTCATTTTACCACCGTCTATATCATTTTACTATAATATGTTTCCCCTCCAAGTATTTATGGTATTAAAAAGTAATTTCTACTCTCATGTTTTAATAAATTATTTCCATTTAAAATATTTTTTCCTAAAAAAGTAAGGGTTTACCATCTCAATTTTCATTTCATTATTATATCTTCTATATTCACCACATATATTATTTTTTATCGTATATATAATTCTAAATGGATGGATTTTATGATACCATTTATGAATTTTAGGTTATTTACAAGTACATATCATTTTTTCTCTTTCAAGGGATTTTGATTAAAAATTTATCAAATTTATAAGTGTTTACTTCAAATATCAGTTTAAAAGTGATGTTTTTTATGATTAAATATAAATTAAGGGAAATTATTTAGAATTTATCTCTAAAAACTATATATATTCTTATACTCTATTTTTTTTGGTATTATAGGTATTATTACCATTTCACCTCCTTTTAGATCACAGTTTAACCAGAATAATACTCATAAAATGGATCGACATTAATTTTTGTTCTCATTTAGGATTCATTATTCTCCTCACAAATATTCATTATATTATATTATATATTTCATTATATATGATCTAATTATTTTTTTAGGTCATAATCTATTTACTTTGACATTATTTACAATGGTTTAAAGGAATCATTTTAAATATTTTTTTGCACGGGTCATTTTCTAACAACTTGGATTTCATTAGAAAAGTTTTTAATGAATAATATTTTTATAATATTTCACATAAAAACATTTTTCGACATATTTATTAGATTTATATATAAAATTTAATCTCCATTTTTTCATGTTTCTCTAAGATAATTTATGATCATATTATATTATAATTTACGTTCTTTTTTTAAAAAAAATGTTATCAAAAGTAAATTATATTTTTTTTATTATTTTTCAATGAAATTTTATAATGATATTATCAAATTTGTTGTAATATATTCAATAATACTTCATTATTTCTTATGATTCTTAGAAAATATTATTTATTGGTACCATCCACATTCTTTCTTTGGATGTCTTATAATATTTGTAAAACCCTAAAAAATTTACTCCTTAATAAAAATCTTTTTTCCCTTCGTCTACACTATATTCTTGAGTTGAGACATGTTTGGGTAAAGGATTATGGACATTTATAATCTTATGAAATATTTTTTATGTTTTTTTAGCCTTTGTATCCAAAATATGTGGCACCACACCATGTAATAGGTGGTTATGCCACAACACTACTGGGGATTTGAGGCCACGCCACCGAAGACAAGGTTTCACTATAGTGATGTTGTTTTATATAGGTTATTTTGTATTATTCAATGTAGAGGATTATTCATATAGACTATATTTTAATAGATTGGACCACACCATATATTCATGTTCCACTTCAGTTTTAGATAGATGGAATAGCTACTTGTCCATCCTTCAGTCTTTAGGAGTTATGGATTTAAACGGTCCAATGTGAAATTGATTCAAAGAAGACATTCTAGAATTCAAAGGGGGAATTAATGAGCCATTAAAAGGGTTTTTCAACATGGATAAAACCCTAAAAATATCATTTTACCTTCTCCAATAAATATTTTTGTGAATTAAAAAGGGATACAGAGATGACTCTACCCCGCAGTTCTCTCCCTACACCACAACTGTAGACCTATCCCTACGCCACAGTATTCCACTATATGTCATGGAGGTCGTTTACTAGTGTATCCATGTCATGTTACCTTATCATATGTCATAGTGGTTCATGAAAATTATGAATTAATTATTCTTATACCATGTCATTTCTTTCTAATTCACCTTTGCATCATGGTGGTCTACTCTGCATTGTGGTGGTTGGTTATTATACAACTCTACATTGCAGTTCCCTGATTTCACTATGGAACCTTCTAGGATTCTGGGAATCCTTTCAACCAAACTAGAATTATTCCAGTGATCAACCTAAGCTAATAATTGGTTCTAACCTTTAACTTGTTTCTCCTTTCCTTACTCTATAACTCTTTTCATATTGGATTAGAACTGGTTATAGGAGTCTTTGGTGTGAGATCATATTATGTTTGGTGTGGTAATGTGGTTCGGGTGACGATGTCATCAATAAACATAATAATTGTAATTAGAAATTTTGGTTAGTAATTTCTTTACCTATTTTGGATTGTGTTACACATATTTACATGTTATAATTTATGTATTGGAATAATTGAAAAATGTGTCTGATTTTAGTCACATTTGGGTGTGTGTGTGTGTGTGGCCCATGAGACTCATTGTGATATTTCATTCCATGAGTGATACTAAAAGCAGATTATTTACATGTTTTATTATGATTATATGTTTTTATTTTTTGTTGATTTATTCTCATGTTGATTTACTTTATATGTATTCTCTAACCTTTTATATATGTTACCATACATTTTTTGTATCATTCTTGGTTCTTGGAACACATGGAGTGTTGAGACATGTCCATCCCTTCAAGGGGGTGTACTTGACTTGCGATGATGGAGATGATAGACCTAGGTATAGGGTGGAGAAATAATGATCACATGGAGACCGTGTCGGGTATGTACTCAAGGATGCCTAATAAATTTAAAGTAACACATTCCATGGGGAATCTTAGTAAATTCCAAGTACCATATTGCTCTAGAATTCCTAGTGGATTATAATTAACATGGTTACTTGAAAACTAAAGTTCATCAAGTGTAATGAAATACTTGGTTACTAAAGGATGATAGGTAGCATAACATACTTGGTGAATAGATGATGTTGGGTAACATGTACACATGATTCCATTACAATGTTTAGCTACTAGTTTACTTGGCATGTGGTTAGTTTAGTTTTTACACCTCCTATTATCCTTCTAGTATGGAGCTAAAGCAGATATTCTGAGGGGTTTGTGTAGGTTTATTTATCACATGAATTATCGATTTTGGGTTACATATAATTATACTTGTTAAGAAATTATTATATTTATGGAATACATTAGTATACATAAGAAAACTTGGTTATTAATGTATTGGTGGTGTCCTGCTAATTCATGTACTCACACCCTATATGGTAATTTTAGTGTGCTTGTAGGTTTCATGATTATAGATATGGTTAATAGAAATGTCCCTATAGTGGGCAGCTAAGTAGAGGAGAATAGATCTTCTAATGGACTAGGAAAGTCTCCTAAGAACCCACTGTTTATCTATTTTTTATCTTCACTTACTACTCTAGTTTGGATTGAAACTTTGGGAGCCTATTTATTTGTATGACATGTATTCCATCATTATATTTCATCATGTACATTGATTTTATTGATTTTATTTTTTATTATTATTTGTTTTATGACATGAAACTAGGTGTATAGTCTCCCCACTAGTGGAATTAGACCCTCACTACTAGTTGGAAACCTCTTGCGTACGGGAAGGTGTGCATGAGGTAAGTGGACTTACAACTTAGACCTAGTGGTTTGGGTCGACATGTTAGAAAATGGTATTAGAAAAATAAGTTCACTAACTTTTCATTTCACTTTTCCATGATTTCGTATATGGCAGACGGATTATAGGACATTTGGGGATTGGGAATGGGAAATATGATAGTGCATTTTGAGTGTTTTATTGTAGACCTCTATGTTTCCATAAAGTGGGGTAAAATTATGTTTTTATGTTACCATTGATTAAATTCACCTTGGGTGATGTACATGATGTTGATATATGATTTATGATATTTCTGGTGTGTTCATGCATCATGACTAGGCATGTAGGTTCTCGTTCCATATATATATATATATATATTGTTGTAATACATAGTGGTTCTTAAATATAATGACTTGAATTATTATATTTGTTCAGGATAGATCAATATTTATGATTTTGTGGTATATCTGTGTTTCCATACTATTTTGATATATCCTTATTTGACATTAGTTAGTTAAATTCAGTATTCTACTATGTTAGTATATATATGATGACTATAACTAATGTTTAGGGATTGAGACTAGGGTTAGTTATAGGAGGGTTATACCTAGGTTTATGGGTAAAATCATAGGATAACCTTATGTGATCCCTAAAAGACATTGTCGTGGGTGCTTTCAAATGATGTTCAGATTTAGTTTATTTAGGTGCAGTAGAGTGGTTAACCAAGGTCGTCTCTTAAAGGAGGAAGTAAATTTAACAACATATTAAAGGTATTCTAAAAATAAAATATAATATAATAAACACACTAATTAAAATTATGGTGGTTTTATCTCTTATAAAACTAGAATAAGTTTTCTAGAAGAAGATTGCATTTTTTGTTTTTATTTTTGAAATGAAGTTTGATTAAAAAGATACAATAAGAAGATTTTTTTAAAAATATATTTTAAAAGGCGTAATTGATCTAAATCTACCTCATCACTCAACTATTTATAATTATAATTTAAATTAACATCTACATAATTATGATCTCCTAACTTGGTAACCCCCGAACCCTATGATAATTAACTTTACCATAAAGATTAAGTTAATTGAACCCTAGGTTATCTTTAGAACATACAATCATAGCACCCTGATTTGATTGATGTTCTAGGGATAGATTATGGTCAATGGTAAATTAAGGAACATATAAATTATATAAATGAGGACTAATTTAGTTTAGGTATTATTTTTGAACTCTACAAATTGATCCTTTGTGGTTTTGAATTACCGATTAAGTTCACGCTCTCACAATTCACACAATTCTCGACCTCGCGTGTTTTGTGTTTATTGTTCAATTGCTTGCTTAATTTCATTTAAATTAAAAACTACATTAATATATCATATTATGTGAATTACATTATATCATTGATTAAAAATAAATTAATTAAGGAGGTTAGAGGTAGATTGATTACTAAAAAGAACAACTCTTCTATGGGCGGTGTAGTCATCGTAGAAACGTTTTTCATGTGCAAATTTTTAGAAATGGTATAACCCAATTTTGTTTATACTCTTGATTACAACCCAAATAGGATGAGTAAAAAATAATATAATTGAACAAAAAAGAATAAAATATAATAAATATAAGAGTAACAAAGAAGTTGATTATGAAAATGAAAACATTTCAATATGAAGAAGAAGAAGAAGACTTTGATTAGGGGATCCTTACTTAAAGAGTTACCCCTCTTAAAATGGTTTGAGAATTTGAGTGAAACCAATTCTAATCTACCTTAAATCTCATAATGCATGTCCCAACCCCTAAAAATTATAAAAATAAATATTTATAGAGTGCAGGGGAGGCTAGGTTACAAGTGGTTTCAAGTGTGAATGGGGAAATTAGTCCAAATATTTTAATCCAACTTTCACCTCCTATTTTACCTCTAAAAAGCATGATTCATCAATCCTTATAGGAGGATGAAATGTGGGTAATTGGGTACCCGAGATCCTCTCAATATTGGGGCCAAATAAAATCTTTTATGAAGAAGATATGGACTAAATACCGAACTGATGTCCAAACTAGTGGGTCTAACCCATCTTTGACTTCATGTCCCTTTTACACCCATAAAATGCACGATTTAGCTTCAATGTCTTGAATGAAATTTGTATCCCATTAATTAATAAATTTATGTACAAAATTTTAAATTCAAATAATAGATATCAAAATATTTATGTTTGAAATTCTACAGTGAATTTTAAAGGGTAAAACTGGAATTTTCACAAAATTTTCAAATGAATGATCGAATCTAAAATATTTTATAAATAAACATATTTAACACAATGTGAGGAAATTTTTTCATTTATTATCAATAAAATATTCAACAAAATTGTGTATTATCAACTCACCCACACTTACCTTTTTGCACTCCTGAGGAAAATCTCATATCATGTATTCGAAAAAATTGTGACAATATATGTATATTCAAATTTTTGAATCCACAGTGAAAATATAGGCAAAGTAAGAATCCCAACAAGATTCAATATCAATAAATTTTAAATTCATTGTCTCATAAATTGTGTAAAAACAAAATCCAGTGAGATTCATAACACTAATCATAGCGAAACAAGTCATAGGTATACCATGCCACTAATTATCCACGTGTGTGTGTGTGTGACAACCATTACAAGCTCATAAATACACCCTTTATTCAGTATATTAAGGTCAAGTAAAACAATTCTTCTTACCTATTTTAATTCACTGAACCTCTTATATATTCCTTTGCAATCAAATTTTAAGACCCAGTCACTTAATCATTCCCGAAAGTCAAACCTTAAGCTCCTGACCTAGATATCCCCATATGTTGTACATTTCATCACTCCCCTAATTTATTTATTTTTAAGCTGCACTTGGAAAAAATCTCACAATAAACTCTCAACCCATGTTTGATCTCCTCACGACACTAATTGTAATATTTATAAAAATTTCAAAGGTTGATAAAGAGTGGTTTTTGACCTGTACAAGACAGAACCCATATTTTTTTTACGGACGTACAACAGTCGGATAATAGGTACGCATGCATAGGTAAATTCAGTAAAGTAATGAAACTGGTCAAAAGAGAAACAAACGTATGGATCAACCAATGAATTATTTTACCTAAATTGAGTATACCTTCAATTGAGTAGGAAAAATTTCACAAGTCATGTTTCAGTAAAAAAAATTGTGGAGAAATCAATGACACAATTTACCATGAATAAATATCACAAATAATGAAGTCAAAATCTAAAAGGTTTTACAATGACACAATCATTCATATCATCAATGACTTCAATTTTTATAAAAATAAACCCTTGATGATGAAATATTATTTATTCTTATAATTCTACTAATGAATTTTGAAAACTTGCATTTTCCATGTGTTCCAAATAAGAATGTTACATGATATATTTGTTTTTTTATTGATTTTTTTTTTCTTCTAGTTTTGTTTAATTTTAACCAAAAACTTAATATAAAATACACACAAAACACATAAATGAAAATCCTAAATATCTACCCCAAAATGTTTTCCCCTACCCCGTACATAAAATATTGCATTATCCTAAATGTGAACCTATGAGATGATATATGCATATGAAATGTATAATTTTAAATAGAAAAAACAATATAAAAGTGAAATGGTTAGGAACAGCTTGATATTCTCAAGTGATGATGGGATCATGCAGTGTGATAAAATCCACTGCATCAGTAGGAAGTCCCTCAATGTATTTCTTCAAACGTCGCATGTTGACTATAAAGCTCCTTCAAGTTTCCTCTTGTGCAATCTCCACTGCACTATAAGTAAAAAAATTAGATACAATATAAGGACCTAACCATCTGGAACATAACTTACCAAGCATCAGCTTCAGTCCTGAACTGTAGAGAAGTAATTTCTCTCCAACATGAAACTCTTTTTTTGGATCATTCTATCATGAGATTATTTTGATCTTTCTTTGTAGAGACTTGAGTTCTCATATGATGACAATCGAATCTCCTCAAGCTCTTGAATTTGTAGCTTCTTTTGAATTCCAACTTGGTCCAAATCTATGTTGCATTTATTTATAGCCCAATATTCCTAATGCTCAACTTTCATTGGGAGATGAAATTATTTACCAAAATAAATTATAAATGGGGACATACCAATGGGTGTCTTTTATGTTGTCCTATAATCCCATAGTGTGTCATCCAAGTGATTTCTCTAATCCTTCCTATTCAGTTGTACAGTTTTCTCCAAATTTTGTTTCAACTCACAATTCGAAACCTCATCCTATCCATTTGTTTGGGGGTGGTATGGTGTTGATTTTTTGTGTGTGATCCCATACTTCTAAAGGTGGTAATCCAAATTCTTATTGTAGAAGTGTGTCCCTTGGTCAATAATGATGGCCTTTGGTACTCTAAACCTACAAAATATCTGTGTCTTGACAAAGTCCACTACAACATGAGAATCATCGGTCATGGTGGCCTTATCCTCCACCCATTTACTCACATAATCAATAGAAACCAAAATGTAAAAGAAACAAAAAGAACTTGGAAAAGGATCCATAAAATCAATTCCCCACACATCAAAAATCTCACAGAATAATATGGGTTATTGAGGCATCTCATGTCTCCTAAAAATGTTTCCCATGTGTTGAAAATGTGAACAAGACTTAAAAAATAGATGAGCATCATGGAATAAGCTAGGCTAATATAATCCAGAGTCAAAGACTTTCTTAGTTGACCATTGGGGTCCAAAGTGGCCACCACAAGAAAGTGTATAGAAAAAATAAAGAACATACTCAAACTCATGATCAAGAACACACCTCCTAATAACTTGGTCACTACACATGATCTAGAGGTATGAATCATCCCAAACATAAAATCTTGACTTACTCTTTAACTTTTGGACATGATGTTTCTTTAAATTTTCAGGGATCTTAAAGGCAACATGGTAGTTAACTAAATCATCATACCATGGATGTGTACCTGAGATGTAATCAAGAAGCTCATTGGGGAAAGTGTCCTGAAGTGGTATATAGTCCAAGGTTTCATCCTCTAGTGTGTGATTAAGCCTACTAATGTGGTCCACCACTAGGTTTTCTGAACCCTTCTTTTCCTTAATCTCAATATCAAATTCTTGAAGAAGAATCATCCATCGGATAAACCTGATTTTCGCATCTGGCTTCTTCTAGAGGTACCTCAGAGCTTCATGGTCAGAAAAAACAACTACTTTAGAGCCCAATAAATATGAATTCAATTTATCTAAAGAAAATATAATGGCAATAAACTCTTTTTCCATGGTTGTGTAGTTTTATTGGCCTGAATCTAATGTCCTAGAAGCATAGGAGATCACATATTAATGTCCCTCAACCCTCTGAGATATGACATCTTCAACCATGAAGTTGGAGGCATCACACATAAGATCAAAAGGAAGCTCCCATAGTGGGGGTTGTATGATTGGGGGAGTGGTCAGAAATTTCTTTATCTCATCAAATTAAGTCCTGTAAAAATCATCAAACACAAAATCAGAATACTTTTGAAGTAATCATGGCATAGGAAGAGGAATCTTACTAAAATCTTAAATGAAGCACTGATAAAATCCTTCATACACTAGGAAATATCTAACATCACGTACACATGAAGGATAGGGTAAGTATGAAATAATATCTACCTTAGATCTACCAACCTCTATCCCATGTTTTGATACTAAATTCCCTAAGACAATGCCATGCTCTACCATAAATTGACACTTTTCAAAGTTCAAGACCAAATTCTTCTCAATACAATGATTCAAAACCTTTCCCAAACTAGAGATACAATCATCAAATGAAGAGCCATACACTTTAAAATAATCCATAAATACCTCCATGCAGGTCTCAATAAAATTAGAAAAAATACTCACCATGCATATCTGTAAGGTACCGAGGGAATTGCAAAGTCCAAATGGAATCCTTCAATAGGAAAATGTACCAAATGGACAAGTTAATGTTGTCTTATCCTGATCCTTCAGATCATTAGAAACCTAAAAGTATCCAAAAAATGCATCCAAGAAACAATAGTGTGTTTTCCCAGCTAGTCTCTCAAGCATATGATCAATAAATGGGAGGGGGAAATGGTCCTTGTGATGGAGTGATTGAGTTTCCTATAATCAATACACACACCAACTGTTTTTCACCCTCATTGTAATTAACTCATATTTCTCATTTCTAACAATAGTAACACCACTTTTCTTAGGCACAACCTGAATAGGACTCACCCACTAGGAATTTGAAATGGGATAGATTATACCTACCTTGAGAAAATTTTCAACCACTTTTTTAACAACCACCAAAAGTTTTGGATTTAGTCTTATTTGTAGATACCTAACTGATTTATCCCCATCCTCCAAAAGAACCATATGCATACAAATGGAGGGGCTAATACCGGATATGTCAACCAAGGTCCACCCAATTTCCCTGATGTTCTCCCTCAAAATATTCTAAAGTTTTTCTTCATGTTCAAAAGGAATATTATTAGAAATTATTACAGGTAATCTCTCACCACTTAACAAGTATGAGTATCTAATAATAGGTGTCAATGGATTTAGTTTCAGTGTAGGGGGTGATGTATGGATAGATAAATTGAAGGGACTGAAATATGTGCACAATGAACATCAGTAGCAGAATATACATCCTCAAAATTAGAGAATAAATCATCAAATTCATTATTATACTCAATAGCCATGTCATAATCCGAGTTCACATGATCAAAATAAGAATCATAATTCATTTCAAAATTAAATATATAAGAGTTTTGTGTATTAGAAATAGGTGTGGAGGTGATATTAGACATCAAACTAGAACCAATACTCATAATCTGCCTAAGCATAGGACAATAAAATTCCATGGGATTTTTATTTGGTGGTTCAAAATGGGAGATAACAAAAGTAGAATGGTCCTCTGAGGGGTACTTCATGGAATCCATGACATTAAATATCATAACTTCATCTCCAAAATCCATGGAAAGTGTACCCTCATTGACATTTATGATAGTTTTTTCAGTTTCGATGAAGGTCCAACCTAAGATAATGAGATCATGTGAACTTAACTGATTATCCTCCATGTTAAGAATATAAAAATCTACTATAATTATCATGTATCTTACCCTAACAAGTACATCCTAAAATACCCCAACTAGATATGTTGTAGCTCTATTTGCCAGTTTCACCACTACTCTTGTCGGCTTCAACTCACCAACTGGTAAAGAAGAGAATACAGAGTGAGGTATAACATTTATGTAAGCTCTTAAATCACATAAAGTATTAGAAAAGTGTAACCCCCCCTATGGTTCAAGGGATAGTGAATGTCCCAAAATCCTTTCACTTTGTTGGCATTGATATAGTTGGTGTAATGAGTGATAACACATTCCTTCCAAGATTGATCCTATCATTTCCCTTAATCCCTCTTCGATTGGTACAAAGTTCTTTTAAGAATTTGGAATACCTTTGTATTTACTTAATGGATTCAACTAGAATAATTTTGATCTCTACATGCTAGAATGTATCTAAAACTTCTTTTTTCATCGCCTCTTCATCCATCTTCTTGGTTTTTACAACCCTAATTGGAAAGGGAAGGGTTTTAGGAGTAACATAATCAATATTTTTCTTACCTTTATCTTTCTCCATGGGTTTCTCATTAGTTGGTATGGAATGGGGATTTTCTGGAGTTGAGGTGAATCCTGGTGGAATGGTAGGTATATATGTATCATTAATTTTCTTCCCACTTCTCAATGTGATGGAAATAACATTCTCCTTGGGATTTGGAGTATGTTGGGAAGGAATATTTCTTTATTTCTTACTTACTAGTTCATGGAGGGTAGTGGTAATCTCGATCATTTGTGTCTTCAACTCTCTCAGCTCTAAACCCTGACTCTTCAACTCATTCTGTTGATTAAGAACAATGTTCTTCAAAAGTTCATCAGTGTTATAATCTACCTTGGGTGGAGGATTCCCTTTTTATTGGCTTGTTGATTCTTGGACTTCAAATCTCATTTGGGGTTGTTGAAAACCCTACTAGTAAGGTGGAGGTTGCTTGAAGTTTTGTTGAAAAGGGGGACTTTGTTGTTGTCAGGATCCATACCTCATGTTTGATTGATCCTACCACCCTTAGATGTATGTTGGTGAAAAGGAATCATACTTATTTTGGGGGTGTGTCTATTGTTGATGCTAATATAGTCTCCTATGTAATATTGCTACACAACCCTCTGAATCATGTAATTGGGGGCAACCGTCAGTTGGGTGGTATGTTTCAGTGAAAATTCCACATGGCCTCATAGGAGTGGGTTGTGATGTCTTTTGAGTCAAAGTAATCCGCCTCACCATAGTGGTCAATTCATCAAACTTAGTATCAATAAAATGATTTTCAAGAGAGTAAGGACTTACCTTAGGTACTCCTCTAACATATGGTGTACCTCGATCGCCAAATTGTTGAGAGTTTTGTGCCATATTGTTAATCAATGCATGTCCATATTCTAGTGTTTTTTCGACCAATGCCCCTCTAGATACGAAATTCACCATGCTTCTCTCCATAAGTGTTATTCCTTCATATAAGTATTGGATGAGGATTTTCTCACTGATTTGGTGATGTGGGAATCTTGCACACAACTTCTTGAATCACTCTCAGTACTCATACATTGACTCCCCTTGTGCTTGCTTGATCCATGAGATATCCTTAAACATGGTAGAGGTCCTTGATGCTGGAAAAAATATCTGCAAGAAAAGTTATTTCAAATTGTTCCAACATGTTACATCTTCAGGTTGTAAATAATGCATTCAGTCCTTAGCAGTTCCATTAAGTGAGAATGTTAATGTTCTTAGTTTTATTTGATCTTCTGAGAAATTTCTTGTTTTAAAGGTTGAGAAAACCACATTAAATTCTTTAGGGTGTTTATTTGGTTCCTTTCCAGATAATCCATGAAACTTTTGAAGGAGGGTAATTAACAAAGATTTCAGTTCAAAGTCTGATTCTAGATTTGGTTATTCAATACAATTTGGTTGGTAGTCAATATATAGTGCGGCCAATTATTGAATGGTTCTATTAAGTTCATTGTTATTAATTTCATCCATTGGTTCTTGTTTTATGTATATTTAGAAGTGTTTCCAATTTCAATGTTCTTGTAGTGGAGGAATTCTCCAACTTATTGAATTTTGAAACTTCTCATAGACTGAGAATGCCTAATTTGAGCCCTAAGGCTGCGTTCAATATCAGGTCCAAGATCTAAGAGATATTTAGGATTAGTTTTTGTCATAAATAAAGTAAAAATGAAAAGAAGAAAAGTGTACCATAATAAAATAAAAAATAGAAGTTTGAGTTGATGGTCTGAAAAGAACAAGAAGAATAAAACAAAAGAAGAAAAATTCAGATTGGGTAAACAAGGATGAAAGAAGAGAAGAAGAGAATAAAATGAAAAATAAAAGGAATACCTCTAAATGGTTGAAATAATTACTTTACTTCCCAGAAATGTCACTAATTTTAAAGGCGCTATCATGGGTGCTTTCAAATGATGTTCAGATTCAGGTAATTTAGGTGCAATAGAGTGGCTAACCAAGGTCGTCTCTCAAAGAAGGAAGTAAATTTAACAACATATTAAAGGTATTCTGAAAATAAAATAAAATATAATAAATACAATAATTTAAAGGATGGGGGTTTGTTTATCTTTTATAAAACTAGAATAATTTTTTTGGAAGAAGATTTCATTTTTTTGTTTTTATTTTTGAAATGAAGTTCGATTAAAAAGACACAACAAGAAGATGTTTTTTTTAAAGATATTTTAAAAGACATAATCGATCTAACTCTACTTATTAACTCAATTATTTATCATTATAATTTAAATTAAAATCCACTTAATTATTTTACCCTAAATTGTTAACCCATGAACCCTACGAGAATTAACTTTACCACAAATATTAAGTTAATTAAACCCTAGGCTATCTTCGTAACATGCAATCACAACACCCTGCTTTGATTGATGTTCTAGGGATAGCTTATGGTCATTGGTAAATTAAGAAAAATATAAATTCTAGAAATGAGGACTAATTGGTTTTAGGTATTATGTTTGAACTCTAAAAATTGATCCCTTGGGGTTTTGAATTATCGATTAAGTTCGGGCTCTCACAATTCACACAATTCTTGGCCTCACATGTTTTGTGTTTATTGTTCAATTGCTTAATTAGTTTCATTTAAATTAAAAAATAAATTAATATATCATATTATGATAATTACAGTATCTCATTTATTCAAAATAAATGAATTAATGGGGTTATAGATAGATCGATTACTGAAAAGAACTACTCTTCCATGGGTGGTGTAGTCATTGTAGAAATGTTTTGCATGTGCAAATGTTTAGAAACGGTATAACCCAATTTTGTTTCTAAAATTGATTAAAAACAAAATAGGATGAGTAAATAAGAATATAATTTAACAAAACAGAATAAAATAGAAGAAATAGAATAGTAACAAATAATCTTATTATGAAAATTCAAACATTACAACATGAAGAAGAAGAAGAAGGCTTCGATGAGGGGATAGTTTCTTAAAGACCCAATCCTATTAAAATGGTTCGATAATTTGAGTGAAACCAATTATACTCTTACGTAAATCTCCTAATGAATTTATCAACCCCTCAAAATGAGAAAAATACATATTTATACAGTGGAGGGGAGGCTAGGTTACAAGTGGTTTCAAGTGTGAATGGGGAAATTCATCCAAATATTTTAATCCAACTTGCACTGCCTGTTGGACCTCTAAAAAACATGATTCAACTATAATTACAGTAGTATTAAATGTGAGTAATTGGTTCCCCGAGATCCTTTCAAAATTTGGGCCAAATCAAAGCTTCTATGAAGAAGTTATGAACCAAATACAGAATTGATGTCCAAACTAGCGGGTCCATCCCATCTTTGATTTCATTGCCCTTTTACACCCATAAAATTCACAATTTATCTCCAATATCCTGAATAAAAGTTTTATCCAATTAACTCAGAAATATATTTACAAAATTTTAAGGTCAAATAATACATATAATAATATTAATGTCTGAAATTCTACAGTTAATTTTAAAGGGTAAAATTTGAATTTTCACCAAATTTTCAAATGAATGATCTAATCCAAAATATTTTATAAATAAACATATTTAACAAAATGTGAGGATATTTTGTCATTTATTATCAATAAAATATTCAAAATATTTGTTTTATCAGCCCCTGGTTAGGGTTTATCCTAATGACTATATTTTTCTAAACTACTTCCTTCGCATTATAGAAGATGTCATCTCGAAGTAGTCTTATGGGAATACTTGGGAAGCACGCATGAATACTTCCACAAAAGAGTATGTTTTTTATTTACCATTAGACATATAGGAGAATGAAATTGGGAATAATCCCACACATGGTCTATGGTTTAGGCAATAAGAGAACTTCAGATATAATTCTTTCACTTAGTTCCTATACTAGGCATAGGAATTTGGAAATATGGTCAAATATGCCCTAACATAAATTCTAGCATTCTTCATCCTTCCAGGGAACTGGAGGCCCTCGGGATGCTAAGTAATGGGTTGAAATATTTATGGAAATCTTTGACCTAGTAAAGACTCTGAATGATCAGGAAGTTAAACTCAGACAAAGCTCATGTTGGGTGTAAAATCCATTTTGATACCCCCTTATTATATATCATCAATTGAGATGAAGTATATCAAGGTGAATATTAAAAACATAGAGCATAATGGATTTATCGGGCCGAGTACTTCACTGTGGGGTACACCTATGTTGTTTTCCAAGAAATTGGGTGGTATTATTCAACTGTACATCGATTACTGGAAGTTTAACTAGGTGATGGTGAGGAATAGATATCCCTTTCCTAGGATTGATGGCCTTTTAAATCAGTTGTGGGGAACCCAGTCATTCTTCATGATTAATATTCAATTATTCTATCACCAATTGTGAGTTAAAGAGAATTACATTCCAAATATAGTGTTTTGGAGTAGTTATGGGTTGTATGAGTACTTGGGGATGTTGTTCAGAATGAAGGATGTGTTGGATGTGTTTGTGGACCTCATGAACAATATCTTCCACCTCTAATTATATCATTCATCATGGTGTTTTTTGATGAAATTCTCATCTACTCTCTAACACCGGAGCAGTAAGCTATATGCCTCAAGATAGTTCTGAGTATGATTCAATCACATGGTCATTATACCAAGCTTTAAAAGTGTGAGTTCTAGACATTAGAGGTGAGGTTCTTGGGGCATATGGTGTCCAAGAAAAGTATATTTGTGGACCTAGAGAAATTGGAGTCAATGATATCCCATACATGTCCCCAAAATCTGTTTGAGATCATGATATATCTTGGTTTAGTAGGATATTACAGACTGTTATCTAGGAATTTCTCTAACTATCATCACCCATGAAAGTACTGAAGAAGGGATTGAAATTATAGTTGTCATATTAGTGTGAAGAGGCATTCCTTGATCTAAATAGAACCTTGAATGAAACTCTAGTAATGACACTTATGAAGCCTAGTATGGGTTATACAATGTACTGTGATGTATCAGGAATTAGTTTGGGAGTGTTGATGATTCAGAGTGATTAGGTAGTATCCTATGGGTCACATAATCTATGAAACCACTATCAAAACTAACCTAATCATTACTTGGAGCGGGTATTTGTGGTTTACACTCTGAACTATTGGTGACACTATCTCTTTGGTGAAAGATATTTTGTTTATACAGACCATTAGACACTTCACTAAATCTTCACGAAGAGGAACTTGAACTTGATAAAAAGGTTCTGGGTAGAGTATCCTTAGATGTTCAAATTTCAAATTTTGTATACACCTTGGAAAGGTTAATTTTTTTAGAAGATCTTATCTATAAGATATAAGCTGAGCAGAAGCTGGGTGAGAGTCCTTTTGAGGAGAAATGGAGCTTAATGATCTTATTGAATGATTAGAGGATGGATGCTTCAGAGACTTAGGGATTTATTACTTGTTCTCCCTTAGTGGTCCCATGTTCTTTGTTAGACTGGTTAATAGCAGGATAAGATTCATACTGAGAGTTTTTTGTGATGTATGAACATCTAGCTAGAGGTGATCGGATACCTAGGTGGTTTTGGATGATGGTGATGTGATCCTCATACATGGTAGAGTATTGGTCCCTAATTATATCAGGGAGTATCTGTTGAGGTACTTTTATACCAACATATGGGTGGTATATCCTATTATTGTAAATAAGTTCCATGATTTTAGGTGATAGTTCTGGTGTCCAGTGATTAAGAGGGACATCATAGGGTTTCTATCCCGATTCCTGGCCATCTAGAGGGTAAAGGTCGAGCACTAATGTCCTAATGGTCTAATAAAACCACTTATAGTGTCCATTTGAAAGTGGTAGGATGTTACGATGGAATTTTTAATGTCATTAACTAGACCCCAAGGATTCCTAACACTGTTTGGTTTATTTTTGATCAGTTGAAAAACATTTCCCACCTTTTACCGATCCAAGAGACTCACTAAGTTGATAAGATGTGAATGGTTTACATCTATGAAATCAGATGCTTACATGGAGTTCCATTGACCTTTTTTTGGAAAGATATGCACATTTTAAATTTTAATTTTGGCAGGGCATGTATAAATCATTGGGGACTTAGATAAGATTGAGAACATCATACCATCCTTAGAAAGAAATAAATTCCGATCAAATGATATACATACTAGAGGATATGCTATGATCTTGCATCTTATACTTCATCAGATCTTGGGATGATCACCTACCTTGGTTGATTTCACTTAAAAAAATAATTATTAGGATTTGATTCAAATTGAACATTATGAGGCTCTTTATGAGAGGAAATTTTTCTTAATGCTCTATTAGTATGGTCTAGGTGAGGGAGTAGTTATGGGGACCAGTATAGTTCAAGAGACCTCTAAGAGAGTTTAGCTAATTCAGAAGAGGTTGATCACTCCTCTGGTAATACAAATATCATATGTCAACCGTAGTATGAGAACTTTGGATTTACCCATGAGAAATAGAGTTTTCTTGAGATTGAATCCTTGATTAGTCCATTGAAATATGAGGAAAAATGGAAAGATAACTCAATATTTTATTAGACCCTTTGAGATCAATGAGTGTGTAGTGATAGTGGTGTACCATCTGGATACTCATTCTCATTACTGAGGTGTGCCTGAAATATTTCATATGTCATAGCTCTGGTGTCCCATGGCTAATAAAATGCATGTCATCAATTATGAGGATGTCTAATTGGATCTTTATGCATCTTATGAGGATTGTCTAGTGAAAATTACAAAACCAGATCGAGAAAGTCCTCCAAGGGAATATAGTACCACTCATCCATATTTGGTGGAAACATGGATAGATCTAGGAAGATACTTGGGAGTAAGAGGCTGATGTTTAAGCTCAGTGGTATGGGTTATTTTAGCAGAAATTGTAGAGAAACTTGTCAAGGATCATAAGTCTTTAGAGGGGGAGAATTGTAAAACCAAGAAACTTTTGGATCATTAATAAAAATATTTTTTCCCTTCTTCAACTCATTTTTCTTGATTTAGTCCATGTTTGGGTAAAGGATTTTGGGCCTTGAAAATCTTAAGGAATGTTTTTTATGTTTTGGTGACCTTTCAACCAAAAATGTAGCACCATGTTATAGAATAGATGGTTACATTGCAACTCTATTATAGAGTTGAAGCCACACCTCAGATGAAGGGGTTATTCCATAAAGATGTCGTTTAATAAAAATTTCATCATAGACTTTATTGTGTAGGACTATTCATAGAGATTGCACCATGGTGGTTATGACCACACTACAAATCCATGTTCTATATTAGTTTTAGAAAGATAATATAGCCTCTCATCAAACCTTCAATCTCTAGGAGTTATGGATCCAAATAGTCTATCTTTTAATTGATTCAGGGAATAGATTTTATAATTCAAGAGGGTAATTAATGAGGCTTTAACAAGTGTTTTTTCACATAAATAGAAACCTAGAAATATCATTTTCTATTCTCTATTTAGATTGGTTCTGCAATTCTGAAGGGATGAAAAGATGACTCTATGTTACAGTGCTCACCCTACGTCGTAGTCATAGTCATCACCCTACGCCATAGCCTGATTCTATATATTGTGGAGGTCATTATCCTCTTTTTCTATGTTGCAGTACCATATCCTTCACCACAGTGGTTTTTCTCAGGATGTAGTTGTTCATCCTATTCCATGGTGGTTCATTCTGATTCACCTCTGCATCGTGGTGGTCTACTCTACAATGTAGTGGTTGGTTCTTTTAAGCCTCCATGTTGTAGTTCCCTTCTTTCATTGTGGAGTCTTCTATACTTATAGGAATCCTTTAAAGTGAAAAATAAGTCTTCCATTAATCGACCTCAATAAATAATTATTTCTAGACTTTTATTTATTTCTCCTTAGCTTACTCTATAACCATTTTCATGTTGTATTAGAACCAGTTCTAGGATCCTTTGGTGTGTGATCATGTTCTAGTTGGTGTGTGAACATGGTTTCAGTGAAAACTTATTCAATGACCCTCAACATTGACTTTGAAAATACAGAGGTAGGGATTTCCTTACCTCTTGGGCCTTTTGTTACACACGTTTCCATGTTATAATTTATATGTTGGCATAATTGAAACCCATTATTTATTTTGATCATGTGTGGGTGTGGTTAGTATATGATACCCATTGTGATATTTTATTTCATGAGTTATACTATAAGTATCATATTTCCATGTTTGATTATGATCGAATTATATTATGTGTTTCTACATTATTCTCATGTTCATATTATTTTCATGTACTCTCTACCTTGTATATATGTTAACTTTCTTTTGAGGTATCATTATTGGTGCTCATAATTGGTGGACCATCGAGACATGTTCCTCCTTTATAGGGGGTGTGCTTGGCTTGCGATCATAGCGATGGTGGACCAGAGCATAAGCTGTAGATACAATGATGCTATGGAGAACATGTTGGGAATTAAATTAAGGATGCCTAGTAAATTCCAAGTAACACTTTATTTAGGATTCCTAATAAATTCCAAGTACTTAATTTCTTGAGGAAACCTAGTGGATTCTGAGTAACACAGTTGTTTCTCGCCTATTTTTGTAATGGGTCAATTTCCAATGGGGTTTGTTCATGGAACAAGAAATAACCAACAGATTTTATATTTATGATGTCTCATGGTCCTGCTTTCCAAATGCAGGTGGTCATTTGGGAATTTAACAAATTATGCTTAAGAAGTCACATTGGTCAATAGGATGGGTGGTCAGGCTAATCACACTCTTCTGGGGGGAATTATTTCTTACTTCAGGACTCTCTTACAAATTTAATAAATATTCATGAATCCCATTAATATTAAAAATATTGAATCAGTCACCCCAATGTATCAACAATAAATTATATACATGTGTTGATGGTAAATCATTTGTATTTATCTTAGGTTCTTCATATTAGTTATGTTTTTTTTAGTGATATTATTTTTAAGACACATAGTTGGGCGTTTTTGAATTTATCATCATTCGGGGAGATATGAGTTGTTTCAATGTTCATATTGAGCCCATGATAGTTGATTCCTATGTATCCCTGTCAGAGGAATTAGAAACCATGTGATTTGATGCCACATAATAGGACATTTCATACGTTTTAAGGTCATGTGACAATGGAAAAACCATGCAATTTAACATAATATGGTAAAAAATTCTAGGAAAAAGGATCCTAGCTAAATTTGGAGTGGAACTTACACTGAAATGGCATGAGGGACCTAGAAAAAATATAGCCTCCCAAGTATGAGGTATGATCTTATTAAGAATATGGACCAATAATGAAGGGAACTGGTAGGGGTATGGCCTTCTTGGTTGGATATTACCCTACTATGAATATGACCCTCTAGGTTGGATATGACCCTACTAGGAATATAGACCATATAAGATTAGGGTGATTTTGGGGTGATGGTTTTGAACCTTAGGGAGTCTTCCTATGTATCCCATTTTGATAAGAATCAAATCCCATGTAGTTTGGAATGGTTGGGGCTTACCCCTATGGAGGGGGCCTATATGGTTTATTCATTGAGAATATAGCCCTATGAAGTTTTGTCTCATAGGGAGTATGTCCCTTTGAGGGGGTGATAATATGGTTGGAGCTTATACTGAGTAGGATTTACATTAAGGATTTGATCATGCTGATGACATGATCACCACTAACCTCTAAACCCATGTGATTCATGATCAGTGTGAGAAACAAGAGTAAGTGAAAGATCTGTCATTTTGAAAAATATTCTTCATTTGTTGGTGGATGAGGATAAGGGTGTGGAAGGTTGGAGATATCCCAAAATAAAGATTAGGGGATTAATCTATGAGGGATTCCTTGAAGATTCCAACCCTTCCAGCATGTGAAAGAGTGTGTTAGGGTGAGGCAGTGAATGAAAAGGGGATTTTTTCATCTAATTATTTTAAAATATCTAGAAAAATATGTCGTATCCTAGATCAATAAGTAATCTACCACCATCCCTAAGGTTGGGACCTCATTACCATGGGAATATATGAATAAGGTTATTCAGAGGATCCTACCTATTTGGTAGTATAAATACAGGACTTCCATTACCATGATAATGTATGATAGATTGGGAAATCTAGTGTTCCCTAGGTTCATATCATGAAAGTATGGAGGCTTTGGATTTGGTATTGGATTGGTCCCCCTTGAATGAGGGATTAGGATAGCAGGGTGGCCACTCATTGGGGATATGAAAAGAGGGCCTGGAAGGTGCTTTTCCCAGGTGATACCTAGGAGATTTAGAGGGTTCCTCTAATAGTTGATACTTGGGAGAGATGGATTTTTCTTATCCTAGGTTATAATTGGTAGAATTGGGTTTGGATTCCCTCATATGACTCCTAGGTGAGATGGATTTGGATACTTCACCCAAGTAATGCTTGGGAAAATTTGGGGGGTAACTCGCCCAAATGTTACTTAGGAGAATTTTAAGGTATCTCATGAATGTTTTTATTGGGAGATCTTGGAAAAAGAATATCTTGGGTAACCAAACATAGGTGATACATTGCTCAGACCTCCAAGGGACTCTTTAAGTTGTCTTGGAAGGGCCTCATTCAAGTATGAAGCTTGGAAAGGGGCCTTCACTCTAGTACTTTTGGAATATGAGAAAGGGGATAATCATGTAGGTATTTTATGTTTTAGAACTTTAAGGGACTATAATCCTTGGAATCTCCTTAATTTCCACTTCTTTTGAAGCTTGGATATCTAACTAAAGGGGTTCGAGGACTTGGGAGAAGGACTAGGGCGAGCATAGCTTCCATGGGTTTCCTCCAGCTTTCATTCATACAAAATGAGGATTCCAAGGGTCTAATTTATATTCAATATTAGGGCCTTGGGAGGAGAAGGTGGTTCACACATTTCACTTGTGTAGGTCATCACGTAGGTGTGGCCTGAATGATGGGTTGGTTGCACATGTTAGACTACATACATAGGTTATACCTGCATGAGTCATTAGGCATGAAGATGATAATTTGTGTTATATCCACTTAGGGGAGACTATGGTAAAGGAGGTTTTTTTTACCTTTGATTCATTTTCCTCCTCCCTATATGTAGGGTATGTTTCTTTGAAACCTTTCATCCTCAACTGAAAAAGAGAGTGTCAAAGAATTCCCCCCTCAAGATGGGATATAATCAGAGGAAGATTATCAAATCCGAAGGTACATAGAAACAAAGATGTTGAAAGATCCTTCATTTATTATCCTCCACATGTTCATGCATGTCCATGCTTGGTGGTTTTGGTGATAATTAGGATTTGTGTATTGTGTAAGGGAGAATTTGTTGGATGGATCGTGCATGTTGATCACATAGGTTGATTGTGCATATGGACCACATAGGTGGATTGAAATGGTGGAGCATGAAGGTACCCTCTCATCTATAAATATCATCTCTTGTATAGTGGTCCCACTCCCCACTCAAACTACTCATATTCCTGGATTCTCTCATCATGCAATTCATTCGCACAACCCTTTTCATACATGCTCTCCTCACATACTCATGGTATGCCTTCACTTGCAAGAGCATTGTTTATGGTGTGACTTCAGGGAGATTCCTCGATCAAGTCACATGGATGAGTGACCTACATGAGGTCACTTCGGTAAAGTGACCTACACAAGGTCATTTATTTTCCAAAAAAAATCACTTATGATCTTCCAAACTAAAATATTGAATTTAATGGAAATATCGGTGTTTATTTGTAGATTTATAATGGATTCTCAAAAGGTTTGAGTCTCGGATGAACAATCTAGTCCATGCATCAAAAAAAGTTTGGAAATCATCATTCCAAATTAATACGAAGTGTATTACTCCACTCTTATAGAGTTTTTGATGAATTTCAAGTACCAACATGAATATCTAGAAAGCTAACTATTTTCAATTTATGACCATGGAATTTTGACAGATGTACTCATTCTGAAGCCAATGCATTATTTTCCAATATCTTGGTTCTAGGAATAAAATAATTTTACCACTACTAATATCTAGTTATGGGGTTCATTTATTGATGAGGGAATAGTACCCTTCTCATGTTTCATGCACCACAGTATTTCTGATTCGAATCTAAAGCCTCACACTCCTGAATCAAAATTGCACTACACTCATTTTTCTTCCATACTTCCAAGATGGATCAATAAAAATTTTGGAAGGAATATTGAGACTTCTGCTTTGGATAATGTATCAACCCATAATAGATGTGGTCATACTAGGTGAAAAAGACTTGTACTAACTTTGAATTTGAACAAAAGGTGGCTAGAATCAATGTGGCTATCTGGGTGTCCTAGAAATATGTGTATAGGTTCCTAGACATCATTTACAAGATTCAATACTAGTGGATCTTGCAAAAAAATAATTTTCATCTGAAATATAGATAATATGGAATCATTTTTTAGGATGTATACAATATATCAGGAGTTTCTATCCTTGGATACATGTATGAAGAGTTCATTCCACCGAAAGTGTTGTGGGATGATGTTAAACAAACACCTATTTTAGATCGCAAGCTATTATAGGTAGTCTAGGATGTCAGGAATGAAGTCCCTTTCCCATGGGGAGATATCCATTTCAAGGCATGGATAAAGGTTTTTCTGGAGCCAAAAGGATAAATTCCTGGTTTCCAATACCCAAAGGGATGTCCCTCATTGGAAAACTGGGGAATCCTCAAAAGGTTTTGGACAATGCTGGAGTAGGCCCAATATGATTGATGGTGGTATGCAGTCAAGTTTGACATCCCCTCCAAAACCTACCTCAACAAGTTTCTAGAAATGTGGTTGAGTATCTACATACTTTTAGTCCATGAATCCAATGTCGGTGTGAGGTCGGGGATGTTCTTCATGGAGACCAGGTTAAATGAAAGAAATCATGTGGGGTTAAAAGACCATATTCTATAAAATATCCACTAGTGCTTATTTCATGTGTATATGAGTAATCACCTATTTTATATTTTCATTCCATTTCAAGTATTGTGGGGATAGATCACATCGTGGTTCAGTTATTATGTTATGCTGAGCAAAGTCAGGTTTCCTAGAGGCTGGTTCTAAATGTTTATATAAGATATTTCTAGAATCCAACCTTTGTCCTTGAAGTATAATGAATATTTGAAGAAATTGAACCTATTGGGTGAATTTAAGTTATTTTCATATGCGGTTCCACCAACTAGGACATTTATCAAAAATAGTTTTGGTAATGAAGATATGAGGCCAGACATGATATCTTTCAGAGATATAATATTGGAAATCCAGATTTATGGTGAGGACATTTTCAAATCTTAAATGACATATATATTTTCACACCAATTTAAGTACCCAAAATAGCCAACTATATCCCCTCGCATTCATTTCTGATTAGAGAAGGATCCAATGGTGGCTCGAAGGCACTAGATACTAATGTCTCTAGAGTTATCTCAAATTGTAATCTAGTTTTCTGTAATGGCTGCATCTATTGAGATGAATTTTTGGTATTTTGATGCTTGTATTTCCTCATACACTCAAGGAGTGATAACAACAAGGGTCCCATTAGTTGAATTTTTCAAAACTACTAAATGGTGGGGTAGAAAGGATTGAACTAAGGATGATGATTATGGGGATTAAAAATATTCTAAATGATCTCAGATGCAGGACCTGTAGTAGGAATTAGTTGAAGCAACCACACCTTTCAAGTCAAGGTGGTATAACCATTATCATTAGGATGAAACTTGGGCTTTGCATTCTCATCCTCCTATCATGATGGTGAGTCATGGAAAATAAATAAAATCAAGGGATGTTGGGTCCTCTTAACAACCAACTATGGTAGCATCAGATTACATACATACCAAATAGGTTAAATTCTAGCAGGATATGGCCTCTAACATTGAGGATTTATGGGGATTCCTCCAAGATGGAATACATGTCCCATGGTTTGGAGACATTATATCCCCTTTGTGATTCCATTCTAATATTGATCCTTCTAAAGAGTAAAAGTACCTTTAGGAACTAGAGATTATCATATATGATACTGATGAGAAGATTCTCACCATGAAGTGGGTGAAAGATATGATAAAATAGGGTAGTATTGAGGGAGTGGATGATAAATTAGTTGAAGAGTGGTATTATTTCATCGATTTTAGTGACATATTCCTCTCTTCTCATCTTCTTCTCCTTCCTCGTTCATTATATTTTTTAAAATGGGTTGTAGTTGATGAAATGCCTGAATTTAATTTGTATAGGGAAGCATAATAAGAATTAGGGGTGGATTCTATGTCACCAAAATATGGTCCAAGGGGAACCCCCATCAGGTTTGAGGGATCCACCCCAAAATTAGAATATTTTTCCCCATGGTATAGATTCATGGAGGAGGGGATGGTAGGGGAATTATCTGTTTTTCCTATTCTAGTACTAGTATTTTCATAAGAAAGTTTTATCCTTTAGTGGTCCGATATGGAGGTATGTAAGAGAGTAAATACATTTTCCAAGTGAATCTCTATTTATGGTGAATTTTTACAATATCATTTATTATCAATGTTTTCAGAATATGAATCTGATCCGACTTGTGGATTATAGAATCTACTTCCCTTTCCTCTCTCAAGGGCCTTAAATATGGACCTGTATGAATTGAGGAGAAAATTCTTAATGAGGTATATATTCCTATTGGAGATTTTTTCCCCTTGATGGGAGGAGTGTCAAGGGGTGAGGCCACATTTTTCCTACTACTGTAGAAGGAGTGGAGAATCCTGGTAATGTTAAATTTTCATCATAAAGTGTTATGTATCCATCACTGACTCTTTATACTTGTGATATTTTAGATCCACCACATGTACTATAATATCCTCTGATAACCACCACTATCCCTACTACTATCTCAGAATAGGATGGTAGGGATCTTGGGCTATTTGATGAAGGTATTGGTGCTAAACCTGATTCAATGGGGCCTAAAGAGGTTGTGGCTACTGAGAAGCTGGTGGTTGGAAATGATGGCAAAGCCAATTTGGGTCCTGATCCACACATATTAGATACCCCTACTTGTGATGATGTTTTAAGATATGAGGTATTATATAATTAACTAATGGAGTATAAAGATGTTTTTAAAAAAATTAATATCCCCACCTCTCTTGAGGAGTTTGGGGACTTTGTTAGGGAATTGGATGGATTTAATTTTTCTCTTTATGTTTTCACACATGAATGACCTTCCTATGTATGATGTATTAAATCAAATACCTTGACTTGTGCATATTTTTCTATAGAAAAAAATTCCAAGAAGATCCATGATCAGGGCACTAAGGTCCTTCCGACTCCCATTATAGAAGGAGCATTGGTTCAAGGTCCCGAAGATAGAAATTCTCATGAGACTTCTATACTAGGTCATGAGAAAACTCAGGAAGATTCTCCTCATCATGAAATCCCAGTTCAAACTACTGAATTCGAGGATGATATGGTGGAATTAATCCAACCATCTGATCCATCAATGAGTGGGTTTCATGAACCACTTTGATCACCTTTTTCCTTTCTCTCTACTGTCGTGATGAATTATTTCATTCATCTTTGAGTTTCATCAACTTCAATAGTCAAATATAAAGGGTTATCCTTCAATAAATGGTGTAAGTAAAGGGAATAATTACTCTATAAGAAACATCAAAGGTTTTTTTCCTAATAAAATTGGTTCTGTGGTATGGATACCCTTCTGAAAGTGTCTCCAAGATGAGCCTATAGGCCCAATATTCCTTTCTCATCTCACATAGTTTCATCTGGAGAGACATATCAAGTCTAGTTTTGGAAATGATTCTCAAAAAATTTCCCTTAAAATGTCACTAAATCTAGAAAAAATTTAGCACTTTGGTGTATAGTGTATTTGATTACCTCTAAATACATCATGTTGCAAAATAGACTATCCAACACTGATAGTAATAAAAAAACGTTGCAACAAGTTGAGGTGAAACTAATTGTCCAATTTGACAACCTTAAAGTACTATATCCTAGGAAAATCTTAACCATGCCAAGGAAGTATAGTAGAATTAGTTCCAAAGTGAGGAAAAATATCTTCAGATGATGCTGTTTTAAAAAAGAGTTTTATGTTATCAAGGTAGAGCTTTTACAATTCAAATAATCCTTAAATAGGGTCAAGGTCCAAGGAAAAAATTCAATTTCTATGTAAAATTATAACTACCATCATGTTGAGGACTCCATCACTGCATAGTTAATCGGGCTTCGATAAACTACAAACAAGGATTAAGTAATTATTTAATATATTAAAGAGTATATTGATGCACTGTTGTAATATTTGACAGAGAAACTACAGGATATGGATGATCCTATGATTTTATTTTATGTTTTATTTTATTTTAATTTTTTCACTATGAATGAAATGATTTTAGTTCTCAATAATCTATTTCTTCATCCCTACTTTTCTTAAAATTATAACATAACATTGAAGTGGTCCTGTTTTACTGAACACCCTTGTGTCATTGTGTTTTAATTACAATGATAGTAATAGAAATATGCTCTTATTTTTTCAAGTTATTGGGACCCTACAATCATAGTCTAGTTGTTTCTATATCCATATAAAAGACCCTAAAAACTTTGTGTCTTTTTCATTATTTTCCTAACTTTTTCCTAATCTATATATAAAGATAACCTAGCTAGAAATACTTGGATTTTTGTGAAGATCCAAGTTTCCCGAGACCATTAAGTTTGGTTTTTGAGAGAAATTTGTTTCAAGATGAAGTGAACATTTAAATTGGTATTGTTCATGGATGAAGAATGGGTGTTCTACTTCAATCAAAAGTTCATGAAGGAAAAACTTGTACTGAAATACCTAGCATGAGTTAGTACTATGCGAAGGAGAGAATACATAGGAAGATATTATGAACTATTTAAGTTCGTGTAGGGTGGACCAATCCTATTTTGGAGAAACAATTTGGTAGATCATATGTTTTTGGGGGAAATCGACAAATATATATCTCAGTAGGGTCTGGGCATGAGGGATGTGGGGAATTCAAAAATCAAGACCTTGGGGTTCTCAAATTTGAAGGAGTGGGATGGGAAAGGAATGTAAGGGGATGACCATATACCATGGTTGAAAAGTGGGTTCTATTATGATTTCATTAAAGAATAAAGATATTAGATAAATTTCCCTTGGGGACTTAAATTCCATTTATTAACATGCCATATTTGGAGGCTTATCATACAAAGTTGTGTTTGATGCGTATTATGCATAGTTAAAACAAATGTGTCCTTTGGAGTTGGTAACTTTATTACTGATGGTTGTGGGAGGTTATGGGGATCTTATTTTTTCAAGAAAAAAAGTGTGGTTTGTGAATGGAAGGTGTCTGGATTATGATGGAAGCATTTAGATCGGTACTAGACCTAACTGAGTAAAGAATGTTTTACATGGATTTGGATCATATGTAGGATATGATAATTGGTTTCATCTTCATGGTTGGTCCCATTTGGGTGTCACTATGTATCCCGTTAGTATTAGAATAAATACATATGTAGTTTGATATAAATATATGATTGAATAATGATAATAGGAATGATGGTCCTCTTAGTAGAGGGTCATAGTAATGTGTAGTTTTACATCATATGTTAGGGATGTGAACCATGAGGTTTAACAACATGTGGAAAGGATGTTTCCCAACATTTTAATGTCATGCAACAAGAATTTCAGTTATGACTTTTAAAGGTTTGGCATCCAGGACTATCCATTTCATGCAGATCTAACTAATAATGCTTTGAAATTTCATGGGCATGAAGGGGGGTTATAATTTTTGGTCTTAGGGTTATCAGATCTAAGAAAATGATATAGGACAAGTACGCATGGGATGATCATACACCTTGTTCAAAAAGAGACTTTCATTGTAATGTTTTCATGAAATAAAGAGATAAAATAACTCTTCTCATGATCATGAATATACCTCTGGTTTATAGGCCATATTTGGAGGCATATCATGAAAATATATGTTTGAGGTGTATTTTTCATGGTCAAAATAAATATTTCCTTCAGGGTTGAGCTATTTTGTCACTAATATACAAGGAAATATTATTAAGATCTTAATTTTCCAATACATGAAGTATGTTTTGTGAAAGGAGTGTGTCTGATTATGAATGGAGAATTTATTCAAGAATTGACTAGGAATAGATAGAGGGTTAATTTCATAGGTTTGGCTTCTGACTTGTGAATAATGAGGGGAACATTCACTGTTGGACCTAGGGTTTCAGATCTCAGCATCACTATATATCCTATGGTAATAGGAATCAATACAAATGTAGATCTTATATAGAAAAATCCCTACATAGGTATGACCTATACATAAGGAGGGGTACATTTTTATATTATAGTTGGACCTAGGATTTGAGATTTGGGTGTCATTATGTATTTTATGGTAATAGGAATCAATCCACAGGTTGTTTTAGAGAAATTTTTTTGAAAGGTATGATCCATATGTGGGGAGGAGTATTTTTTTTAATATGGGTTCACAAATGAAATGAGAACCTATGATGGACTCTACCATACGGATTTAGTCCATACATATGAGCTTGGGGTATATTGTTTTCTTATTTTGTGGCTATTCCTAGGTTTAGAATCTCAAGAACCACTACATATCTTTAGGTAATAATAATCAAGCCACACATAGTTTTGACATATAGGTGTGAAAGGAGACCAACAACAAGAACAGTGGTCCTCTCAATCAAGGGCCATAATAACATGTAGTTTTACATCATATAATAAATATGTGAACCATGTAGTTTAATGTATTATGGAAAGGAGGTTGGACACCTAATTTGAATAAAGGTTACAAGATCTCACATCCTATAAACACCTTTTTAATTATATACACGTAGTTTATGGTCGTGGTGCTCTGACCATGAATAAACTTGATCATGGGATGGGTGCCTTACCAAGATTTCTAAGACCATGTGAGCTATGCTCGGTGTGGGAAACAAGGAATAATGAGGATTTACCTTATCAAATGGGGGTGATTCAAAGAAATTTATTGAATTGGGGGACCAACACAAGTGGTTATCGAGTGGAACCATCAAATTGTGAGGAATATAACATGAATGAATGAAATGGAGTCAAACAATAGTGAAGACAATCATACCTGGGTTTATAATTTATGGTTGGTCCCGAGACATAAGGTATAGGTGTATCTACGTATTCTGTGACAATAGGAATCAAGTTCTACATAGTTATGAGTAATGATTCCCTACACTGATCTGACTTATATGTAGGGAATGGGGTATCATTTTTTTAGTTTTGTGACTAGGCCCAGATCATAGAATCTAGGAGTCACTACATATCTCATCAAAATGAGAATCAAGCTACATGTAGTTCTTAGAATTACATGCATTTTAACATCATGTGGTACAAAAACTTATTCTATTGAAGGAATGACAACAAGGGATATGGGGATTATGCATCAAATGCTTCCTAGGTGTTTAGAAAATCATCTCATAAGAAGAGATTCTTACAAATTTAGGAAATAATCTCAGAAGCGGCATCCCCTGATCATTACATGAGTCCTCCTAGGATTGTTTCCTAGGGAATCATATGATTGTTGTATAAGATAAGACTACATTTTAATGTCATGTTCTAAATATTTTTTCATACAATTTAATCTCTTTTGATTATGAAAATATGGGACATACCTTTTAGGGACATGTGAAAAGGGCTGATTCGTGCAGTTTAATATCATGCGGTAAGGATGAATGGTGTCTTGTAGTTTTCAGTCATACAACTAGGACCATATTTTTTTAATCACATAAAACATTTATTGAGTAATATTTCATTGGTAGGGGGATTAGTGTACTCTTTTTCCATGGTGATCAACCAATATGCTCCATTAGGATAGACCTTCTATATGGAAATAGGTCCTTCCCATTTAGGTTCAAGCTTCATATGTTTCTTACTACGTATCATTAGGGCCATGAGTACCAAACCCAATTCCCCTTTCAGGAATGAACAAATGTGAAATTTCTTGTTAAAATCTTGAGATATTTTTTTTGGTGGACCTCTAAATGATGCAAGCTATATAGTATTTTATCATCCATCCAATCTAATTTTTCTAAATTTTTTCAGGGTTCCTCATCTTTGGACAATTGATCATAGATGGAAATATAGAGAGAAGAAAAATGGAATTCAATGAGAAAAAACTACTTTTATCCCATATGCCAATTAATGTGAGGTCTCCTGCATAGCAGTATGGGTTGTGGTATGGTAGGATCATAAGGCATGTAGAATCTTGTCAGACTAGGATTTCGTTTCCTTATCCACTATTTTATAGAGTTTGTTTGATAGGGTTTATTGAAATCCTATATATTTCCATTTTATATTTCAGGATAGTAGGATGAATGGTTGGACTCAATATTATATTATTGGTATATCCCCTTCAATTCATAAGAACAGAAGTTTGTGGCATTGTTCATCAGTATTGTATGAGGGTCACAAAACATGATAATGATGTTGGAAATAATGAAATTGATAATTATTTTTGTATCAACTTCTTTCAGGGGTATTGCTTAATCCCATTTGGATAAGAATTCATTATCAATAAGGATATATTTAAACTACTTGGTTGTAGTGAGAGGTTATAGTCTCACGACATCCATTCCCCATACAATGAATGCCTAGGGGTATTTCGAAGTATCCAATGACTCTGGGGGTTGATGGATAAAATTTTCATGCATGTAACGACACTAATTTTTTCATATATTACTTTTGGATATTATATGGATTATTTTATGATTTGGGTGTTGATATAGTTTTGGATTCCAAGGCTTGGTATTCCCATAATTAATTTTTGAAATATATTAAATATATTAATATCACACGCATGAACTTTTCCTGAAAAAGTGGACTAACTCCTAAGAGGGGAACCAAATAAGAAATCTGAGGGCATCATTGAGTCCAGAATTTGGGTTATACCCTAGGTAAAACATAACCTTCATGAGTGTTGGGAATTTGTGAAAAAGTTATCACAGGCACAGAATTAATAAAATAAATTAATTGATTTATTTATTTTATTTTATTTGACGCAGTGACTGAGGTCATATATTTAAACGTGGTTATTCCTACTACTACTAAATGAATAATTTTTTATTTCAAAGAAAAATAAGAAGATACACATCAGGGGGTCTGTAGAACTGGATACCAAGGGATTCCCCGATAACCATGTCCACTCCACCCAAGGGGAGGGATTCGAGAGTATAGAGAACCGAAAGAGGGGATTTATGGGTAGCCTTGGAGGCCAAGAAGTTAGATGCATAGTTACCTTTGTGCCACGTTTGCAGGTTCTCAATATTACTGGAGAGTAGATCCTTTCATTTATGGATCAAGTACATGATGTTCCATGGTGGGGGCAGTGTTCTGATGAGGGAACTCTATAAAATTTTGGAGTTGGTTTCCACAAAGAAAAGGTTGATATTCTTGCTGCTGTAGAGATCGAGAACGGTGAGTATGGCCATTGGCTTTGCTGTCAAAGAGTCGCATGCACCATTAGAAGTGCAGAATGTGAGGCTTACTGAACCAGAAGAGTCATGAACTAGTCCTCCCCCACGCATACTCCCCTAACTGTAGGCCCCATCAGTGTTGAGCTTAAGTCCTTGGGGAGGAGGGGACCATATCACACAGCACCCCACCGAGTGGGAACTGGAAGGGGAGAGGGGAATCATGTTGTAGACAAACCTCCTGAGTGAGGGGCATCCTATGGGTGACTGAGAATCCCGACCAGGTCTACAACAAGGCATTTGGCATGAATGGTATGCTTTTAAGGATGGGGGTCAGAGTGCCTGGACCGATTGTGTGCCTGCTATAGGGTCCAGCAACCCGCAGCAAGATGGGACAGACGAGACTCTTCTTCACACCTATTACCCACACCATAAAACCATTGCACAAGGAAATCATCAACATAGGTTAACCCACCTGCACCGCCCCTGAACTCCCCTAGCTTGTCCATAGGTTCTGCACCCACTCACTTTGAAAGAACAGATGGAGCGAGGACTCCTCTTTGGGGGAACACAGTATGTGCACCTAGAGGCCAGCTAGACACCCTTTCCCTTGATAGCCACCTCCAAAGGGATTTCATGATTACGTATTATCCATATGATAATGGTGTACTTGGGAGGGATAGTTTTTCTCGAGGGGTGTCTCCCCTAAGGGTCAGAGACTGGCTACCAGAGAGTGGAATTTCTATAGGAATTGGCCAAGAATCTGCCCGAGGGAGAGCCTCTGAAGATACACTGGTCAGGGGATGCGTCTAGGATGATACTGTTAAACACATACTTTTATGGGGTGTTGAGAATATCCTTGATGAGGGGGGATGCATATAGGCTTATTGGAAGGTTAAGGCACGATTGGGGCAGCTTGGGAAGCCCAAAACCCCAACCCCCCAATCGCACTCCTAGAAGGAGATGTCCCTGCACCCCAGAATCCACTTGAAACAGTCTTGCAGCCTCGAGATGTGCTCACGCAGAGATCTCCATAAGGGTGAGGGAGCCCTTACAGTATCTCTGAAACTAAGGTCGTACTTTCTACTAATGAAACAACCCTAGAGGGACCGACCCTCAATCACTTCCCAGGATAGTTTCCCTTGAAGTAAGAACATATCCCTCCCCATTTATCGCACATTGATTCCTCCTTTCTTGAAAGTTCTAGCAAGCCTGCCCCAGGAAGCCAAATGGAATCTACCCTCACATTGAGCATCACAAAGGAAGGAGTTGAAGATTCCCTATAATTGTCTGATAATTTCCTTGGGAACCATGAGGACAGAGAGAACATGCATGGGGATGGAAGAGAGCACATTGTTGATCAGGGTGATTATACCGCCAAAAGACAAAAACATGTTCTTCCAGTTATTGATGCAAGTCATAATCTTATTGATTAAGGTATCGAAGTTTCCAATTCTAACCCTGCCAAGGGCTATCAGACCTCCCAATAAAGTCATAGGAAATCTCTTGCATATGAAGCCGAGGGAGGACTCAACCTCAATCATGCGCCTGTGCGAGCATGATCTGGGGAGGTACTCCTCACTTTTATCATAATTGATGACCTGAACGCTCCATTTGGAGTACTATTTCATGACAACAATAAACCCCCTTATGGAAAAATTATGGTTGTTGATAAAGAAGACCAGATCATCAAAAAATAAGAGGTGGGAAATCCAAGAGAAGCAAGACCCACAGTGATAGGGATGAATACGGCCACAATTCATCATCGAGGAAAAGTATCTGTTGAGAGAGTCTTGAATTAGTATGAAGAGGATCAAGGATAGGGGGTCCCATTACCTCAGCCCTTTAACCGACTTTAGGAACCCGCAGTGCTTCACTATAAAAATAATGTTGAACCACGGTGATTTATAATTACGGAAAAGAATATCAATGCTCCATTCTGAGAACCATATACCCCTCATAACAAGGATGATAAAACTCCATTCCATCCGATCATAAACCTTATCCATGTCAACCTTAATGATGACATTAGACCCCATCACTTTCCTATTAACATCTCCAACCATCTCTTGTGTAATACTCATAGCTCCTTGTATGGACCTATCCAGAATGAATGCATGTTGCTCATCAGATACCCAGTTGTGAATATAACGGCTGATCCTCCAATTGATGATATTAGCCAGCACTTTATATGCAAATATGCACATACTTATTGGTCAGAAGTGGGATATGGAATAGGTTTCCTTAACCTTGGGGATAAGAATAAGAGTAGTGGCACCTGATACCTAAGGAAGAGTACCCCCACAGAAGAAATCCTAGATTGTTGCAATGAGATCGTCTTTGATAATAGTCCCTGAGCTGACAAAGAAAGAGCCCAGAAAACTATCAGGGCCCGATGTGCTATTTGGGTTCAGGGCAGTGATAGCATCCCACACCTCCTTCTCCTCTGGACCTTCCCCTAGTGAAGCATTAATGCTGGAAGGGATCACATTGGGGATAGACTTGAAGAGTTCCAACTGGCCACCGAGGTAGCCATGATGCATGCATGGGTTGGGGTTGCAGAGTAAGGACTCAAAATGGGATTCCACCTTACCACAGATCAGATTAAGATCACTGGTGAAGGATCCATCCTCAAGTTGAATATTAGGTACCTAGCCCTATTAATTTTCTTTCAAGAAGGCTTGAAAATATTCTGAATTACAGTCCCCTTATTTGATCCAGATAGCCCTGTAGTGCTTAAGAAGGAGTCTTTTCTACCTTAGAATCATCTCATTCAGAAGTTGTTTTTTGTTCCCTAGGGAGACGAGGACATCCTCATTCTCGGCCTCCTCCAAACTGGCCTTTGCATCTTTGATGTCGCTCATAAGCTCATCAAGGCATGATTGTTCTGAGGGAAGGGAACCAGCCCAGAAAACAAGGTCATGTGGCAAGCATTGTAGCTTGTGGTGGAGATAAAATCAGGGTACACCCTGGTAGGAGAGAATCCAAGACTGCCATACCACATCAAAGAAGTCCGGATATTTATTCCAACTCTTAGAGAAGAAAAAATTTCTTTATATTGGGGTACCTATCTTGAGGTGAACAAGAAGCAGGGAATAGTATGAAAGATCACGTACCATATGAATAACCTCCAAATTATGAAAGAGAGAGATTGCATGGAAGTTCCCAAGACATCGGTCTAGTCTTCCCCAGATGCACTGGTTACCTATTTGATTATTGCACCAGGTAAACCTATCACCTGAAAAACCCAGATCCTGGAGTCTCTCTTATGCTGCAAAGGAGGAGAAGGAAAAACTATCGATGTGTGGTGAAGCAGTGCCACCCTTACTCTATGACAAATCCATGATCGTGTTGAAATATCCACCCACCATCTATTGGAGGATTATTAGAAGTTGATTTCAGATCATATCGAATCAAGGATTGTGTGCCAATGAATTTAGTAGATCCTATAAATGAAGAAAATGCAAAACCCTTCTTCAATAATGATCAATCCAAACTCCATGTAGGACATTTTATTTGTGTATTTTTCATCCCTTTATTTATCCCATGTTTAATGAATATTAATTTCATCAACAATAATTTATTCTATCATCAATGGTAGATTTATTTTCAATGGATTTATTTGGTGCGTTGGTAATTTTTCCTCGTCATTCATCTATTTCTAAAAAAAGGATCAAGTCCAAATGAACAAAGGACAAGTTTCATTCGTCACATATTGTGGATTATTTATTTATCCCCCATTTCATTTCAAATTCATCAAGGGAATTTTATTTATCCCATGGTTTGACGATTACCCGGTATTCGATCGTTGCACTACCATTATTCAGTGAAACATATCAATACCATGGGTATGGTTCATGATTGATGGTGTGATAAATATGTGATAACAATAGAGAATGATCATAGGAAGATCATAATAGATTGGAGATTCTCGTTCATCCCAGATTTGATGATGCAACTACGGATGGTGTGTGTGGGTATTTCCTAATTAGATTCAAAGTATATAATCCCAATATTCGATTATGGGAGTGTTGGACAATCTTGGATCTACAATATCTCATGAGTAGTGTGGTGTACATGAATGACATGGAGGAAGAACCTAAGGGTTCTACAAATTTCTGGGTTACACACCATGTAATACAGGATCACACATCATGTGGGAGCCCCTGGCTGCAGTGCTAGGGTTTCTTCTAGAGTTAAATATCCCATGTCATGTGTCCTATTCACACATCGTGTGACTCATGCTAGGTGGGTCACTATATATCTTTGAGGTAACATGGGCACAAGAAGGGAGAAGTACATAGGCTTGTCCAGAGTACACGGAAACAGTCTATTGTACATGGGAATGGGAAGAAGGAATAGGTAAGGGGTCAAGCAATCTCTATACACTGTTTACTATTCCTGCACACCATGTAATTGGATATTTACATTTCTTGTGAGGAATCACCACACGGTCAGACTAAGGGTTGGCTAGAAATTTCATGTACCCATAGTACACAATGTACACCCCCTTTAAGGGTGTTTGTATCCCTTTGTTTCATTAGTTTGGACCAGTATCAATTGATTGTATTTCCTTGGTCCTTCCCCTCGATGGTATAGAGTATCATTATATCCACATTTTTTATTGTGATCACCTCTGGAGTATGAGTCTCAAATAGAGTTTGTGGTGTCCCTCTGTGAGACTAGAGTGTGATCCTCTATCATTTTATACCTTAGGTAGGGTTTGTGGAATCAGCATGACCTCCTTGAGTGGGGTTTTGAACCTCCATCTAGAATTTCAATTCAGTAGGGTTCATGGTATCATTGGAGTACTATACCCTACATAGAAGGTTGATCCAGATTGGGTTCATGGTGTCCCCTAATGGTCCTAAGTGTGATTACATGTGTGAGTATTGGGTATTCTAAGACGATTGAGCTTTCTTAGCTGGGGAACAATTATCATAACCTCTTGGACGATTTTATTTAATAATTACATGGCTTGTGGAGTGTATTCTCCCAAAACAAGCATTGCTTTGAGTAGAATATCTTTACTGGAAGATTGGTTATGACCCCTTTGAGGCACAACATCCTTCCTGAGTATATCTAGGTTTTTGTTATGAATTTATTTATATATATTTATTATTATTTGACTATTATTGATTCACCATGTTTAGTGTTTTTTGGTTTTCCTATTGGGTATTGTTATACTCACCCATGTATGGGATCTTCCCACACATGGCATGTCTTATACAGATGAAGGCCCATTTGATGGTGTCCTAGGAGAATATGGAGCTGGTGGAGTATATCTTGAGTTTGATAGATCAAGGTGTTTTTTGAGTAGTTTTATTTGATATTATTTTCTCACCCTTGGAGTTGGTTGGACTCTCTATAGTTTTTTTTAGAATTATATTTAGACCCTTTATCGCTTTCAGTACATTAATTTCATACTATAATTGTGGGATTATATATTTATGCATGAATTAGTTTTAGTTGTTTTACATCTTATAATTTTATGGTATTGAATATGTGTTAATGTATATAAGTACTTTTAGATAAGACCTCCCATGTGTGTGATATGCCTACTCGGTGCTGGTTTCCAGTCCCTGGCCTATTGGAGTCGAGATTGGGGTTGTCACAATTTGGGTTTTATTGAGCCATTTCATGATAGACTGGTATCAGAAGAAGTTAGTAGTACCTTAGGACTAGATTCTGTGATATTGGTTTGGGTAAATAGTGTTAAGTGTTTCGAGTTCAAATTTTAGGCTAGGGACTCTAGTGTTGGTGCGGTAGCCGATGTATCCATACACCAGGACTCTGATCACATACCTTTGGACTTGGTATATATAGACATTGGTTGTAAGAAAAAAATTTATGCATTCATCATATAGGAATTGTTTTTGGTCTCCATTTTCTTCTTGAATTTTCTCCACAGATATACTCTCTGATCATGGTACATCTTGTTTATTTTCGGATGCCTCCATGAAGACATGCAGCCAGGATTCTACCAAATGATCATGAGGAGGATCCACTGAGTGAATAGGCTTTAGTATAGGAGCCTATACCAGAGATAGCATCTCTAGGTGGTTTATTGATTATTCCCCAACCCATTAAATAGTATCTAGCGCTAGAAGTGCCAGTTGAGGATGTACATAGGATGATTTCACTACATGAGTTCCAAAGGCAGTAGACTCTTAGGTTTCAGGGAGAGATATACCCCTAAGTGGCTGAAGAATACTTATATGTAGTCACTTGAATTTTCCACCGTGTGAGGATGCCTTCATATCAAATGGTGGTCCTTAAGGAAAGTCTTATTTAGGGATCTTTTGGTAGATGGTGGAGTTTAATGGCTTAGTCACATGATGATACATCTCTCTCCTTGTTAGAATTTGTTAATCTATTCAAGGAGGAGTTTTATTCTTCCATGTTTTGATCAGTATGAATCTATGAACTTCTTTATTTTCAATAGGGAAATATGAATTTGGTGGTGTATTTAGTGAGGTTTACTAATATCTTGTGATACTCCACGGATATGGTGTAGGATTTGTTCTTCATATATTTAACCTTTGAATATGTATTATTCTAAGATATTATAGATTCAATGATATCTCTCTACATTCCCACCTATGATGGAGTGCTTGAGCAGGCCTTAGTAGTGGAGAGATTCCTAGTAGATCAGGCACTGATAGTGGGTACTGGTAGTGAGCACCCAGGAGATGATACCTTAGTGGTTAGTATCCAATCAAAGAAACAGGGATTCAGGTATGCTAGATTCTTCAGGAGATGATCACAGAATCCATTCAGTGGTGTAGGGCTCTCAATATGTCTCTATTCAACCGAGGTAAAGGAAGGATTTCTCTTACGATGATCGAGGAAATTTTGAACAGGATTGTATGACCCATCGTATAGATAATCAAGAGACAATTTAGGGACTGATGAGGAAGAGATAGAGGAATGAGTAAAATTTTATGAGTGAATTGAATGTGGAAGAGTGGTTGGTAGAGAAGCAATAGGTGGTCGGAGGTTTGACCTATTACCACTACCACCCCTAGGTGGTCCACTCCATGATCAAGGAGCTAGTGTTTAGGGATGAGGACAACTGAAGGATATAGAGGACTATGACCCCAATTCTCTAGGGATGATACAAGGTAAAAAAAGATTCTTTTATACCTTATCTTAATTATTAATAGATATAGGTGTGATTCGATCTTTTCTTGCCACATATATGGTTTGAGACATAGAGATTCTGGTTGAGCCTTTAGTTCAACCCTTATTCTTAGAGACTGTGATGAGAGGTGACTCCTCAATTGAACACTTCTATCAATAGTGTGATTTGAAACTTTATAGTGAGAAATTTTTTGGGATCTCTTTCTATCAGAAATGAATCCTTATGACATCATCTTAGGCATAGACTGGCCATTCATAGTTCATGCATATATTGACTATTTTAGGTGGAGGATATGATGTATTTGAAATTATGGGACAAGGTTTTCATTTTTTTTTGAAAAGGAAACCTTGGTAGAGATTTACGAGCTCAAGAATAGGAGAGTTCATCTGATTACCCACCAGTTGGATAGCATTACTCTTGAAATAGTGGATTTCATTGGTTACCAGTTACCTATGGTGGTGGTGGAGTACGAAAATGTATTTCCTGAGGATGTTTCAGGCTTACCATCCCAACATGATCTAGACTTTTACATTGAACTACACCCTAGGAAGGATTTGTTATATTCACCATCATATTAGATGGATCCCATAGAGCTTCATGAGTTGAGGGTATAGATGGAGGTCTTGCACAAGAATGTCTTTGTGAGACACAACATCTCCACCTGGCTAGACCCATTGCTACTTTTTAATAAGGAAGATGGGAGATTGAGGTTATATGTGGATTACTGAAACTTGAACCAGATGACCATGAAGAATATGTATCCACTACCAAGGATCGATGACATCTTCGATCGGTTAAGAGGGGCTCAATGGTTCTTGAAGATTAACCCCAGATCAGGCTATCACCAGCTATGAGTATGGGGTGATGATATACCAAAGACGTCATTCATATATCACTACAGTCACTATGAGTACTTGTTTATGCCCTTAATTATGATGAATTCCCTAGAAGTATTCACATGAATCATTAACTGGATCTTTCATCCTTTCTTAAATCATTTTTTGGTAGCCTTCATCAATGATATCTTAGTGTACTCAGCATCCGTGGAGGATCATGCGAGACACTTGAGGATGGTTCTAGACACACTTCAAGAGAACAAATTTATGGGGAGCTATCAAAGTGTCAGTTTTGGGTCCAAGAGGTCCACTTTTTGGGACATTTCATCTTAGAGGTAGGAGTGGAAGTGGACCTGGTGAAAGTTGAGGCAGTGCTAGTTTGGGAGACACCCAAGAGGTTTACCAAGGTGTAGAGTTCCCTTGGGTTAGTAGGGTACTATCGGAGGTTTGTACTCAGTTTATCTATAGTGGTATCACCCTTGATAGATTTGACCCAAAAGGGGAAACCTTTCGTGTGGATATAAAGGTGCCTGTAGTGTTTTTAGGAGTTAAGGTAAAGGTTGACAAGTGCTCCCATATTGAGATTTACATAGGAGGGTGTTGAGTACATAATGATCTATGATGCATTTGGGACCGAGCTTGGTTGTGTTCCTATGCATATGTAGGTTGTGATTTCCTATGGTTCATGTTAGTTGAGAACACATGATCAGAACTATATGACCATTGATCTTGTGTTAGCAGCAATAGTCTTCATACTAAATATGTGGCAACACTACCTGATGGAAGAGTGGATTATCATCTACTCTGACTATAATATTTTCAAGTATATATTCTATAAAAAGGATCTTAACTTGAGATAAAGTCAGTTTATAGAGTTCCTCCAAGTCTATGACTTTAAGATTTTATATACTCCTAAGAAGGGGAAATTGTGGTAGATACTATCAGTAGGAGATCTTTTAGTCAGTTATTTGTCAAGGCATCAGAGTAGTTGTCCTCATTACAGTTGTCCTTAGTGGATAAGGATGGTGATTTATATCTTCATTCGATGGTTTTTACCCCACCTCTTTTACCTCATGTTGGGGAATCTCAGTAGGGAGATACTGATTTTGAGACCTTATGTACTCATATATCCACTGAATGTTCTCCTGATGGATATTTTGAAGGTGGGTAGAATTTTGTCTTTTTTCATAGGATAGAAGATGGTATCATTAATGTTCTGGGAGTGGGTGATGCGATAGTTTCATAAATCCCCTTTTTTAGTACATACAGGTGTGGAAAAGATGTACCAGGACCTCTGATTTCATTTTTGGTGGCTAGGCATGAATTGTTTTATTGAAGAGTTTGTCTCTTGATACCTTACTTTTCAGAAAGTGAAGGATAAGCACTATGTTCTAGTGGGTTTGGATCAACCTCATGAGGTGATAGAGTGGAAGTGGGATGGTATATCCATAGACTTAGTGAAGATATTACCATGTATATCTAGGAGACCCAATTCCATATGGGTGATCATAGAACAACTCGCCAAGTTGGACCACTTCCTAGCTATTTGAGAGAAAAACTTAGTAGAGATATTTGGATGCTTGTATGGGTAGAAGATAGTCTGGATCCATAGAGTTCCCCTAAAGATCATTTAAAACAATGATACTCACTTCATGTAGTGGTTATGGTGATGATTTTAGGAGGCATTTGGTACTCAGTTGAATTTGAGAATGGCATTTAACCCCTAAACTGATGTCTAGAATAAGCGGAACATTCATAACTTTTAGGACATGTTACAGGCTTTCATGTTGTATTTTTTTGTAGTTTTTAGGATCAACTACCCTTGGAGGAGTTTTCATACAACATCAGCTACCATTCCACCATTGGTATGACACTATTAGAGGAATTTTATGGGTGACCTTATAGGTCACAAATTTATTAGACTAATCCAAGAAAGTCATTACTCATGGGTCCAAAGTTGGTGTGGGATATTATAGATAAGTTTCAGATCATATTGGAGCGGGTGAATACAATACAGAGCCATCATAAGTCCTATGAGGACTCAGGGTGGAGGATTGTAGAGTTTTAGGAGGGATACCATGTGTTCCTAAGGTTCTCACCTTAATGTGAATTATAGAGATTTGGTTAGGGAGGAAAGATATCTCTGATATTTATTGGTGTTTTCTTGTTATTTTATAGAGTTGGTGAGGTGGAATACTGTTAATCTCTGCCACTGTAGTTAGACTAGGTACACAACATCTTCCAGGTGTCTCGGCTAAGAGGTATGTTCACAACCCATCACATGTTATCAAATGATCTGAGCTGGAAATAAAGGATAGAGATACCTTTGTTGAGTAACAAGGGGAGATTGAGGATTAGTATGAGAGTATCCTTCATGGGTGATTGATTCACTTAGTGTGTGTCTTGTGGCATTATAAGAATCATTATGAGATCACCTAGGAGTGGGAGACCTAGATGTGAGACTAGTACCCTTATCTTTTTTAGTAGGTTTTTCTATTTTCGGGAAGAAAAATCATAATGTGGGGAGAATGTAAAAACTTTGATTTTTCCATATATTTCTTTGGGATATTATACTGATTATTTTCAAAGCTAGACATCAAGAAAGCGTGAGATTAGAAGGCCCATTGTTTCAAGAATTAATTTTTGAAATATATTAAATATATGAATATCAAACTCATGTAGTTTTCCTAAAAAAATTGGAATAACTCATGATAAGGAACCTAGATCAGAAATTAGAGGAAACTATTGAGTTAAGAAATGGGGTTTACCATAGGTGTGACATAACCTTTATCAGCATCATGAGTTTGTGAAAAAAAATTCTTAGGCACATAATTAATAAAAAAAATATTTATTTATTTATTTATTTATTTTTCATACAGGGACTGAGATCCTATATTTAAATATAGTTATGACTCAACCCTAGGGTTATCTGCATACCCTAGGGATTAAGAGGAACCACTGGAGAGGAGATTTTCGAGGATCATTGGAAGATGACATCAAATCAGGTCAGATCAAGGATCGTGTGCTAACATATTTCATGTATCTCACTAATGATAGCAATGAAAAACCATTCTTCATCATTTATTGATCTAAACTTAAAGTTCAAAGTTTGATTTTTGTATTTTTCATCCCATTACTTATCTTGTTTTAAACTTGGATCAATTTTATGAACAAGAATTTATTTACATATCGATGATAGATTTATTTTTCATGGTTTTATTTGGTTCATTGGTTATTTTTCTTCATCATTAGTCTATTTTTATGACAATGTATTGAGTCTGAATGAATAAAGGTTGAGGTTTATTCCTCACATATTTTGGCTTATGGGTTTATCAATCCTTTTTCATGAATTCATCGTGGTCATTTTCTTTGACCCATGGTTTGATGATTACCTGGTATTTGATCATTGTGTGATTGTTCTTTAGCGCAAGAAGATATATACCACATGTATGGTTCATGGTTGAGGGTTTTTTTGATGTGTGGAAATGAAGGAGGATGATCTTATGTGAATCAAATTGGATTATTGATTCCCTTTAATCTCAAATTTTATGGTGTAGCTACAAACATCACATGTAGGCATTTTCAAAGAGAATTTGAAGCCAAAAATCCCAATTTGTGCTGATGGGAGTGTTGGCTGACTCTGGATCTATGATCTAATATGAGTGAAGAATTAGTGTTAGTGTACATAGATGACACAGAGGAAGAACCTGAGGGTTCTGTAAATTTTTGGGTTACACAGCATGTAATCTGGAATCACACACCATGTGGCACCCCATCACTACAGCATTAGGGTTTCCACCAAAGTTAAGTATCACACACCGTGTCACCTATTCACACTCCATGTGACTACTTCTAAGAAGAGTGGTGTGTAACTTGGAGGATACATGGGTACAGATAGGTTGAAGTACACAAACATGGCTATAGTACATAGACACAGTTCGGTGTACACGGTCACGGGAAGATAGCATGGGCAAGGTATTGGGAAATATCTACACATCATGTACTATTCCTACACATTTGTTATTTGGATATTTACATGTTGTGTGAGGTATAACCACACAGGAAGACCAGGGGTTGGATGGACATGACGTTTACCCATATTACATGTCATGTACCCCCTTTGAGGGTGTTTGGGGCCCATTATTTCTTCAGTTTGGACCAGTATCGGATGATTATGTTCCCTCAGCCCATCCCCTCATGGTTACATTATGGAATTATGTCCACATATCTGGATTGTGATCCCCTCTAGAGGATGAGTCTCAGATAGAGTTTATGGTGTCCCTCCATGAGACCAGAGTGTGATCCTCTATCATTTTAAAACCTAGATAGAGTTTGTGGAATCGGCATGACCTCCTTGAGAAGGGAATTAATCCTCTAGCTAGTATTCCATTTCATTAGGTTTCACGATATCATAGGAGTATGATCCCTTACATAGATGGTTGATCTATATTGGGTTCATGGTGTCCCCCAACAATCCTGGGTGTGATCCCCTATCTTAGTATTGGGTCTTCTAAGACTAGTGAGACTTCTTGGGTGGGTCCTAATGACCATGACTTCTTGGATGATTATCTCTGATGATGGAATGTATTATGTATTAGATTATCCTATAATGATCATTTCTTTGAGAAAAATCATGTGTTTGGAAGTTTGTTTTTGACAACTTGGAGGAATGGTGTCTTTTCTAAGTATACATGGGTTTTTATTATGAATTTATTTATATATATTTTTTATGAGATGAATATTCTTAATGATTTTTGTTTAGTTTTTTCGAGGTGTCCTATCGGGTACTATTATACTCAACTGTTCATGGTCTCTGTTAGCACGCTTCTTTTCTTATGAATATGATGGACCATTTTATAGTTTCCTAGGACGACATAGAGATGGTAGAGTATATCTTGAGTTTTATAGAATGAGGTGTTTTCTAGGTGATTTCATTTGATATTAGTCCTCACCCTTGGAGTAGGTTTTACTCTCTATAGATTTTGGTTGGGCTTTTATTTAGATATTTTATCGATTTTAGTACTTTATTTTCATGATATAATTATGTGATCATAGAAGTATGCATGCATTGGTTTTTTTTCTTTTACATTTCAACTTTTTATGGGATTGGAGGTTTTTGGGGGTTACTTTAGGTTAAGGCCTCCTATGTGTGTGCTATGCCTACTCGGAACTGGTCACCAGCCCCAGGACTATTAGAGGTGGGATTGAGGTGGTCGCGATTTGGGTCCCATTGGGATGGGTCATGAAAATTCACTTGACAGGAATGAAATTTTTTGGTGAATAGGGTGAAATTTTATATTATCAAAGGCCATAAATATCCAAGCCTCCTAATTTGGTGATAATTATTGGTTTCTAACTGGTGGAAACTGCTGGCACTAGCATGAAATTCTCACATAATGGAGATAGTATCATCTCCATCAATGCATCTAGTAGATCTCTATCAAATTTTATTTTATAGAGGACCTTCTAATGACTCATTCTATCATAAAGAGTAAAATTAACTATGTTTCATAGGATTTTTTCTTTCCTAGATCTGTCCTATGGAAGAGTACCACTTTGGTGGTGTTCCAGAATGGGTGGCATCCAACCATTCATAGGGTTATCTGGTTCAGGGGTAAAATTGACCTCATTGATCTATTCCATACTACTCTAAAAAATGGCAATACCATTTAGTGATTTCTAATGTTGATGAATATTTCATACTTGTTTGGGTCTGCCAAAGCTATATCCACATTTTACAATAAATCTTCTTATGAATTCTTTGAGTGTGGGATGTGAGAAAATGTTGGCTCTGAGGAGAATTCTGCCATCAATCCGTAGATGTAATCAAGTAGTGGGGTCATTTCTTCTTTCCTGATAGTGTAATCAATGTTTACCTTCTTAATTACCATCTATGAGTCACCTTTGATGTTCATATGGGTCACTGGTATTTAAAACGCGAGTTTTAAGCCTAAAATGAGGGTCTAGTATTATTCCTTATTGTTGGTGCATCTTTCTAACAATAAGAAACAATAAGTAGTAACTACATTTTCTAGAGAGATAATGATGAATTCCAAACTGACTTTCTTCCATCCTTTTTCCTATTGGTATTCTGGATATGCCATCAAAGTACATCTCTTATGTTCTGGGGGATCTTGGATAGAAAAGATTTATTCTTCTAGTAGTTAAGTATTCATAGGGATTTATTCTAAATAATGATTATTTGTGATGAAGTATACCAAATATTCCCATTTACTACCTTCTATGGTATGAACTGGATGTAAAAATATTTTGGGATTCCCACCCACCATGACAAATGTCCAATCAATATAGGGTGCCTGATGATATATTAGAGTGGGTCATTTCAAGAGACCAAATGGACCTTCTGATTCTGTAGGTAGTTCCTTGTCTTTTAACCTATAAATATTAATTCTAGGCAATTCTTTTATATATCTGAATAATGGATCTCAATATCAAGCATGGTTGGACTGAGATAATAGATATTATTTTCATTTTCAGTATCATTATTTTGTATGAGGGAACCACCCAATGATAATTCTAAATCTATAATATATAAGATAAATGGTATTCCTTCAACAAGTGGTATCACCACTGGTGGACTCAAAAAAAATATTGAGACTATTGAATGATTCTTTATAATCATGATTCCACTAATACATGACCCATTTTTCATCAATTTGGTGAAGGGAAAGCACTTTCCTATAATATTTTCTATAAAAAATCAAATGTATGAAAGTGTTTCTTGTATTCCTCTCAAATGTTTTAGGTTTTGAGGAGTTAACATTTCAAGGATATCCTTTTTATTCTCAAGGTCAACTTCGATGCCATGATGGTGTACTATGAAGCTGAGAAACATTCTCAAGTTTACCCCAAAATTAAATTTCAAGGGGTTCATTTTCAAGCTCTGTTGCCACAATTTGTTGAAAACCATCTCAAAGTTAGTAATAAGGTCTAAATTTTTTCAATATTTCACCAATAGATCATGGAAATAGAACTCAACATACTTTCCTAGAAAGGGTTTGAATATGTGGTGCATGGTACACTGGTATATATTACCATCATTAGTTAGGCCAAAGGGCATCACCCAATAGCAATATACCACTTGGGATGCCCTGAAGGTAGCGGAATCCTCATCTTCATGGGACATTTTTATTTGGTTATATCCAAGGTATACATACATAAAGGATAGGTCTTGGTAACCATTGGTCGCATCAATCATAATTTTTTCAATTGGAATAGGAATTCATCTTTTGGACAGCATTGGTTGAGATCTCTGAAATCAATGAAAACTATAATTTTTTCAATTGGAATAGGAAGTCATCTTTTGGACAGCACTGGTTGAGATCTCTGAAATCAATGAAAACTATAATTTTTTCATTTTTTTATTCTTGAATGGGACTATATTAGTTATCCATTTCAGGTATTTTACTTCCCAAATAAATTTTTATTTGATTATCTTATCCACTTAAACTTCAAATTTGGAAGAATGAGTTAGATGTGCTCTCATGGCTGCCTACTTATAGCCACAATGATCTTTAAGAAAACTCAGGTGATAGGTGGAATTATCAGGATCTAGGCCTATAATTTCTGTGTAATTACATGAAAATACATCTTGATTTTGGTTTAATAAAGAGTTATATACTTATTTTTATTTAATTTTCATATCTTCACTTATCAATGTAGGTCAGAGGTCATTTTTTGTGCCTATATTTACCTGTCCGAGCTCATCAATGGTGGTGGAGACACCTTAATCAAGTATTTGAGGAGTTTATTTGAGGTCATCATCTTATTCTTATTCCTATTAATATTCCTATTTCTCTTCCTCTTCCTCTTCCTCTTCCTCTTCCTCTTACTCTTACTCTTCCTCGTCCTCTTCCTCGTCCTCTTCCTCTTCCTCTTCCTCTTCCTCTTCATCTTCCTCTTCTTATTCCTCTTCCTCTTCCTCTTCCTCTTCCTCTTTAAATTCCTCTTTATCTTCCTCTTCCTCCTCCTCTTACTTCATTCCCATGTTGGGATAGATTAGTGATGAAGGGAAATATTTATATTTAGTAAAAAGATTTATATTCTGATATTTAGAGGTAAAAATATCTCCACTCTCCAATAGTGGAATGGTGATTCCTTCAAATTCAGCTAATGGTGTTGGGGACTGCTAGATTATTGGGTACATAGTGAGGGAATTTTTACCTAAATCATCAATTCTGATGATAGGGTTAGAGTATATTTAAAAACTACTAGGCTCAACTGACATGTCTAATATCATGAGGGTTGATGAGTAATTCCCAAATCCAAACTGTCATATTTTATTTGGTTGATGGGTAGCACATATTCATTACTGAGCTCCTTAAATGGGTTAGTTGGGGCCATTTCTAGACCATTTAGGATGGTAACCTGAACAACATCATCATTCATGGGTTTCTTCCCTTCTCTCTAATAAAATCTTGCATCAATGTATTGAGCCTAAAAAGATTCAAATTGAGAGTTTTCATCGTATAATGTCCCGAATTTACCATTAACATAGTAATTGAGACATCGGTGGTATGATGAAGGAATTCCCACATATTTGTGCAACCAAGACCTTCCTAGAAAGACATTAAAGGTTGTATCCTATTGGATGACTAGGAATTCAAAGTTGTACATTAGGTCTTAAAATTGAGTTCTAAACTTGATTCATCTTTTTTCCTTTTTTCATACCCTTGAAGTGTCATGGGAGAGAGATATAGGTTGGATTCACTATATCCCAACAGAAAAAATGTTCATATTGGAATGATATTGAATCCTGATCCATTATCAATGAAATATTGATGGACATCAATGTCATCTAGCCTACCATACGAATATAAGGGTTTAATTTTTAATTGTATCATAACATCCTTTTTCAATTCTATAAAAGATATAACTATATGGAATTACATATAGTCTATCTAAGAATAGTATACCTCAGCGTCAATGACCTCTTCTTGAAACTCTTTAGAGCTTAGTGGTTCCTCTACAAGTTCTTCATGGAGATCCTTTGACAAGTTAAGATCATCCATTATTGAAAGTTTTGCTGGAATTATGGCCAAATGCTTCCGGATGTCATATTTTTTAGATAAATTTCTAGGTATTTATATAGTTATTTGTTCCTTAGTTGTCAATTTAGAGGTTTAGGTTCCTGGGGAAGAAAATTCGGGTGGCTGATCAGATGTTTAGGACACTTTTTCTGCTACTAGATTAGGCCAACTGGGCCTACCTTCCTATCTGGGTGGACAAGACTATTTCATCCCTTACATTATGTATTCTAAAATTATTGGTTCTAGGAAACTCTTAGAGTATTATTATATGATTCCTTATTCTTATTGTGCTCACTAAAGGTATATTCCATGAGTTTTTTCCACGTAAATGGTTCTGGTGAGCAAGAATAGGTTTGATCATGACTACATCATCCCCTTCCTCTTTGGTTCATATAGCCTCTACTTGTGGATCCTTGATATGGAATAGTGAACTTGGGTTTATGATCATTCTCATAATCAGAGAAAGGATCCATTAAGTTAATGACATTAATGTAACAAAAGATCAATTCTTTATCTATTGAAGATACCACCTGGTGGGACAATTCTTATGGTGTATTTTATTGGGATGGTTCCCATGCTCTTAGGGATGGAGGAATAAAATATCAATGTTTCAAGACTATATTTGAAATCTATATATACTCATCATCATGTACCTTTTTTTTCTTCAGGTCATTTCATTTTTTGGAAGATCAAATTTTTGAGGATTATGGTGTCAATGAAGTTGGTTATATTATGGTAGAGGAAACTAGGTGTTCATTTGTTTTATTTAAATATTCCATGGGGATATAATGATTTTGGTTGATTTTATTCAGGTTCATCTAATCATTTAACTTTTTTACACTCTTTCTTGTAACTTATTTCCATTAAACTCCTTCTTTAGGAGTGGTGGAGGAAACACATGTCACTTGTACTAGTGATTTACCTAACTTCACTTTCCCTAAGTCAGCCTTAATTTACAAGATTTCATTGAAAAAACACTCTCATATAGTGTTCCCCATCATTTGGTGAAAGTATCGATAATTTGGTCAATCATCAAGACCAACTTGATCAGACCTCTTAGGATCTGAAAATTGTAGTATGTGATTTTCCATAGCTGCTATAAATTATTCTAGGACTTACTCATCTTGAAATAAATATAATTTGTTATTATGTTCTTAAAATTTGGAGCTTTTATGATCTATTCACTCATATTGATGGGGGTATTATATCTAATGTTACCATTCAAGAGGTGGTTCCTCATGAGGAGGTGTGTGCTTTAGAGATGGATTCAGTGTAGAGGCTAGTTTTAAGCTGACAGTCATGGTTTCCAATTTTCCCATTATCTTCCCTAGAGCTATTGGAATTAGTCTAGATTTGGATATAGTTTTCAAAATGGAATCCTCTGAAAAAAAAATCATAGAAAGATCCAAGAACCCACCCAGATACTTTATCAGGTAAGTAGTTTTCATGGATCATTACAAAGTTTTTCAATGAAAGGACTTAATAATTCCTATTAAGAAAATTTTAAGTTCAGGGAGTAAGGTAAACCCTTTTATCTATAAATAAAATATGATACCATCTTGTTATCTCATTTATTTCAACTTTAGAGGTTGAGGAATAATGTTTTTAGCACTAGAGAGATAAATTGATAAAGGAATTGTAAGTGAAGATATTCCCACTCTTTGATTGGTCCAGCTGGTAAACCAGTTTACCATATGAAGGTTGATACCTATAAGGTATGCACAAAACACTTGAGTTTTTCTACCTCTTATTATTTTAGGGTTCCCATCATGGGACCACACCAAGACATGAAGTGGTTAAGATGTTTTTTCAGGTCCCCCGATCCATTAAATATCAAGAATATAGGATTCCCAATGTTAAGAGGGGGAAGAGTTCCATCCACCCATGCAGGGTATAGCTTCCTATTTAATTGTACTAGTGCACATCATCCTTCCACAACTTACAATTTATCTTTTAGTGACTTGATAGTGTCCATGATCTAGTGGAGAATAACCAACTAGGAAGGAGCCTAAATAGGGGGAGCAGTAGTTTGATCCAACTACGGCAGTTTTTCCTATACTTGTGGTGGGTAACCTGCAGGGACTAGCTTGTAAGGATTCATATGACCTATCTCTTATTACATACCCAATAGAGGTAACTCTTGATATTTTTATATTATGGGTCCAAGTATATTGGTTCTCAGTATCCCACATTTAGCAGATGTTCTGACTCTACTTTGGTTATTGTGATGAATCCTCTTTGCTGAGGTATATTGGTTGGGAGCATTAGATGAGGATTTTCTTATAGAACATATCTAGTAGGTATGTTTCCTCATATTAGTTTTTCATTAATCTTTATCAACTCCTTCATCTCTACATTATACTGAGAAAATATTTTCTCAAGTGTTATAGTTTCAACTTATTCAGGTAACAGGTGATATATGGATGCACCTTTATCTTTTTCCTTAGAAGATGATCGATGATAAGGTGGTAGTGGAGTATTTTAGGGAGTCCCAAAAATTTTAGAGATCATATGGTTCTTGGTACGCACACCTTACTCATTCATTTCCATATGGTATGTATTTAATATGGAAACAACCTCCTTCTTTTCCCATGTATCAGCTTCATGTTCTGTATCATCCATAGGGGTAGTTCCAATGACACTCACTAAAGAATAATTCATTATGTTCATCACATTATATTTGGAATGACATGAGTTCTAGTTTCTATAATAATATATATTGAAATAATTATGATCCTTTTAATTGATTGTACCCTTGATAGATTGCTTCTGTTTGTGCCAGCTAAGGGGTTTCATTCCTTCCTTCAAGGATCCTTTTAGATCTGTATGGATAAGGTTGATTTAGAGGGAGTCTCCTGATAGTTCCTCTATGAAAATTCACAATAAGAAAATAGGGACACGAAATGGGATGAACTAGGAGGTTTCTCCTTTTGTAACTTATTCTAATTTGCAAAAACAAGCCTCTATATGGGAGGAGGATGGGGTAAAAATTACCTCATCCCTACAGGTTGGGTTACTCTATTACTGCAACATTTTGAACAGGATTTATCAATATTATGGGAATGGGTTGTGTTAAAAACTCCCTTAGCCCTATGATGTGGGATAATCTAGTATCATTTCGACTTCATCTTCCATGGATTCCCTCTTGATCTTATGAATCCTTGTTTGAGTATGAGTCTAGTGAATTGTATGATCTGCATGTGGGATAATTTCTTTTAAATGAATTTTTATTGTTTATTGATTGTACTTCCTTAAATGATAATTATTCTCAACTTTCTTATATGCCTCATGAAATGGTCATTAAATGGATCACTCTCATTAGGCATGATGCTACTAATATTTCTTCAGGGTTGATTCCTACTGAGTATTCCATATGTTATGAGTTCAGTTTTCTTTTGAGATCCATATAGAAGTAATGACATTTCAAGATGTCACTTATGGTGGGCCCTAATAATTTAGTATTGGGGTAAAATCAAATACTCTATGCTCACCCCATACCCTAATTTAGAAATCATTTGTATATTTGGCGATCAATTGGCATAGTTTTCTTAACTCATTAAGAATTGAATGTTAGAGAGCCTCCCATTGTTTCCCTAATTTTGAGTGCCACATAGCTAGAAGGGAAACTTAGTTAATTTAATTATGTAGTTATTTGATTACCTTGATATGACTATCATATCTATCATAAGGTAATAATTTATTCCTTCAGTGATGATTATTCAAACATATGTTCAGGAAAATGTTATGCACATATTCTTCCAACAATGTTTCTGAAACACCATATTTAGGATTGGATAAGGGCCAAAACATGACTGATATATTGTCTTAGTCTAATTTTTTCCTCATAATAAACACATACACTTCATATTTTGTTGAATACACCCCTATCTGTAATCATTGGGGTTATAAGAAATCTCATATGCTATTTTATAAGGCATAAAATCAAAGGGTGTTCTGGATAATTATTGTTGCCTAAGATGGTATTTTAGTTGAGAAAGGATATCACTTTTCAATAACAAGGCACAAGGAATAACTAGTCTCATCTTCCCAAGTTCCTCATGATATAAGGTGTTTATCATAATTGATTGAACAAGGGGATGACCATATTTTTGAAATGAAATATTACTACTAGTATGACCTTAATGGAAAATTCCATAATGGGGAGGACTGCTATCATAGAGCAATATCTGATTGTAATGAGAATTTCTATTATGTGTACCTTAGGGAGGACCTTCTAGGTGGACGATGGCAATAAGAGGACCTCCTTGTTGTTTAATCTTCTGACCATGGGGATGGTTTCTTTGGTGCTCATCAAGATATGGGCTCTCATGATAGATTATTTTATGACCACTATGGAAGCCTTCATGGTTGATATTATAGGGAGGAACTCTAGAGTTGTGTGTAGAAAATTTTTGAGGTGGACCTTTGTAATTAAAATTGCATCTTCCATAATTTGGTAAGGAATTAATAGGGTATTAGTCCACCATTTATAGATGTTTAAAGTTCTATATAACATTATCCTCAATTAGAGTGGGGTTGTGGGTCAGCTCTTGGATTTTCAATTGCTTTTAGTGAGACTTATTTTTAGATGTTCTCCATTGGGCAGTCAGAGTCACATGTTGTGGATCGTGAATTTCATGTAATGGATCTTTCCTGAGCTACTCTCGTGATACTACTAGAATATTATAAAGGGATTCTAGAGTTTTTTAAAAGATATATTCTTACCTTGGAGTGTTTGTTGAAGGGGTATGTGGTTTCAATTTTTAAAAGGTTTGTTTTCTCGATCCTATTATCCATTTATCACCGGATTTTGTTGATGACCCTCATGGATGGGAGTAGGAATATGTATCTCCTCTTGGGTGACCATATTATCATGTTGATATGCCACTTATAATGTAGAGTTAGGGTGGTGTTTCCAACTCCTAGTCACTATTTATGCAATCATTATAACCTAGAAGACTTGAATAATGTGGAAAATAATGGATTCTTATCCTTCTATCATTTTTAGGATGAAAGGGGTGACTTCTACAGTAGGAATGGGGATATATTTTCATTCCATTTTTAGATAAGGAATGTTTTCTTTCTCCTATACTCCATTTCTTCTTGATATATACCAATAATCATCATGTTTGGGGTTAGATACATGGGTGTACCCCCTGTTTACTATTGGGTCATGTCGAAAGGTTTCTTTAGTTTCTGTAAAATTATATAGGTAGGATTAATGTGAATAAGTAGGTGTATGTGCATGCTCTTAGGTTTCTTATGCATCTTGTGGGTGATATTCTCTAGTAGGAACATGGATGTGATCCTATTCCTGGTTGTTTGATATATTCCCTCAATAGGTTTTCATGGGTGCCCGGGTCTAAATAACCTGAGTTAGAGTTCATAGGGTAAAATTATCATCATGTTGAGGACTTGGAACCACATAGAATTAGTATTGGATATTTCTATTAGGAGGACTTCAATCTAGCTCATATACATTTGAGATGATTCCATCACAGACCTCTTGGTCCGCTTCCTTAAGGTTATGGAGGAACTTGTTGTTGCATTCTGGGGAAGGGCTCTTGAAACAATTTGAGACGGCGGTGTGTGTCATCTTTTTTTTTTTGACACTAACCATCACTAAGTGGATGGTTAGTGGGGCATAATATCTTGGAGGGTTTCATGTGAAACCTCCAAGTTCAGTACAATACCATTAAGGTGGTACTCTCAAACCATTTCATTCAAAACTCTATGTTGAAGACATTGGGTGGCGACGATGTCCTTTTGTTGGATGAGGATCCAGCTTGTATAGTAGTTAATCCATACATTCTTTTCTATTGGTAGGATGACATTGGATTGAAGGTATTCCTGGTAAAATTTCATGGAGTTGGTGATGAAAAACAAAAATAATAAAAATCATCAAATAAGAATGATAATAAATGAATTCATTCCCAATTTACTGTATAAAATATCAATGCATGTCCCTCTTTAATTTTTTTCTAGTGATACAAAAGGGGCCTAACATGTGGGTGATGCAGTCAGGAAAGGATTCACATCAGGTTCTCCTTTTTTGTTTTGCACACTTTTTCATGATGGGTTGGTTTCTAAGGGGGTTTGTTCATGGAATGGGAATCACCTAATGTATCTTTTATCCATGATATCTCATGGGCCTACTTTCCAAAGGTAGGTGATAATTGGGGAATCTAACCAATTATGTTTAAGAACTCAGATTGGTTGAGAGGATGGGAGGCCAGGCTCATCACACCCTTTTGGGGGGAATTATTGCCTACTCTGGGATTCTCTTACAGATTTAATACATATTCATAAATACCTTTAATATTAAAAATATGGAACTGATCACCCCTATGTATCAACAATAAATTATAGACATGTGATGATGGTAACCATCAGTATATATATGAGGGTCTCTATCTTATTTACACTCATTGTTTAGTGATATTGGTTTTAATCCACATTGTTGGGAACTCTAAAATTTATCATCATCCATGGATATAGAATTTGTTTTGATATTGGTATCGAGAACAAAATAGGGTCTTTCTATATATCTTCAAGATAGAAATCAAAACACATGTAATTCAGTTCCACTTAGTAGGACACATCATACCTTTTAATTTCATGTGCAAAGGACCAAACCATGCAATTTAATGTTACGCGGTAAGGACATCTAGGTTAAATGATCCTAGAAAAGGTTTTTATGGGAATTATGATGAAATGGTCAAAGGTAACTAGAAGGGATATAGCCTCCCAGTTATGGGGAATGATCTTATTGGGAATATAGACAAATATGGAAGGGACCAAGAAGGTATATATCCCTATAGGATAGATATGAACCTACTAGGAATATGTCCCAAAGAATATTATGGTGAGTTTAGAGTGATGGGTTTGAAACTTATTGAGGATTCCTACGTATCCCATTTAGACAAGAACCAAATCCAATGTAGTTTAGAATAGCTAGGTCTTACACCTATAGAGGTCACCCAGGTGGTCGCTTCATTGGGAATATATACCTTTAAAGTTTGTATCATAGGGAATATGGACCATTAAGGGGGTGATAACATTTTTGGGGATTATAATGAGTAGGATTACCAATAAGTATTTGATCTTGATGATGACATGATTTCTACTAACCTTTAAGCCCACATGAGTCATACTCGGTGTGCGAAATAAGAAGAAGTTGAAGATATAGAATTTCAAAAAATATCCTTCATCCGTTGGTGGATAAGGACAAGGTTTTGGAAGGTTAGAGATATCCCAAAATAAATAATAGGTACATACTTCATGAGGGATTCCCTAAAAATTCCACCCATTACGATAGGTGGAAGAGAATGCAAGGGTAAGGAGACATACAACAAGGGGAGCTTGTCATCCAATTATCTTCACATTTTAGGCAGTAGATGCCGCATCCTTCACCAAGAAGTCATCTTCCACCATCCCTAAGGTTGGGATCCTTTTTACCATGGGAATGTATGATTGATTAAATTTCAAGGATCCTACCTATTAGGTAGGATAAATGTGATAATTCCATTACCATGGGAATGTATGATCGATAGGGCATGCTGGTGTGCCCTAGGTTTAGATCATGCATGTCTAGAGGATTTGGATGAGGTGTTGTCTTAGTCCCCATTAGATGAGGGACTAGATAGAGGGGTGACCACTCATTGGATATGTGAAAAGAGGGATTGGAAGGTGTTTTTCCATATTGATTCCTGGGTGATTCAGATAGTTCCTCTCCCATGTGATACTTGGGAGAGATGGATTTGGATTCCCTGAGGTGATAACTGGGTGAATTAGGTTTCTCTTCACCCAGGTGATACCTAGGTGAGATGGATTTGGCTACTTCATCCAGGTAATGCTTAGGAATATTGGGAAGTTACTTCACCCAAATGTTACTTGGGGGAATTTTAAGGTACCTCAAGAAAGTGCTACTTCAGCAATCTTGGATAAAGAACAACCTAGGTGGCCAAAGTAATTTTGAAGGGGAATTCACCCTAGTACTTTTGGAATAGGGGTAAGGGTATCCTTGCATAGGTATTTTTTGCTTTAGACCTTAGAGGAACTCTAATCCTTAGACTCTTTTTAATTTTCTATTTTTTGAAGCGTTTAGGGATACATAGAGGTTTTTTATGACTTGGGAAAAGGACTAGGGTGATCATAACATAGGATGATTTCCTTTGGCTTCTAATCATACAAAATAAGGAGTCTTAAGATCCTATTTATAGGAAATCTTGGGAACTTGGGAAAAGGAGGCAGTTCTCATAATTCACTCACGTAGGTCACTCACATAGGTCCTCACATAGGTGTGATCTCTATGAGGGGTTGGCCATGCATGTTGGACCACATAGGTTAGACCTGTATGATTCTTTTTTTCACCTTTAATACCTTTTCCTTCCCCTTATATTTAGTTTATTTTACTTTGAAACCTTTCATCCCCAAGTGAAAAAGTGAGTGTTAATAATGCTTACTCAAAAACAGGAGGACACTAAGTAGCATGACATACTTGGTGACTCGAGGACTCTGAGTAACATGACATACTTAGTCTCTAGAGGATATCGGATATCATGTATAAATTATTCCATAATGATATTGATCTACTAGTTTATTAACCCTATGGATAGTTTGGTTACTTCTGACACCTCTCATTATCCTTCTAACATGTAGCCAAAGCAGGTACATCCAGGGGTTCGTAATGGATTGGTTAGTGAACGACCAGTCAGTTTTGGGTTATATTTACTTATTATTGTTATGAATTTATTATATTAGGAGCATAAACTTTAATACTTGAGCACACTTGGTTATTTAATCATTGGTCTTTTCCTACTAAGTATTTTACTCACACTATACACAGGTATTTTGGTGTGATTTTAGATTTCATGACTAGATATCTAGTAAAGGGAAAGGGCCCTGAAGTGGGAGTCTAACAAGTGGATCATGGAGCTTCTAGAAGACCAGGACAGACTCTGAAGGACCCAATGTTTATTTGTTTTTTTATCTTCACTTACTAATCTGGTTTTTCTTTCCACTTTGGGAGTCCATTTATTTGTATAACATGTATTCCATCTTTAGATTTATGAATGTACTATGGTTTTATTTATTATATTGTTTATTATTATTTGTGTCAACATATGATACTATGGGTATATTATCCCCACTGATGTACTTAGAATGTCACTACTAATCAAAAACCTCTTTCTTATAGGGAGGCATGCATGAGTTCATGTAGCTTTCTGGCTTGGACCAGGTGGTTTGGTTTGGGATGTTAAAATATTTTCTTTTGAAAATTTTAATGAAACATGTTTCTTTCCCATAGGTTAATTAATTTATGATATGATAGTTATTTTTTTCATGTTCATGTGGAACATATATATATGGTTTATCGTTATATGACATGTAGGTCTATTATAGAATTACAATACATTGGGTAAAGTTTTATATCTCATGAGATAATGTTTTTTGTGCATGTACATGATTGCAGGTAGATTTGTTCACATTTTTGTATATGGATATGATTGGAGGTAGATTTGTTCTCATGTTTGTATCAAGCCATGATTTCAGGTATATTTGTTCAAAATTTTGTTCATGTACATGATTTTGAATAGATTTGTAAACATGTTTGTTTGTTGATATGATTTTGGGTATATTTGTTCACATGTTTATGCATGTACATGATTATGGGTAGATTATTTTAAAAGTTTTTGAATGCATAAGATTATAGGTAGAATTTATCACAGGTTTGTGTATGGACATGATTTTAGATATATTTTTTCACAATTGCATATGTGAATAGGATTTTAGGTAGCGTTTTTCATATTTTTGTATATAAACTTGATTGTGGGTATCTTTGATCACAATTTTTTTCATAGACATGATTTTATCTAGATTTATTCACATGTTTTTTATCAATATTATGGTTATCTATGATCACAATTTTATGATTTCCAATGCTTATTATTATGCCACATTTCTATATCATTATAAATTCATATGTTATTATACATGGATCATGAATGTTGTATCATGTCACTATATTTTTATTCCATGGTGTATGTATGATCCTTTGAGGTAATATGTCCTTCTTCTATGCCTTATGGAAAAATATTATGATTTAATGTTCTTTTTAACTAAATATTTCTTCCGTGATCGTGTTTTCACACATTCTTTTGATCTAAACTTTTAATACCCAATGATAAATTTTTCCATCATTGAGTGTTTATGATAACCGATTCTTAACTTTCCATTCCCCAGGTAATGAAGAAGGGTATTAAGTATGATTTTTCAAGAAGGATGGAATTCAAGGAAGATATTTTGAGGAGATATTGATGAAATAATGTGATATAATATATTCATGTAGATATTATCTAAAGACATTAGATATTTGGGTTTTAGGGTGTGCATTTATTTAAGAGATGTCACATTTAAGTTGTGGAAATGATGTAAAATATATCCTTGTTATGATGGAATCTTACCAATTGGTATCGAAGCATATATATAAAGTTTTTATTTTAGCACTGGATATGGGAGTGTGTGTATAAGTCATTTCATTTAACATGTATGGTTATCTCACTAGGAACCTAAAAAAAATTTGTACAGCCCTGATATTTCTAAACAGCACAATATTTCAACATGTAAGGATTTATAACTTGGGGACATTGATTATGAGATTTGTTGAGATTAGATATTCTCAAGTGATTCTATTAATAAATTATTTTAAGGTGGGAAGAATGAAATTAGCTTACATGTTCTAGTGGTAGTATCAAATAATATTTAAGAGTAAATGCTAAGGTAATTTGGCATTTCTACTATAGTGTAACATAAATGTTTCATGAAGATATAATGTGACTAGAGTGGATAGTAATGATGGATATAAATTAAGAATAATGTTTTTGCGTTAGTTTTTTGGTTTCATGGGTATCATTAGTTTAAGTCTAAGCAATAAATTCACATATAGTTGATTGATCCACTGAGTGTCCCATGATTAAAGTAGGATGATATATTAATGGATTTCATGATCAAGGTTCCAAATTCATAAGGTCAAGAGTTCATGTGGGAATCTATATATTAGTTGATGAGGTATATTGATAATTCAAAATAACATTTATTTAATAGGATAATGATATAGATACAATAAACAGTCTTACCTTTAAATGATAATGATTTGATGATCTATGCATTCCATGTTAGATTTTTTTCAATATTGACATGGATATCCTATATTATATAGGATAATGATGAATGAAATTTTATACCATTATCATCATGAGATGGAGGCATTGCATATCTTGAGATGAAAAATTGAAATACATATGTAAATTCATGAAAATAAGAAGATATATTCCTGAACAATCTTCCATAAGATAATTTAAAATATTAATAGCGGATAATTCCTCAGAAAACAATTATATAAGATTAACTATAGGAGCATCAAATTCCATGATAACATCCCAATAGAGTTTTCATGAGCTATATAACTACTCACATATTGAGGAATTATTCCTAGAAATGATATATAATCTTGTAATGTGGTGGTGAGAACATCCCCTTTGGGAGTAAGATATGTATTATATACTTCTATGAAGTAAAAAAAAGAAAAAATAATAATAAATATATTTTTAATTTCATTATATTATGTTGAATATCATTCATATGACATGAGTTTATTATATGTGAATTATGAGTTCAAATAAAGACACATATTTATATGAGATGCATTGAGTAATGAATCACTTGGAGTACTTATGAAGGTTTTTATGAATTTTGTATACTCTAATGGTTTGGTTATGAATAGGGAAATTTTATTGTGCCAATATAGTATAAGGTGGTTAAACATGAATTAAAATAAATGAAATGATGAAGGGTTTGTCTGAAGTTTGAATGGGATTCCTTGATATAAAGGGTACATAATAGAAGAAATATTACAATGAGGATCTTACCAAAACTCATCAATAAAGAGTTTGATTAAAGAATATGATGCATGGAAGGATATTGAAGTATGACGTACTCTATTTAGTGAGATTGGTATAAATACCTTATATAGTAACTTGAAGATAAAATCACGTGGTAGTTACATGTTTCAAAGAGAGTGAATAAGAACATAAGATCTATATGGAGTTTTAAGAACACTCAGAAGATGTGAAATTTGTATGTAACAAATACATTTTGTTTTAAAATTTATAAATAATATCTAATTGGAGTTAATGAAAAATTTTGAATATACATTTCATTTATTGTAGTGCCCCGACTCCAAAAACTTGGAATCAGAAGTCACTGCCTTACATTGGTATAGGATAAAAGGGATCACATCACACAGGATCACATAGTTTAGTAGTATTAAGAGAGTAGATACATAGATTATTATTACATTATAATAAAAATTTGTGAAATACATCATAAATTATAGTGATAAATTTATTATTTCCTTTATCATATCCATGAAATCATTTTAAAATCACTTCTGGGTATAATGGGATAAGAAATAAAATAAAGGGTGAGCTCGTATTCTTTTAAGGGAAAACATATAGTGAAAGATATAATTGAATAATCATTGAATAAATAGTTTAATAGGAATAAATAATTAGAAAATATATATAATCAAATGAAACATATAGCATAATATATACATATATTATATAACATCATATATAATCACACAGGTAGTAATAAATCATTTCATAGTGATGGAATATATAACTTTAGATATCATAAATATTACTATCATGGAATCATTACAATACATTATAAATATATCATCAAGGTCTCATTAACATTCATTATAAATAATAGGTAAGTCATACACCAAATACCTAGGATAGTTTGACTAATGAGACCTACTAATGCATCAAGGGGTATTGCAGGCCCCACTCATCACTTAAAAGTCTAATGACTTTACTATATGAAAGAAATTAATACAAATATAATGTATAATCATATTACCTTAGTATTATATAAAAATATATATTGTAATAAGAACCTATGAGATGTTAACAATTTCCTCAGTCAATAAATGGAATAACATGATCATAAACCATATGAATAAAGAAGGTTGATGGTTAAAAAATACAAAATCAACTTTCCTTAAAACATCTGTATTGGAATCTAAAAATACAAAATTTAAATACATTCTCTAATCAATAAATATGATAAAAATACAACAATCCATTGAGATAAATAAGTTTTACAATTAAATAATACATAATCAACCTTCCTTAGTAATCAATAAACATCTGTATTGGAAATAACAAACATAAAAGATTTTAATACTTTACCAAATAAATAAATGGAATAAAATGATCATAATCCATCCAAATAAATAATTTTTATAGTATTATTAGATAATATCCTTAGTGAAACATAATAACTTTGAAGGATATTGACATAGATACATTTTTAATAAGAAAACTTTGAACGGTGTCACATTAGAAGGGATTAAGAATTAGATTATCTAATTATGTGAGTTTAGTCCCCTAAAGGAATATAGTATGATATGATTTATAAGGTAATCCATGAATTATAACTCCCAAGGTGGTAAAAAGTTTAACATGAATAGTATAATGGAAGAAAAATCAGAGAAGTGTTTTTATAAAATATTTTTTACAATTTTTGTAAAAAGAGGAAGCTACAGTTACTTTATAAATTCATTTTTCAAAAAGAGGAGTGAAAAATTTTGAAAAACATTAATTTTAAATATAATATTTAATAATGGATCCTAGAAAAATAAATAATTCTTATCTTAAGTAATTTTATATTGGAAGATAAAACATAATATTATGAAAGGAATACCATTTTAATATTTTAAAATAATTGTTGAATCCCATATCATAAAATAGTTAATAAAACATACTTTTGAAAAGAGGAAAAGGTCAATGTGAAATTCACATGAGATAACACATAATTTGGTTTCTAAATATAAATTAGAACATTTTTGGGAATATAAATTATGTACATTGAAGTAAAATAACTTTTTGAAAGAATGGGAATTATTTTTAACAATGTTATACTTTCTTTAGAATGAAATTCATCAAGGAAAATATTTTGAATTAAAAATATCACTTTATATAGATTAATAAGAGGTAATATAATATAAAATATTAAATTAAATAATTTTATTGGCTTATAAGAATGAAATTCAAGAAGTAACATTATAATCCAAAAAAATAATGTTTATGTTAACACGATCCTTTACGAATATCATAATCATTAAAGTAGAAATACTTTGGAAAGGAGTTCATGAGAATGAATTATAAAACCCCCAAAAGGAAATTTTAATTAAAATTTTATAAAATCATATGAAAAAATAAATCAACTTAGAATAATGGTGTTCAATAATAACCATTATAACTTAATGAAAGGAAATTAAGTTATGAAAAATCCATACGGATTTAAAAAAACTTGAATACCTTTAAAAAGAGAGCATAATATGGATTTATAAATCCCTTTAAAAGTATAATAAGAACACTCATATGGAGTTATATACACCACAAAAAAGAAAACAATTGGTGGATGTGGAATAAGTCTCAAAGAAATAAATTGAGACATGAAATCCCTTAAAATTTTGGTAACATATGAATCAAAAGAGTAGAAAGTAGAGATTCAATAAAAATCATGTAAACCCCAATAAAGAAACATCTATAATTATAATATAATCCAATGGGTTAGTAGATACACCATATAAAATAATAATAGGTGATTAACTTGAAAACATTCCTCAATGAATGAAAATTGAGATGTAAACCCTTGCCATAATTCTCAGCTTTTAGAAAAGCACTTACCCTCCTATATAATAAACATAACTATCTAAATAATTCATTTAAAACCTTATTAATATATATAACCCAATTTCCTATTTTTTAATAAAAATTTAATATACATCCATTAGTTTAAGTATCACTTACTTTCATAATAATATGTTGTAATTTCGATTGTTTCATACATGTTTTGTAATGGAGACATTAAACCTTTTTCCTTTGATAGAAGATCTTCATTACCATATTATTCAATGTACTGGAATATATTTTTGATGATTATTTATAATTTTTATCTTCATACAATGGTAGTTTTAGTTATAAGATGTAAAGGTAAAATTTTGAATAATCTTGTTTTGGTAAAAAATCATGAATAAAGGTTAGCATATTTATAATGAGTTAAATAATAATATAATGTAATACCCCAAGATTTTACTATTTTTTCTTTAAAACCTAATGATTTATGTAGCTTGTTTCATATGCAACATAGAAATAAAATGAAAGAGTGAAAAATTAAAACAAAATTATTAAATTTCACAAATATAATATTTTCGTTAAATTATCAGCTATAAAATAAAGTAACTATATTATGAAATTTAAGAATAAAAAGGAAATAAATGGTATCGAGTAGTAGAAGTCTTCATTATGAAGCTCATTTTTCAGAGCTTGGGAAGTTGGTGGATTCATTAGGGGGTTTTAGACCAATACCCAACATAAATCTAATAATTAATTTATGAGAAATTCATATGTGAGAGAAGTTCAAGATCTTGGGAATTTTCTTGAGGTCTATGCTAGCGGAATCTAGACCTATGACTGTCACCAGAGATTACCTTATAATTAGATATTATGCATAGTTATTGATGGGATTTGTAACTATAAATTAGGACTATATAAAAATGGAATTACTAATTTATTAAGTTATTTAACAAATGTATTTTACACATTTAACATTTTTACTTTTAATGATAAATAATGTTTATTTATTAATCCTTTGATAAAATTAATGAGATCATTTTATTTATTTTTTCTAAAATTGTATTTTTATGTGATTTATTTTAAGAAAATAAATATATCATGGATAAAATATATTTTAGTTACTAGATTAAAAAATATTTATTTATGAATTTATTGTAAATAAGAATAATAATGGTTAATATATGAAATCCCATTTTCTTATTAAAATTGTTTTCATTCTATTTTATTTTTTCATTTTAAATTTATATCAATAAATTATATAATTTAATTCGCTTTAAAAAAATCAATTCATTTTATTATTTATCATGTCGGGGTTACCTTAAGATGTAGTTTTCATATTTTTATGAAATAATTGAGTTTTAGGTGAATAATCAAAAAATGCAGATTTTAAAACTATCACTTTTATAATATTATCATAAGAAAAGAATGAATTAAATATATCTGAAACCTTTTTATATGAAATATATATTTATAAAACATAATACATAATTTAAAAACTATGTTGTATTTATAAAAATTGTTTTTACCATTTTGGAAACATAATTAATATTTAACTCTAAAAGCTATTTTATTCGCTAATGATAAAAATTTGAGTCTATCACTTTTAGAAATAAAATATAAAAAAATTAATTTCATATTTTATATAAAAATTTTCATATTATATGGTTAATTAAATTTTTAGACATAAAAGTATGATTACTAAGATTAAAGTTAATAACCATGATAATGGTGAAAGAGTTATTTTCAAAGAATGATTTTATTAATGTCATGTAATTTTTATCTGTAATATTAAATTTATATGTTTTATATAATTAATTTGATATGTTTTTTACATACATATATATATATATATATATATATATATATATATTATCACTCATTTAATTTTTTATTAATGTTATATAATGTTAAGAACACTTATTGGTCAAAATATTGTTTCTCTACATAAATTGTTTTTCTATATATTATATTTTTTTAACTTAAAAGTTAATTTTATCATATTAAGAAATTTAAATGTGTTAATTATGGGTTATATTTTGGTTTAGAACACCCAAATTATTTATGAAGGTTTATCTTATATTCTTATCAAAACCTAAATTACTTGGTTAAAAAATAGTTACCAAGGTAAAAACCAAAATGGTACAGTGTAAAAATATAATGGTACATGAATCAAAAAATGATTAATACATGTGTGAAAATGAATTTTTTTAGTATTTATTAACCCACACATCTATGAACTCAATTATGAAATGATTTTAGATACATTGAACATTGAACGGTGTCATAGAATTATTGAGATGAAATGGGTATTTACAAAAAAACAATTTTCATCCACTAATAAAAAGGGTCTCTCATGACCCCTTCAAGACAACTATAGTTTCTGTTTTATTATTTAAAATATACCAAATTTTATTCTTCTATAGTACTATTGTACAAACATAAGCCTATGGTCTTTATAAGTTATCATATTCTCTTCACTTCCAAGAAGTTTTTGTGAGAAAGTTTAATCACTCCACATGAGTAATTCTTACTCCGTAGTCTTTTATTCTTAATCTTCCTATACCCCTTAAAAAATTATATATCCTTGATATGATATAAATAATATAAATATTATTAATTTTATCAATTTTATTATACTAATGGAATATCACTCTTCTACCTACCTACAAAACCATTCAAAAAATAATGATGTCGTAATTTGTTTGTGCAGACTTCAACCTCCATGAATAGTGGGTTCAATTTTTCATGAACTCTTTACATGGATGGTACAAAATAGTTATTTAATGAAAAAATATAATAATTATAATAGGATTAAGATTCTTAAATATAACACCTCTTCAATTAAACATACTGTAATTACATTGTTTATAACAAGGGTTTCACTTTCTTAAAATTCAAGGATTTTTTCAGTTTAGGGTTTCATAGAATTAGGAAAAAACACTTACATATCATACCCTTTCAAAAAAAATTAACACTTACACTAAATATCCATTTCATCCACAATAAAAGGATATGTAAATTTAAACTCATGTTACACTAAAAACATATTCGATTCTTTAAATTTGAATCCCTGTATCAGAAAGTAAGACCATGTTATAGTTTCTTAATCATCCTTAGGCCCTATGAAAAACATTTGAAAACTTTTATGAGTACAAAACTTACAATAAGTGATAAAAAAAGAAATAAATCAATTATTACATTTTTTAAATCATGTAATCCCATAATAAATTTTTCCCTTTTTACATAATAAACTTTGAGGTCAAATATTCATTTTCTTACTCATGAAATAAGCTTCATTGTCCACATATTTTAAAAAAACATCTTAAAATAAAACTTAAATTAAAATCATAATCAATATGGTTTCTTATAAAATTGGGTACTGATTAAAACATTTTATTGAAAAAAATACCTTTCTCTCAAAAAGGGGCATAAACCATCCTTTAAACATAATATCATTAGCTTACCTTATAAAATTGAAAGGCTTCCATGAAAAATAATTTTAAAAAATAGAAAATTCATGTAGGAACCTTGGTATATCATATTCATATCACTCTTAAAATCACACTTACAATAAATCTTACAAATGGAATTACCTACTCGGTTAATTCCAACATAATTCCTTGGAGAACATAATAATTACCCAATTCATTGGAGAGACATATCAGTATCAACTATCATCATGAACAATTTAAAAGGAATATAACATAAATAAAACACATATAATATTTCATTTACATCATAAAATCTCATAAATTATTCTATTTAACACATATGAAGAAGCTCTTTTAGGATTCACATAAAAACAAGGATAAAATCATTTTTCTTTGAAAACTCTTGAAATAAAAAATCATAGAAGAATGGGAAATATAATATTCTTTTGAAAAAACATTAACACTTTAAGTGTAATAATTTCTAATATTAATTTTCATGATGGTGAGAAATTATGCTCATTTAGTATATGATAAAAAATTATTCCTTTTACACTTTTGTAAAAAAGCTAAAAATAGCCAGTTTGGAAGACATTTAAAAGTATTCTTATAAAACCTTCATAAAGAAAGTAAAAAATAGTTTGAAAGGAATATTAATATAAATTTAATTATTTTAATAACATACCTAAAACTTTCTAAAGAAAATTTATTTGGAGGAAAATAGAATAAAAAACATCAAATCATTTAAAATAAGGTTATAGATAAAAATACCTTACCTAAAGTCCAACTCTCCACGTATGTACTTTAAATTAGATATAATAAACTTGTATTAATTATTTTACTTTATTAAGAAATTTTTAATATATATTATATTATTATTATCCCTTTTATTTCATTTATTATGATTCCTTATATAGTTATTAAATCATTTCAATTCATGTCAGGCGTTTTGAGGGAGTTCGGTTTATAATTGTAAAACAACTTGGGTGAGTTGACCATGTAAAAAGGGATCATGGTTTCATAATATACAGAATATTAATCATTAAATAATTATATTTTTTATATATTAAATGAAATTTTATAACCATCCATTAAATTAATACATGAAAAACAAATCACATCACTCCATAGAGGTAGTAGTCCACACGTACACACAAGAAATGTTATCATTTTCCAACGAGTGGAATGGTAAGAAGGTAAGTAATATATTATCCTAAAAAAATCAAAATTATATCATTAATATTATATATATTAATTAAATCCATTATAATAACCACCCTTGTGAGGTGGTAAATAAAAATGGAAAACATCACTTCGTGGATGTGGTAATCAACACGTACACACGAGCAATGTTTTCATTTCCCTTATGATGGAAAAAGAGAGGAACATTTATTGTAACATTATCATAATAAAATTTAATTATATTTAATATACTGATATTATTATTTCATCATGGTTAAATAACATTTTAATGAGGTAGAAGAAAAAATTAACATGAAACACTCAATAAATAATTATACCTCTTCTTTAGAAAAACCTCTTTTGAAATACACCTTAAACATTCATATGATGGTCTTTTGGTTAAACTAATACCTCTAGGAAATGTTTAGGGGTGTTGAGGGGATATTTAGGTTGATCCTGACTGAGGTATAGTGCTCAAAATATGTGATAAAAAGAGGATAGGAGGTCCCCATGCTACAAGATGGGGGTGAATTGTAGTTTAGAAACTTTAAACTAATTAAAATACAAACCTATTTATTACATTTATTAGACTGAGTATGTGTTTTATGATCAGAGTAACTTATATCTAACTCATATTATGTCCTAAAAATCATAGAAAATAAAATTTTACTGAAATAAACTTCCTTAACAAATTGTGTCACGAACCAACACAGGTCAACTGTAAATCAGTCACCCAAGCCGATCCGCGGCAAGGCTCAATAGGTGTTCCTAATCCTCTTGGGTTGGTGACAAGTTCCGGGACATCAACAGAGTACAATGAGAATGATTTCTCCTAATGAAAATAAAATAAGCATTATAAATAAAATAGAACACCTTAAAGTAAATAAATGACACTGAAAAGAAAGAACGACCAACAAAACACACTAACCTGATCTCAACTAAAAAATCTTTTTGACCTTGAGAGTCACTCTCCAAACCGCAACCAAATATCACCCATGGTGAGCATGCTCGAGTCAAATCTATAACAGAAACTACAAATATCAAAACACTATAGGTGTGAGTATTAAAACTTAGTAGGCATTCCCAACAAACTATCCCCAAAACACTACCTTTAAATAGATAATTTATTAATTTCATGTTTGAACTAAATTATATAAAATATGGGTTTCCACACACATGATTTCATTTCTAAAACAGGTAATAGTCCATTGCCCTTTTCAATTTAAAAACAAGTTTAATGTTTGAAGGAAATATGTGCATTACATTTTAAAACATTTTTGAAAAAAATTTAGAAATCCAAATTTTAGTTGTTAGTCAAGAGGAAAACCACACACAACACACAACACACAATAAGGGAAATGAGAAAGTAGCAAACGGGGACCAGCAATTGAACTAGGCCCATTAATCATCCTTTACATACAAATAAGCACTAAAGGAAACATGGGTCGAACCTAGGATCTTGTAAAAAATCCAGAACGTATTATATGTGTGACTCATCCTGAAGGCATGCCTATTATTGATGACTTAATAATGCCCAAACGCTCGGTGTTTCCCTACTTGGCCTAACCGAGGGGCCCAATCTCCTAGCATAGAAAAATCCATACTAAGGTCCACTAGCCAGTGCGTATTCTAAACTAGTGCAGCAATTGTTCTCAAAATATTCACCTACTATGCCAGGTTCTCATGTCAACATGTGTAATAAAAAGGGGGTGAGTCAACAATGTCAAATAAGCAACCAATTACAATGCACAAACATCACGCACAACAACCCACAAAATCTACGTGCAGAGTAAGGTCACTCCCAAGTCACTCCAAAGAGGATTTTCAAAATAAATTATTTTTATTAAAGTGTCAAACGGGCCTTAACCAACTTTAAGGAAAAATATCATTTCTCAAGAGAAACCAAAACATTTGTTCACGCATTAAAAGAGAACATTTTAAATCAAACCAGAACCACACTTGAAAGTCCATGAATTATATTCAAAGTCCAAATGGGCATTCTTTCATTATTATGCATCAATTCATCAAGAAAATAATTTTGGTGCCATGTATAATATAAACAGTTTCGTTTACATAAAAAATTTCTTCCAAAAATAATTATCTAATATTATTTCGCATTAATCAAAATTAATTGAAATATAAATTAATTAATTCTAAATTTAAAGACGAGTGCAGTGGGGGACCTACCTTGACTTGCAGCTTGATTATAATGACACGACATGCCTTGCATAGGCGCACAAGCATGTGCACATTGATGCCTGCAATATCGTGAAATTACCTGCCAATACATTACAGTAACCAAAAGATGACTAAAACATAGAAACACCAACTTAAAATAATCCAAACGAACAAAAAGCACAAAGACTCACATAAACCCCAGTGTAGGATAAACGACGTGATCAAATGAGGCAAGAGTCAGTGTGGGGGTGCGCTCGATCAAAGGGATCGTGTGAAAGAGGAAACTACTGGTTAGGATGCCAGTGAAGAGAGCATCCTAACTGGGAGGGTGCACGACATCCGGACAAGAGGTTTATTGGCCAGAAGTATGCAGGTTGCACTAGCGAGGTCGGATGGACTGTGCGTGGTGGGTTGGAAGGCAGAAAATCAAAGGGAGTGCGGTCGTAAGGAGATCTGGCAGGTACGCAGCGGTCAGAAGGAGGTCCGTTATGGATTTTGCATCGCCGCTAGATGGCCGGAGCAGGGAAGGGGGAATGTGGTGGGGTTGCTATGCCGTTGTTGGCTAGAAAAAGCAAGAGAGGGGGAGCCAGCGCCGGTAGGGGAGATCGCTGGAGGTCGCGCGCGTCTCCAAGGGGATCGGCTCGTGGGTGTGTGGCCAAGGAAATGCAGCATAGGTCGGAGGAAAAAGCAGGTGCACGATGGCTGCTGGTTGCGCGGGTGGCGGAAGGCGTTAGGTCGGGGTGGGGTTTTTTTTTTGTTTACGTTTTTAAAAAAAAAAAATTCCAGAAAACAGTTCCGGCAAAACAAATTTTAAAACTGCACCTCAAAGGCGGCATCCGGGATGCCGCCTTTGCATTTCGGGGCAAGGCGGCATCTGTGATGCCGCCTTTGCGCTGCGGGTGAAAGGCGGCATCGCGGATGCCGCCTTTCTCTTAAAAATATATTTTTTTATTTTTTAATTACATTTATTCATTATAATTTCTAATTACATTTATTCATTATAATTTTTAATTATTAATTAGTAATTATTAATAATTAAATATGTCATAATTAATTAGTTAATTAGTAATATTATCATTAATTATATAATAATTAATTATTAATATAATTATTACATATATAATAAATATTTAGTTAATTAGAAATACAATTAATAATTATAACTAATTAATTAGTAATTATTAATTATTAATTAGCTAATTAGTAATATAAATATTTATTATAATTATTCATTATAATTAGTAATTAATAATTATTAATAAGTAATTAGTAATTATTAATTAGTAAATTAGTAATATAAATATTAATTATAGCTATTCATTAAATTATTAATTATTAATTATTACTCATTAATTATTACTTATATAATAAATAATTAGTTAATTATTAATATAACTATTAATTATATAATAATTAATTAGTTAATTAGTAATATAATTATAATCTTTCAAAGTCACGTACTTGAAACAATTTTAAGTTTCAAGTAGGCGGTTTTGAAAGCTTATAAATTATTTTTCATTAACATTTTTTTGTAAATTGCTTTTGTTTTAAACTATTTTTTATATGTTTAATCCATGTTTTAAGTTTCATTTATGTTGGTCTTCTATTTTATGTTTTATGGTCTTTCAAAGTCACGTACTTGAAAAATTTTAAGTTTCAAGTATGCGGTTTTGAAAGCTTATAAATTACTTTTCATCAACTTTTTTTTGGAAATTTCTTTTGTTTTCAACTATTTATTATATGTTTAATCAATGTTTAAAGTTTCAATTATATTCGTTTTATAGTTTATATTTTACAGTCTTTCAAAGTCACGTACTTGAAACAATTTTAAGTTTCAAGTATGCGGTTTTGAAAGCTTATAAATTATTTTTCATTAACATTTTTTTGTAAATTGCTTTTGTTTTAAACTATTTTTTATATGTTTAATCCATGTTTTAAGTTTCATTTATGTTGGTCTTCTATTTTATGTTTTATGGTCTTTCAAAGTCACGTATTTTATTACTAATTAAGTAATTAGTTATTATATAATTAACGATTAATAAACACTAATTACCAAATTAAAAATTATATACTAATTAATTAGTTATTTCGTAATATAAATATTAATTATATACTAATTAAATAGTTAATTAGTAATAGAATTATTAATTATATAATCTGTAATTAGGTAATTAGTAATTATTAATGTTTTATTATTATGTTCGTATGGTTATATAAATATATATAAATAAAACCTAATTTACCCCCTCCTGAGATTCCACTCTGACCAACAAGTAAAAATAGTATTTTGATTTCAGTACACATAAAACATGTAAACAATAATGTACAATCAATGCATATGTCTGTGGCGAGGAGATTCCGTCCCACATGGTGGTCTGCGAATAGGACGTCCACGTCGAGTGCGCAGTGGAGTCTGATGACCTGGAGAAGGCTGATCCTCGGGCACTGAAACGTGGACTGTCGCATCCTCCATCTGTGTGTCAGTTGGAGGAGCTGTCAACTGCATCTCGTACTGCCATTCAGATCCTTCTCCCACTAGGGTGGTAGAAGGACCTGCCTCCATCGCAGAGGGGAACGAAGCCTGTGATGGAGCTATACCCCAAGACGACGACGGCTCTAGAATCCAAGGCTGGGAAGGATCTGGAACCCAAGATGGAGAGAACTGCGGATATCCTGTCAGGAAAGACGGATCCCATGCCACCTGAGGCACATCCTGAATAGGCTGATCCTGGACTACTAGAGGCCCGACCTCTGCCTGTGGAACAGGCGATGCCTCACGTGCAGCACGACGCTGTCTACGTCGCCGTGGTCGTGGCTCCTCAGCACCAGCAGCAGCTGCAGGATGTTCCTCTGGGGCAGGAACCTCCTGTCTCCGAGCCAGACGCGTGAAGATGCTCTCGGAAAGCGCATGAAAAGATGCCCTCGCCTCCAGCGCTGTAGCATGGACGGCTGCCCGGCTAAAGACCCCCTCCTCCTCTTCATCGCTCATGCGAACAAGCTGCTCTGTGTGACTTCCCTGTAAATAGATTCAAATGGAATTAGAAAATAATTCAATAAACAAAGTAATAGGAATTTATTAACTTACCATCCTCTGCATCTCTATGCCAGCTTGGGTAAGATACAGTATAGATTTTAGTCTATACCAGGGCGCATAGTCAACCTGCTCTGAAAGAGAGAATTGATTTGTAGGAACACCTTGAATACGTAACTCTGCACGTATGTGCTAGCAGTCGATAAAACTCGCATGTACTTGGGACCAGTCATCATCCTGCCTCCCTGTCAGCTTCATCCCATGAAGCTTGTCTGTCTGTCTAGATGGTAATGGAATCGGCTGAGTACGAAAAAATTGGCGCATGACCCTGTCAGGCTGCTGCCACTCAATAATATGAAAGTGAATGAGGGGCACTACAGCCATAGCATCCTCAAGACCAACAGTGCAGTATGCTGGCAACTGGTCCATAATACTCCAGTATGGAAGCCATGAAATCTGAAATGACAAGTGATTTTGTCAAAAAAACACCCAACTAAAAACCAAAATTGATGTTATTATTAAAAATGTTAGACAGTGATAGATTGTATATACATACCTGATCAGGTAAGAGACAGTCCAACTGTAGCCGATATACGCCCAAATGCTGTCTCGGAACCACGTCGAAATTGTGTCGCTGACACCACCTGTAAAATACAACGATAATGACAAATAATGAGAAATTATAGTCAATAACTCATAGTAGAATAAAAAACCAATAGAAATGACTTATCATACCAGCGTCCACGCGGAGCGTCATGCAGCACCTCCATCTCGACCGGTGGACCAGCAAGGTCAGGGCGGAATGATGGGATGCGCTCCCATGCCCACATCTGAATAAGGATGACGCATCCTCCAAGACCTGTACGGTCCCTATGGGATAGTCTGCATAATGATCTGTACGTGTATTCCAAGCAGGCTGATCCCCAACTGTACGTCCCAGCCCGATCAAAGTCCTCTAGTAGGGGTAGATACATCATATGCACGTGCATCCCCGAGTGATCAGTACACATGGTCCCACCAATGAGTCGTAAGATATATGCACGGGCGTAACGCATGACGGTCTGCTCATCATCATCATCCTGTAAATGTGGAATCTGCGACTCCAACCAACGCATAGATATGGACGATCCATCTGTAGCCCTACGGTCGGACAAAATATCAACGCCTAACAAGCGTTGAGCAAGGTCTGGCCAAGCTGCACGAGTGGGTCCAATAACGGGTCTCCCCTGGATAGGAAGACCGAGAAGAACTGCGACATCCTCGAGGGTGATGGTCATCTCCCCCTCAGGCAAGTGGAATGTGTGTGTCTCTGGTCTCCATCTCTCAACGAGGGCAGCAAGTAGGTAATGATCTACAAATGTGAAATCTGATACGGCAAGGCTATAGAAGCCAGCACGGCGCAAGTAAGGTCTAATGGCATGTGGAGGCTCCATGTGATGAAAATGGTGCGCTCGACGCACCTTCACAGATCGATCTGGATGACCCTCTAACACGGCCTGCGAAATATGGGTAGGCTGCTGAGTGAGTAGTATGGTATCATCCATCTGCATATAAACAAAGAAAATGAGTCGTAAGTGTAAAATGTAAATATAACATTAATGGGTTAACTGACATACACATTTCAATATGGGTTAAGTGTTCCGCTTTCGGAGTTTTGAAATAAATTCTATTATTTCATATTCAAAGTTATTTCTTGAAAGCATGAATATTAATATGAAATAAGTTATGTTATCTAAAATATTGAGTCTTGAATTTGGTTACACATATTTTGGGGGAGCTTTGTGATTAACTACTTATGGATTGGATTAAGATAAACCATGTCAATTAGTGATGATGTTTTTAGAATTTATCTATTTGTATGTATTCAATATCTTATGCTAATTATTATGATACTATAAATTTGTTATAGAACAGTTTTCTAAAATATCCTGCATGTTTAGATTGAGGTTTAGGTTGGAGGGTTTAGGGTTAAAATATTTAATATTAACGTCCGGGAAACATGTTAATGGGTTAACTGACATACACATTTCAATATGGGTTAAGTGTTCCGCTTTCGAAGTTTTGAAATAAATTCTATTATTTCATATTCAAAGTTATTTCTTGAAAGCATGAATATTAATATGAAATAAGTTATGTTATCTAAAATATTGAGTCTTGAATTTGGTTACACATATTTTCGGGGAGCTTTGTGATTAACTACTTATGGATTGGATTAAGATAAACCATGTCAATTAGTAATGATGTTTTTAGAATTTATCTAATTGTATGTATTCAATATCTTATGCTAATTATTATGATACTATAAATTTGTTATAGAACAGTTTTCTAAAATATCCTGCATGTTTAGATTGGAGTTTAGGTTGGAGGGTTTAGGGTTAAATTTTTTAATATTAACGTCTGGGAAACATGTTAATGGGTTAACTGACATACACATTTCAATATGGGTTAAGTGTTCCGCTTTCGGAGTTTTGAAATAAATTCTATTATTTCATATTCAAAGTTATTTCTTGAAAGCATGAATATTAATATGAAATAAGTTATGTTATCTAAAATATTGAGTCTTGAATTTGGTTACACATATTTTGGGCGAGCTTTGTGATTAACTACTTATGGATTGGATTAAGATAAACCATGTCAATTAGTAATGATGTTTTTAGAATTTATCTAATTGTATGTATTCAATATCTTATGCTAATTATTATGATACTATAAATTTGTTATAGAACAGTTTTCTAAAAAAGAGATAACAACATTTAGTTTACAATATGGGAATGTCACAATGAAGACAATACATCATTATGAATGAGACTGTGAAGTCGACCCAACAACGTTAGGGCATCGCTTCCGGTTATGACCTTCTTTATGACATATTGTGCATCGCAAACTCTGCCCTTGTTCTTTAGGCCAGTCCATCTCATTACGCATCCTACTCGCCTTTGGTCTCCCACGAGGACGTAACCGATTCATGTCAGGTATCACTATCGGCTGGCCTTCAGGCATTGGGAAATAACGATACTCCCCAATAGGTGTCCATGGTGCAGCATAACAGTTGGCAATGATATCCATCTGGTACACTGGATCAACATATGCTTCCCATGAGATGTTCACAGAGGCACATGCTGCGATGACGTGTGTACATGGAAACCGTAAGGCCTGAAATTTTCCACATTGACATTGCCTTGTTTCCAGTAATACCACCATTTTTTCACCGACGTGATTTGTGATGGGGTCTGAACGCTCTTGAACTTCAAATCGGGAGTCTTCTCTTCGAAATAGACATACGTGATAACCAGAAGCTTCTTCAATATTTTTTCAATCTCTCGTTGAAAGTGTATTCCATATCTTATCCCTTGATGTATTCTGTCTGATGCTAGTTTTTGTCTATCCACAAAGTACTTCACGCATCGATATAATGTCTCCTGAACTAATGCGGTTATAGGTAGCTTGCGAAGTCCTTTGAAGATACCATTGATGCACTCCACAATGTTTGTTGTCATGTGTCCGTACCTCTTTCCCCCGTCGTATGCCAATGTCCATTTCTCTTTTGGAATCCGCATCATATAATCATAAACTTCTTGATTAGCCTGACGAATTTGTTCAAAACGTTCTTCAAATCGTCGTTGGTCCGACTCATATGCTACAAAACGTAGATGATATTTCACGTAAATTGATTTTATATTTATATTGAAACAGTAAAACAGAATGAATAAAATACGTACCAAGCCTCGTGATTGCCTTCTTCATCGGTTCGTTGTGGAATTTCTTATGTACATTGCTAGCAATGTGTCTAATGCAGAACCGATGATGTGCATTTGGGTATCTCCATGTATCAGGATCTGCATTGATTGCCTCATTAATTGCTCGATGACGATCAGATATCAAACAAACTCCCTGAATGTTGGTGAAATGGTTGCTGATACATGCCAGAAACCAACTCCATGATTCATAGTTTTCTTTCTCTACAATGGCAAAGGCAAGCGGAAGAGGTGAACGGTTTCCATCTTGGGTTGCCGCAATCAACAATACGCCCTTGTATTTTCCATACAGAAATGTTCCATCAATCTGAATAAATTGTTTGCAAAAACGAAATGCAGAGATACAAGGAAGGAATGCCCAGAACAACCGATGAAATTGAACACGAGATGGATCAAGTCGATTATCAGGAGACACATGTTTGTTTGTATCCAGATGGAAGACAACTTGGTTATGATGCCTCAGTATGGCTAGCAATTGCGGCAATACTCGATATGAGTCATCCCAATCACCATATACCTTCACAATTGCCTTCTGTTTCGCCATCCATGCCTTATTATAGGAAATCTTATAACTGAATGTCTGTAGAATCCTCTCTTGCACAAGGGATATTGGAACATCTTGGCATGTCCTAATCATCTCAACAACAATAGATGACACAAATTATGCATCCAATGAAGTATGATCTTGTGTGAGACTTGGCTGAACGCAACTATGAGCCGCCTCAATCCTTGAGATTCTCCAACCTCCAAAGGTAATGTCTGGAATAGCCCTTAAGCGAAATCTACAATCATCCCCATACTTCACGCACCGTATAACATATTTACTACGGCATGATTCGTGAACTACATAGTTGAAGTTTCTCTCAATATGAAATCTCTTTAACGTGCTTTTTAAGGCATCTTTACTGGGAAAATTCCTTCCAATATATAAGGTTTTGTCCACCTCACTAAACCTATCTGGTACAACTCCAGGGAACTCAGTTGCCGGTGTGAGAACAGTATTATCGAATTCAGGCACACGTGTCATTGCTTCTGACCAAGATGAAAATAATGGTGGATGATTTATTGACCGAGGTTGATGTACAACAACTGCATTTCTCAAAACCTCCTCTCTATCTTTTGTTGGTCCCTCCTCATCAGCACTGTTGTCGCCATCCGATCCATCATTACGAAACTCCTCATCAGAAGTCGGATTGACATGTATATCCGGAAGATCATTTAGGTTGTCCTCTTATGCTGCATCATTTGGAATAGGCTCAATGTCATGAGGTAGACTGTCTTCAACCACTCTTGTATTTCTACGTCTTTGTACAAGTGGACGTTGTTGTTGTACAGTAGCAACAACAACGTATAACTCCATCATGGTACCATCTAACCGTTGAGAAAATAAATTAACTGCTTGGACCCACTGCGCATCAGCAACCAATGGACAAGCTATATGCCACATTGTTGTTGGAAATTGCAAATGTCTATAGCTCATAGACATTATCTCTTGATCGGGTCCCAAATTTAAGGAAACATGAATTCTCTCTTGAAGGTCACTTATGGTAACACAATCCACTGTACTAACCACCGTAATTGGTTGTGTACTGTAAGAAGCTCCTTGCTCAGTTTGAATAATCTCCCCATAACAGTACACATAGGCATACATGGCTCTCTACGTCAAAAATGTGTTCTTTCATCAAAATTATGATAGTGTAACAAAATATTAACAATTACGTTTGAAGATATGATGTTTATTATAATGTAATTTTATTGCGCCTTTCTATACCATAAACTATGCTACTGATGTTTCACCATATGATATTTATTAGAATGTAATTTTAGAGCGCCTTTTTATTTAGTTTGTTTGTTCTTCTTCATTTCACTTTATATGTTCATTAGTATCGTTAGCTAATCATTATATGAATTCATGTTTTAATCCTATGTTATTTATTAATTATTCTAAAATTAACTAATAATAACTAATCGTTAATTATTCTATTATTCTATAATTAACTAATAATAACTTTAATTTGTTAATTCTTATGTCCTTATTTGATTCTATAACATTATACTTATCATTTATCATTGATAAATATATTGATCATTAGTATCGTTAGCTAATCATTATATGAATTCATGTTTTAATACTATGTTATTTATTAATTATTCTAAAATTAACTAATAACAACTAATCATTAATTATTCTATTATTTTATAATTAACTAATAATAACTTTAATTCGTTAATTCTTATATCCTTATTTCATTCTATAAAATTATATTTATCATTTATCATTGATAAATATACTGATTTGCTTTTTCTTCTCTTAGAAATTTTAGTAGTTTATAAAGAAAATATGAATCATCTTAAGCATATTCCCCGGGAGTGTCAAACCAGGATGCAGCAAGGCCCGTTATCGTGCACCAGTTCCCGTTCGAGTCTAGCTCGAAGCGGTGTTTTCGGGTTTTACCCCTATGTACATCTGTGCCAGAGCCACATCCACTTGTTTGTATCCAGACAGGAATTTAATTGCGTAGATAACCACATAATCTTTAAGCTACCAAAATTTCTAAATACTTAATCTTAAGTTAATCTTAAGTTAATCTATACTACCTAACAGTAATTATTTAAAACTATATATAACTAATTACAAAAACTAAATAACCAAATATTAAGAACTACCTAAACTGCTTAACAAATGAAAGATTTAAAACTAAACAAAATTAAATTAATTAAATAAAAACATTAAATTAAATAAAGAAACATACCTCTAAATGACGCTTCGTAAAAGCTCGCACAGCAAAAAAAAATTTAGAGAGAGAGAGAGCAAATTGGAGAGATAAGTTGCAATGAAGAAGTGAGGAGAGGGGGGGGGGGGGTGGCCGCCCTTTTATAGGGACTTCAGGCAAAGGCGGCATCGCGGAAGCCGCCTTTCGCCTCTGCGTATGGCCAAAGGCGGCTTCCGCGATGCCGCCTTTCGCCTTACCCTGAGGCGAAAGGCGGCCTCCTCCCGGCCGCCTTTGCCATGTCATCGATCCGGGCCAAAGGCGGCGCGGGGGAGCAAAGGCGGCATCGCAGATGCCGCCTTTGTAGCGTATTTTTAAAAAAAAAATTGACCTATGCCGTTTTTCAGAAATTTGTTTTAAGAAAAACGTAAAAAAAAAAATCCGGTCGGGGTGCCACTGGCTCGATAAAGCAGGGACAAGGTGTGGGAGGTGCGGTCGGTGTAGGAGGGGTGCAGGCTGGCTGTAGGTGCTGCAACGGGAGGAGGGAGCTAGCTAGCGCATTCTTGATACAGCAAAGGGGGAGACCGGTGGGGTTCCTTCTCATGCAGACTGTTGGAGACGGAGTGGGGAAGGGGAGCTGAAGGGACCGGGCATTGCGGCCGGCAGGAGGCGGGCGAGGCCGGTGAGAGAGCACTGGCCAGAGGGTGGTGTGCTGACCAGTGCAGGCAGAAATTTCGGGAGTCTAGTGGCTGGGTGCAACACAGGAGTGGTGCGGGTGGTTGATGGTTGGGTCAGTGCAGGAGGTCGGCGACGAAAGAGAAGGATAGGATCTAGGGTGGTGTGGGCTAAGACGCTGGGCAAAAGGAGTAGTGAGAGGTGATGAGGGAGGGTGGCAGCACACGGAGAGAGTGGGAGAGGATAGGAGAGAGTCCACGCTAGGGTTAGAAATAGAGGAAATAGAAAAAAATTAAAAATAAATAAAGATAAGAATAAACGGTAAAAATCAATAGAAATAAAAATAAAAATAATGATGAAAATTAAAACAATATTAATGATATAATGATAAAACTAATAATAGTATTTATCACAAATTTAGTATTAATAATAATAAAAATTATGAAATAATATTATTATCTGATTCTTTTAAATTTTATCTCATTTTGAATTTATCTTATGTCATTCGTTTGAATACTGCAATCGCACGGACCATGCTGTAACTTCTATCTGATTCAGAAGCAGGTGTTTGGGTGCCCAGGCAAGTGTGTGGTTGCCCTGCGTGACTCATAAGAATTTTAATAATGAAGATAACAATAATTATTTCGTTCTTAATAATAATAGCACTCTTAATAATAATAATATTATTAATAGTAATAATAATAATAATAATAATAAAATAATAATAGTAATAATAATGATAATAATAATAATAAAGCCTCATTAATAATAATACTAATAAGAACAATAATAATCATACCGATTAAATATAAATAATTAAAATATTCAGTTCACTTTTAAAATAATAATAAAATCACTAACAATAAAAAAATTTAAATAACACAATAAATTACAAAATTTTCTCATTTTAATTTTGCGAAGACAGGTGGATCGTGCCGATGTCTGGGTGAAGGCGTGTGGGGTTTCCAAAATGCACTCTTCCCATGCACCGAACGACATCAACTTAAAAACGTGCACTTTTTGACAAAACTCAAAATTTTTGTCTAGGACTTAATCTGAACCCCAAAAAAATTTAAAAACCAAAGTAAATAATGAAATAAATTAATTATATAGGTCAAGTGTGACGAATTTCATGGTGGAAATAAAAAAAGTTATAAAAACAAGAAAATTCAAACTTTACAAAGTTATTAGTAAACTAATAGAAACTTTATAAATGGAATGAGTTTTAACCTTATGAAAAGGAAGTCAATAACCTTGAATTAAGGTATCCAAAATTTCAACCAATTTGTCAATATTGTCTTTATTCAGCAGAAATCCCTTGATCACTAAGATTGGGATCAGCTTTGTCTTCTTATCCCCAGAACCCCTCAATCAGCCTGATTGGATCCAGTTATCTTCTTTTCCCTGAAATCCCTTGATCGTAACCTTGATCAAACACTAAAAACAATTTTAAAATATTTTTTAAGGATTTTACAATCCACACACAAAATCCTTAGAACATAAAACTCTCTAAAATGTTATAAATAAAATTGTAATGAGGAGTTACAGTCGAGGAATCTTTATATGGGTTGATTTAATAAAATAATTAGCTTCTAGATCCTCAAATGAACCTTTATTTATATTCCTTACTCTGATGGTCATATTTCCATGATATTTGGATTTGGTTACAATGGACTAAGATGATCTTCAATTGCTAGATCATTAAATACATCTTCATTAGATGGCATTCTGGTAGCACCATTATGATGCTATAACAATGTATTCCGAGCAATATAGATAATTTTGACTCTAATTATATACTTCTTTATTCTAATAGAATAAAAAAACATGTCATTCTGATGGACTAAAAACAATGACACTGATAGACTAAACTTAGTTATACCAATAAACTATATTTCTTCACACCGATGCACCAGATTTAGTTAAACTGATAGACGATATTTTTTTACTCTGATGGACTATTTTCATTCATACTAATAGACTAGTTTTAGTCATACCTATAGACTATTTTTTTCATATTGATGGAATGATCTAAAATTAAACTTATAGACTAGACGTTTTTTTAGTTTTATGGACTATTCTTTTTGTCAATCCAATGGATCAGACTTATATGAAAAGTTTATATTCGTTTAGGTTAAGGATATATTTCTACATTCGGTAGAATAAGATTTTTTCTAAAAAACATTCTAAAAATGGGAAATATAAAGTTATTAAAACATATATTTAAGAGTGTGTTTTGATTTTCAAAATCATGGATAGAAAGGGTAGAAAGTAAACTTTCGACTCAATAATATCCCCCTTTTTAAAATCACAAACCAAAACACTTAAAGAAATATAAAATAGCTTTGAAAAACTTACATCCCCTTTATTTTTTGGAATCACATACCCATTTATCTATATCATATACCCCTTTCATTATGAAACCTTTTATTTAACATACTTTTTCCATAATAATAAGGTAAGATAACTTCTTACAAGAAATATCCTCCTAATTAAAATATTGTCCACAAAATTACTTCTTCCTTAATAACTTATTTAAAGAATTCTCTTCTAAATAATAACATCTCCATTTGAATAATTTATCCACAATTACATCTCCTAAAACTTCTTCCAAAAAATCTCCCGCTATTTGATTTTGAAAAAGAAATATTGAGGTAAAAAGTTCTTAAAATGTTAGTTATAACAATTCTGAGAAAAAATTTATGAAATATAAAATTTCATTCAAAATATAATATAGTAAGAACATTCATCCAACAGATTTTGGGAAACTTTCAATCGAATATGTAAATGGAATATCATTTGAGCTTTCGTTCATTCAAAAAAAATTGAATATGACAACATCAAGAGTTCAAAAAAATGAAATAATTATTTCTTCTATAGCTTTTTCATAATGACTTTAATTTTTTTGAACTCCTCCTAGTTATTCTCAACTTATCGATCCATTTACATTAGATTTGAAAGTATTTCCACCATTATATGAAATATTCAAACTTATTACTTTGAACTTTAAACTTCTTATATGAATAATTTGTTCTTTTTATTCTCATCTTTCAACTTATTAAATTGTTTTTTCAAAAATTGATTCTCAATATTCTCGGCTTTCAACTTTTGAATTTCTTCTTTGAGTAACAATTTTTTATACTTAAGTTCTTCAATTTATTCATCTAAGAATTTCAAAAAACACTTGAAGTGATCAATAAGTTCAAAACACATCAACATCAGAAGACAACATCTGAAAGGAGTCAATAATTTATATTTAAGTCTTCTTAACCATTTTTCTCTATTCATCATGAACACTCATATCTCTTTTAGTATCCTTAAACCATATTATTATTTGTTTAACCCTTTCCCTTTTTTATTTTGAATCAACTTTAAATTATTTTAACTCTATTTCATTCTAGAAAATGGTTTTTTCTAATGGATTCAGAGCTTTTGATTTCTCTGTCACATGTAACCTCTTATGAATGTGTTTACACTGGGATTCAATATTAATAATATGTGTAATTTCATAGACTAACTTCTTCAAAGACTCACTGAATTATGTGAATCGAGATTCTAATCATTTATTGTAATCAGTGTCTGGTGAATCTGTTGAATGGGATGACACATCTAAAACACATCTCCTTAATGGTTCAACACCCACTTCCTTCTTTTATTTCTCTTTCTCAACATTTAAAACTTCCTTAATATCAACATTTCTATTAGAATTTTATTTTTATGATGTTCTTGCATGAGATTATTGATTTTCAAATTACTTTTCTAAACTTTCTTCTTTCTTAGAAACAACAAGATCAATATCCTTTTTAGATTGAGTAGTAAATGAATATTTTCTTTAGAATGCTTTTCTTTCTCTTATTCTTCTTCTTCTTCTAAATCTTATGAAGTTATTTCTTTGGATACTTCTTCTAACTCTACTTCATACTGTCTATAAAATCTTTCCTGAATTATCAAATCATATTTTCTATGCTTCTTTATACTTTTATTAACTTCAACATTAACTTATTCTAAAATAATATTTTCATCCTCCACCAATTTTCTTTTCCCTTTCTCAACAACAATAGGAACTTGAGAAGTACCAATAACTTATTATTCCAAAAGAAAATGATCAATAAGAGTTGGAGGAAGAATTATTTGAAAAACTGGTAGAGTATAAATGGAAATAACTCTTTGACCTTCCTCGTCATTAGTTGTTTGAAATTATCCATGTTCTCTTTCAACACCTTTAATCAAAATTTCAAATTTTGTATCTTCTTGAAGTCTTTTCTTATGTTTTCTTTTCTTCTCTTTAGATTTTATTACTTATTCATTCTTCTATTTATGTGATAAATCCTCAACCATGTCTAAACCAAATTCTAGATATTTAGATTTCTTTTTATCTTTCCTCTTCATCAATTATTCATAGGATTCATCAGTCATGGTTTTGATTTTCTTATTTGGATTTAGCGGTGATGAAATAAATTTTTCTCTTTTCTTATACCTTTTCCTTTAACTATTGAACTTCATCATTGTACTCACTTTTTTCCAATTTATCTGAAAACTTTTTTAACTCCATTAGAAAAACTAGTTTCATTCTCGAAATAATTTCTTCACTTATCAATGAAACCTTTTCCCACATCTCTATATCTTGATTTTTAATCATCATCATAGAAATAAAATTAATTAACATCGTTTTGATAAATAAAGGGAACTGTAGAATCCTCAAATTAATCTAAATTTTCTTTATCTCTTCAACGAATAATAAAATATTCTTAATAATATTTATTTTCCTTATATTAATCATATAATCTATCAAAAATATGTCAAGTACTTTCAATGTATCTTGGACACACTTCCTTAGTATAAGGTAACCCTAAATCCATAATGAAACTACCCTTGTGTCTAGTTTCAAATTAAATAATTTCCTAACTTTATCAAAATGTGGAAAAATTAAAGATTTAGCCTTTAACTTTTCAAAACTCCCTAACTTCTTTGGCATCCTATGATTTACTAGAAAATCTTCTTCATATAATAGAACTTCAACTAGGTCTGATACTTGTTGGATATACAACTTACACTTCTCATTAAAAATATTAAAGGTTATCAATTCCAAATTATCTTCCTTAATAAACTCAAAGGAAGAATAAAATACTTTTACAATAGTTGGGTAGTGAAGATCAAAGTCTTCTTTCTCTAGACACGCCTTCTCTCAACCCTAAAATTTTATTATCTCTTTATGAAAGGAATTGGCCTTTTCATACTATTTTTTCTTGATTAATATTTATTTGAAAACTTCTTTATTTTATATATCTTCCAAATTCAACATCTTGTAGCACTGAAATGACTGATAATTTCTAAATTAGATGATGAATAAATAGATCAGATAGATGTAAAATGAAAGGAATGGGCAGCAAATTAAAAGATAAGAGTCATCAATAATCAAAGAAAACAATGTGGTATGTGGTGACCTACTCGTGTATTTATAAGCTTGGGGTAAATATTTTACTTCCTAAAATCTAATGGATCATATTCAAACTCAAATATGATCTGATTATTGAGAACTTTTCGAGAAATAATTAAAATATATTTTTAAACTCTTAATATGTTTTTATTAAGAAATTTTTATAGGACTAATGAATTTTCTAGAATTTAAAACTTTAATATTTATAAAAATTTAATGTTTATAAATTTTGAATGAAATGTAAATAATAATAGAATAGATAAATATAAATTAAAAAATGAATATTATAAATAACCTTTCATAGTGAAGATATGAATTTTCATATGGAATTCATTCCGGTAAACTGTTCTTCTTGATTTTAGAAAAAATAAAAAATTTGTGAAACCAAAGACTTTGAGAAAAAACTAAAAATTTATAAAAATTCATGTTTTTTAATAAATCAATAATAATTTTGAAAAAAAAAATATTTAATTTGAAAAATTTTAGAAAATTAAAAACTAGTGAGTCCGATAAAATTTTTGAAAACTAAATTTTTAGTGAATTTGAAATTTTTTGGAAAACTAAAGTTTTTAGAAAACCAAAAACATATATACTCCCCATTTTAAAATTAGTTAATTAATGTTAGTATATTTATAAATAATAATTATATATGAATAATCACTTGATAATTATCATTCCTAGCTTCAATTCAGTATACTCAAATCTTTTGGAACTAAGGGGTTTAGTGAAAATATCAGCAATTTGTTCTTACTTTCTAATGAATTGTAAAATTATATGACATTTTTTTGTGTGATCCTGAAGTAAATAGTGTCTTATATCTATGTGATATTCTTGTGAGTGATGTTCTTAGTTTTTATTTAAATCAATGGCACTTGTGTTATCACACAAAATTTGAGTTTTACTAAAACTCATGCCATGGTTTGTGAGTGTGTGTTGTATCCAAAACACTTGAGCACAACAACTTCTAGTTGCCACATATTCATCTTTAGTAATGTAAAGTGTTATTGGGTGTTTTTTCTTCCAATACCAATGCACTAAATCTTCTCCTAAGAAATGACAAGTTATGGAAGTACTTTTCTATCCATTTTACATCCACCAAAGTCAGCATCGAAAATTTTTTAATTAAACATCATTTCTAGAAGAGTAAAATAAAACAAAATCCATATTTCCCTTAAAATAAAAAAAAAATATAGATTTTATATGGGACTCTTGGATTTTTTTTTTTTGATATCTTGCACACAAGCATATAGAAAACATCAAATATTTATGACTAGCTATTAAGTATAATAAACTTCCAATCATTCCTATAAAGATATTTTGATCAATTAGTTTCCCAAATTCATCAATATATAACATATTTTAGGTTCCTATAGGAGTTATTATACTTTTAGTATTTTCATATCCAAATTTATTAAGAAGATATTTTATATACATGTGTTGAGATACAAAAATTCTTTCTGGTTTTGGTGAAATTGTAAATCTTAAAAAATATGTAAGTGCTCCTATCATGCTCATTTAAAACTCATATTTCATAAGATCCAAAAATAAATTTGTTAAATATTTCTAATTTGAACCAAATAAAATGTCATCAATATAAATTTTAAAAATAATGATGTTTTTAGAAACTTATTTTATAAAAAGTGTTGGATTTACATCTCCCCTAACAAAGTTGTTTTGTAATAAGATTTGGGTTAACCTATTATACCAAGCTCTAGGGGATCATTTAAATCTATAAAGTTACTTAGTAAGTTTATAAACATGTTTAATAATTCCTCCCATGAATTTCCATTAATAAACTCACACTTCACATCCATTTTAAATAGGTTGAAATTATGAAATGATACATATGCTAGAAGAATATTAATAGCTTCAAGTATTTATACCAAATAATAAGTTTCTTTATAATATATTCCCACTTGTGGATTATATCTTTGAATAATAATTATAGAATTATTTCTTACTATTATTCCATTTTCATCACAGATATTCAAAAAAACCTATTTTACTCTAATTACAAAAGTATCTTTAGGTTATTCAACCAAATTCCAAACGTGATTACTTTTGAATTTTTTGAGTTCATCTTGAATGGATTTTATAGAATATTCATCACTTATTAATCAGAAGTTTTAGGTTTTAATTGTGATAAAAATTCACAATGGTTAACTTTATTTCTCAAGGAACTTATAGTTATAACAAGTTGATCTACATCACCAATGATATCATCACTATGATGATTCTTAAGAAACAAATGATTCCTTAGGTTTAGAAAATTATTTCTTCAAAAACATGTTGAAATTATTATTGAATTAGAAATTTAGAAATATATTATTTAGTTGTTCAATCATGACAAAAAATTTCTAACATTGGTTTAAAATTGGTTTTAGAAATGACATTTGAAGATGTGAGTTGAGGTTGTTTGAAAACAAAAGGAACAGTTTCATCAAATTTAACATGTACTATTTACTCAACAATACTTTTGTTTTTATTAAAAGATATCTATTCCTTAATTTATTTAGAATAACCTAAAAATATTCCTTCATTGGATTTTGAACCAATATTTCATAAGTTATCTTTAGAGTTTATAATGAATAATTTTCATCCAAAAACGTTTAAGTAAGAAAATTTGGGTTTCCTTCCAGTCCACAACTCATAATGAGTTTTATTAACAAAAGGTCTTATTAAAACTCAATTTATAGTATAACAGGAAGTAGAAACTTATTCATCCTAAAAAAATTAGCAACTGGGTATTCATTCATAATGGTTCTAGTAATCTCTTAAATAATTTTATTTCACCTTTCAACTACACCATTTTTTGTGGAGTTCTAAGTGATAAAAAGTTAAGTGTTATATCTTTTTTACTATAAAAAGTTTCAAAATCATAACTAAAAAATTCTTTACCATGATCACTACAAATAGTTATCAAGGATATATTTTTCTCATTTTTAACTTAGGATACAAAAGTTTTAAAAATAAAAAGGCTTTAGACTTATTTTCTAGAAAATATACTCAAGTATATCTAGTGTAATCATCAATTAAAACATATACATATTATTTTACACTGATAATCTCAATTATTGTAGGACCAAACAAGTCTATGTGCACTAACTTTAAATAAAAAATTTTTGAGATTTCACTAATAGATTTAAAATTTGACCTATGTTTCTTTCTAAATTGACAAGGATTATAAACTTTTGAAGTATCAAACTTAAGTTCTAGAATATCATTAAATAGTTATTTCTTAAATAGTTTAGCTAAAGGTCTAAAATTACAGTGTCTTAATATTCTATACCATAACCAAGATTAATCTTTCATTTCACTATGTCAATATAGATCTTGGATCTTAAGGTCTTCTAAGTTAATAGAGTAAATATTCTCATGTTGATTGGTAGAAAGAATAAATTCCTATTTTGAACTATGGATAGTATATTTATCATTCCTAAATTTCATAATATATCCCTCATCACATAATTGGCTTATTTTAATAAGGTTTTGATTAATACCTACTAAAAATAAAACATTTAAAATTAAATCTTTTCCAGGAAGTACAATATTTCCTATTCTTTTGATTTCTCCTTAATCATTTTCACCAAAGGTAACTTTTTAATCTTTTATTTTTATAATATTCTTGAATAAATCCTCGTCTATAGTCATATTTCTTCAACAACCACTTTCCATGTACCATATGTTTATGTTGGTACATTTCTTATCTTTTTGAAAACAAAAAAGATTAGTTTTTCAAAACCCAAACCTGCTTGGGTCCAGTATTATTAGAAAGTAAAATTTTCAGAATCCATATTTCTCTAAATTTTCTATGTTGATCAAATTTTAATTATTTGGAAAATTAATCCTTATAAAAACCAAAGTATTGAACTTTATTTAAAGATCATTTAATTTTCTAGTGTCCACCACTTTGACATTTTGTGAAAAAATGGGTCACTGTTTAGAACAAATAATTTATTTTGAAAAATAGGTTTTATATTATTAAAACCCATTCTAGATACATCTCTATGAGGTATTATTTTTTTCAAAATCTTATGAAATTCTTATTTTACAATAGTAAACTTTAACAAAATATTTTTCAAAATAGATTTCTTATAATTTAATTTTATAACTAGATTATTATCCTCAAATGAAGTTTTATTTGAATTAAACTTTTCTATATCATTTGAAAAACTAGTGTTTTCAGAATTAGACTTCTCTAGTTCCTTTGAAAGATCATTTTTATAAAAATTAGTTTTATCTAACTCTTTTAAAATATGTGATATTTATAAGTAAGAGCATAAATTATTGAGTTTTATTTTACAAGCTTTTTTTGAGAAACATCATGTTTTTTAGTAATCTTACAATTCTAACTTTCTAGTAATTTTTCAAATCTAGATACCTATTAAAAATTATGTAGTGAATTATTTTCATCAGATGAAAAATAGTATTCATTAGAAGATGTATAATTTTTATTATCATAACAATCAGGATAATTTTCATTTAAATTAATATTAGTTAGAGATTTTGCAATTATCTTTGGAATGAAGTTGTTATTGATCTTCAAAATATCAACATAGAATCAAATGTTATTTTTATCATAACTTCCAATATTAGAATAACTTTTTGATGATATATCCCCAACACTTACACTTCATATATATAAATATTTTCAACTTTTCTTGTTCTTGTTCTTATAGTGTTTATTATAATTTCTTTTAAAAAAATCCCTTGTTTTATTTTCTTTTCAACTTTGAACAATATAGTTTTATATTATAGATTTCTTACATTAATAAAAAATGACTTATAAAGAATCATTTTAATCACTTATTTCCTTGTTATTCTTCTTATACCTATATTATAAATCCTTATTTTTAACTATCTTGTTCATTCTCTTCACAAGATTAGCTAATTCATTTCCAAATTATTCTGAAGAACTGCTATCAGATTCAACTATAACTTTATTCTTCTTAAAAGAATTTGAAACTTTATCTACTAAATGAAATTTATTATAAATATTATAAGTTATAACAAAATAAAATATTTCATTATTCTTATTCATATTTTCATCATATCTTTTCAATATTCCCACATATTTCAAAATATTTCCAATCAAATCATCCAAAGTCATATGTGTAATTCTTCTCATATCATCTAAAGAAGTCCTATTATACTCCCATTATCAAAGAATTGTTTCTATTATCTTTTCAACTACGATCTCATCTATAATTATTTATCTTCAAGTGATTGTTAACAATTTATAATTTTCATGAATCTCTGAGGCAAGTTCATAATAAATTCACTGGATAGAAAATAAAATGCTTGATAATTAGAACAAATCATAGCTCTTCCAGTTTCAATAAATTTTGAAGTTATAAAGTGTGTAACATCCAACTTCTTCAAAATAATATTAGTGTCTTCACAAGACTAATTATAACTATATATTTTTCTAGTCAAAGAACATAACATAGTAATCCTTAATCTATAATTCTACAAATATTCTTGCTTCTCTTGAATTATAAAATAAGAAACTTCCATCTCAGGAATCTTGTAGTTACCAGTAAACATAACGTAATTATAAACTCTAGAATTTATAACAAACATCTTCATTTTGTCTCTACAATACTCATAATAAGTTTCATAAAATATTGGTGGTCTACTAGGATTTATATTTTAAAGAGTACTAATTTTTAAACCTTTCAACTTATAAAAAAATTCTTTCTATAATTTACATGTTAGTGTAATAAACATTTATAAACAAATAGATTATAATAAAGGAAACAAAAAATCTATAAACTTTTAGTATATAAGAGAAGTAAAAAAACAATTAAATAAATTGAACATTCTCTAATACTAATTTTTGGATTGTAAGAGTTTAAAATGGCTACAAAAAGGAGTGTGAATTGTAGTTTAAAAAATTTAAACTACTTAAAACCCAAACTGATTTATTACGTTTATCAGATTGAGTATGTGTCCTATTATTAGAGTAAATTGTATCAAACTTAGAGTGTGTCTAATAAATTAGAGTAAATAAAATTTTACTAAAATAAAATTTCTTAAAAAATTGCACAGTGGAAATAAAAACTTCTTGTAAAAAAAGAAAATAAAAACTTTATAAAGTTCTTTAGTAAACTAATAGAAATTTTATAAAGGTAATGAGTAAACTTTAACATTTAGTGAAAATTAATTCAATAACTTTGACTTAATATATCCATATTTTAAACCAAACTTCCAAAAAAACTATACACATTTTTACCATGATTACTCTTCATAATTACCATAAATGAAACTAAAATAATTACTAAATTTGAACTTCAAAATTAAAAATTTGGAAAAAAAATTAAATATTAAGTTTTCATAAGTGGAAGAAATAACTTTTAATAAAATTATTCAAAATTCAATAAAAAATAGTTTTTTAGAAAATTATATTTTTAACAATAAAAAGAACTTATGGTGAAATAAAATATAATATTTATTCCCACGGAATTATTTATATCATGTTCAATCAAATGGATATTATAATAATTTAAAATAATATTGAACGTTTAAATTACTTGAGTTAATGAAAAGAAATGACATTTTTTCAAAAAATGGCATTTTTTCACTATTCGTTAAAAAATAAATCTTTTCATAAATATACTAAAAATTCACCATAATATATATTTGATATGGTGATTTAAAAAATTAATTCCATTTTATCATATTAAATTTATAAAATTTAGAAATTTAACTTTTAAATAAAATAATCTAATTCATGGAAAACATTGTAGTTCGAATAAAACCGTTTATTTTTCAATTCAAAAATAAATTAAAATTATTATAGTGTGTATGAAACTATAAAATATAATCGTGGATATTAATCAGACATGAAATTGATTTATTATTAACATTAACTAGGTTTTCACATTCTTCCCCACTTAAAGAAATTACTTCCTTACAATTTTATTCTTCATTTAAAAAGGTCAAGATATTTTTCCCTCATAACCTTTTTATATACCCATGTTACTTCCTCTATATTATGGTTCATAAAAAAAAGATAATGTGGGTAATCTTAATCTATAACACATAATCTCTATTATCTATAATCTACATTGTCTTCTCCTCATAAGAATTATTCTCTTCCAACTAAACTACTTTAGGTACCGAAACATGAGATGTATCAAGTATATATTTCCTTAACAATGAAATGTCAAACACATCATGTACTTGAGATAAAATCATAGAAAAATATAAACAATAAGAAATTGATCCCAGCTTTTATAGAATTTCATATGGACCAATAAACCATGGGTTGTGCTTTACTTTTTTTATGAAATGCATAACACCTTTCCAAGAAGAAATCTTAAGAAATACATGATCGTCTACCTCAAATGATAGGTCTTTCCTCCTATTATCTGCATAACTCTCCTACCTACTCTGATATTTTCTCATGTGATATTGAGTCATCTTTTTCTTATCAACCATTTTTTATACCTTTTCTCATCCCAAAAATTTCTTTTATCAACTTCATCTCAACATGTTGGAGTCTAACATGACTTTCCATATAATACTTCAAATGGTACCATCAATATATTGGAATAAATATTATTATTATAAGAAAATTCCACAAAATAAATATGATGATCCCTACTTCCTAAGTAGTATAGAGAGAAATCCCAAAGTATATCTTCCAAATTTTTAAATTTTCACTCCGACTATCCATCAGATTGAGGGTGAAAATATTTACTTAAATTTAATTAAATACCAAATGAATTTAGTAGTCCTTTCCAGAAATTTTATGTAAATACAGGATCATGGTAATATATGATAGAGATATGGACTCCATGTAATTTGACTAACTATTTAAGATAAATTCTATCAATTTTATTCAAATACATAGTATCTTTAATAGACAGAAAATGTGTAGATTTTTTCAAGAAATCAAAAATAACCCAAATCACATTATTACCTCCCAATATATTTGGTAATATTAGAAAACAATCCATGGATATATTTTTTACATTCCATTCAGGCTCTGTAAAGGGATAAAGAATACCCTTCGGTAGTTATCATTCATATTTGAACTATTTACAAGACAAAAATTTCATGGTAAAATTAACAATATCATTCTTTATTCCTTCTTGAAAATAATATTCTTGAAGGTCTATGTACATCTTAGTACTATCTTAATGAATAGAAAATGGATATTTATGAGCTTCACTTGACAATTCCTTCTTCAACTAGGGATCACATGGAACACACTACCTCTTTCTAAATCTTATAAAACTTTCTTTTCAAAATTAAATTTAGGAAACTTTCCCTTATTAACCTACTCTACTCTTTCATGAAATCCTTAATCTTCCTTTTGAGAATGGTTACTTCTGTTTAATAAGGATAACTACACTAACAGATGAACTAAAAGAGAATAAGTTTCTATATGCATATATTTTATGCCAACATTCATTAAATAATTAACCAAAGGATCATGTTACAAATGTATCATAGCTAATGATGTATTATCTTTTCATATCAAGGAATCATTTACCTTATTTACTTTACCTATATGATAGTGAATTATAAAATCATAATCCCTTATCAGTTACAACCATATTGTCTTCCTCATGTTAAAATATTTTTGAGTGAATATATAATTTAAAATTTTATGTTCAGTATCTATTTCACAATTTACACCATATAAAATATGTCACTGTATTTTTAAAGAAAAACCTATTATAGACGATTCAAGATAATGAGTGGGGTAATTTTGTTCATGGATTTTCATTTAGCATGATGCATATGCAATTATAAGATCATCTTTCATCAAGGAACAACCAATTCCCTTCAAAGAAGAATCAATATAGATAACAGAGTCATCATTTCTAGATAGAAAGGCCAACACTAGAGAATTAACAAATCATCATTTTAATTCATGAAATCATTCATCATATTACTTTATGTAGATGAATTTAGCTTCTTGAGTTAACTTAGTTATGAATCTAGATAACCAAGTACTGTTTTCAATAAACCATTTGTAGTAACATGATGATCCAAGAAAAAATAGAATCATAGTGACATTTTTAGGTCTTGGACACTCTTCCACCGCCTTAGTTTTAGAAAGATTAACAATTATTTCATCTTTAGAGACAATATATCCAAGAAATAAATTTTATGTAACCAAAATTCACATTTACTAAATTTTACATACAACATTTTTTTATTTAAAGTATTCATATTAATCCTTATATGTATTTAACTTTTCACATAACTTTTATAATAAACCATAATATCATCAGTAAACACAGCAGAAAATTTATCTAAATACTCACAGAAAACTCTATTCATAATATTTATGAATATTGTGGATGCATTAGTCAAACAAAAGGGCATAACCATAAACTCATAATTCACATGCCTGGTAAAAAACGGTGTCTTTAAAATGTATTCCTTTTTCATATTCAGCTTATGATATCTGGACCTAAGATCAATTTTTGGAAAATAATGTGCTCCCTAAAACTGATCAAATAAGTCACCTATATGAGGAAATTGATACTTATTCGTAAAATTAATGTTATTAAGTACTCCATAATAAATTTAAAGCCTCATTAAACCAACCATATTTAAAAAAAAATAGGATAACCCCAAGGTGAAGTGATAGGATGAATAAATCCCATTTCAAATAACTCTTGTTACTACATTTTCAATTCCAGAAACTCTTATGTCTTAAAAATGTTCAAAAGATTAGGTTTGGAAAAGTTGAAGAGTAAAAGAGTTGTGCACCAGTTTTTGAATTCAATTGTGAAATATTCATAAGGTATCATTGAATATATCATAGTTAAAGTGGAAAAAATCTACTTCCTGTAGGACTTCTTTGTTCTAGACATGGATGAATGGATGATTGTTCCCATCATGGGGGACCATTTTTTGACATTAGAAGAGCATTTATAGACATGTAAAGAAGAGAAATGTGCCTAAGAGTTAGAATTGTAATGTGAGTGTCAATATTTACCAAGATATGAATAATTACGATGTGGAATACAATGATCTAGAAGAGAATAGCATGCATGAAACTGAGAATGTTGTTGTGGTTGAATAAAAGAAGGATTTATCTAATCTTTTTCAAAATAAAATATAGATTAAATATGATAAAAAGAAAAAAGGAAAGATTCAAGATAAAATTTATGACACTAAAGGAGCAGCTGACACCACCAAGTTTGAATTAGTCCAGCAAGTATAGATGGTACATGAGTTACCCTTTAGGTTTTTATGATTAAAAAAATGGTGGATTGGCCCGATGGAGGCTGAGTAAGTGATACCCACAGGAAGATTAAAGTTATATTAAAAGGGAGGAAAAGGGACTGCCTATATATAGAATTCATAGTTAAGGTCATTAGTGGATCCAAACTAGGTACAATTATTCCAAACCCCCATTACTTGAGCTAATAAGAGGTAATTTTGAGCCAATGGTGTTGAATAAAATCACTTCTGGGAGCCAACCCAAGTTTTTTTAGTATTTTTTTTCCTTTTTTTTTGTAATAAAAACTCTTCCAAATATTATTAAATTTTATTTAAAAAGGGAATGCACTTTCACATGTGTGTTTTTTTATTTTTGGGACTAAACGAGGGAACAAGTAAACAGCGGAAAGGAAACAAAGTGGCATCCGCAAGCCAAAGTACAACATTAAAAAAGGGGTGTATGAGTTCTAATTTTAGTATTTTCTATTACTATATAATATTTATGCTTAATAATTTTTAATTTAAAAATATATTCCCCACACTTTGAATTATTCTTGATTTTTTTATCAAGGAGATAAAAATTTATTAGGATAATCATCATGTAGTGTTTTTAAATTTTTTTGTTATTAAATTAATTGAGGGAAAGGGGGGAATAAATTAGTAAAATAAATATGGGGATTTTGATTTAACAAATCATGATTTGTAGAAACTGATTAATTTTCATAAATGAAATTTCTATAATATTTTCTATTCCTTATAAATATGAAATTCTTATGAATTAATTTTAATATAAGTATGCATTTCCATAACTGATTGTCTAGATTACAAGCTCACATTCCTGATAAATTCTCTAATCCTAATATTTCCATTGTTTATTATGTATATTTCTTGAAACTCGATCATGCTTTCTTCTAAAACTTGGTCTGTATCTTGTTGAAGCTATGATTGTACATATTCACTTTTAATATGATTGAGGAATATTTTTTATTAATACCTTATCCTGAGATTCAAATTTACATTAATCCTTCTTAAGACCATAGAATCTATGAATAGAATTTTAAGGTAATATCCACATTATAATCTTGTTTTATCCTCTCGTACCCTAATCTATGTATTTTCATTGATTATTAAAAAATGACTATGGGGGAGACGATTCCATGGTGGAAGGTATATGCATACTTAATTGGATAATTATGGGGGGTTTAAGGGATTATGGGAAAAGGTTCATGATTATTCATTTATTATACTTCATTACACACCCTATTGAAAAAAAACATTAAAAATAAATCATAAAATGGTTTGTGTCTTAGAGGATCAAAAATCAAAATTTTATTAACTAGTGATTTTTATCATTTGGTGTTAGGTGGTGGATGTGAGACTTGTACAAACTCAACTTTTGAGAAAAAATTATAAAATAATACAAGATGGTTCATAATTAATTATACTTTATTTCTTTATGAGCCTGATTTGAGTTTTGGATAAAGGGGAGATGTAAATTATAATGGGATAAATTTTAACTGATATTTTATTGATTATCAAGAAAAATGATTTAGAGTTTAACCTGATTTTTTATATTTATTCATTTTCACATAATTACCTACCAATCCTAAATCCCCGTGGTCATTTAAACCTAATGTTGAATCCATCATGATTAATTCTAATATTTTTATCTATGGTGTGGATAAAGTATATTCATTTCAATATTATGGTAAGGATAATGATTTGAGGTATGATTAGAACTCCATTTACATTTGTACCTTTAGTGATGAGAGAAAAAAGTCAAAGCTAGGTACATTTTGAATGGTATGAACATTGATTATAAATTGAGAAATATGAATTTAAGAAAGTAAAGGAATGGTTAAGTCAAAAATAGAAAAATTAATATACATTATTGACTTGTTTCTTTTAAAATTGGGGAGTTAATGAAATTTTCTTATGTGATGCTTAAATATTTAATTCCCTTTTTTATCACTTAATTCTATTGAAATTGATATTTGAATCATGGTAGAATGAGCATTTTTTATAATTTTTTGATATTTCATTATTGAGGACAAGAATGAGTTTAAGTCTGGGGGATATTATTAGTGCATTTCATGCATAATTTTTTTAATATAAAAATTATTATTTTTTGTAATTTAATTGATTATTCTTTCCTAGTTATTTATTGTTTTATTTATATTATTTTAAGATACAATAGAAGTTTTAATCTGATAAAAATAATTCATGATGATCAATATTCACATCGTGAGAACATAATTCACAATGTGAGATATTCAGAGAAATAATTAATGGCTTAAAGAGGATTTTGGAGGAAAAAGATGAAAACAGATCTGGGCAGAATGATTCATGGTTTGACAATATCATTCATGCCATGAGATACCATAATCTCATTACCTAATACACTATTTGAATCAAGGACATGAATAAATCAAAGGGGGGAATAGCATGATTTTTCATATCATGACATCATATGTCACGTCGTGAAATTGGATGACTTAAAATCAAACTCCAGATTTTTTGAAATATTTGATCGAGGCTAGTATATAATGGTCTTGTAACCCCTATGGTTTACTTATAAAAGTTCATTGAATGGTTTTTTTGAATTTTTGATACACATGGGTGCCTTTTCATCTATAAATACAATTCTAGGGGGAGCTACAAAGGTATTCTAGAACAGATCCTAGCCCTAATTACAAAGTGTAATGCTTCTATAAAGTCTTCTTCTAGGATAGTCTGTCATTCCTTTAAAAAATCTCTATTTTTTCACCCTCTCATGACTAGAATGAGGGGGTAATTATCAATTTTTATTGGGTTATATAAACAAAAGGGTAGTATGTGAGTGAATTATCTTTCCATTATTTTTTAATTTTTGGGTTGTTGGATTCATGTTTTATTCTTTAATATTTATCTTTTTTTATGAACATTGAAAAGATGAATAAGAATGTATAAATTATCACATAAACTAAACATCTTGATCTCTTCATAACCATTGTATAATTTGGGATGATTATGTTTAAAAATAGTATCTAGAAAATTCATTCGTAAATAAACCTATGTAATTGACCATATGAAAAGGGGAATTTTTTTGTTAATAAGGGAATACCAAGACCAAGTAATTATATTCATCTCAACTCCAAAAAAAATATGAAAAATAATTAAATTATAAATTAAACTATATGTGAACCTAGAATTTTAAAAATTAGGAATGTTTTCTCCAACTGATTTAACACCAATATCTTTCTCCACTCTCATTCTTAAATAATCTCATTCGATAAATCTTTGAAAATTACTAAAATATATTTTCATCTTCATGTGGTTTTAACCTCACACTCACCACTTAATACACCCAATTAGTTAAGCCTCAATTTTTTGAGTTTTTATACATTATTAAAATTGATTTTCCCTATAGGAATTCTGAAAAAAGATTCAACTCCCAATTTTGTGACATCTTTGACTGGGGACCGTATATAATGTTTTAGTAACACCTACATTTGAATTGGAAAAATTCATTAAATGGTTTTATGTAATTTATGATGCTTATGGGGTTCCTTTTATCCTCTAAATAGAAGGTCACAGGGGATATCCAAAGGCATTCTAGAACAGAGCTTATACCTAATTAAAAAGTGTTGTGCTTATATAGAGTCTTCCTCCAGGTTACTCTGTCATTCCTTTAAAATTTATTTTATATATTTTTTCACCCTCTCATGAATATCATGATGTGGTAATTCCCAATTTATTTTGGATGATGTAAACGAAGGGGGTGTGTGAGTGAATTATTTTTACATACTTTGTTCATGTTTGGGTTATTACATTCATGTTTTATCCTTCCAATCCTTCTCTTTTTCATTTCATAACCATTGATAATGTTAATAGGAAAGTATAAATTATTTCATCAATTGATCATCCTGAGTTTCTCATGGCCATTGTATAATTTGGGATGATCGTGTTTCAAAATGGTATCAAGATAATTAATTCATTAATAAACCTAATAAATTAACCATATGAAAAGGGGGATTTCTTTATTAAGAATGGGATACTAAGAATAAGAAATAATATTCATCTCAACAGCATTGGTAAGTATTAAAAATCAATTTAACTTATAAATTAAATAACACACAAACTAAGAATTTACAAAACATGTCACATTTTCTCCAATTGATTTAAAACCAATCTCTTTATCTACTCTCATTATTAAACAATCTCATTCAATAAATCATTTCAAATTACTAAAATAAAATTTAACCATCTCGTGGGTTATAACTCAAACACTATTCTTACTACACCCAATTATTTAAGTTATGATATTTTGATTTTTTTTAATTATCAAATTTTATTTTCCCTGTAGGAAACAATGACTCCCTATGAGTGATAAATCATAATTATCATGTTAACTATGTTCATTTAAAACCTAGTTCCCAAGATTACTAATAAAATTTCTCTGATATAAATTAAAAAAAACCAAATCTAGTAAACCAAAGTTTTTATTTACTTTATTATATTGTTACAAGATACAAGGGATCACGCCAAGCAGGATCAATAATTTTAGTAGTCTTGGAAAACTAGATATGTACATAATATCATATTAAATTATAAATATAAAAACATAGAATAAAAAACATTATTTAATACTTGATATAATTCATAATATCCTTCTTCATGTCCTATGGAAAGTAAAACAAATCAAGGCTGAGATAATATTCTCAATAAGGGTTATGTGTAGTGGAAGTTATCATGAGTAAATAAGGCATAATCAATATGGAAAAGTGGATAATCAAAACACATGTAATTCAATCAAAAACTTGAGTTCAATGAAAATACATGGATAACATCAACATATAAAACCCATGGATAATGAAAAATGAATTCTTATTAAATTAAATGAATAATTCTGGATATTCATGATTAAGGCCTCTTAACCAAGACATCATGAATCTTACCATAAATTCCTCTCAACCAAGACATAATTCTTAATAAAATGGTAGGTGTAAAATAGATACCCATATAATATGTAATTTCTATTGTTTTGTATCATGAGACTTATAGATTCCTAGAGGGGCTATCTATAATCAAGCCCCACTTGTTACTTTCATGTCCTATATATTCCTCATATTTTAAATGATCAATACAATTCATTCTCAAAATGCATTATAAGTCAACAATTATCCATATTGAATCAATAATACGGAAAATAAATATTTCATCATCATAACCATAAACCATCTAGATAAATAATAAATATGGTTTCATTGGACCACATCCCCAATAAAATCAATGTGTGTTATCATAGATGATAATACCTTTAAAATGCCACTATAAAATTTCTTGAGAAAAATACCATTTTCATTTTTAAAATCACTTATTTAAAATATAAAAAATATCTATAATATTAGGAAAAACATTTTATTTGAAAATAACCATGGAAAAATGTAAATTTATCTTCAAATAAAATAGTATTCATAACTGTAATAAAATTTTTCTTTGTGTTGCATAGTAAAATAAATATTTTTTTCATACCTTTGGTAAAGTACCACATTCAGAAAATGATAGGAAAATAAATTTTTAAAAAAATTATATAAACTAAAACAAGGGTAAAAATGAATTTAATAAATATTTTTAGAATATTTAAAACATTATTTAAAAAAATGAATAAAAATATGGACATGGAAGAAAATTATTTGGATGGGAAACATAAAAACAAGATTTTTAAAAGAAAGTCCCTTACATGTAACTTACCTATTGATTTTTTATCCAAAAAAATGAAATGGAAAATAAACATTTAAAACAAAAACATGACCATAGTAAAAGAAAATATATGGGGTTTAATAAATTATTATCATGTAATTTTCCTAAAGGAAATATGAACATAAACAAACTTGAAATAAAATGAGATTGTAACAGAAATCATTTACCTCAATTTTGACTTTCCTTGTAAATTATTTTAACCTCATGTATAATAAATTTAAATTTATTATAATTATATAAAATAGCCATATGCAGACATATAATATAATATAATACCCACTTATAACATTCATGAACCCTTTTATTAATAATTTATTATTAAAATCATTGTTTTTTAGTGTTAATTGTTTCATTTTTCAAGTAAGTTCTGGTTCGGTGGTTTTGATCCTTGAATATTAATCATAGTTACATAATATATAGAATTTAAATAATTATATAAATATCATATATATTCATTATATACATATTTATAATTAACCATCAATTATGGACATGAAAAATGAATCGCATCGCTTCGTGGAGGTGGTAGTCCACACATACGCCCGAGCGACGTTATAATTTTTATAATGGGTAGAAGAGTAAGAGGATAAATGATGTATTAAATTTTAAGAATCATAATTATATTATAAATATCATATATAAACATCATTATAATCATAATAATCATCCATTAATGGTGATGATGAAAAAAAAAATACTCGATTAACAGTTATACCTTTTCTTTGGACAACATCCTTTGGCTTACACCTTAAATCTGATAAGTTTGATATTTTGATCAAAACAAAACCTCTAGATCATGTGTAGGTATGTTATTAATGAATTTGGGTAGGTATTTTCCAATATAGTATGATCTTTTTAAGTGTTTAGAATAAGAGATAAGTGGTGTCTTTCTATAAGTGAGGGTGAGGACACACTTAGACTAATTAAAATGATTAAAATATATTAATGTTTTACTCAATAAAAATGGATAAAAATGAATAATATAATAATTTTATGATGTTATGGTTGAAAAAAAACCAAAACATGGGTTTTAATAAAGTTTTTTTTTATCTTTATGCCTTATCCCTTTATTTTTAACCCTTTTACCCCATTTTACCCTTAACCGATGTGATAAATATTTTCCATGGTTATTATTCATTATAAAAAAATTAAGTTGACCTTATTACCTAATGTTAATTATTTTTATTCCAAATATTTAATCCACTTTACATTATTAAACTCGTATAATTTATATAAATTAATTTTATTATAAGTTCTCAAAACGCAACGAAAAGTGCTTTTAGAAAATTATTTATTTTAAACATAAAAATGATTTTATAGAAAAATAAAGTATAATTTTGATTCCATTAGAATTAATTGGATTATATTAAATTAAAAGATAATTATTTTTCTTTAAAACCAAACCAAAATCTAAAGGTTCCTTTTAAATACTTTATTAAAAAGGAACAAAAACAGTTTTTATTTGTACAAAAACATTACTTAGATTTAAAAAATGTTAAGAATATATTTATAAGTTAAAATTTATATTTTTTATATGAATTATATTAATTATTAAATATAAATTATTTATATATAAAAATTCATAAACATTCAAGTAATTATTATATCATTATAATTTCATAAAAGTGATAGTTTTGTAAAATCGGTATTTTTCACTATTCACCTAAAAATAAACTATTTCTGAAAAATATCAAAAATTAATACTAAGATAATTTTGACATAATGAATTAAAAAATGAAATTAATTTCATAAAATTAAATTTATAAAAATTTATAATTTAGGTTTTAAACACATTATTGAATAAAGTTATGTGCATTATGTCACTATTTCTTAAGAAAGAAAATCTCACTTACTATAATTGAATCTTGGGAATTACACTAACCAAATTGGGTGAAAATTTTAACAAAACTTTCAGATTGATTAATATTAAAGATAAAGGTGGATAAGGATGTCATAGTAACTAAATTTTATATTTAACCAATCTTAACTAGGAAGGAAGAAGTATATGGATGATAATACAGAATCACCCCACTATTAATGTGGTGAAGATCCCATGTAAATCCTTCACCACGTGTATTGGTCATCACCACTAGAGGATCTAAATTATTTCAAAATTAAGATGAATAAATGGATGGATTATTCCTTTAAATATAGGTTTAGTCATGCATTCTAGGTGTTCCCATATGGTGGTAACGTTTTTACCATATTTCAATACATTTTATTTTTAATAAAATTTAGTGTTTCTTTTCTCGTTAATATGAACTTAAACCTTCATGATCATGGATATATAACTTGATGGTTACTCCTAGTAAGGTTATATGATTATTCTAAGTCCTTGTATAGTATAATTCACTATCTTTTTCAAACTCTATGAATTTAAATAGTTACATGAGTGATAGGTTGGTAAAAGTGTCTCTCATTCTTATTTATTATTATTTTTTTCTCCCATTGTTATAACTTATTTTTCCAACCATTATTCTATTCACTAGTATACTATGAATCTAGTGGGTTGAAAGCTTAATTGGTGTGATTTCATACCTATGATCTAATTATTATATGATTGATAAAACACAATTTTATTGACTATTTTAGTAATAATAAATGATATAATTTCCTCACATTGTGCTAAAAATGTTCAATTATGAAATATTTGGGATTAGATCATTTGTTTGAAAATTTGATGAAAATTCTAGTTTTATTCTTTTAAAATTTATCGTATTATTTCAAACATAAATATTTTTCTATAAATTATTTTAACTTTAAATTTTCTAATCATGTTCGTAACTATATGTTATACACCTTTCATTTAGGGAGTCAGAGTTGGATCGTGCATTTGAGTGGAGTAAATGGACCATGAAGACAAAGATGTGCTGAACAATCCAGATTGGACATCACTTCACCATTTGGGTCATATCTTCTTCATCCAGACTTGGATTGGGACCAAATTTTAAGGAATTATTAGGTCCATGATTACTCACAAATAATTTTTCTATAAGGACAGACAATTCACGCGTTTTGGAGGTCAACTATGCGTTAAAAGTGGGATTAAACAATTTGATCGAATTTCCCTTTCACATTTAAAAATGTTTTGTAACCCTAGCCTTCCCAAATTCTATTTAAAGGATATTTTCACTCTTTGGGTGGGATTTTAGAGGATTTTGGAAGGTGTTTCCAAAAGGGTGGCTCTTGGGAAAACCTCACAACCCTTGAAAGAAGTAAGGCCTTGTGCAAAGATCTCTTCCAAGAAGGCTTTCCTCTCCCACCTCCATGTTGTTTTTATTTTTTTTATGATTGTAACGTGAATTTTCTTCAATAAATATTCTGTATTATTATCTTTTAATATTTAAATTTTTATTCTTATTCTGGAATCTAGGAGTGGAGATGAGATTGGGTGTTCCCCAATCAATCCATTGCTTATGCAAAACGTCTCCATGATGAAAACTCCGCCCATGGAAGAGTGATTTCTTTCATAGTTAATCTAATACCTACTCTCTTAATTTATTTATTTTGAATCCATAAACATAATTCAATTCCTAAATTATGATCAATTAATTGAGTTTTAATTTCTAAGTTACTTGATCGACTTGCACTTGATTGCGTGGTCGGGATTGTGTAAATCATGTGAGTGAAGCCTCAATCGAAAAATCTAATCAACTTGGGATAGAATTGTAGGGTTAAATTATCATTAAAAACTCAATTAATTCTCCACTCTAGGGAGGATATGCTTCCCTAATTATACACTGACCATAAGTTGGCTTTTTTATCACAATCAAGGTAGGGTGCTGCGATTGGATGTCCCAAAGTTAACCTAGGGATCATTCTTTTTTCAATATTTGTGGTCTTGTTAATTTCTATAGGGTTTAGGGGTTGAAAAGAATATGGGATCATAATTTAATGAATTATAATCATATGGGATAATTATAAATGAATGGTGAAGGGGTATATTAGATCAACTATGTCTTCTCATATAAGTGTTTTTAAAGAAACTGTATCTTTGATTGTTCTTGTTTGTTGTTTAGTTTATTGTCTGAAATTCACAAAAAACAACCCCCCCATCTTGTGTTTTATTTGTTTTCACTTATTTCCTTTTTTTTCTGTTTTCTTCAAGCCTATTAAAGGTTGTTTAATTATCTTCCTCCTTTAGAGAATGACCTAGGACATCCATTGTGCTGCACTTAGTTAAATCACAAACATTTTTGAGAGCATGTGTGACAACGCTCATCAAATTGGAATCATTTCTAGGGAGGAAAGTTTGTTATTAAACCAATTTTAGGAAAGTTATTTATTATTATTTGTTATTTTGTGTCTTTTCTTTGCCTCCCTTTTCTTTTTAGTTCTTTCTTCTCCACATTTTTTAAAACTATCATTTGAAACTTCATTTAATGGTATTGGTGTCCACTGATTTTTTTTTCTCTATTTTTTATGATTTATGACACGATCCCATCATAAGGATCTCCTTAATCTAGACTCTGAGATTGAGTACATACTTAGGGCTTGAAATAGACAATCTTGGTCTATGGGAAGTGTCAACATTTACCCAACTGGGGAATTCCTCCACTCTAGGAATTTTGAAATTGGAAACTCTTCTAAAACAAATATTAAACTAAATATAATGGCGAAAAAAAACAATGAACACAATAGGAATATTTTAGATTTGGCTTCACCTGATATTAATTATCAACCTACATGCATTGCATATCCAACTCTCGAATCAGACTTTCAACTAATATCTAGGTTAATTCACCTTATTCAAAAATTTCATGGATTATCTGGTGAGGATCTAAACAAACATTTAAAAGAATTTAATGTGTTATTATCAACAATGAAATAAATAAATGTCTCTAAAGATTAAATAAAACTTAGAGAATTCACATTCTCACTTGATGGAACTGCTAAGGATTGGATATATTATTTCCAACCTAAATATGTAACATGTTGGAATGATTTGAAATGTATTTTCTTGTAGAGATGTTTTCCAGTATCAAGGACCACTTCTATTCAAAAGGATATCTCAAGGATCAAGCAGGCACATGGGGAGTTAATGTATGAGTATTGGGAGAGATTCAAGAAGTTGTGTGCAAGCTGCTTGTATCATCAAATCAGAGAGCAACTCCTCATCCAGTATTTCTATAAAGGACTCACACCTATAGACAGAAGCATGGTGTATTTCTTGGTTGTAGGGGAATTGGTTAACAAAACACCAATAGTCGCATGTGAGCTGATTGACAAGATGGCATAAAACTCCAAACAATTTGGCGATCGAGGTACCCCACATGTTAGAAGGTACATCATGTAAGTACATCTTCTCTTGAAAGTCATTTTATTGATACTAAGTTTGAATAATTGAAAACTATGGTGAGATATATTACTTTGACACAAAAGACATCCCAACCCCCTCCTTCAAGGCCTTGTGGCATTTTCACTATGAAAATTCACCCAACTAACTGTTTCCCCCAACTATAAGAAATAGAAGATTGTGTAGCAGTGTTTCCTGGGAGACCATATTAGCAGCAACAACAACCATATCCCCAAAAGAAGTTCAATTACTTTTCTCCAACATATAACCAAGGGTGGAAGGATAAATCGGACATGAGGTAAGGCTCTGGACAACAACAAAGTCCCCCTTTTCAACAAAACTTCCAGCAGCCTCCACCTTACCAGTAGGTTTTCCAACAACCCCAAAGGATATTTGAAGCCCAAGCATCAACAATCCAACAACAAGGGAATCCCCCAACCAAGGTATATTCTAACACCAATGACCTTTTAAAATAAATTGTTCTTAATCAACAGAATGAGCTGAAGAGTCAAGGTTTGTAGTTGAGAGAGTTGAAGACTCAAATGACCCAGATTGCCACTGCCCTCCATGAACTAGTAAGTAAATATTATGAAAATATACATTACCAACTTACTCCAAATCCAAATAGGAATGTCAGTTCCATCACATTGAGAAGCGAGAAGAAAAAAACTGATGCTTCTCCACCTACAATTCCATCGGGATTCACCTCAACTTTGGAGAAGCCTCATTCAAGAGCAACTGATGAGCATCCCGCAGAGAAAGAAAAAGATTGATGATGTTCCTCTTAAACCCCTTACCTTTCCAAATAGGGTTTTACAAACCAAGAAGATGGTTGAGTAGGTAATGAAAAAAAGAGGTTTTGGACACATTCAATCATGTGGAGATAAACATCCCCCTTATTTAATCCATTAATAAAATCCCAAGGTATGAAAAATTCTTAAAAGAACTTTGTACCAATCGAATAGGTATTAAGGGAAATGAAAGGATCAATCTTGGAAGGAATGTGTCAGCACTCATTACACCAACTCTATCAATGCCAACAAAGTGCAAGGATCTAGGGATATTCACCATCCCGTCCACCATAGGGGAGTTACACTTTTCTAACACTTTATGTGATTTAGGAGCTTCTATAAATGTGATGCATCACTTTTTATTCTCTTATTTATAGGTTGGTGAGTTGGAGATGAAAAGATTAGTGGTGCAGTTGGTGAATAGAGCTAAAACATATCCAGTAGGAGTCCTTGAGGATGTACTTGTTTGGGTAAGATACATGATATTTCCCATAGATTTCTACATTCTTAACATGGAGTATGATCAGGTATGTTCTCGTGCTCCAATTATATTAGGTAGGCCCTTCCTCGAAACTACAAAAACAATCATAAATGTCCATGATGGAATACTTTCCATGAACTTTAGAGTTGAAGTTGTGATATTTAATATTATGGATTCCATGAAGTACCCCTCAGAGGACCATTCTTCTTTTGTTTTCTCCCATTATAAATCACCAAATAAAAATCCCATGGAATTTTATTGTCTTATGATTAGGGATATTATGAGTATTGGTTCTATTTTTATGTATAAGAGAACCTACAAACCTGTTTCTAATGCACAAAACTCTATTATATTTGATTTTTAAATGGATTCATATTCTGATTTTGATCAAGTTCACTCTAATTATGACTTGGATGTTGAATATCCTGATGGTTTTGATGCATTATTCTCTGATTTTGATGATGGTTATTCTAGTATTGATGTTCATTCTGAACATATTTCAGTTCATTAAATGCCTCCATCCATACTACACCCCCTACATTGGAACTCAATCCATTGCCACTAAATATAAAATACTCATACTTGTTAATTGGTGATAAATTACCTGTTATAATTGCTAACAATATATCTTTTGAACATGAAGAAATTTTTTTGAATATTTTGAGGGAGAATATTAGGGAAATCAAGTGGACATTGGCTGACATATCAGGTATTAGCCCCTCCATTTTCATGTATAGGATTCTTTTGGAGGATAGGGCTAAACCGGTTAGGAAACCACAAAGGAGACTGAATCCAACACTTTTGGAGGTCATTAAAAAATACATTGAAATTTTTATCAAGGTAGGTATAATCTGTCCCATTTCAGATTCCAAGTGGGTGAGTCCTATTCAGGTTGTGCCTAAGAAAATTTGTGTTACTTTTATTATAAATAATAGAGAGGATTTAGTTCCAATGAGGCTACAAAATAGTTGGCGTGTGTGTATTGATTATAGAAAACTAAATAAATCCACTCGCAAGGACCATTTCCCCCTCTAATTTATTGATAAAATTATTGAGTGACTAGTTGGGAAGACAAATTATTGTTTCTTTGATGGATTTTCTAGATATTTTCAGGTTCCTATAGCTCTGTAGGATTAGGAGAAGACAACATTACCTTGTCCATTCAGCACATTTTCCTACTGTAGGATGCCATTTGGACTTTACAACGCCCCAGGTACCTTCCAGAGATGCATGGTGAGTATTTTTATGATTTTATTTAGACCTGTATGGAGGTATTTGTGGATGATTTTATAGTGTAAGGATCCTCATTTGATGAATGTATAAGTAGTTAGGGAAAGTTGTTGAATCATTGTATTGAGAAGAATCTGGTCTTGAACTTTGAAAAGTATCATTTCATGGTAGAGAATGGAATTTTCTTAGGGAATGTAATGTCAAAACATGGGATAGAGGTTGATAGATCTAAGATAGTCATTATTTAATCCTTAACCTATCCTTTATGTGTGTGTGATATTAGATCTTTCTTAGGGCATGCATAATTTTATCAGTGCTTCATCAAATATTTTAGTAAGATTGCTCTTCCTTTGTCGCGATTACTTCAAAAAGATTCTGATTTTGTGTTTGATAATTCATGCAGGGTATCATTTGATGATCTAAAGAAGTATCTCACCACTCAACTGATCATACATCCCCCACAATGGGACATTCCTTATGAGATTATGTGTGATGAATCCAACTTTGTGGTTGGAGATGTCTTATCACAGAGGGTGGAGGGACGTTCACATGTGATAGCCTATGTATCGAGAACATTGGATTAAACCCAATAAAACTACACTACCATGGAAAAGGAGTTTCTTTCCATCATGTTTTATTTAGATAAATTATGTTCATATTTATTGGGATCTAAAGTAGTTGTTTTTTCTGACCATGTAACTCTTAGGTACCTTTTAAAGAATCCAGACGCAATGCCCAGACTTATCCAATGGATGCTCCTTTTTCAATAATTTGATATTGAAATAAAAGAAAATAAGGGGTATGAAAACCTAGTGGCATACCACATGAGTGTGATGACTCAGACACTAGAGGCTGACACCTTGGCCCAGGTACCACTTCAGGACACTTTTCCCGATGAGCATATTTATTCCATCTCAGGTACGCATCCTTGGTATGCTGATTTAGTGAACTACCTTGTTGCATCTGAAATCCCTGAAAATTTAAAGAAACATCAAATCCAAAAATTAAAAAGTGAGTCTTGGTATTATGTTTGGGATGATCCCTACCTCTGGCGCATGTGTAGTAATCAAGTTATTAGGAATTGTGTTCTAGGTCATGATTTTGAGTTTGTTCTACAATTCTATCATACACTTTCTTATGGTGGAAACTTTAGACCCCAACCGACATCTATGAATGTTTTGGACTCTGGATTATAATGTCCTAGTTTATTCCATGATGCTCATGTGTTTTTCAAGTCATGCTCACATTGTCAACACACTAGAAATATTTCTAGGATACATGAGATGCATCAACAACCCATTTTTCTTTATGATATTTTTTATGTATGGGACATTGATTTTATGGGTCCTTTTCCTAGTTCATTTGGTTTCCTATATATTTTGTTTTTTGTTTATTATGTGAGAAAATGGGTGGAGGATAAGGCCACTAGGACTGATGATTCTCATGTTGTTGTGACTTTTTCAAATCACAGATTTTTTGTAGGTTTGGAGTACCAAAGGCCATCAGCAGTTACCAAGGGACAAACTTTTTCAATCCTAATTTAGCTTCCCACCTTTAGAAGTATGGGGTGACATAAAAAACATCAACAAAAAACCACCCCTAAAAATGTCATGGTTGAGGTTTCGAATAGGGTGTTGAAACAAATTTTGGAGAAAAATGTGCAGCCAAATAAGAAGGATTGGAGAAAGTTCTTGGATGATTCATTATAGGATTATAGGATAGCATACAAGACCCCCATCGGTATTTCCCCATTTCATGTTGTTTTTGGAAAAGCTTTTTATCTCCCTGTGGAAGTCTAGCATCAGGCATATTGGGCTATAAAGAAATGCAACATGGATTTGGCCCAAGATAAAATATAAAGGAAGCTAAGAATTCCAGAGCTTGAGGAGATTTGATTGTCTTCATATGAGAACTTAAGGCTCTACAAGTAAAGATCAAATTAAGCTCATGATAGAATGATCCAACAAAGGGAGTTTTATGTTGGAGAGAAATTTCGTATCTACAATTTCATAAATGAAGTTGATGCCTGGTAATTTTTTTTCCAGGTGGTTAGGTCCTTATATTGTACCTAATGTTTTTCCTTATGGTGAAGTGGAGATCGCACAAGAGGATGTTGTAAGTATCTTTACAGTCAATAGGCAACGTTTAAATAAATACATTGAGGGACTTCCTACTGATGCAGTGGATTTCATCACACTACATGACACCATCATCACTTGATCATATTAGGTTGTTCCTAACCCTTTAACTTTTATATTATTTATCCTATTTAAAATTATACATTTCATGTGCATATATCATCTTATAGGTTCACATTGAGTACAATGAAATATTTTAAGTGTGGGGGTGAGGAAAAATTTTGGGGTAGATATTTAGGATTTTCATTTGTGTATTTTTTGTGTATTTTTTATTAAGTTTTTTGTTATAAATTTCAAAAAAAATAAAAAAAAACATATTATGTAACATGCTCATTTAGATATGGAATATATGGAAAATGTATATTTTCAAAATTAATTTGTATAATGATAATCATGAGTAATATTTCATCATCAAGGATTGATTTTTATAAAAGTTGAAGTCATCGATGATATAAATGGGTGTATCACTATAAAACCTTTTATATTTTGACATCATTATTTGTGATATTTGTTCATGGTAAATCGTTTCATTGATTTCTCCACAAAAATTTTCACTCAACCATGGCTTGTAAAATTTTTCCTACTCAGTTGAAGGTATAGTCAAGTTAGGTAAAAAATCATTGGTTGATCCATACATTCGTTTATCTTACGGTTGGTTTCATTACTGTACTGAATTGACCTATGCATGTGTACCTATTATAAAACTATTGTACACCCTCAAAAAAATGGTTTGTGTCTTAGACAGGTCAAAAACCACTTTTCCTCAACCTTTGATCTTGTTATAACTATTAAAATTAGTTTTATGAGGAGATAAAACATGGGTTGAGAGTTGAGTGTGATATTTGTTCCAAGTGAAACTTAAAACCCAAAAAAATAATAATAAATTAGGGGAGTGATGAAATGTAAAACATATAGGTATATATAGGTCAGGAGATTAAGGTTTAACTTTTAGGGATACTTAAGTGAGTGGGTCTTAAAATCCAATTACAAAGGAATGCAGAACAGGTTCAGTGAATTAAGCCAAGTAAGAAGAATTGTTTTACAAGACCTGAATATACTGAATAAAGGGTGGATTTATGAGCTTGTAATGGTTGGCACACACACATGTGGAGAATTAGTGGCATGGTAGACCCATGACTTGTTTCACTGTGATTAGTGTTATGAATCTCACTGGATTTTGTTTTGACACAATTTATGATATAATTACTTTAAAATTTATTAATATTGACTCTTTATGGGATTCTTACTTTTCCTATATTTCCACTGTGGGAGAAATATAAACATGCATATCTTGTCACAATTTTTTTCGAATACATGATATGAGGTTTTTCCCAAGAGTGAAAAAGAGTAAGTGTGGGAGAGTTGATAAAACAAAATTTTATTAACTATTTTACTAATAATAAATAATATAATTTCCTATCATTGTGCTAAATATGTTCAATTATGAAATATTTGGGATTAGATAATTCATTTTAAAATTTGATGAAAATTCCAGTTTTACCCTTTTAAATTTTATCGTAGTATTTCAAACATAAATATTTTTAAGTAATTTATTTTAACTTTAAATTTTGTAATTGTGTTTCTCACTAGATTTTCTACAACTTTAATGTAGTGAGTCGGAGCTAGATCGTGCATTTGAGTGGAGTAAATGGTCCATGCAGACAAAGATGGACTGAACTATCCAGATTGGACATCACTTCACCATTTGGACCATATCTTATTCTTCTGGACTTTTATTGGGCCTAAATGTTGAGATAAGATCCGTGAAATGATTATGAACAAACCATCCTTTTATAAGGCCATCCAATTCGTGCGTTTGGGAGGTCAACTATGTGGTGAAAGAGGGATTAAACAATTTGGACGAATTTCCCTTTCACATTCAAAAAAATTTTGTAACCTTATCCCTCCAAAAATCTATTTAAAGGATATTTTCACTCTTTGGGAGGGATGTTAGAGGCTTGGGGAAGGTTTTTTTAAAATTTTGGATCTTGGTAACACCTCAAAACCCTTGGAAGAAGTAAGGCCTTGTGCAATGATCTCTTCCAAGAAGGCTCTCCTCACCCACCCCCACTTTTTTTTATTTGTTTTTATGCTTGTAATGTGAATTTTCTTCAATAAATATTCTGTATTATTCTCTTTTAATCTTGAAATTTTTCTTCTTGGACTATAATCTAGGATTTTATATGATATTGATTGTTCCTCAATCAATCCATTGCTTATGAAAAACTCTTCATGATGAAAACTCTGCCCATGAAAGAGTGATTTCTTTCGTAGTTGATCTAATACCTACTCTCTTAATTTATTTATTTTGAATCCATAAACATAATTTAATTCATAAATTGTAATCAATTAATTGAGTTTTAATTTCTAATTTACTTGATCGACTTGGACTTGACCACGTGGTCGGGCTTGTGTAAATTGTGTGAGTGAAACCTAAATTGCAAAATTTAATAAACATGGGATAGAACTGTAGGGTTAAAGTCTCATTCCAAACACAATTAATTCTCCACTCCAGGGAGTAGATTCTTCCCTAATTTTCCACTGACCATAAGTTTTCTTTTGTATCACAATCAAGGTAGGGTGTTGCAATTGGATGTCTCGAAGTTAACCTAGGGATCATTCTTTTTTAAATATTTGTGGTCTTTTTCAATTTCCATAGGGTTCGGGGGTTGACAGGATTAGGGTATCATAATTGAATTAATTATAATCATATGGGATAATGATAAATGAATGGTGAAGGGGGTAGATTATATCAACTACATCTTCTCATATAAGTGTTTTTAAATAAATTGTTTCTTTTATTGTTCTTGTTTGTTGTTTAGTTTATTGTCTGAAAGTCACAAAACCAACCCCCCATCTCGTGTTTCATTTGTTTTCACTTATTTCCTTTTTTTTGTTTTCTTAAAGCCTATTAAGGGTTGTTTAATTTACTTTCTCCTTTAGATAATGACCTAGTTCATCCATTATGTTTCACTTAGTTAAATCACAAACATTTTTTAGAGTGTGTGCGACAACACTCATCAATGATCTCAATTGAGTAGTATATTATTTTTTAACCCAATAAGTAGGTAGATGTGTAGTGTATTTGGGTATCCTTGAATAAATTGTACATTAATATAATAAATACAATGAGGGGTGATCATACATATGATTATAAGTATGATCATTGATTGAGGATGAGATAAACTTTGTGTAACAACAAATAAGCTCGTAATCACCAATCCGAGTAGTGACACTTTTATTTATAAACTTTTTATTTCAGTATATATTCATCTTCATTTATTGTTTATTTTTCATTACATGCATCATTTAATATCACCAAATCAACCCACTCACCAATTTTTAATGGTTTCATATTTTAAATAAAATTACGTAGACTATGTCAGTGAAATGTTTTTAAGGTTACTTGGAGATGGATAGTGGTCATCTTCCTAACTGCATTTATAAGAAATATAAATATTATTTTATTAGGACACTTAGACAAGGTATTGCATCAAAATTTTCACTGTAGTTAAGGAAATAGTAATTTATTTCATCATTATTTGAATTTTTATAAATACTTTATCAATTTTTATTTAAAATTAAATCTAAAAATTTGAATCTAGAATTGATAACTCACCCTCTGCTATGAATAAAATAGTTACACTCTTTTATAGACAAGTAAGAGAGGTTTTTGGGTCAAATTTTAGAGAGGATGTATTTAGAGAGCTTATTAAGGACATAAAATAAGATATTGAATATAATTTTCTTGAATATTTATCCAAATAAATAAGTGATTTGTCTCAAAACTTACAAAATTTATATGAAAATATATAATAGGAATAGAATGTGCCCCAAAAAAGGGAATACCCATTTGACCTTTAATGAAGAAATTTAGGAGGTTGAGAATCGACTATAGAAACAATTATGGAATAAAATTGTTCTTCCATAGGAGGAGGAAGATGATTATTTTCTAACTGAGATAATTATAGAAGAACTTTATGAGTTAGGTAATAATTTTGAAGAATATTGGTCATAATTTTGATGGGCAATATTAAAACATGATCCTCCCATATTTAATAAATAATATTCATTAAAAGTAATTTAACTTCTAGATGATGAATATGAAATCCTAATGGATGTGATATGATTTAAATAAAATATTAATGATAAACTACCTTCTTCTATTTTAATTTACTTCTCAAAGGCATTATACAATGAAGAAAAAGTAAATATCAATACACTTAAATGGGATTACTTAAATTCAAATTCATTTAATTTTAATTTTTATCAATCTATCTTGAAAATTTATCACTCTTGTGTTGAAATTAGAAAATCAGTACCATGGATGATTTCCCTGGAGGAAGAAGATAATAATACCATAGGATAAATGAAAATGTTTTAGTAAATAATGGATTATATAGTTTTTTTCACACTAAGGTTGATAAGAAATTTTTAGACACCATAATCCATAAAGCTGAAGTTAATAAGGTGGCCTACCAAATTCTTCTACCCCCACTACATTATATTCTTAGCAATAAAATGAAATAGGAAACACACAACCTAGAAAAAGGGAACCTAAAAAATGAATGTCAATATATTTGGAGTGATGGACTGATAAAGATATGGTGGTTATAATAAAATAAGTTGAATCCCCCTTTCGATTGAGGATGAAAACAAGACTATCTAGTTGTGAAAAGTATAAGCATGGAACCTATTGGGGGTTAGACTATGTTTTATTACATTTATTACTTTCTATTTTATTGGTTTTATTATAAATAATTAATTAATTAATATGATTTTTTCTTATAGGAATATGGATAGACAGTAGGTATTTATTATCAAGATGTCAATTGGAAAATAACCAACAGGTCATATAAATCCTTCACTTTATTATGATTAATACCATATTCTTAACTTCTTTAAATTGAATAAAGAGAGTGCCAGAGAAGTGGGGGTATTTACTTACTGATAGTATCTACATGTTTATTTTATTTTTTATTCTTGATGTTTTTTTATTGTACCTTTGAGTTTAACTAAATTCCCTATTCTGTTTGAATCATAATGATATTTTTATAAAAACTAATTGATTTACACATATAAATTTTTAAATGATTAATGATTTGAATTTTTTTCCCTGATTATCAATTTGAGAATCAAATCAATTTTGATCAGATATGAAAATTCATGTGCACAATTGTTATCTAATGTCAAAGTTACTAAACTAAGAGGTTATTAAGCCTTTTTTAAAAATTATTATATTTCAATTTTTTAGAGTCTTGGGTCATACTTTAAAATCTAGAACTTTTTGTAGTTATATTTAAAAACTATTATAGTACATGAGTTTTTTCAATAAGATTGAGGAATTTTTTGTAATACCTTATGATTCATTAAGCCTAAATTTACACTTGATACTACTTTAATCCCTCAAAATTAATAAACTACCTTATCATTTAAGCCACATTATAGCCCTATTTGGTACATTGGAAATAGTGACCAGGAAATGGAAATGAAAATGGGAAGTATAATTTTTGTGTTTGGTATGAGAAAAATGGAACCCATTTTTTTCAACAAATAACAGAATTTGGGTTCCTCCCAAAATGGGTGGAATCACAGTTCCATCATCTATTTTAAAAAAGTGTCTCCTATAACTACCACCCTTCCCCTATCTCCCCCCACCCTCATCACCATGACCTGTGACTTCCACTATGTATCCCCAATGCATTACCCCTTATATAGTGACCCTATACGAATATTACTCCATGCCACCATTGAACCTTTCCACCGCCTCCATGCCCCACCTCTTTGTCATCACACCCCCGTCATCATTTCCCATGTCATCGGCATCCCTAACACTGTCATTGTATATACACCCCTTTCATCTAAAGTGACCCAATATATACATAACTTAAATAATACATTAATATAATATTTAAATAAAATATCTCACAAACATCCACACAACCCAAGGACATAAATTTTTAGTGTCTTGAATATTATAAACATAAAAATCTTATATCACAACACTAGTAAATATTTCTCCATAATCATGCTACTCTAGACCCTTTTCTAGAAATATCACGTGATATAATCATCTTCATAACCTAGGGAATGGAAACAAAATAAAATGTTAGTATCATAGGGAAAACATATCATAACATGAAGGATAACATTTGGAAGACATGAATATCATAATTAAAGATCAAAATACCTTATATCATAACCATAAAACATATTAGAGTAACATAAAATCATAAAAATATAATTAATGAAGAATACAAAATATTAATTAGATAAAAACACATATTAATAATCATATAACATTTGATCATGACATAAAAGTGTAGAATACTTTAAAAATAAATCATAATCATGAAAAAATGGCATTTCATGGAAATTAAATGCATCTTGAAAATTTGGCATAACTTGATGAACAACATTGAAATGTGGCACAACCATATGTATAGGAAAACATTTGTGAGTAAACACATTATGCACATGCCTATGTGAAGAAACTCATTATGTCAATGCCTGAAAATGTGTGGCAATCCAATCATGCCTATGCCTATGTGAATAAACTCATTATGTCCACACCTAACTATCCCATGAGATATATTCTTAAACCAATTCATTGAAGGGAGATATAGGACCCCACCCATTATCATCCATACATATGTGTTCCACTTAAAATAAATCATCTTTATATATTAAAGAAACCATAGAAAAATAATGGGTTTCTTAAACATCCAAAAGTAAATTTTTCACTTTTCATAAAAAAACAAATGAAATAAAATGGGTTTCATAAATCATCCTAATGGTCTAAAATAACATCGTGAATTAAATCATTTTATACCAAAAACTTGATCACCCAAAATTATAAGATAATAATATAAAATGAAGGGTGAAAAAGAAACATAACTCCATTAGATATATATCATTTGAAGATAATGAAAACTGAATCATGAAAATAGATTTTTTTAATACATTTTGTATTCATTATTGTAAAAGTAAAAGTTACAAGTCTCTTTTCAAAAAATATCATTTGTTTTTTTTAATACATGGAAATAAAATATTTCAAGGAAATTAATTTTGATCAAAAATTATTTTTACCTAGAAATAAATATATAAAATTATTAAAAATGGGAAATTTATTTAACATAGGGTAAACAAAATCAAGAATAAAGAGTATAACTCAAAGGAAGAAGTTTGAGTTACCAAGTCCCTTACCTTTACCCTTGATATCCACGAAAGTGTTTTAAACTCCTGTAAAATAAAGATAAAAATATAAATTACCTATTTAAAAACATTATTAATATGTATTATATTTATTATTCTTTATTAATTCTAATTTTCTTTAGGTATTAGATTGTTATAATATATTTTTAATAATGCGTGTTAATAATCTTGACCGTTTTAAACTAGGTTCGTAAAAGTGGTGTCAATATTTATTTATCTACAAAATATAATAATTTTAAAACCATTAAAGTTTCTATAATTTATATTTTGTAAAAAATATAATATTATAATTTCATTAAATGGATGTTTTAGTCATGTTTCTTGAATATGAAAATAGTGATGAACTAGTTTTGGGTTGTTTACCGATATCGATGGATTGCCTTATAAAAATCATTAATTTTTGTGTTATCCAAAAAGAACCATATTAATGATATATATTAATTATATATATTATATAATCATAAAATATAAACTAAAACTATCCATGAAAGTGGTAGTGAAAAATTGAATACACTGATCGAAAGAGATATTAGTCTGCACGTACGCATGGGTGATTATTTCATTTTTCATAGAATGGGGAAATGAGTAATTTGGTTTATCATTTAAGAATAAAAAATATGTAATAAATATAATTATTATATATTGAATTCATTATTAGTTTTATCCTTTTAATGTGGTGAAGGAAAATAAAACACACTATGTTGCGGAGGCAGTAGTCTACACAACACAAGATTCAAGTTTTTGTTTTTCTTAAAGGAAAAAAGGGAGGGTGGTCAATGTTTGTAACATAATTATAATAACATAACAATATAATAATTATAATTATTTTATAATTATAATATAATGAAATTAAATTTTACAAATAATAAAAGTGCATAAATAAATAGAAAAGAGGGAGGAGAGGTTAGAAATTTATACCTTACTACTTGGATTGTCTCCTTTATAAAGGGGATTAAACCTTTGAGGGGTGGTATTTTGAAAATAAAATAAACTCATTAAGGTGGATAAGATTGTTGAGGATAGTTTTTGGGTAGATATTTTACTATAATTATGGGGTTTTGGTGTGAGGGTAAGTAGGAGTTCCCCTTTTATAAGTGAAAAGTGGTGGAATTTTTGTAAAACTTTTCAATAATGGAAAGTAAATCTCAAGAAAAGTGGATCCAAAATTGAAAAATAATAGACCAAATAATATATAAGGTAGATCCACACCTCAAATGCTCAATTAATAACATTTTATTAACATTTTGGTCCCTTTACAACTCAGGTTACTCGTTTTTTCCATTTTAGTTTTGGCCACTATAACTAATTTTTACTTAGGTATTGTATCATTTATGCACAAATATAAAATGGTATTTATTATATAATTAATTCCTAATTATTATAAAATTTTAATACATTTTTTATTCAATTTTTAAAAGTGATAATAATTAATTTTACAATACTAATTGTATAATGTATTAAAAAAATTATAAAATATAACTTATGTTCTAAAGTGTTGAATATGGTATTATAAATTAAAATTTAAAATTATAAACACGCTTATAAAATAAATATTTGGTCTTAGAAAAATGTTTCATGGATTTCAAATACATATTTATATACTAATAATTTCATAAAATTCATGTTATTTGTAAAAATAGTATTCTGCACTATTCACCTAAAAATAAATATTTTTTGAAAAATTAAAAAAAATATTAATATAATATGGCCATTATAAATCCAAAAATTATTTTAATTTTTTAAAATTTACATCCTAAATTTTTTATTTTTTATTTTTATTTAAAAAAATATATATTGAGAAATTTTTTATATATTAAAGTAACTTTTGGTGTATTAAAGATTATTTTTCCTATAAAATAATTATTAATATAGAGTTGATACTTTATTCATAAAAAATATATTATACTTTAAAAGAATTAAATTTTATAAAAAATATTTTATTAGTTTCTTAGTTGAGTCGATATTTAAAGTACATTAGTTTTGTTATTATGTATATATATATATTACTTAATTTTTTTACCATTGTTTATACCTGTAACATCTACATCTACCTTACAATGGTATATTTATTTATATTTTTTTTATTTTTTTGGATCAAGTCATAGAACACAGTATTTATTTAAGTAGGAAAACACATGTCATTACATTCTACCCCCCTTAAAAATAATTTCATCCTCAAAATTTTATTACATAGAGAAAAAAAAGTGAGGCTACTTTTCTCTCATCACATACTCATGTTCCCATGTATCCTCATCAAACTTATTATTTATCTATATAATTTTGACTATATGGGTGGTCTTATTTCTTAAAACCTTGTCTCTTTGATCCAAGATTTTCATAGGTTGTTCTTAATAATAAAGGTTATGCTCTAGTTGTATAGCTTTAGAGCTCAGTACGTGTGATGGGTATGGTATGTACTTCTTCAAAATAGATGCATGGAACAAATCATGCACTTGGGAGAGGTGTGGAGTAATTATTAATAGATAGGCTATGACCCCGACATGATCATTGATATCTAAGGTAATGATGTATCTTGGTCTTAGCTTCCCTTTCTTCTCAAACCTAATAACCCACTTCCATAGAAATATTTGAATGAATGACTTATCATCAACTTCAAAATATATATCTTATCGATGATTATCTACATAAATCTTCTATCAACTTTGTTCCAATTTTACATGTTGTTGAATGTTTTAATCCTTCTTCATCATTTCTTAGACAAGGTTAAGATCTATCAGCTTCCTCTCTCTAACTTTATCCCAGCATGTTGGAGTCTTACATATTTTCCCATACAGAGCCTCATATGGTGTCATCTTAATTCTTGAATGGAAATTTTTTTATATGAGAACTCTACCAAGGGTGGGTTTTGATCCCAACATCCTTGTAAATCCATCTAAAAATATCTTAACATATTCCCTAGAGTTTTAATTATACTCTCATGCTGACTATTTGTCTGAGGATGATATGTAGTGATAAAACTCATCTCTGTCACCAAAGATTCCTGAATACTTCTTTAGATCCTTGAGGTAGGACTTAGATCCTAATCAGATATAATGGATATTGTTACTCCAGGTAGCCTCTCCACTTCATTATATATATCTTAGCGAGTTGGTTAAGGGAGAAATATTGTTTGATGATAATAAAATTCATTGACTTTGTTAAGTGAATGGATAAACCCAAATACCATTATGTCCTTTAGACAATCTGGGGATTCCTACAATGAAGTTCATGGTAATGTTTTCCCATTTCTATATTGTTATGGGTAATGGTTGAAACACACCCTTGGAATTTTTTCATTTAGTCTTAACTTTTTGTTGTATCAAGCATTGAGATATATACTCTGTGATTTCCATCTTCATGTTATCCCACCAACATTTTTGCTTCAAATCTCTATGAATCATTATGCGTATATAATTGATAGAGAAGAATGAGATATGTGTATCATCAAAAATTATTTCTTCGATTACAGTCTCTATGGGACACATATTTGAGTTTCAAACCTTATAACTCTAACTTTATCAAAGTTGAACTCTAGAATATTTTCTAACTTTTTATTTAGTTATACATCATCTTTTTAGGCTTCTTTGATCTTTATATTAATGGAAGGTTGAGCAATCAGATAGGTTATATAGGATTTATCTCCTCTCATTATGAATTCAAGATTCATCCTCTAAAAATCCATGAGTGTTGGGTATTTTTCAATCCTTATCATGAATATAGTAGCATGGTCTTTCCTGTTCAAAGCATCAGCCAGTTTATTTTCCTTCCTCATGTGGAAATCTATTGAGAATTTATAATATTTTATCAATTCTGACCATATCCTTTAGTTCATATTCAACTCCTTTTGTGTGAATATATATTTCAATCTATTTTTATCAGTATATATATCACACTTTTCTCTGTAGAGTTAATTTCACCAAATCTTTAATGTAAAGATCATTATCACCAACTCCATATAATGATTTGGGTAATTTTTCTCTTTAGTCTTTAATAAGTGTGAATCATAATCAATTACATTATCATTATTCATGAGGATGAAACCCAATCCCTTTTTGATACATCACTTTATATTACAACCCCTTCCCCGCTACAGGGTAATGTAAGTACAAGATCTATGACCAACCTTTTTTTAGTTCCTTAAAATTTTATTCACATTCCTATATCCAAAGGAAATTCACTACCTTCTATTTTAACTTGGTTAGTTTATTTCATATCTATGATAAAATTATCATAAATCATTGGTGATATCTTCTTAACCCAAGAAAATTATAGATCTCATTTATAGTAGTTAGTCGGTCCATTTCTGGATAACTTTCATCTTTTATGGATCTATTGATATACCTTTATTTGTGATTACTTGACCCAAAAATGATACTTTTTAAGCCATAATTCACACTTTATAAATTTAGAATTCATTTTATCCTTTATTAAGGTCTTTAACATAATCTTTAGATGATATTCATGCACTTTATTACTCTTTGAACATGTAAGAATATAATTTATAATCACAACCAAAAATTGATCAAGGTAGTATTTAAATACTCTGTTCATTATATCCATGAATATAGAGGTAGAATTCATAAGTCCAAAGAGAATCTCTATAATTTCATAGTTTCCATACCTCATATGGAAAGCTATTTTGGAAATATTCTCCCTTGAAACACTTAATTGATAATATTCATATCAAATACTAATCATCAAGAAGTGTTGATCACCTCTAGTTTGAGCAAATATATCATTAATATGAGGTATAGGATACTTTTTATTGGTTATTATTTTATTAATATCATGATAATAAATTCAAAGACACAGCAATACATCCTTCTTTTTAATAAAGAGGACTGGTACACCCTATGGTGAAGTATTGGAGCGTATAAAAAAACCATGACCAAATTGTCTTGTAGCTTCTTTTTTAACTCCTCTATTTTAATGGGATCCATTATATATGGAATATTTGAGATAAGCATGGATCCAAGTATAAGTTTGATTGAAAAATCAACATGACTCTCTAGAGTAAGACCAAGTAGTTTATCTAGAAATACATCAGTATATTCCTATACAATAGGCATGTAATCAATATTGACGTTCTACTTGATCATATGAGTCAAGATTCCCTAATTTTTGGGTATCACAGCCCACATTATATAATTTTACTCCATGGGGAGTTCATAATCATCCTTACATTAATACATGATAATAGGAAGATTTGGGATATGAAATGAGATTTCCTTAACTTGAAATTTGATGTGTTATTTATGCAAGGAAATCAAATCCATACCCAATATTATTTAAAATTCAACCAAATGAAGAATAATTTGATATGTAGGAAGTATCCTCCCACAAATATCAATTAAAGAAGATTTATAAATCTTAGACATGATCATTGTGCCACAAGATTTTTTCAATGATAGTTCAATATCCATTAATTGGGATGGTGATTATATATTTTTAAAAAACTTGTGTGATATAAAATAATGTTTAGGGACTTGAGTTAGTAAATATACTGATGGAAAACTATGATCTTGGATGAAATAACAGATTAATTATATGCATACCCTATCTTATGAATCTCTCAACATTATTTTAGGTTATGCATGTTAACTTTCCATTATGTTCTCTAATCTGAACATATTCAAATCTCTCATAATGGTTTATAAAAATAGTGTTAATTATCAAAACCATATCCCACGGGAGTGTAAAAAATAGATATGAAGTTAGGCCTCTTGATCATGAACCAGGTGATGATTGAATTAATACCCAATATTCCCTTTTCGGTTATTACCCCTTGGTACATCTGTGTGATGTCCCTGGTACATTTCACTAATAAGTAACATGTCTAATGGGACACAAGGCCTCAACCATGTTGTTGAAACTAAAATAAGTATGTCACGGGAATAGTCAATGAATGCATGGCTAGTTCTGGGAGAATTTGATCCAAAATGGCCCAAATCCCCCAAAGGGGTATGTTTCGAAAAACTCCCACCATCGTGAATAAGTGAAGCTCGTGAAAGCCCTGGAAGCATGGAGACCTAATAGTAATCTATATAAAGCATAAATACCAAGTTTCAAATGTCTGCATGGCTTCATAGATACCTACCAGTAATTTACATGAAGCACCAATCCTGGATCACAAGAGCGCTTCGTGCCCGCATATAGGCCTGACAATAATCTTCGCGCAGCGATATTCGGACTCAAGGAGACCAACCACTTTAGAATATAATAAATCTTCATGAAATACTCTAATCATCTTGAAACCCCAATTTCTATAAATAACCCCTTATGTCCAACATTTAAGGGGACAAAAACCTTTCGATTTCCAAAAATTGCTCCTTTCTCACGAACCACCTAAGATTCATGAACAAATTAGAAAATAGATTACCCAAGGTAACCCTTCATCATGAAACCATGTCCCGTGTGTTCTTGAGAGCCTCCACTCATGGTGGAGATTCCTTTCATGAAGTATTGTTCCCTTCTCAGAAAAAGAAGGTTCTTTGAGGAACTTGAGGCTTTGTGAAGCATTCAGCCTTCGCAAAACTCTCCCCCTCTAAATCAGGACTTCATTATAAGGAAAGGGTGCCCTATTTCATAGAGAATACCCCTTTGTTAAGCTCTTGACCTATGGTAATTACTTGATATTTTTGAAAAAACCTCATCATGAGGCTCCAAGCTTCACTAAACCTCTATCATGGGACTCTCCATGGTGCTTCCCTTATTCTAAAACACCTTCATGAAGGTCAAGTTCCTTGTCCCCAAAACCAATCTAAGACCCGTTTAGCTCCACCTCGAGTCCCCACATAACCAAATCCACCCACTCCTGTGTCTACCCACTTTATTATAAGTGTGATCCAGGCCTTCATTCTACCTGATGCTTCTAACCATAGGTACCCAAACCCATTTTTCATCAAATCATGGGGATCCTAACATCAGCATCCTGATTGAACACTCCTCCACAATAGTTCCAATTCTGTGTCCTGCCCAAATGCACATGAGTAGTTGTCACCTAATCCCTAAGGGTAAGGATTGAGCCTACTAATGTCTGAGCTACATGACATAAAACTGGCTAGTTCCACATCCAAGTCATGCGATGTTAAACTATAAGAAAATGTCATCATCACATGAAATAAAACTATAGTATTTTCCTATGTAAAAAAATAGGATGCTCCATGTAAAATCATCATGGGATTCCACCTTCCCCCCATCCATAGGATGTGACATCTATACTAGCATCTTACATGCACAAACCTCACCCTGTCTTTCCCAAATATAGGATGTGACGCCCATTTCTGGAAGATTCTACATGTAATCCCCACACCACACCTCATAGAAACTCCTTTCGCAACTTGAGTGTTCTTACCACATGATGTTAAACTACACGGATCGGTTCTGTCACACAACCTTAAACTGTATCATCAAACTATGTGGGTTTTGATCCTAGTCTCCTAAATAGGTTATGTAGGAAACCTCCCTGAGGTTCAATCCTGACATTGGTAAAACCAGGTGTGAAATTTTTCATCCTAGGGACACACCTCCCAGATCTGCATTCATGGGGAGTTCTGGTCCAAAACTTCGGATCCGCCTCCATGGTACATTCTGATCCATCAATAAATTATCCAAGTGTCCAGTCCTATGGATGCACCTCCCAGATTTACCTCCATAATGTATTATAATCCATTGGTAAACCATCAAAGGTGTGAAATATTCCCTCTTAGGGACACACCTTCTAGATCCACCTCCATAGGGAATCCTAATCCACAACTCTAGATCCACCTCTATAGAACATTCGGATCCATCGATCAACTATCCAGGTGTTCCCTCCTAGGTACATACCTCCCAGATCTTCCTCCATAGGGTGTTATGATCCATAAGTATGGGATTTATGAGGTAAAAACCCCCATAATACATATTCCCCTGACATTAATTATCTCGTGAATGATACGGGAAGACTTGGGTTCCACATTGAAGATGCCTCGTATGAGATGACCTCCAAAAGAAGAAGAATTTATAGGTGACCAATGTGCCCAATTTCTAGACATTCATAGAGATTCCCAATGTGACTACTCTTCTGAACAAAGGTTTTTTCCCTATCAAGACAAAATATTTGTAATTAATTGGTGTCCACATAGATATGGAACTGGGTATGAGTTCCATGAACATGGCTTAAATATTTTAAGGAGACCTAGACTAGGCGATGAACTATAAGGAGGAATCCATGGAAGGAGTAAATAATATCCCATTATCCCATTTCGATCAAGGAGCATATATCACCAATGAAAGCAATAAAATCTATCCACCTTTGGAAAGTGGGAATGTGGGGAAACAATATCCAGCACACAGTGACGTGTAGGATCACCTCAACAAAAGCATATGAAATAGAAATGGTGAACCCAATGTGAATCCCTTCTCCTCAACATAGGGACTAGTAATGTTGGAAATCATACTTCGGATTTGAATTAAGTGTTACTGGTGTCGGGATTCACCAAAAAAAATAGTAAACCCAACATAAATCTCTTCTCCTTAAACTATGGGGAAAAGTAGAATCTAGGGAATCATTGTATTTTCAAGTCACTGGATTCAAACATTAAGTACCAGGTCCCACCAATAAAATGGTGGTCCCATCATGAAGCTCAGTTGCACATTGTGGTAGTTAACATTGAGAATCCCCAGTCTATGACATCTTCAACGTGGATCCTTTCTTTCTTCGAAAGATTGGGTGAAATTGGGTTATTGGGAATCACTTTTATTGTACCTATACTAATGAATGAATCCACATGACTTACATGAATCAAGATTCAGTAAGAAAAAAACCCAACACTAGTAGGCTCCAGGGAAGGAGAAACATTGATAGGGTAATCCCGCACAACTCCACCTCCACCAAAACTTCTTCCATGACTTCAGATACGAGGAAACCATTCCCAGCCTCACCCTCTAAGATCATCTAGTAGAGGTAGATCGTCACTCTCATATGTCGGTACGAATAAGAGTGGGTTATTATCAAAAGGGATATGACCCACCAATACCTAGAGCCATTATCACCTCAATGACATTGCCTCCCCTATGGACTGGATAGGGGGAAACCACCCCCCCCCCCCCCGTTCTGACAATGAATCGATTTGGGAGTCTCTCCCTAGAGAATTCTAATGACTCGCTCCCTTGAACTAAGGAGGTAGGGGACATTCGAGTCACGCCATCTATGACTACCACCCAGGACTCTCTATGGAGGGCTCCCACCAGGCCTTGCTAATTCCAGCACCAAACAGTCCCATAGGCCAAAGAGTATATAGACTTCACCCCTACTCTGCTGGCCCTGATCTGAAGCACTCGATGCCAACATTGGGGACAAGATCAAGACACTTCTTTAAAAGGAGAATCTTCTACAGCTCCAGTGGCCCCAACCACTACTGACACATACTAAAAATACCTATGATAGAAGAATAGGGAACTTTATTTACCTAATTGGGATCGAGACCCCATCTGCCTCATAGGAAGGTCAGTTTGACCCTCTCCATCACCGATACCACCAACAACTGTTGAGATCCAACCTGTTATAAGGAGGCTTGATGTGGAGGTCCTCCTTGAACCATCATCATCCAAAGTGGTGGCTCTCCCCAATATTTCAACAACCAACATAGAGGTCATCCATGTGTCACTACCAGCCAAATTGAAGGCCCTCCCTACTCTAGCACCAACCAAAGCTAAGGTCATCCCTGCTTCATTAACAACCAAAGTGAAGTTCCTCCCCACATCATCGACAACTAGAGTGGAGGTCTTCCCTACTCTTTCAAAAACTAGGATGGAGTTCCTCCCCATGTTCCTTCCAACTATAGTGGAGGTCCTTACTACTCCTTTACCAGAAAAAATAGAGGTCCTCCCTGCATTACAACCCATCATAATGGAGGTCCTCCACACTCCAATGACTATTAGAAAAGAGGCCCTCCCCATGTCATAAACAACCAAATAGGAGATCATCTCCATGTTATAACTAACCTACATGGAGATCCTCTCTATGAAAAAGAGGTACCATGCCATGAAGAACCATCCCGGTGTAGAAGGGTGAACACCTGTCATTGAAGATGAAATCCTAGAAAGCACCAAGTCTTCATTGACCTTTTTTATCTCTCATATTATAATGGGACATATGGCTTGACAATGGAGTCTCCACCCAAAATTCCAAAGTCTGGGGTAGGATATCGATGTTTGAAGTTCTCCATTCTAGAATCTGAGATCTACAGGATCCTAAGATCCCTTCGCAGGTACTTGTAGGTGGAGGAAGTTATTTCCCCCTTCTAGGGGATTAAAGTACATATGTATTTTTCAATGTTAGCTCCATCTTTTCTACCTACACATGAGAATTTTGGAGAGATATCCGGGTCAGGGTTGGAGCCTTTAGAGTTAAGCACTCTGTTGATCCATAGATAAATGCCACTGCCCTCACACACAAGGCAGTGGTTAACACTTTTTCCTATAGGGATGTGATGATGTGGTTGGAACCGCCCTCAAGAGACATCCATGTGTGCAGTGAACATTTGACTCATGAAATTAATCTTATCCCAGTAATACAATGGCATATTTATTATATATTGGTACCACCACCCATATCTATGATAACACCAATCAGATCTTGGGATGACTAAGAGCAGGAAACTTTCTCTAAGAAAGAGGGCTTGTGGGAGGTTCTGGTTTCCAACTAGTTATCATTGGTGTTTTGGCTTCCTGTAGCTTCAAACCTTGACATCCCAGAGTCCCTTACCAAGGGATAGTTTGTTTCTTTCTGGTAGATCATCTGGGTGACTTTTCACTAGCTCCTTGGTCATCAATTGACCTACCCATGCAGTCAGGAGAGCCTCGATGTCATTGAATAGTAGTGTCGAAGGGTTGAGATCGTGGCGCTCTTGGTCCCTCAATGCCCCGCATCATTGGTCTAATGTTAGATGATTCAAAAAAAATTCATCAATATCCTCACAGTGATCCTTAGAATTATGGAAGAAGAATATCTACACATATAGATCAGAGGATAGGGATAGTATGTTCCTCTCCATTTTAGCCCTATCTTGGGGCATCCCAGCTTATCCGCCAATGATGATAGTTCCAATTCGGGAACTACCATGGTTAATATGGTTATAACCAACCTATAAGAGGATCATAGTAATGGGGGAATCAATTCGGGTCTTTACAGGGAAGAACCACCCCAAGGGATAGTGTAGTGCCCGGCAGACTTCCCTGTAGGAATCCTCACTCATCAATAGGTGGTGATCCTACATGATGAAAAGTCATAACCATCATGGGTGGAAAACATCCGATCACCCCCAAAGATTGGAAACCCAATATTTTCTCTATTAAATGAGATGAGAGACTCACCGAAGCACCTATCCCACTTTATTTCAAGGTGTGGACCTATCTTTGGAACCCCAAAATAGCAAGTGGCTTCAAATATTTGGTTTTTTGTTCAAACACTGGAAGGACCTACATTCATCTGGTACATCTATCTTCCCATAGGGTCCAAAACTAGTTGAGAAGACCTCTACAAGAAGTTCCTCTACTAGTTATATTTCACTACACACAATACATGTATTTTTGGCCTCTTAAAGTGAAAAAACAAAGTCTTAATGAGTGAGTCATGGACTTTTTCTCCCGGTATAAAGGCACCATGTATTCACTTAACATGTTGTTGTCCTAAGAGAACCTGCTAATGATGTGGGGGGGGACCTAAAAGGTGATCTGGTTCCTAGCCTTATCACCCAAAACTTCCCAGGTAGATTCCAAGAATTGTCTGATAAGGACCAGTGTTTGGAAGATACCTTGTAGTAGGTGAGACAACATTCATGCATGTTGCCTCCTCTAACTCCAATGAGAAGGTCTATCAAAGTAGAGACGGTTATTGTTGTGCATGAAGAGGCCCCTAATATTATACAGCTTTTGGAACCTTTTCCAAAGGAAAATTTTTGAGTGAATCCTTACCAAGCATAGTGTTTCCAAACATAGAATCGTCAAGCACAGCCTCACCAAGTGCAACTCCCTATAAGAGAAAATGTGGCTCTAGATCCTCATCAAGGAAAGGCTCCCAGGATTACCTTCCTAGATATAAGGAACTAGAACTATTTCTTTTGGGATTAATAGGTTCCAGGTTACTTTATCTATTCCCTCGAGAAGGGTATTCTAAAGCTTCCATAGTGAAATAAACCCAAATTATTTAGATGCACTAATCATCCTGATCATTTCTCATACCACATGATCCTTAAAAACACTATCAAGGAATTCCATGTCTTAGAGGATTGACTCTAGGACCAAGTGGATTGTGGTTTGGTCAAGTTTGGTGGATTTCTATCATAGGTGACACAAATCTTCATTGAACCCTATAGCAACAATGAGGGTTCAGGTGAATGGTAGCATACTTCCAACCATGGGACAGAAAAATATGATAATCAGTTGGCCTGTAGAATAGTCACTCATGCTCATGGAGTCATTTGTGCCTACATAGGTAGGCCAGAACCTCTTTTGGTCACTATGCATCCCACATACACTACATCTACATATGTGTCGCAGCCCTCCAAGACTTGAAAGAATAGGCACTGACAACACATTGGTAACCAAATTCCTCTTCCGATGTCAAATACATCTCTCACCCTTGGTTATTTCATGCCTCCTAAGTTGGGAACCATGCCCATGGTCCACCCAGCACTTGATGACTTCACTGATGATGAGAAAGATTAATCCTTCATGAATTTCATCAAGTTGGTAGATCACTTCATGATTCTAGATAATGAGGAATACCATGTGAACCCCCCAGATGCATCTGGATGATGCCATCGAAGGAAAGCCCAGCGACATGAAAACTACTAGAGTGATCAAGGTTGTGCCTTAAATCATGCCATACATACTAATAAGGTCAGGTGGTACTTTTTTCATAGAGATCAATAGGCATTTTTCTCCCAGCCCACTCTGTCAGGTATGCCTCCACAGCATACTACGTTAGTTGACCGATCAGATCAGTTGTGATCATCCACATCCAACTAAATCCAAACCTCACCCAACTAACAATCATCTAGAAGTGGTTCAAAGCAGATCATATAGTTAGCAGTAGTACATTTCCAACACTATCCAAAACTCAACAGTACATCCAGCAGCATCCATTGCACATAATTCTAAGTAGAATCCCCCTATGGGTAAAAATAATCCTCTGGGATAGAAGTATGATGTGTTGAAACACCTCATCGGTATACTCATGAGGCTTTTGATCCTTAATTACATCCTCTTATTGAAATAAATGTATGATAACCTTAAAAAATCCTTAAAAATACCTATCTAGTTTGAAGTATAAGTATTTTCCATGGAGGCCTATTATGGAGTAGAGGCTAAGAGAGAGGAATTCCAAGACATCATCTCATTTTCTGGGGAAGATTAGGGAACCCTTGTACAGGGGCACATATGCATGTTGTACATTACAGGCCAGTTCAATGGCATGGAGATCCACTACTACCTAGTGAACATAGGTTATGGGATCAACCTCATACTGATTAGGATTATTCATAAGCTAGGATTGACCAAAGAATATTTCACTCCCTCTAACCTAACAATTCAAGTTTATAACAGGAGAGAGTAGAAACCATATGGTAGGGTTCGGTTAAAGACCTTATTTGGTGGGTTGATATCAACTACTGAATTCATGGTATTCTTGCAAGATACCTCCTAAAACATGTTGTTGGGTATGCTATGGTTTCATTTGCATGTGGAGGTCCCCTCCTCATATCACCAGTGCCTCAAGTACTCCCTCAATGGTCAAGTAGGGGTACTCCAGGGTAATGGGTCTCCCTTTGACTCTTGTGAAGCCCACTATCTAGGTTCCTAATACTATAAGAGAGAGGGGAATTAGGTTCATACCAAGGGTTTGAGAGCATAAATTCTCCCAATGATTTGATAACCACCTTGAACAATCCATGGGAATACTTGGATGATGCTTTCATTATCCTAATTCATCGGCTAGATCCCACAATGTTGGACTTAGTAGGTTACTTTTTTGTCTCAAAGGAAAAGGTTTTTTATGTCCATAAAAATAAGTAATGTTCATAGATTACCCTGTACTCATACACTAGATAGGATTAGAGGATATTATAATCCCTTACTACTATGATATATCGAGAGGTTATCCCTATGGAAACCATTTCATGGAATTCTCACTGGTTCCGTGGAGTAGGGTTGAATCGACAAAAGACAAATTGGTGCCATTGATTTGACATCAATCATGGACCTCACAGTTAGAGGTCAGATGGAATTGGTGCTTCATCTTCTTCCACCATAGTTTCAGCAGAGTAGGAACTCCTTAAAAAATCTTCTTTATCCACCCAAGCAGTCACTAATGTGTCTACTGAGTTAGATGTCCTGAATGAACTTCCTCCTCCTACTGATTATCCTAACTCAGATGATAAAGAGGATTTGGAATACAACCCTCTTATATTTCAAGAGGGTTTCTCCACCACCATTGATGAGTTGATTCAGGTGAACCTGAGAACTAAGGAAGATCCAAGGTCAATACTGATCAATGTAGAAATGTCTCTAGAGGAGAAATAGAAATGTGTTTCCTTCCAGAAATAGTACCATGATGTATTTTCCTAGAGCTATGATGAGGTGCTAGGGTTGGACCCTCAGGTCATCGTTCACCATATTTTCCTCCTAGTGAGTCATTGTAGGTTTAAGAAACCTCCCCTAAAAATACACCCCTTTCATGGTTCCATGGTCTAGGTAGAGGTTGATAATATTATCAAAGACAACTTCATCAGAGAGGTCTAGTACCCCAAATATATAGTTAACATCATCCCATTCAGGAAGACGAATGGGAAGATACAAGTTTGTATCAACTTATGAGACCTCAACTATCGTTGCTTGAAGGATGGTTTCCCCTTCTAGTGATAGATCTTTTGATTGATGCTAAAATTGAGTTCTAGGCCCTCTATTCAATGTATTGATACTATGGGTACAACCAGATATGGATTTTCCCTAAGGATAAGGACTACACTGCCTTCAAGGCTCCATAAGGGACCTTCTTTTGTTAGTTTATTCCCTTCAGCTTGAAAAATACAAGATCCACCAATTAGCAGGCCATGAACCATATATTCAAACTAATCCTCAGGACGTTGTTGGAATTATACATGGATAACTTGGTGGTAAAATATTTCTATATTTAGGAACATCTCAAATATCTTGATAAAGTGTTCATCTTCCTCCGCTTTTGGAATTTGAAGATGAACCCAATTAAGTTTTCATTTGGGGTTACCTCTGGGAAGTTTCTTAGCTTTATCATAAGATACAAAGGCACTGATATTGACCCAGAGAAGATCAAGTCCATCAGCCAAATTCCTCCCCTGATCAACCTTCGGGAACTGTGAGGTCTCTAAGGCCAACTATCCCACATAATACAATTCATCACAAATCTTTCTAGTAAGTAAAATCCATTCTTAAGGATTATGTAGAAAGGAATCATTCTCTAATGGGATGCGAAATTCTAGACTGAATTTGAGAATATCATGCAGTACTTGTTATAACCTCTAGTTATAATGCCACCCATTTCAAGAAACCCTTTGGTCCTCTACATGACTTCCCTGTAATAGTCCTTCAGTTCCCTTCTCACCTAGAAAAATAATGAGGGTAGAGAAAACAGTTTATACTATCCCAGTTGCATGCTCCTCGATACGGAGGTCAGATACTTCCCTATTGAGAAGATATGTCTCGCACTAGTTTTTTTAGTATAGAAATTGTGGTATTATCTACAGCATCATGAGATACAACTGGTGTCCCATGTTGACCCATTGATGTATATTCTCAATAAACTCATGCTAATAGGATTATTGGCATGTTGGTAAATGATCCTTCAATAGTCTGACATTAGCTTTATTCCACATAAATCCTTCAAAGATCAAGAATTGGAAGATTCCCTAACCACCCATCCATACCCTAAAGAACTACCCCTATAAGTCAATTTCTTGGATGAGGATATAATCTTATTGAATTAGTCCATTACCTATTGGTAGATTTCTAAAGCATGATTGGTAGAAGTCTTAACAATCCCAATATCAATAGAGTAGGCATGGGGATCATTTTCATCAATCCTTCATAGGTCGTGATACCATACTCATTCCTATTTTTAGAAGGCTAAAACAACAACGAGTTAGACTATCAGGATATCATTACCGTACTCATTCCTATTTACATCCCCCCTTTCATGTGAAGGTAGATTTGGAGTTAGTCATCAAACAGATCAATGGTGACTATATCGTCAGAAAGAAAGAGATCATTCCCCTGCTAGAGTGCACCTATAAACTAATGGCCCATTTTCCTGCTCAACCGTAAGTCAATCATATCCCTCGGTCGTAAAATTTTCAAGTTGATGCTTTATCTAGTTTATTAATGTCTCTTGAAGAACCTAACCAAGATGTCCTGATCATCCATTTGACACATAGGATGTTAATTTACCCCTCTATTTTATATAATGATGATATGAAATAGGTAAACCAACTGGTTATTAGTGATTCAGAATTAGGTCCCTCAGGTTACCCTACAGTAGAGTAAATGACTGATTAGATAACTTCTTTCATTGATTATCTCTAGCATGGAATCCTCTCACTAGACTAGACTGATATTGAGCGAATCCATTAGTATGCAGCATAGTTTACCCTCCAGAGTGGTCCTAACCATGAGAAGACCCTATACATATGTGGGTTTGATGGAATTATCCTCTGCTACATCCAAGAAGATGAGATCCCTCAGGTTATGTAAGAATTCCATGTTAGGTGCTACAGAACCCATTAGTAAGGATCGAGGCTCTCTTACCAGATTCAACAGTGGTCTACGTTCGGCTCACTATGGTCTTCAACTACATTGAGTTATCCAAGAGGTTTCATGCATGTCAGATCCATTATAACTTTGTGCATCAAATTTTAGATATCCTCTACACCACCAAGTATTATTTTCCATTTGTAGTATGGGGACTCGATGTTGTGGGTCTATACCAACCAGTTTCAGCTCATCGGTACAGGTTCATTATGATTATGACATAATTCTTCTCTAAGTGGGCAGAAGTGATTCCCCTCAAGGAATTCAAGGTCTGATCCATAATTGAGTTTATGATCTCCCACACCATCCATTGATTTGGAGTTAATCATGCTATTCTCATAGAAAAAGGCACCAAATTTTGGGATTCTCAGTTGAATAAATTATACTCTAAATAAAAAATTTGGTCTAACCATGCTTCATACTACCATTCACAGACAAATGGATAAATTAAGGTGTTCAATAAGACCCTCTCTAAAATTTTGTAGAAGATGGTGGTCCAAAACAAGAATAATTTTATGGATAATCTCCATAATTCCATCTGGGACAATATAACGATGACTGAGAATTCTTCCTAAGTGACCCCATACTCCCTGGTATATAGAATAGAGGTAGTCCTTCCCATTGAGGTCATTTTACATCACTTTGAACAACTATCTATGACCATCATATTCCATAAAAAATGGAATAAGTTCATCTAGATGAGTTAGAACCCCTCAAGGATAACAGGATACAGTCCTTTCATAGAATATAAAGGCACCAGAATAGGATAGCAAGGGCGTTCAACAAGAAGTTTCACCTTCATTTCTTTTTCTAGGGTTACATGGTGTTATATCTCATAACACTGATGATACCCAGAAAAAATTCACCAAAGTTAGATCCCAAGCGGGAAGGACCTTACATCGTTCATAAGGTCTACTCCAATAGAGAATACTCCTTTATCGCCATATATGGATAGCATATCACACCTCCCACTAACACCAAGTTTCTTAACAAATACTTTGTGTGAGGATCCCAAGTCCATGCATCATCACTTTAAACTATGTGTGGGTTCCCCCCAGAAGTGTTTTGTATGGTGTTGGGCCTCTTTGGCCCCTCGTTCGTATTGGATTTTTCATTCTTCCACACTACACATATTTTTTTGGGATACTCAACCCATTGGTCCAAACTCTATAACATTAAACAAAGATCATATTGGTCTAAACTCTCTGACCTTAAACTAAGAGTCATGGTACATGTGACGTGACCTTAAACTATTTTCAATCGGTCCAAGCTGTAATGCCCTGACCCCAGTTATCCAGAGTCGGTGCTTTATTACATAACATTGGCATTATTACAAGGAATCAAGTCCTAAAGAACTGATCAGTTTAGTAGTCTTGTAAAATAGATTACATACATGAAAGTTACATTACATTATAAAATCAAAAACAACAACAAAATTGTATCCATTGACCACATTCATATCCCTTAGACTATCCCTGTAGGTTACTCATAATATAATTCTTCTCATCCTAGTAAAAATAAAACATAGAAAGGGGTGAGCTCAGATGCTCAGTAAGGATAACAATATAGTGGAAACTTTCATAAATAAGCATAAACATTTAAGGCAATGTATAAGACTAAAAAAAGCCTTTTAAACTTAAACTTAAGTATAATATGGAAAAGATAAATCAAATAATGCCATTTAATTATTCACATGGATATTCTACTAGTCGAATAATCACATGTAATATCAATATCCAATTTCATAATGATGGAATGCATAATGCCACACTTCATAACCACATAGTCAAGGCCTCATGCCAAGACTAAAAATAAGATTTTTTCAAAGCCTTGGGCCAAGACACTAGTTTGTCTCATGAGACCTACCAATGCATCGAGCATCTATAGTGGGCTCCACCCATCACTTACTAAGTCCAATGTATTCCTCATATGAAAAGGTTTAAACATAACATAAACATTTGTATAAAAACTAGCATACGAAATGTCAATAATTTATCCATAAACCATGAATGGTATAAAAATAACACATCCACAGTCAAAAAAATCACAAAAACTTCAATACAATATGGAAGATTTGTATCATAATAAATCAACCTTGATCAAGAATAATATCCTATAAAGGATGTTGACATAGTTGAAAATGATCAGTAAAAATCTTTGAGAGAAATATCCCTTTTCATGAAATCATTTAAAAGTCACATAATTTAAAAAGGAAGTCATTTAAAAGATAGTTCTGAATCGAAGTGTCCCATAAGACTTTGAAACTTTTGAAAGGATTTAACATTTTAAAACATTCATGTCCATATAAATAAATCCTTAAAACCATTTTGAAAACATGGACATTAATGAGAAAGGTTTAAAAGAATAAATCTTTAAAACATTTAAAATGATGTTTTAGTAAAAACGTACCTTAAAAGAATCCATTTTAAAACTCTTTTATGAAACATGGACATGGATAATAAATATTTCCCTGTAGATACTTACACAAAAATAACCTCAGATAATAAAGAGATTGTGAAATTAACCCTTACCTTGCACTTTCCTTTGGTCGAGGGTACGTTTAACCTCCTGTATAATGACCATAGTATGTTATTAAATTATACCAGAACTATATTCATGTTTATTATATCATACATGACTCATTTATGACTTTATAATTCCCATTTAATAATGATTTCCATGTTAAATAAACATTTTGGGTAATAATCACTTTCTTTATCATGCATTTTTTAACTTGTATCATTTAGATCATGATTTAAATACTTTCAGAATATAAACCTTGATTTATATATCATATATATTTAGAATATAAATATTTATAATATATAGATATATGAAATTTAAGGCACTAGTTATGGAGATAGTAGGTCGTACGTATGCATAAACGTTGTTTCTGTTTTCATATCGTATTGAACGGAAGTAAGTGAATAAGATATATGTAAGTAAATACATATATATATAGCACCAGTATCATTATTATTTGATATATTACAAACTTATTAATAATATATATTTTTATAATCATCGTTTAATGGTGAACATGGGAATTAATCTCATCGCGTCGTGGAGACGGTAATCTGTACGTATGTACGAGCGACAATATCATTATATTGATGGTGAAATAATTTTTAATTAGATGGTATATCATATATAAAGAATAATTAACAAGTTATATTTATTATTTACAAGTTATACTCATTATTATACTCATCAAAATAATTAAGTGTTTGAATAACAAACTACACCACAACGTGGTGATGGTAAGTCGTACGTACGCACATATAGTGACTTTGTCATTTATAGGATGGATAGAATAACGAATATGGTTGTACCATATTTATAATAATATCACAGTATGTAGGAGTTACTTTATTTATTATTTTGGTATAGAAACAACAATGAAAGAGGAAGTGGAAGAAGAAAAGAACTTGAAAGAGGTGATGAAATATTTACCTCTTCTTCAGGTTCTTCCTTTTGATTTGATCAAAATTTCTCCTTAGGTTGGCTTTATGACAAAAGGAAGGCCTCTACGATGAAGGGAGGAATGTTGGGAGGATATTTGGGCAGGTTTTGGCTGATCCAAATGGATTTGGAGGTATTAAATTGAGAGAAGGGGAAGTGCCCTTTTATAAGAGAGGTGAGGGTCACTTTAGGAAAATCTTGAAATATTATTTTATAATAAAATCATTTTCAATTTCTAATGGATAAAAAATGAATTATTTAGAGGATAAGGTGGGTATGGGTCTAAAATCTCTCAAAAAATAGGTTATAGATAGGTTTAGGTCATCATATTAACCTTATCTTTTAGATTTAACTCTTAGTTAAATAGCTTGACATTTACCATGTCTCTTTGTATTTTTATATTTTATGGTTAATAAACTTACTATAAAAAAGACAATAGAACCCAATATGGTTAATTATTAATATATATAACCTTATATAAGTCCTTTTTCCAAACCTTAGAGTTTTAGGAATATTATATCAATTAATAATATAGTATTTGTTTTAAAAACTCAATTATGTCAATTTTGACACTATTTAGTATTTGATTTTTTTGAAAGCCGTAAAAACTTTATCACTTCGAATAAAATTTATTTAACCAACCCTAACATGTCATATTAACCTATAAAATTATTATAATTTATCATAAGTCTCAATTTACATTTATTTTGGATATTTATAATATCAATTATTTTAATATTTCATTAATGAGGTAATTACTGCATCATCATTGTGTCATAAATAAATTAAATTATTTAATGTCTAAAAATTATAAATAAAATACCAATATGTAGTAAATATTTTTATATTTATAATTAATATTTATGGTCGAATTTATCTTATGTATAACCCTATATTAAAAATGGTTTAGTTATTAAACTTTGAATTTAACTCTTTTAACTCTTCTTTAAATAAAATAATAATAAATGTCCCAATCTAATCCAAGTGGATCAAAGAGGATAATATTTTATTCCTAAGGTTTTTTTGGTCGAATTATACTTATCCAAGATAATTAGGACATGTGTTAGGGTAATTATGATATCATTTTTACCATTAATTACCCTATTTACTTTTAACCGTGGTAAATAAAAGTCCAAAGTTATTATTCACGAAAAATTATTTTCATCTTATTGAACCAAATTTTACTTACTGATATTAACCGTGTCTCTAGGATTTTTTAAATTCAACTCATATAAGCAGTAAAATTAAGTTTTGTGCAAATTTGCTAACGTGCCTAGAAGGTGGGTAAAAGAGGTTAAAAAGTTCAATAAAATTTTATGCATCAAATTTTATTATAAAAAGACTTAAATGAATTAAATTGAACTTATATTGGTATTATATATCTATTTTTACTTAAAATAAATTTAAATAAAATAAATAAATATTTAAATAAAAAGTCAATTTTAAATAATAACGCAGTGTTTTTCACTATTCATCAAAAATTGAAAGTTTTCATAAAAATACCAAAAATTTACCCTAAGCTAATTTTGATATACAGAATTTAAAAATGAATTCTATTTTATCAAATTAAAAACATAGAAGTTGAATTTATTAATTTAAAATTAATTCTTGTTGTCAAAACCAAAAGGTGGGTTTTTAAAAAGTAAAAACTATCAAAAGATTGACATGTGTTTATGTCAAATTTAAATGTGAAATTACTTATAATGACATAAATTGTATTAAATGATAAAAATATAATCTAATTATAATTTATAAACTTTCAAATTCATAATTTAAAACTATAAATTATTTCAATTAAAAAAGTTTTTTTCAATTAAAACATAGTATTTTTCACTATTCATCAAAATATGAAAGTTATCAGAAAAGTACCAAAAATTTGTACAAACTAAATTTTTATGTCCCGCTTATAAATAAGAATTAAATTTCATTAAATTTAATATATAAAAGTGTCAAATATTGGTTTTAAAAAGGGTTCTCCATAAAAAGACGGTAAAACTGCATTTTTTGAAAAATACTTCTTTTATCTGAAAAAAAAAATGAATCTATTCTTATATTATGTCTAAGAAACACATAGTATTGATGTTAAAATTATATAGAGTATATAAGATTCAAAATTCAGTTAATGCTATTCATAACCGCTTTTTGAACGGCTAGTTTGGTAAGTTGTGGTGCGCTCGAACTCAGTGTTGCGTGTAGTCCAAGCTATTGAATTACTTTAATGAGATAACGTACTATGAAATATTGGGGTGTTTCATTCTCCCCTCCTTTAATAAATTGATTCCTCTCAATTTGAAATTGTTCTTCAAAAATAAAAGGTTAAAAATAGAAAAATACCTTTGTGGAAAACCCACATCAGAAATTGGTTTAATAAAATTTAGTTTTAATAAGAGGGAAAGGGAAATGAAAAAGTTACCACCAAATTATGATCTTGATTAGGAGAACATTGGTGGAAATTAGAGACACATATTTTAAGGAAAATCGTAAATATTTATAGGGAATGATTGAGGTCATAAATCACAAACAAATATACAATTGAGAGCCTCAAAGCTGTCAATCTATGATGATTTAAAATATCATCGATTCAACAAAACATAAGGTGTTAGGATAACACATTTATGGTTTTAAAATCCCTTATCTAAATTTTAATAATTAATTTATTCATAGAATAAGAGGAAAAAATATACTTGACATGTAGAGTTTCATCCTTTAACAAATTCCTACCACACAAACTCATATTTCACTCCAAAAGATAATAGAATTCAAAAATATTCTATTTATCCTAATCATATAGGGTTACAAAAATAATTCATTTATAATTCATTTTTCAGAATATTTTAAAAAAAACTACATTATACACACCAGGACATCAAGTAGGTCAGTGGTAGGTGATGCACCCTTGTCGCCCTTCGGTTGCAGGTTTAAGCCTCATGGCCTTGTCGGACGTGACGGGTTGTCACCCGACCTTCGGGTTGTCCCTTTTATAACAATCCAAAAATAATCGTAAAAATGATTTAACCTTAACAATATTATCCAATGTCAAACTTAATTTATTCCAACCTTTAGACTTATCCAAAATAATTCTGTCCAAACACACAGTCCAAATTTTATAAGGAAGGTAAACACAATAAAGATCCTTTTTTCCACGTAATAACATGTGAATACCTTCATCATGTATTCTCTTAAAACATGGTAACAGCCTGAATTATCATAAAACATTATTGATTACATTCATTCTGCCTCATTCCTTATATAATACTATATATACTCCTTATATCCAAAAATGTTTTAAGCTCCAACAATGATGGAATATACAAATCATTAATCAGTTTCAAGGTAGTCAAGAATATCCAATATAATTTATCCAAATAAATCATATCTTATTCCAATATCACTACCTTAGTATCAGAACCATATTATTGTTTATCTTTCTCTCAACCATATATTTTCCAAAAAAATTAACCTGCTATTGAGTCACTTTTCTTGGTTCCAAAAAATCTCAAGTCCTTAATGAAATAGTACTGCAGTACAATCCTTATATACTCTATAATTCGTATAACATGTACATCATTAATACAATACTCAAATGACATAATACTTTAATAAAAACATAAGAAATCTAATCATTCCTCTTCATATTCGGTAGTATCATAACTTGATTATTATCCAATAGTAGCATTTGGGGTATACTCTGATGATTTGGACATTGATTCACGCAGTGTCCCAACTCCTTAAAAATGAATCATTGTACATTTGAAACCTTTTTATTACCCTTGTAATCATGTACTTTGTGTCCTTTTTATTACGCTTGTAATCACGTACTTGGTGTCCTTTTTCTCCACACTTATAACAAACTCCCATTACCTTCAAGCATTTACCAAGGTGATTCTTTCAACAATTATCACATATGGGAAAATCCATCTTTCCCCCCTTCCCTTTATCCATCTTTATCTCTTACATCCTTTTATTCTCTTGCTTACCTTCAAAGCCATAAGACTCAGAAAATTATTTACTTCTCTTATTAACACATGATATTATTTATTCTTATGATGAGAATAAGTGGGAGACTATTTCCCTTTTAAATATTAGATTAATACCATGAAATATATGATCCTTCTTAATCTTTCGATCATGCGTATTTCTGGAATAATCATTCATTCTACTAGGTGCCATTTCTAAACAATGGCATACACTAGGTTAGTTTATGAATCGCAATGCATAATTCCAAACTTGTAAAATACCTAACGTAAATTGAAAAGATTATGCATATAATCTATAATCATAAAATGTTTTCTTTGAGGAAATATTTACTACTAAATCCTTCATAATGGCTTGTAATGAAAATGTGAATTATCCTAAGCATATCCCTCGGGAGTTTCATAATCAAGAGTGAAACAAGGCATGTTGTCGTGTACCAGGATACCCTGGGTAGAGAGACTCATAGCCTGACGTTCATAAACATTACACTACTTTTTTGGAATACTTAATACATAACAAAAACCAACACATAAGGACTGTAATAGTTTAGTGTCTTTGGAAACTCGGAACATAATCTTTTAATCATGGTGCAAGATCTTCAACATCTCCCATAAAGATCTTCCCCTTTTGTTTTCTTACCTAAAACCTTTCTTTATATCCTGGGGAAAAGAAAACATATAAAGGGTGAGCTCAAATTCTCAGTAAGGGTAAGTATGGAGAAAATAAAACAAACCATATACATTTGAACTTAAAAACATGAACATGATATTTAAACATCAAAATCTTGAGCAATGACATAAAACATTGAAGTACGTAAGGCATAGATCATAATAGAACATCAATCATGATAAAATATCATGGTAATAAAACATGTAATTTTGGAAAACCATTAATCACATGATATGATTTCTATATTATCCAAGGAATTGTTTCCAATGCCATCTTAGTGGACAAAGTCCCTTTCTGAATCAAGTTCACTCCTTGTTCCAGTCCTGTATCACCGAACCGGATTAACTTACCATTCCAGCCATGTCTATCTCATGAGATATAAATCTTTACCCAATGCATTGGAGGGAGATATAGGTCCCACCCATCTCATAATTAAATCATTCATTGGTGTGCCACAAAATAAACATAAATCATTCATTTTAACCCAATAAATAAAATGGGTTTCATAAACATCATCCCATCATAACATAATACATATAAAACGATGGATATCATTTCATAATAAAAAAAATAAAACCATGTAAATAATCAGAACATTATACTTGAAACATAACCATATTAAAGATTGTAATCTTAGATAGAAAATAGTTTTGAATAAACACTTTAAATGAATTCATGAGGAAAATATCCTTTCTTCTTCAAAATCATTTTCTTTTCACAAAATGCCATGAAATTTTAAAAGGAAGGGATTTTTTTGAAAATAATAATTAAATATTGTGGAGGAATATTCATGAAAATTAGGCTTTATGAAATCGTAAAAATTCGTTCATGCCATATAAGTTAAAAAAATATTATCCTCGTACTTTTGTCGGAAAAGTCAAAAAGTACCTTGTATGGTAAACAAAAGAAAGATTCATTAAATAACATGTAGTAAATGTCAAAAATGGGTAAAAAGTACTTTAAAAATACATGAAAACATTTTTAGAAAACAGGGACATGGATTATAAATATAACCCCAGCAAATACTTACGAATAAACAATCTCGGATAAAAAACGAGATTGGAAAAGTTATCCCTTACCTTAGGTCTGATATGATTTGTACGTATCCAAAACTCCTGTATAATGATTTAAATAATGTCATTTAATTATTAAAGAATCATATTCATTGTTATGATATCATATATGGTTCACTTATGACTTTATATTACCCGTTCTTTTGTAAATTCCATGTTAAAGCAGCGTTTTGGGTAAAATTGTTTTATTTATCGTACGTGTTTGGACTTGTTGTTCTTGATATTATTATTACTTATATCATGATTTAATTAATTACAGAATGTAAATCATGATTTATATATCATATATATTCAGTATATATATATATATAATAGAAATATAAATGAAATGAAATACACCATTCATGGAGATGGTAGGTCGTACGTACGCATGAACACTGTTTTCCTTTCCTTATTGACTTGAATGAAAGTAAGTAGATGTCATATATATATATATAAAAATATACATAAATCCATTAGCTTTATCATGTCATATATTTCATTATTATTCATTATATATACTTCATAAACATTCTTTAATGGTTAACATGGAGAATGAATCTCATCGCGTCGTGGAGATGGTAATCTGTACGTACGCACGGGAGATGATATCATGACCATAATTATTGAATGGAATTGGGGTGGATGATATAATATCTCAGAATCTGTATGATGTTATAATAACCATATATATTTATTCTTTACACCATTATACCCATCCAAATAAGGTGGTGGTGGAAAAACAGATTACACCGAGGCGTGGAGACGGTATTCCGTACGTATGCACGCGCGGTGATTTCATTTTCCGTAGGATGGATAGAAGTTGAAATGGGGTTGTTTCATATTTATAATAAAATATCTGTATATTAGTGATACTTATGTTATTACTTTATAATGAAACAACTAAATAAGAAGAAGTGGAAGAAGAAAGAAACTTGAAAGAATCGGTAGAAGAGATTACCTCTTCTTCGACGCACCTCTTTTAAGATTCCTCTTAAGGCACTAGAGTTTTCCTTTTGAGGATAACATAACCTCTATAATGTTTCTAGGGAAGTTGATAAGGGAAATGGTTAGGGGTTTTCCAATCTTGAAGGCTCAAAATTGTGTAAAGAGAAGAGAGAGGAGGTGCCCTTTTATAAGGGAGGAGAGGGGCACTTTAGGAAAAAACTTAAAATATTATTTTATAATAAAGTCATATTCGGTTAATAATGGCTCCAAAGTGACTTATTTAGAAGATAAAGTGGGGATGGGTATAAATCATCTCAACCAATATGTTTTAGACATGTTTATGTTACTATTTTAACCTTATCATTTAGATTTAATTCGAAGTTAAATAATTTAACTTTTACCGTGTCTTCTTGTTTTCTTACACTATATGGTTAATAAGATGACTATAACAAGAAAAACGAACCCCAAGTGGTTCATTATTCATATATATATCCTTATATAAGTCATTTGGCCGAACCTTAGATTTTTAGGAATATAATAACAATTAATAATATAATATTTGTTTTAAAAACTATTTTATGTCAATTTTGACACTATTTGGTAATTGATTTTTTGTGAAAATCGTAATAGCATTATTAGTTCGAACAAAGTTAATTTAATCAATACAAACATGTCATGTTAACCTAAAAAAATTAGTGGAATTTATAAAAAGTCTCAATTTACATTTATTTGGGTATTTATAACATCAATTATGTTAATATTTCATTAATAAGGTAATTACTGCATCATCATTGTGTCATAAATAAATTAAATTATTTAATGTCTATAAATTATAAATAAACTACCATTATGTATTAAATCTCTTTATATTTATAATTAATATTTATAGTCGAATTTATCTTATGTATAACCTTATATTAAAAATGTTTTAGTTATTACACTTTGATTTTAACTCTTTTAACTCTTCTTTGAATTAAATAATAATAAATGTCCTAATCGAATCCAAGTGGACCTAAATGATAATATTTTATTCCTAAGGTTTTTTTTGGTCGAATTACACTTATCCAATAGAATTAGGACATGTGTTAGGGTAATAATAATATCATTTTTACCCTTAATTACCCAATTTACTTTTAACCGTGGTAAATAAAAGTAAAAAGTTACTATTCAACAAAAATTATTTTTATCATATTGAACCACATTTTACTCCTTGATATTAACCTTGTCTCTCGGATTTTTGAAATTCCACTCACAGAAGCAGTAAAATTAAGTTTTATGTAAATTTTCAAATTCTCCTAGGAGGTGGGTAAAAGACGGTGAAAAGTTGAATAAATTTTTATATATCTAAAATTATTATAAAATGACTCCAATGAATTAAATTTAACTTATATAAGTATTATGTATCTATTTTGACCTAAAATAAATTTAAATAAAATAAATTATTATTTAAATAAAAAGTCGGTTTTAACCAATAACTCAGTGTTTTCACTATTCATCAAAAATTGAAAGTTTTCAGAAAAATACCAAAATTTCACCCTAGGCTAATTTCGATATTCTGAATTCAAAAATGAAGTCCATTTTGAAATATAAATTTATAAAATTTCAAAAAGTGGGTATTTTTATTCATAACGGCTGGTTCATAATAATATTATAATAATATCTCATTTAGTGAAACTCGGTATTGCGTACTACACACGCTATCGAGGAAGTTCTTGATTGCATGTAATGCAAGCCAAGTCAGGGCTGCGTGTAGTGAAATCTCTATTTGGTGTTGTGTATAACATAATCAAAACTTATTTCATTTATACATTAAACAAAATCTATACTTAATGTTGTATAGAATAATTTCCAAAAATGAACTTGAAATTGTGTGTAACACAAGCCAAGAATAGTGTTGTGTTTTTGAAAGCTAATATGGTGTTGCGTATAGTACAAGATAATCTTAGTGAAGCGTACAACAAAAGACATAAAATAAATTAAAAAGAATAATTCTCATAAAATCTCGGGGTGTTACATTCTACCCCCCTTAAAATTAATTTCGCCCTTGAAATTCGTCAGGGTTATAAACGGTTTTCTACTTGAATGTTTCTTTCATAGAAACCCACATCGTAAAAAGGAATACTAAAACATCATTTTGAAAAGTAGCGTTAGAAACATAATGGATACCCAAAGTAACTCATCACTAGGTTTCCACATAGGAGAATATAGGTGAAAATATGGATATGGAAGAGAAATCTAACCATCATGTTTAGATGAAGAGTGGTAGAGAACATGGCTATGAAAAAAGCCAAAAATCATAAAGCCATAAATTTTTGATGATCTAAGGTACCATCTGATTCATCAGGTATGAGGGCACTAGGACAACATTTTTGGTTTTCAAGATCATTTCCCTAATGTTGAAGAATTTTTGAATTAAAATAAATACTTACTTGATTTTGATACAATCTTACTGTTGTTTGTGCCTTGAAATTTTTTCACTTCATCTCTTAAAGAAATTAAGTTGAATTTGTCTTCCGTGAAGTATTAGTAGATCATGCGATAGAATGATAGGTCATTCCATCTATCTCAAACATAAGGTTATCAACAGTTATAAGTCCATCTTATGGTGAGATTAATCGTATATGGTTCCAAAAATAGACTTATACTTCATCTATCATACTTCTTAATAAAATAAAACTAGTTTATAATAACTAGGGACTTCCTGTAGGCCAGAGGTAGGTGATAAAGGCATGTTGCACTTCGGTTGTGGGTTCGATTCCCGCAACCTTGTCCGATGCGATGGGTTTTCACCCGTCCTACAGGTTGTCCCTTTTTATAAAACTAAACTATTATAACATTCCAGAAATAATATCGAAAAAAAATTTCTATCCTTAAACAATACTATCTGATGTCCAACATAATCCATTCCAGTCTTTAGGCTTATCCAAAATACATATGTCCAATCTCATGGTATAAAGAAAACCATTACTTGAAAGGTCAAATAATAAGCACATGAATACCATTATTTATCCCCCATATATCATAAGATATATCTTGTTGGTCACATTCCAAACATGTGAATACCTTAATAATGTATTCTTTTGAAACATGAATTACCATAGAACCTTAGTGAAAACATGAGTGCTGTCAAAAGTTAACTCTTTCCACATACCAAAATCCCAAAATTTCTATATACTCAAACCATGATATCACTTTGTCCTTATACCAGTCATGAGCTCATTAATACTATCAAACATCTCATTATCTCCTTATCTTTTCATTATGCACATATCATCTACCTTCCAAAAATATTTGAATAAACTTTCATGGTTACCGGTACCATTCATCATATACTTTCAAAAACTCAAGTAATGACAATAGTGTAACAATACTTAGATTTTTCTTTATTCCATAGTACCATACATTATTCTTGATAAACATACAATCATTCCACTACCTTCTTAAACCACTGACGGAGCTTCATCATTTATTTCATCTCATATATCATTTGTAGTCTCTTTATAATCATCCACATAAATACTGCCCATATAACCATGTTGATTCTCTTCATGAGATTTTCCCTTAGGGAATTGGTTTGCATAATGCCCGTACATTCCACATTTAAAACATTTAACCATTATTGATGTCTTAGCAATACCATTATTCTTGTCCATGGTGTTAACTGAACCTTTTCCTTTACAATTACTAGATTTGTGTCCCTCTTTTCCACACCCAAATCATCTTCCAGTTCCTTTGAAACATTCTCCCAGATGCCTCTTCCCACATGATTTACCTGAGGGAAATTGAACTTTCTTTCCTCTATGATCATCGTGAAACTCCATCTTTCTCTTATTAGCTGAGTCGGGAAACTTACCAAAGTTGAGATTATCGATCATATTATGAGATTGCTTATTAGGAATAATAACGATATGTGGAATTCCAGATCCAATTTCATTTGGTTGCTCATGAATAATATCATTCCATTGTCCATCATATCCTCCATTATCGAGAATCTTCCTGTTTCCAGCCATTTTCTAAAACCTAAAAAGAATAGTGTGAGAGGAAAAAATCATAATCAAGGGGGAGTACCTTCAATATCTAACATCTTAGGTTTAATTAGAATATAATTACCGTAATTCTAGTACTATAACCTATACTTATACTTAACCTTAGGTACATCCCTAGACATACCTTAGAAATATCTCTAGGGATTTCACTAAATTTTTTGCATCCTAGTTTCCAAAGGTTAACTAAACATTTCCTCTGATACCAACTGTAGAGACCCATAGCCTGACGTACATAGACATTACATTACTTTTGTAGAATACTTAATACATAACAAAAACCAACACACAAGGACCATAATAGTTTAGTGTCTTTGGAAACTCGAAACAAAATATTTTAATCATGGTGAAATATCTTCAACATCTCCCATAAAGATATTCCCCTTTTGTTTTCTTACCTAAAACCTTTCTTTATATCCTGGGGAAAAGAAAACATATAAAGGGTGAGCTCAAATGCTCAGTAAGGGTAAGTATGGAGAAAATAAACCAAACCATATACATTTGAACTTAAAAACAAGAACATAATATTTAAACATCAAAATCTTGAGCAATGACATAAAACATGGAAGTACGTAAGGCATAGATCATAATGGAACATCAATCGTGATAAAATATCATGGTAATAAAACATGTAATTGTGGAAAACCATTAATCACATGATATTATTTCCATAGTAGCCAAGGCATTGCTGCCAATACCATCTTAGTGGACAAAGTCCCTTTCTGAATCGAGTTCACTCCTCTTTCCAGTCTTGTATCACCGAACCAGATTAACTTACCATTCCAACCATTTCTATCACATGAGATATAAATCTTTACCCAATTCATTGGAAGGAGATATATGTCTCACCCATATCATAATGAAATCATTCATTCATGTGCCACAAAATAAACATAAATCATTCATTCTAACCCAATAAATAAATTGGGTTTCATAAGCATCATCCCATCATAACATAATCCATATAAAACAATGGATATCATTTCATCATAAACAAAATAAAACTATATAAATAATCAGAACATTATACTTGAAACATAACCATATTAAAGAATGTAATCTTAGGTAGAAAATAGTTTTGAATAAACACTTTAAATAAATTCATGAGGAAAATATCCTTTCTTCTTCAAAATCATTTTCTTTTCACAAAATGCCATGCAATTTTAAAAGGAAAGGATTTTTTTGAAAATAATAATTAAATATTGTAGAGGAATCTTCATGAAAATTAGGAATTATGAAACCGTAAAAATCTTTTCATGCCGTATAAGTTAAAAAAACATTCTCCTCATACTTTTTTCGGAAAAGTCAAAAAGTACCTCTTATGGTAAACAAAATAAAGATTCATTAAATACCATGTAGTAAAAGTAAAAAATAGGTAAAAAGGACTTTAAACATACATGAATACATTTTTAGAAAACAGGGACATGGATTATAAATATAACCCCAGTAAATACTTACGAATAAACAATCTCGGATAAAAAACGATATTGGAAAAGTTATCTCTTACCTTAGGTCTGATATGATTCGTACGTATCCGAAACTCCATTATAATGATTTAAATAATGTCATTTAATTATTATAGAATAATATTCATTGTTATGATATCATATATGGTTTACTTATGACTTTATATTACCCGTTCTTTTGTAAATTCCATGTTAAAGCAGCGTTTTGGGTAAAATTGTTTTATTTATCGTACGTGTTTGGACTTGTTGTTCTTGATATTATTATTACTTATATCATGATTTACTTACTTCCAGAATTTAAATAATTATTTATATATCATATATATTCAGTATATATATATATATAATAGATAGATAAATGAAATGAAATACACCATTAATGGAGACGGTAGGTCGTACGCACGCATGAACGTTGTTTTCCTTTCCTTATTAACTTGAATGAAAGTAAGTAGATGTCATATAAATATATATACCTAAATATATTAGCTTTATAATGTCATATATTTCATTATTATTCATTATATATACTTCATAATCATTCTTTAATGGTTAACATGGAGAATGAATCTCATCGCGTCGTGGAGACGGTAATCCCTACGTACGCACGGGTGATGATATCATTCCCATAATTATTGAATAGAATTGGAGTGGATAATATAATATCTCATAATCAGTATTATGTTATAATAACCATATATATTTATTCTTTACACCATTATACCCATCCAAGTAAGGTGGTGGTGGAAAAATAGATTACACCACGGCGTGGAGACGGTATTTCGTACGTACGCACGTGCGGTGATTTCGTTTTCCGTAGGATGGATAGAAGGTTAAATGGGGTTGTTTAATATTTATAATAACATATCATTATATTATTGATACCGATGTTATTACTTTATAATGAAACAACTAAAGAAGAAGAAGTTGAAGAAGAAAGAAACTTGAAAGAATCGGTATAAGAGATTACCTCTTCTTCAACGCACCTCTTTTAAGCTTCCTCTTAAGGAACTAGAGTTGGTATTTTGAGGAGACCATAACCTCTATAATGTTTCTAGGGAAGTTGATAAAGGAAATTTTCAGGGTTTTTCCTAGCTTGAAGGCTCAAAATTGTGTAAAGAGAAGAGGGAGGAGGGGCCCTTTTATAAGGGAGGAGAGGGGTACTTTAGGAAAAAACTTAAAATATTATTTTATAATAAAGTCATATTCAATTAATAATGGCTCCAAAGTGACTTATTTAGAAGGTAAAGTGGGGATGTGTCTAAATCCTCTAGAACAATAGGTTTTAGATAAGTTTAGGTTACTATTTTAACCTTATCATTTAGATTTAACTCTAAGTTAAATAATTAAACTTTTACCGTGTCTTCTTGTTTTCTTACACTATATGGTTAATAAACTTACTATAACAAGCCAAAAGAACCCCAAGTGGTTAATTATTCATATATATAACCTTATCTAAGTCATTTTTTCAAACCTTAGATTTTTAGAAATAAAATAACAATTAATAATATAATGTTTTTTTAAAAAACTATTTTATGTCAATTTTGATACTATTTGGTAATTGATTTTTATGAAAATCATAACAGCATGATTAGTTCGAAAAAAGTTAATTGAATCAATATTAAGATGTCATATTAACCTAAAAAAATTATTTTAATTTATAAAAAGTCTCAAATTAAATTTATTTGGGTATTTATAACATCAATTATGTTAATATTTCATTAATAAGGTAATTACTGCATCATCATTGTGTCATAACTAAATTAAATTATTTAATGTCTATAAATTATAAATAAAATACCATTATGTAGGAAATCTTTTTAGATTTATAATTAATATTTATAGTCTAATTTATCTTATGTATAACCTTATATTAAAAAATGTTTATTTATTAAACTTTTATTTTAACTCTTTTAACTTTTCTTTGAATTAAATAATAATAAATGTACTAATCTAATCCAAGTGGACCTAAATGATAATATTTTATTCCTAAGGTTGTTTTTGGTCGAATTAAACTTATCCAATAGAATTAGGACATGTTTTAGGGTAATAATAATATCATTTTTACCCTTAATTTCCCTATTTACTTTTAATCGTGGTAAATAAAAGTAAAAAGTTACTATTCACTAAAAAATATTTTTATCATATTGAACCAAATTTTACTCCTTGATATTAACCTTGTCTCTAGGATTTTCGAAATTCCACTCACAGAAGGGGTAAAATTAAGTTTTATGTAAATTTTCAAATTCTCCTAGGAGGTGGGTAAAAGACGGTGGAAAGTTCAATAAAATTTTTATATAACTAAAATTATTATAAAATGACTCCAATGAATTACATTGAACTTATATAAATATTATGTATCTATTTTGACCTAAAATAAATTTAAATAAAATAAATGATTATTTAAATAAAAAGTCATTTTTAACCAATAACTCAGTGTTTTCACTATTCATCAAAAATTGAAAGTTTTCAGAAAAATACCAAAATTTCACCCTAGACTATTTCAATATTCTAAATTCAAAAATGAAGTGCATTTTAAAAGATAAATTTATAAAATTTCAAAAAGTGGGTATTACTATTCATATCGGCTAGTTCATAATAATATTATAATAATATTTCATTTAATGAAACTCGGTATTGCGTACTACACATGCTATCGAGGAAGGTCTTGATTGCGTGTAATGAAAGCCAGGTCAGGGTTGCGTGTAGTGAAAGCTCTGTTTGGTGTTGCGTATAACATAATCAAAACTTATTTAATTTATACATTAAACAAAATCTATATTTAATGTTGCGTAGAATAATTTCCACAAAACAAACTTGAAATTGTGTGTAACACGAGCCAAGAATAGTGTTGCATATACTGAAAGCTAATACGGTGTTGTATATAGTACAAGCTAATCTTTGTGAAGCGTAAAACAAAACAAATCAAATAAATTAATAATAATAATTCTCATAAAATCTTGGGGTGTTACACTAGGTCAAGCCTGAAACACCTTGTTAGAGTTTTCACTCCTAGGTACATCTGTACCAGAGCCACCTCTACCTGATCGTATCCAGACAGGGATGTATTGCTTGGAAAATACACAAAATCTCTTCATTACCAAAATTCTAGGAAGTTCTTCTATACTAATCCTCAAAGTCTATCTTAGGGTAATGTTCCCTAATCAGAGTTTAACTAAATCTATTTCCAAGGTTGTTGCTAAACATCCTCTAATACCAACTATAACACCCCAACCCTAGTTAGCCAGAGTCAGTGATTTATTACATAACATTGGCAAGATTACAAGAAATCAAGTCCTGAAGGACCGATCAGCTTAGCAGTCTTGGAAAATAGATTACATACATGAATGTTACATTACATTATAAAATGAAAAACAACAACAACATTGTCTCTATTGACCACATTCATATCCTTTAGACTATCCCTACAGGTTAATCGTAATATAATTCTTCTCATCCTGATAAAAATAAAACATATAAAGGGGTGATCTCAGATGCTCAGTAAGGATAACAATATAGTGGAAACTTTCATAAATAAGCATAAACATTTAAGGCAATGTATAAGACTAAAACAAAAGCCTTTTAAACTTAAACTTCAGTATAATATGGAAAAGATAAATCAAATAATTCCATTTACTTATTCACGTGGATATTATACTAGTCAAATAATCACATGTAATATCAATATCAAATTTCATAATGATGGAATGCATAATGTCAGACTTCATAACCACATAGTCAAGGCCTCGTGACAAGACTACAAATAAGATTTTTTCAAGGCCTTGTGCCAAGACACTAGTTTGTCTCATGAGACCTACCGATGCATCTAGGAGCTATAACGGGCTCCACCCGTCACTTAATAATTCCAATGCATTCCTCATATGAAAAGGTTTAAACATAACAGAAACATTCGTATTAAAACTAGCATACGAAATGTCAATACTTTATCCATAAACCATGAATGGTATAAAAATAACATATACATAGTCAAACATATCACAAAACCTTCAATACAATATGGAATATTTGTATCATAATAAATCAACCTCAATCAAGAATAATATCCCATAAAGGATGTTGACATAGTTGAAAACGATCAGTAAAAATATTTGAGAGAAATATCCCTTTTCATGAAATCATTTAAAAGTCACATAATTTATAAAGTAAGTCATTTAAAAGATAGTTTTAATCAAATTTTCCCATACCACTTTGAAACTTTTGAAAGTAATTAACATTTTAAAACATTCATTTCCATATAAATAAATCCTTAAAACCATTTTGAAAACATGAACATTAATGAGAAAGGTTTAGAAGAATAAATCTTTAAAACATTTAAAATGATATTTTAGTAAAAAGGTACCTTAAAAATAATACATTTGAAAACTCTTTTATGAAGCATGCATATGGATAATAAATATTTCCCAGTAGATACTTACGTAAAAACAACCTCGGATAATAAAGAGATTGTGGAATTAACCCTTACCTTGCACTTTCTTTTGGTCAAGGGTACGTTTAACCTTATGTATAATGACCATAGTATGTTATTAAATTATAAAAGAACCATATTCATATTTATTATATCATATATGATTCATTTATGACTTTATAATGCCCATTTAATAATGATTTCCATGTTAAATTAACATTTTGGGTAATAATCGCTTTCTTTATTGTACGTGTTTTAACTTGTATCATTTAGATCAGGATTTAAATACTTCCAGAATATAAAACTTGATTTATATATCATATATATTTAGAATATAAATATTTATAATAGATATATATATGAAATGTAAAGCATCATTTATGGAGACGGTAGGCTGTACGTATGCATAAACGTTGTTTCCGTTTTCATATCGTATTGAACAGAAGTAAGTGAATAAGATATATGTAAGTACATACATACATATTGTTGACGCTCCTTTCGTCACAGAATCTAAAGATCGGAAAAGGGAATATCTCAGCTGAAAGTGATTCATCCTTTGAAGAAAACATCAAAAATCGACAAAGGCCTGAACAAAGGATCAACAGCAAATCCACCGCGCAAGTGATACCACCACCGCGCAAGTATACTTGCGCGGCTACCTTGGTCGCGCAGGTGACTTGCGCGACCTAATTGGTAACCGCCCGGTAACCGCCCTGGGTCTTCTTTTGCCTATAAATAGACCCTGTGGGCCCCCCATTCGGGAGGATCTTTTTTCAGAAACTCGGATTGAAGCTCCCGATGCCCAAGTCCCTTCTCAAAGCTTCCGGAACACTTCTAAGGTAATTTCTTACCTAGAACGGAAGATCTAAAGAGAAGAAGGAAGGACTAAGTGTTGAAACTTATCAAACACTTGCGCGCCGACTTAATTCCTTCAATATAACTTGCGCGTCCCTTTCTCTGGCAGAACCTCAAGAGGATTGTAAAGGGTTTTCTAAAGAGTCGCTCAAGCATTTCAATGCTGGTTGAAAATCGCGCAAGTACCACTCATGTCGCGCAAGTATACTTGCGCGACCAATACTTGCACGCCGCTGCAGGACTTGCGCGCCTTTAAAGACTTGCGCGCCCCTATCTTTTTGGGTGCCCATCTTGCCCATTTTACCCCTCTTAAGCCATTTCACCTTTCCTATTCAAGATTCAGTCTTCAAGATACTCTTCAAAGCCATTTATGGCATGATTTCTTGATTTTGACATCCTTGTCTGAAAGGAATTCTGTGAAATATCTCTCAAAGTCTAGTGATTTAAAAATCTTTATGTCACCAAAGATTGAGAGTTCATTCATTCAACCTCATCCTTTAAAATGAGAGAATCCTTAACCTGGGTCTCCTTTTCAGGAATAATCCCCAGTTATAAAACCTTTGATCTGGGCATCCTCCTCAGGAGTAAGCCCCAAATCTTAATCCTTAACCTGGGTTTCCTTTTCAGGAATAAGACTCAGTCATAACCTTGGGCTTCCTTTTCAGGAATAAGCCCCAATTCCCCTTAAACTTCTCTTAACCAGTCATAAATTACCTTTGATTTGGGTTTCCTTTTCAGGAATAAAACCCAATCATAAGTCCCCTCCTAACTTGGGCATCCTCCTTAGGAGTAAGCCCCAAGATTAGAGTATTCAAATCTCCATGAAGCACATATAACTTTGTGGACCCTGTTCATGGATTTTCTCCCTAAAAGTAAATCCTAAACCTTCATCTATCTGGGCAGTCATCTATACATAAGCCCCAAACAAATTCTTATGATTGCATCTTTTATGGCACAATTGTCTAAATTTTACCAATACCTCTTGTTTCTCACACCGAGCATGACTCACGTGAGCTTAGAGTGTAAAAGTAATTATGACATTCATCTTTGAGCCATCAATCATAAACATCATATCCCATTCCTCGAACTACGTGGGTTCTGATTCCTTTTCCAAAAGAAAGGATACGTAGGTAGCCCATTTATGGGTTCGATCCCAACTTTGAAATAATCTCTGTCCTTCTGAATGACGATAAACTTCAAGTGCCCCACTGAGTGGCTTTAAAACCAGCCTGGTCATCAAAATGACCAAGAGACTTTTATATAAATGTTTTGAAGGATACCATTGACCAAGAATCTCTAAACAAATATAGATGATTCTATATTGATGAAGAACCTCGAATACATATAAAAGATTCTCTAAATTTCTTGCATATTTAATCATTGATTGTTAAAACTAAAGGAAATCTCATTTTATACTTGGTAATGTAATAAGGATTCACGAACTTAACTTAAATCTATAAAGAGAGTCCCGGAGTAGACAATAATTCCCCTCAAAAAGGTGTGATGAGTCCGACCTCCCATCCTCTCGACCAATGCAAATTCCCAAGCCTCGTTAGCCCACAAACTAATGAGCGCCTACCTTTGGAAAGTAGGTCCAAACGGATGTGGAATCATTGGATGTTTCCGGTTCTACGAACAAACCCGTTAGAAACTGATCGGAACATTTGAATCTCCCGTCCAGGAGGTCATCCCCGGATTCCGCGCGAAACAAAAATGGTGAACCCGACGTGAATCCTTAACCAAGTTAAAGTGATGTTCTTCTTATCTGTTAGGCCCCTTGGGCCAATAAGGCAATCATTGACATATGATCATCCAAAATATGCAGTAGCCAGATTCATCTTGATTATGTCTGTTACATGGAACAGGCACTCTTTTTTCAAGATCTTCTGCAAAAATGGCTTTCCTTAAATTCACCCCTGTGAATACTGCTGCTGTGAACACCTCTACTGTGAGGTCTGATGCTGTGAAAACCAATGCTGCTACTCCTGCTGGAACGTCATCCGCTCTGAGGATGACATCACCAACTCAGCGTCTTCAACGCTGTGTTTCTAATGCACTGGTTAAGGAGTACCGTCGCAACGGTACTATCCCAACTCTGGAGGCCGCTCGTCAAGCCCTCCAAGTTAACAATTCTACCTGGTCGTCCGGACAACGGCGACCAGCAATCAAGAATCAGGCGGTGCTGACTACCGTCTCCAACCGTTTCGGGTCGTTATCCCCGGAACGCAATTTCCATTCACTCCCTTATTTAGAGGAAGTGAATGAGCAGGTCCCTTGGGGCCTTAATTCAAAAAGACAGGAGTCCTTCTCAAGGGCTCCCATCAACAATCGCCGCCAGACTCGTGCGGTAGTGCGCCCTCAACATGATGAGGGTACCGACTCCAGGCATTCAGCTCAGGTTCCTCGAACCCGAGCAGGCAAGATGAACCGCCAGAGACGGAATCCGGTTAAAAATAGGCAGGTTGTCATCCCTGCCATCTCCAGAGAAGTCCACCAACCTAACTTGATGGCAAACAACGAGCAGGCACACACACCTGCCCGTTTTAATTCAGCTGTCCAGCAGACTCGTCTGACAGCATCAAGCCGATCCCGCCAGGCAATTCCGGCAGAGTACCATAGGCAGGAACATACACCTGCTTATACATCACCAGTTAGTCAGCAGGCTCGTCTGACTACATATGGTGGATCTCGTCAACCGCGTTTGGCTAAGTGTAATCAGCAGGCACATACACCTGCTAATACTAATCAGGCCTACCAACAGTCTCGCTTGGTAGCGCACGGAGAAGTCAGTCGGAAAGTCCCGACGACAAACAGGGGGCAGACTAAACTCTCTGCCTCCACACTTGAGTACTGTCAGGATTCACTGACAGGAAAAGGAGGACAGGAGCAGGCACATACACCTACTCCAAGCCCGGAATGGACGTATATCCCTGTTCCGGCGGCTGAAGTCACCAAGAATATTTTGTCAATGGTGAAAGAGCAGAAGCAAATTCCTGCTCATATTCTGGATGCTTGCCAGGATATCATAACATATTCAGCATCATCTCAGGGACAGACACATAAATCTATCCCTAGCAGTGGAGTGACACATCAACAATTCACTCTGGAACAGACACACACATCTGTTCCAGTCCAAGAGGGTTATGGGGCATACTCCCCCATATCATATGGACAACCAAGTCAGGCACATACACCTGATTTGAGCGATGATCGTCAGCCTAACCTGACCATCTTTTTTGATCAGGCACATACACCTGCTCAGAGCAATCACTTTCGTCATCAAGTGGTTTCTAAAGCGAGTAAGAAGGCATCTAAGAAAAAGATCCGCCCAGCACAGTCAGGAGATCAAAGGCCAATCTGTAACCAAGCCTTGCTCGATGCTGGAGTTCTTGAAGCCCTCAGACATTTATTTGTCGGAATTCAAGATTCTACTCCCTCAGTTCCCAATAACGGGAACATTAATTCTGAAGGTCTTCAACAGACACTTCCTCGTGAAAACTTGCTTTATGAAAATTCGGTCAATCTTGAAGTTTCTTCTTCAGATGAGAGCCACAGGAACCCTCTGTGTGTTCAGAAGGCCAAGGAGCAAGAGATTTCATCTTTTGCTGTAACCCATCATGACGGTCCTCCTCATGGTGATGAACTTCGCTGCGAAAGTCCTCTCCGCAGTAGTGATTCACGTTGTCTCGAAAATTATTCAGAAGGCAATGTAGTGACGAGAAAGTCCCCCTATCTCGAGGCACTTGAAAACGTAAAACTAGTCATGTCTGATGCTTTACTATCGGCAGGTGAAACTCTTTCTCCATTAGAAGATAGCCTGGGGTTCAGGTTATTCTCCGAACCTTCCCTGGGTCATTCATCTTCCAGCATGAATAGTGATTTCTCTACCAATCTTGTTGAATCCGATGAAGCAATAAGGAAACACCAACTCTGGTCCAAACAGGTAGAAGAATCTTCATTTAATGATAAAGAGGAAATGCTGAACATGAGGAAAAAACTGGCAAAAGGTGAAGTACCAGTCATTTTTTGGCCTTTGGCTGATTCCCAGTACGACATTCCAAAGATGTTGACGGATGATGGAATCCATGATATTCGTCTCAACATATGGAAAACTCTTTGTCAATTAAAGAAGAAGGTATTATCTTACGATGAATATGAAAATCATCTTAAGATAATAGAAGGGTTACAACGCCAGATTGATTTGGCATCTCTATCAGTCTCTCAGTATCCGAAGGCTGAAAAGCAACAGAGAACCCTTCAACGTTCATGCCTTGGCGCACTAAGAAGATTGCGTCAGTTAATTTCCAATTCTTCATCTAATGTTCATATCAAAGGATGGGGTGTTCACGGAGAACTACATTTCACAGTGCTTTCCGGTCAGCAAATCCCGCCGAAAATGGTCTCATGCAATGTTATTGCCCATGGCCGGCCACAGTCAATGGGCTTTGTTCATAATCAAAAGCTTGCTCGAGATCAAGCTTCAACCAGTTCCTCTCAAAATCAAGTATATAGAGAACAGGTTGTTGAATTGCTCCTACATCAAGCAGGCGAGAATATTGCACAAGCCTCTCGTCTGGAGCAAACACGTCATCAAATGACAGAAGTTTCGGAAATCATCCAACGGTCTGTTGAACCAGGTGATAAAAGTGGATACAGGTTAATGCATCCAGCTAATTTCCGATCTAAGATTCGTAAGATCAAGAGAGATTTCAAAAATATCTCAGACATAGCATGTCAAGAGACACCCCAGCTTGCCAGACTGGGGACTTCTCTAACCCAACCCTTAGAATCAATGAATGAGATTCGAGGAGTTGAGCGGAAGCAACAGGAACACCCCCAGTCCACCGGACTGGGGAATTTTTCAAATCTTCAATCCCTCCCTCAGAGAAAGTCAGTATTCTCTCGATTAGGGAATAAGCCTCAAGAGGAACGAAGAGCCAAGATGTCAGGAGATTCTCTCCAAGTGACAGTTCTCCAAGAAATTCCTGAGGGATCAAGTCAACGGAATGCCATGTCTCATCATGGACATAGAAGGAGACAATATCACAGAAATGCTGATAGAAAGGATTCCATGCAATATGCATCCATTAATGTCATCAATGTCGTTGCTGCTGATTCACCAGATGAGGCTCAATCAGAGGGATCAGACGAAGAGGTTCCTGCTCAAGAAGTCGCGCACACAGACCTAAATGAAGAAGGTGTGCGCACACGTAATCAAAGGCTTACCCAAAATCTGGGTATTCCTTCAAGTAACCCACTTCCCCCTCTCCGAAAAGGATCCAATAAGGGGAAAGGTAAGAATCAGGTTACTTCTCACCCTTCCTCTGAAGGAGGTCAATCGCTCTCATTAGAGCAAAGGTTTGCACAACAGGAGGAAGAAATGAAAGAATTAAGAAGGTTGAATGCAGAACTACTTCAGAATAGTCTTCTTCTTAAGAATGCTGAAGTCCGACAGCTGAAGGAATTTGTTGTAACTACTGAGATGGATCAAGAATATCCTCCTTTGTCAGTACACCCACAGAGGTCTAATCCTACGGGTCAAACGCAACAACGGTTGGCAGCACTACCATCAGTTGCAGCACCAACCACCACGTCTGTCCAAGCTCCATTCATTGCACCTACCCAAAACCAAGTTCAACCTGACGTTTCTCAAAAGTTAATAACTACTATTGAGTCATTAACAGCTCGGTTAGAAACTATGTAAGGGAAACGGGCGCAAGTTCAACCTGAAAAGAAAGTTTACCCTGAATGGGTAGATTCAATTTCTCCTCCATCCAGTTTTGGAAACCCTATTTTCCCTACTTTCAATGGATCAGGCGACCCTGGACAACATTTGACGCATTACGTATCTTGTTGTGATCCTATGATGGGAACTCCAGAGCAGCAAGAAGCAGTGAAACTCAGATGCTTCGTGCGAACCTTGCAAGGACCAGCTTTTGTCTGGTATACAAGCTTGAAATCCCGGTCAGTCATCGGATGGGAGGATCTTCGTCAAAAAATCCTTCTTCAGTTTAGCTCAACTTTTCCAAAAACGACAGTTTTCGATCTTACAAACTGCAAGCAAAGGGAGAATGAAAGAGTCTCTGATTTCATTGCTCGTTGGAAGGGATTAACGTATTCCTTGAGTTTATCACTCCCTCAGGAGGAATTGTTGCCAATCTGTGTGGCAAATTTGCGTGACGAATTACGCACGCCATTGATCCCTGTGAAATACACAGGAGGGTTTCGAGACCTTACTTCAATCGCTCAACAGATTGAAGATTCCCTTATACAGGCTAAGGTTAAATCTCGTGTAATTCCATCAGCTCCAGGAAGAAGAATGGGTAAAGCAGAAACTGCTACAGTTATGCTTAAACAGGAACCTGTACCTATTTCTACTTCAAAACCTTCATCTTCTCGAAGAGCTCCACCTCCTGAACGCCAACAACAAAGGCTATTTCGTCCAAATGATCAAAAAGATCAACGACGAAAACAATTTGAGGATATGAAGAGTAAAACATACTCTTTCCGAAGTGAGCAAGTTCCTGGTTACTTCATTTCAGCTCTGGAAAATAATTTGGTTCAATTACCAGTGCCCAAGAGGCCAAACAAGGAATGAGATGAAGACCGTCCCAATTATTGTCCCTTTCATCAAATGTTGGGGCATCCCATCCAGGAGTGTTTTGTCTTTAAAGACCTCCTGCAAAAGATGGTCGACTTGGGACAAGTCAAATTGAAAGGTTCTTCAGCTCATGTAGCGTGTATTACCGCTACAGATCCAGAAGAAGGAGGCGAGTGGCAGGAAGTCAAAAGCAAAACTGCGAAAAAATATGATGATTGGATGGTCAGAAAGACAATCAATCGGATCCATTCCATTTTGCAAACACAATTGAAGAAGCCAATTGTGTCTCCTACAAAAGCTGCAGTAAAGCCTCCATCAAAGGACAAATCCTCAAAAGGGCAACACAATTCAAAGAAGAAAGAGGAATCAGGAGAAGATGAGTATGCATCAAAGCCTAAATTGTCTTTGACTCTGGCAGATTTCATGCCATCTACTTCAAAGCAACGGGCACCGCCCCATCAAACGGCACAGCCTAAACAGGCTAACCAGGCAGAGTCTTTATCAGACGAAGAGTTAATCTTTGGTTCTGTTAATATGATTCAATTAACAGATTCATATTTCAGTCTTGATAAGCCTGAATTCCCTGTATCAAATAAAGGAACCCGAGGAAGTTCTAGAGGTTCAGGATAAAGGGGAAGACGTGGATCTTTCCGAATCCACTACTCTAATTCTACCCCTGCTAGCACTGTATACGCAGCAGAAACTCGTGGTAGAGCCCTTCAGCGAGCTCAAAAAGAACAAGCAAGTTCTTCTGACAATGGCCAACTCAGCTTCGGCATAGTTATTTTGGAAGATCGATTAAATGTTCCATCTTCTTTATCTCAGCAAGTAAATGGATCTAATCAGTCTAATTTTCCAAAACCAAAGATGTTGCCAACTTCAATACAAGATGCATCAGCTTCCAAAGCATCTACTTCCAAGGTACCTGCTAAACCGCATATTCCTATTGGGAAACGCAGGCCTCTAGATCAAAAGTATGATATATTGAAACACTTGGCCCAAGTACCAGCCAAATTATCAATTTTGGATGCTTTGAATCTGTCAAGAGATCTTCGGGAAGCACTCATCGAAGCTTTGTCAAGTCCTCAGGAGTTTGAAGCTGAAATTGCTGCAGCTGAAATTTATCACATAGAGAATAATCCTGCAGAATGTCATGCAGTGATATCTTTTACTGATAAAGATGAAGATGATGTTGTGCATGGGCACATAAAACCTTTGTACATATCTGGAAAAGTCAATGGTATAGATGTTCGAAGAGCTTTTATTGACAATGGTTCAGGAGTCAACCTCATGCCCATTCGTACACTTCGTCGATTGGGCCTCACTTAATCTGATTTATCTCCTTCTACCATGATGTTGCAAGGATATGATAAAAATGAACAAGAACCACTGGGAGAAGTTATGCTCAGAACTCAGTTTGGAGATCTTGTTTCCAATTCGGATTTCATGATTGTTGATCAAGACTCAGCTTTCAATATCTTGCTTGGAAGACCCTGGCTACATCAGCATGCAGCTATTCCTTCATCATACCATCAATGTCTCAAATACTGTTTCGATGGTCAAGTTGGAACATTGTATGGTGATAAGGCCCCGTTCAAGACATGTGAGTCTCAATACATTGAGGCGGAATTTTATCACATGAAAGGAAGAGAAAAATCTACAATGAAGGAAATTACCAAAGTTAATGCTCCATATGGTTTGGAAAAAATTCCAATAAATCCATTTTCACATGTGAGTACAGATTATGTGTTACCTATCAGTCAAATTGACAAAATAGGCCCAAATCAAAATACTTTTATGGAAAGATCCATAATGTCAATTACGGCAATCGAGCCAGACAACATGGGAGAAATTGGTAACTTACCAAGCAGTGATGAAAGCATAAGTGGTGACATTTTCATTTCGTCTGCTGAAATCCAACAAGTCTATACTTCGCTAATCAGGTCAGAAGAAGTTATAGCAACACCAGAGGTGAATATTGATGTCGATTCTCAATCCATCATCTCCTCTTTAATTCCCAAAGAAGACCCTTTATCATCAATAGGGTCGGAAATGGAAGCTTCTTCTTCAAAATGTGAAAATTTTGACATCTCTTATGGTCATGAGAATTTCATTTTTTCATCTACTTTGCAAGTAGAAACGGAAGAAATAACACATGATGAAGAGGAAGAGGAAGATCTTAGAGATGCTCCTCCAGCATTTGAAGAGGGTATCTCTACCACTGTGGATGAACTCAGAGAAGTAAATCTGGGTACAGAGAAAGATCCACGCCCCACTTTAATTAGTGCGGCCATGACCCTTGAAGAACAAGAGATGTATATTTCTTTTCTAAAGCAAAATAAAGATATTTTTGCTTGGAATTATACAGAGATGCCTGGTCTTGATCCTGATGTTGCCACCCATCATTTGGGTTTTCCAAAAGAACATCGAGGATTCAAGCAAGCCGCGAGAAGAACACACCCAACCTATGCTTCCAAAATCGAGGCTGAAGTGGATAAGTTTATCAAAGCTAACTTCATCAGAGAAGTTCAATATCCCAAGTGGTTGGCTAATATTGTCCCTGTAAAGAAGAAGAACGGACAAATTAGGGTTTGCATCGATTTTAGAGATCTTAATCGGTATTGTCCGAAAGATGATTTTCCAGTTCCGATTACAGAACTCTTAATTGATGCGACGGCTGACTATGAAGTACTTTCTTTCATGGATGGATATTCTGGATATAATCAGATCCTAATGGCCCCAGAAGATGAGGAATATACAGCCTTCAGAGCTCCTCAAGGTGTGTTTTGTTACCGGGTGATGCCCTTTGGTTTAAAGAATGCAGGTGCAACATATCAACGCGCCATGCATCGTATCTTCAAACCTTTTCTAGGGAAATTTGTTGAATGCTATGTAGATGATTTGGTGGTTAAATCCAAACAACGTTTTGATCACTTGGCTGATTTGGAAATCATATTCCACAAGCTTCGACAAAATAATTTGAAGATGAACCCCTTAAAATGTGCTTTTGGGGTAACCTCAGGAAAATTCCTCGGCTTTGTTGTACGCCATCGTGGTATTGAAGTCGATCCTGAGAAGACCAAATAAATCCTTGGTATGTCACCTCCTCAGAATTTGAAAGAATTAAGAGGACTTCAAGGACACTTAGCCTATATTCGGCGTTTCATCGCCAATTTGGCAGGCAAAAGTTTACCTTTTACCAAATTATTGAAGAAAGGAGTCACTTACCAGTGGACTAAAGAATGTCAAGAAGCATTTGATGTTCTCAAGAAATACCTCTTGAGTCCACCAGTACTCATGCCACCTGTTGAGGGTAGGCCTCTTATCCTCTATGTGACAGCTTTAGAGCGATCATTGGGTGCCTTTCTCGCTCAAAAGAATGATGCTGGGAATGAAAATAGTCTCTACTATCTCAGTAGAACTATGCTTGAAGCATAAACTCGGTATTCGAGTATTGAAAAGTGCTGCCTAGCATTAATCTTTGCAGTTCAGAAACTGAGACACTACCTGCAACATCACGAGGTCCAATTGGTATCTCGTAATAATCCACTCAAATTCATCCTTAGTCGTCCAATGCTTACAGGACGTCTGGCAAGGTGGGCGGTTATTCTACAGCAGTTTGACATCCAGTATGTGTCTCAAAAGGCAATTAAGGGCCAAGCTCTGGCTGATTTCCTGGCTGAACACCCTTCAGTGGAAGACACGTATTCAGATATCGAACTCCCTGATGAGGAAGTTTTTTCTATTCAAGAGAGTCCTCAAACATGGGAAATGTATTTTGATGGTGCTTCTAGAAGTCCAACAGGGAAGAAAATGGAAAATCCTAAATTCAACAAAGTTGGTTTAGGAATTGTGCTCATTTCTCCAGATAAGGCAGTGTTACCTTATTCCTTTTTGTTGTGGGAAGGTGGTACCAATAATGAAGCTAAATACCAAGCTCTCATTACAGGCTTGGAGTTAGCGCTTCAAGCACAAGTGAATCACTTAAAGGTGAAAGGTGATTCAGACCTGGTAATCAAACAAATCAATGGGGATTATGCCATCAGAAAAGAAGAATTAATCCCTTTGTATGATTACGTCAGAGAGTTAATGTCGGAATTCCCTTCAGAACCGACATTTTCTTATGTCCCAAGATCACAAAATTCTCAAGCTGATGCACTGGCTAATATAGCCACAGCTTTAGCAAATCCAAATCGGGACGAGACAACCATCTGTATTGCCCACCGTCGTGCAATTTCACCTTATGTTCAAGTCAAAACAGAGGAAATTAATGAAATTAGTCCCATTCCTGAACCGTATGGTCATACTACAGGATGGATGTCACCTATCAAGGAATACCTTCAAAATGGAACACTTCCACCTGATAGAGCCGAGAAAGAACAAATTCGGCGACGTGTGGTCAATTTTACTCTTTATGATGGTCCAAACCACCTCGAGAAAATTCTCTACAAACGTGGTTTTGATGGAGTTCTCTTCAGATGTATTGATGGTGAAGAGACAATGGCTGTCATAAAAGAAGTGCATGCAGGAGTCTGTGGTGCCCACCAGTCTGGACATAGATTGTCTGATCAAATTCGAAGGCTTGGATACTTCTGGACTTCAATGATACAAGATTGTGTTAATTTTACAAAGAAGTGTCATTCATGCCAAGTATATGCCAACATCATTCATAAACCTCCAGAGTTGCTTCATACAGCTAAATACTCATGGCCATTTTCCACATGGGGAATGGATGTGGTGGGACCTTACCCTTCAGCTACGGCCAAGCAGTTTAAGTACATTCTTACTGCTACTGATTTCTTTTCCAAATGGGCAGAGGCAGTACCTCTCAAAGAAGTCAGTTCTAAATGCATTGTTAGCTTCATCAAGTCTAACATCATTACTAGATTTGGTGTCCCTCATACCATATTGACGGACAACGGCACCAACTTCTGTTCTTCTGAGGTAAAGAAATTGTATCAAGAATACAACATTAAGTCCAACCATTCATCTCGATATCATGCAGTGGCTAATGGCCAGATAGAGGCCTTCAACAAGACTCTTTCAAATATACTGCAAAAGATTGTGGATAAAGATAAGAGGTCATGGCCTGATAAACTCTATCATGCTTTATGGGCTTATCGGACTACCACTCTCAATGCAACACGGTCTACTCCATATTCATTGGTATATGGAACAGAAGCAGTCTTGCCAATTGAAGTTCAATTTCCCTCACTCATAATAGCCATTTGTGATCAGTTATCAACAGATGAGCAATCCCAAAAACGGTTGAATGAATTGGAACAGTTAGATGAGAAGAGATTGTGCACTTTGCACCACTTGGAAATCTATCAGAATCGGATAGCACGAGCTTTTAACAAAAAAGTTCGTCTTCGTTCATTCATTCAGGGAGAATTGGTATTGGTTCTCAGAACACCAATGATACCAGGAAAGAAGCCTCCCAAGCTTGAACCAAAATGGGAAGGACCTTATTCAATACATAAGGTCTACTCCAATGGAGCGTATTCTCTGATCTCAATGGATGGAGAACACATCACGACTCCAACTAATGCCAGATTTCTGAAGAAGTATTTTGTATAAACACAAAATATTGTTCCCAGAACCAAGACTCTTACATTTGGTTCATACAGTTATGGTCCAGTATGACCTTAAACTGCAACTTCGTCCAACATGACGTTAAACTGTGTTACCTTCAATGTCCGAGATGACATTAAACTATATTTTGTCCAAGATGACATTAAACTATACTGTGTCCTAGCAACATGACATTAAACTGTGTGGCACTTTCATCGTCCAGCATGATGTTAAACTGTAAAAAGTCTCTAGAATTGATATCCTCATATTGGTTCACCTTAGTCCTAGCTACATGACTTTAAACTGTACAGCACCAGTTCGTCCTTGCTATATGACGTTAAACTATACAGCAATGGTCCAGTATGACCTTAAACTGCAACTTCGTCCAACATGACGTTAAACTGTGTTACCTTCAATGTCCGAGATGACATTAAACTATATTTTGTCCAAGATGACATTAAACTATATTGTGTCCTAGCAACATGACATTAAACTGTGTGGCACTTTCATCGTCCAGCATGACGTTAAACTGTAAAAAGTCTCCAGAATTGATATCCTCATATTGGTTCACCTTAGTCCTAGCTACATGACTTTAAACTGTACAGCACCAGTTCGTCCTTGCTATATGACGTTAAACTATACAGAAATGGTCCAGTATGACTTTAAACTGCAACTTCGTCCCACACGACATTAAACTGTGAAAAAGTTCCCTAAACCGTCCAGTATGACCTTAAACTGCATCATCCCTGGTCCATGTATATGACCATAAACTATTTGCAAATCCCTTATGTCCAGCAAGACGTTAAACTGTGACGTCCTAAATTACATGACGCTAAACTGTATAAAAGTCCCTCACGTCTGGAAAGACGTTAAACTATATAATCTCAAAAGTCCAGTATGACATTAAACTGCACCATTCACGGTCCATGCATATGACCTTAAACTATTCGCACCTTCGTCCGACATGACGTTAAAATGATACACTCTTTTGTCCTTACTGCATGACATTAAACTGCACAGTCCCCCTTTCGTCCAATATGACGTTAAACTATTTTATCCCCATCGTCCTAACTGCATGACGCTAAACTGTACAGAAAATCCTTGATAGGTCCTACATGACATTAAACTGTATTTTGTCCCTGCTACATGACACTAAACTGTGCAGCACCAATAGTCCTAACTGCAAGACTTTAAACTGCATAGTCCCCTTCTTTATGTCCTACATGACATTAAACTGTACATCGTTAAGGTTGTTATTACCTCTTGTTTCTCACACCGAGTATGACTCACATGAGCTTAGAGCGAACATCAACCATAACACTCCCTTTGGGCCACTAACCATGTGTAAGTCCCAACAATATTTTTTATTAGATCATTGTCCACAAGAACAACTTGATCATTGATTCATTCTTTAATTGAACTACACGGACTTTGATCCTTGCCCTCCAGGCTGGGTATGTAGGCAACCTCCCAAGGTTCAAGCCCAAAAACAATCTCTTCACATCGGTTCACCACCATCTCATATGATGATGATTTGTGAAACCACCCCTAGAATCAATATCTTTACATTGATTCACTTTCGTCCTTGTTATATGACGTTAAACTATACAACACTTTTGTCCGGTACGACAATAAACTACAATATTCTTTGATTTCCTCATTTGAGAAGGAACCATTATTAACATTGATTCTTTTTCAATCCTGGTTTTCATTTTCAAAAGACTACGTACATACATGGTAATGCCTAAACTTTTTATCTTAGGTTAAAACCATCATTGCACTAAAGTCCCCTTTCACCCTTCACATGTACGAACCAAATTTGTACAAAGGGTAGTTCTAGAACTACGTGGACTTGATTCCCATCCTTATGGGATACGTAGGAACATTCGATTGTCCCTCGAATCCAGTCCCAAGTCTTTTGGGCCTAACCCCAAATTTCACTTTCAGTCCCTTGGCTGAAAAGTCTTCATGAAAACACACACTGTGTATTCATTATTATGGTCCGAATTATATGACCTTAAACTAAGATCACTCATACTTTCGTCCTGCACGACGTTAAACTACATTTCAAGAACTACGTATGGCTTGATTCTCATTCTTATGAGATACGTAGTGAAGTCCAAAATTTCAATTTAGGACCCATCCACAACATGATTATGGTTTTCATTGACCTATGTATCTCTATATACATTGGACAATACCCATCTTTATGTGTTATAATCCTAACCTTAAATATTTTCAGATCTTCATAACCCTTTTCATGACTTCTAGTCACAAAAATGTCAAAATTCTGAGAATTCTTTTGCCTAACTATGCAGCACGTGTCCATAGGTGGCCTTGCATAAACAGTCCACATAACAGACTTGTCAGCCAAAAGATGCTATTTTATTTGACTATGCAGCCAATGCCCATAGGTGGCCCTGCATATTTCAACCCCCTAACGGGTTTTGTTAGATAATAGTAACTTCATTCTTGGGAAGAATGCCTCTTTTGTCCTTATTTGTCTTAAAACGACAGTATGTAGGGATCCGCAAAAAATAGCCATCCTTAACATATTTGTCCCATATCCTTTTTCATGATCTGAAAGTATTCAAGTCTATGGTTTATTCTTCTTCCCTACGTTTGGGTCAGACCTTCGTAGGAGTTATATTCATCCAGTTCTTCGATATTCTTGTTTGGAAATGTCTTCTCCATATTCAAGTACCTCTTTCCATACAACAAACTCTATGCTTTAGAAAATTTGAATCTCCATAAACTTCCACTGGCTTTTAGCACTAGGAAAGTAAATTTCGGGGAGTTCTTTTGCCTGACTATGCAGCACGTGCCCATAGGTGGCCTTGCATAAACAGTCCACATAACAGACTTGTCAGCCAAAAGATGCTATTTTATTTGACTATGCAGCCAATGCCCATAGGTGGCCCTGCATATTTCAACCCCCTAACGGGTTTTGTTAAATAATAGTAACTTCATTCTTGGAAACTACTTCTTCTAATGCCTTTTAGATCTTTTTTCATATCATTCCTCAGATTCAAATATTATTAAGCCATAGTTTACATTTTTTTCCCTCATACTTGAGTATGGTAAATATGTTTTCAGATAAATTGTCAAGGAATTGAATCCATTTTAATCCATTTTCGGTCAAAGCTATTTCGACCTTAAACATTAGCCACTTTATGTCCGGCGTGCATGACTTTAAACTGCCCACACAAAAGACAAAGGAACTCTGAATAAAAGTCAAGTTCCAGCTCACTAAATATACATTTTTTGTATGATTTAGGTAATATTGAGCAGTTAAAAGGTTCAAAGTTTGTAGGGTTATTTGTAATAATCCTAGTAAAAATCAAACTATGCTTACTAGGCCCATTGGCTTAAGTAAATTTGAAACAGGTAATGGAAGAATGCAGGTACAAATGATTGAAGACAAAAGTGTTTTTCATTGATACACAAGAGTTAGAAGGACATCCACAGACTGGAGTCTCTTCTTTTCTTTCAAGAATTACAAGAGGCTTTCAACATAACACTTCATTTGATTTACGGCATCCCGATCTTCATTAGCAACCACCTAGAATTCATTCATTCAACTGGATACAATAAGAGATGCAGTGATACCAGTTCTTCTTGGAACAATTGTAAAAGGATGTTCTTGAGTGCGGTTTGAGAAAATTTTCTGCTGATCAAACAGTGACTCTGTTTCTGTCCAAGAGAATTGGAAGATGGATACGTGGATTTGAGAATGGAGCATTGGAAGTAAAGAGCCATTTGGAGAGAGTACTCTTTTCAGATATTGCTCTAATACCATGTTTGTCTTCTCTCCACCAACCGGCAGTGGAAAACATTTCAGCCCATGGGTTTGCCATTTTTCATATCTGCAAGGGAATGACATGGAGGAATAATTTGAAAGTTCACACCATTTTTGTTACTCTTAATGCACAGCATAACCGAAATAGAGAAGTAGCAGTGCAGCTGCATCTCAGGTGTATAATTGTTTGCATTTGGAACATTGACTCCTTGCAGATGACCATGAACACACAGAGACAGGTAGATGCTCTGTGGGAAATTAAGATGATATTTCTTCAAATACTTATCCAAATCTGGGAAAGTGTTGTCGCAGATATCATAGTAATCATGGCCAATAATGTTCATCATGTCATCAATCCGCTTGCTAGCCAATTCATCAGCCGTTTCAATTCCCTTGGGAACCACTGAATCTGCACAAAAGATGAATAAACTAACTCTTAAATGGGTTTATTTTCATAAAATTTGTAAAGAAATTTGTAAAAATGGCTAAGGCATTTAAGTCGCACAAGTCTAAACATGGCGCGCAAGTATTCGTGTGTCGCGCTAGTTCTTGACGCGCAAGTATAAACCGCGCAAGTACAAATACCTTTACAGTGGCGCGGCATTAAGGAAAACACTAGAAAACAGAGCAACCTACGCGGTCAAGGTGACCTGCGCGGCGAGAGCTCAAGAAGGGATGAAGTCCGGAAATCCGGATACTTATACGGAGGTGAGGCCGTGTATTTATAGGCTCGGAAGCCTACCTGCGCGCCGTACCCAGAGCGCTTTAAGGCCTGCGCGACGCAGACTTGCGCGCCGACCTCTGCGCACTGAAAAACTTGCGCGCCTCCCTTTTCCTTTGGAAGGATTCGATTTCCTCAGAGTCAAATCCTCATTTCTCTCCGGATCCAACTCTGAGGGGGGACTTTTGTTGACGCTCCTTTCGTCACAGAATCTAAAGATCGGAAAAGGGAATATCTCAGCTGAAAGTGATTCATCCTTTGAAGAAAACATAAAAAATCGACAAAGGCCTGAACAAAGGATCAACAGCAAATCCACCGCGCAAGTGATACCACCACCGCGCAAGTATACTTGCGCGGCTACCTTGGTCGCCCAGGTGACTTGCGCGACCTAATTGGTAACCGCCCGGTAACCGCCCTGGGTCTTATTTTGCCTATAAATAGACCCTGTGGTCCCCCCATTCGGGAGGATCTTTTTTCAGAAACTCGGATTGAAGCTCCCGACGCCCAAGTCCCTTCTCAAAGCTTCCGGAACACTTCTAAGGTAATTTCTTACCTAGAACGGAAGATCTAAAGAGAAGAAGGAAGGCCTAAGTGTTGAAACTTATCAAACACTTGCGCGCCGACTTAATTCCTTCAATATAACTTGCACGTCCCTTCTCTGGCAGAACCTCAAGAGGATTGTAAAGGGTTTTCTAAAGAGTCGCTCAAGCATTTCAATGCTGGTTGAAAATCGCGCAAGTACCACTCATGTCGCGCAAGTATACTTGCGCGACCAATACTTGCGCGCCTTTAAAGACTTGCGCGCCCCTATCTTTTTGGGTGCCCATCTTGCCCATTTTACCCCTCTTAAGCCATTTCACCTTTCCTATTCAAGATTCAGTCTTCAAGATACTCTTCAAAGCCATTTATGGCATGATTTCTTGATTTTGACATCCTTGTCTGAAAGGAATTCTGTGAAATATCTCTCAAAGTCTAGTGATTTAAAAATCTTTATGTCACCAAAGATTGAGAGTTCATTCATTCAACCTCATCCTTTAAAATGAGAGAATCCTTAACCTGGGTCTTCTTTTCAGGAATAATCCCCAGTTATAAAACCTTTGATCTGGGCATCCTCCTCAGGAGTAAGCCCCAAATCTTAATCCTTAACCTGGGTTTCCTTTTAAGGAATAAGACTCAGTCATAACCTTGGGCTTCCTTTTCAGGAATAAGCCCCAAGTCCCCTTAAACTTCTCTTAACCAGTCATAAATTACCTTTGATTTGGGTTTCCTTTTCAGGAATAAAACCCAATCATAAGTCCCCTCCTAACTTGGGCATCCTCCTTAGGAGTAAGCCCCAAGATTAGAGTATTCAAATCTCTATGAAGCACATATAACTTTGTGGACCCTGTTCATGGATTTTCTCCCTAAAAGTAAATCCTAAACCTTCATCTATCTGGGCAGTCATCTATACATAAGCCCCAAACAAATTCTTATGATTGCATCTTTTATGGCACAATTGTCTAAATTTTACCAATACCTCTTGTTTCTCACACCGAGCATGACTCACGTGAGCTTAGAGTGTAAAAGTAATTATGACATTCATCTTTGAGCCATCAATCATAAACATCATATCCCATTCCTCGAACTACGTGGGTTATGATTCCTTTTCCAAAAGAAAGGATACGTAGGTAGCCCATTTATGGGTTCGATCCCAACTTTGAAATAATCTCTGTCCTTCTGAATGACGATAAACTTCAAGTGCCCCACTGAGTGGCTTTAAAACCAGCCTGGTCATCAAAATGACCAAGAGACTTTTATATAAATGTTTTGAAGGATACCATTGACCAAGAATCTCTAAACAAATATAGATGATTCTATATTGATGAAGAACCTCGAATATATATAAAAGATTCTCTAAATTTCTTGCATATTTAATCATTTATTGTTAAAACTAAAGGAAAGCTCATTTTATACTTGGTAATGTAATAAGGATTCACGAACTTAACTTAAATCTATAAAGAGAGTCCCGGAGTAGACAATAATTCCCCTCAAAAAGGTGTGATGAGTCCGACCTCCCATCCTCTCGACCAATGCAAATTCCCAAGCCTCATTAGCCCACAAACTAATGAGCGCCTGCCTTTGGAAAGTAGGTCCAAACGGATGTGGAATCATTGGATGTTTCCGGTTCTACGAACAAACCCGTTAGAAACCGATCGGAACGTTTGAATCTCCCGTCCAGGAGGTCATCCCCGGATTCCGCGCGAAACACACACACATATATATATATATATCAAATAGAATTATTATTTCATATATTACATACTTATTAATAATATATATTTTTATAATCATCGTTGAATGGTGAACGTGGGAATGGATCTCATCGCGCCGTGGAGACGGTAATCCGTACATACGCACGAGCGACAATATCATTATATTGATGGTGAAATAGTTTGTAATTGGATGGTATATCATATATACAGAATCATTAACATGTTATATTTATTATTTAAATCATTTATACTCATTATTATACCCATCCAAATAATGAAGTGTTTGAATAACAAACTACACCACAACGTGGAGACGGTAAGTCGTACGTACACACGTATAGTGAATTTGTCTTTTATAGGATGGATAGAATAACGAATATGGTTGTACCATATTTATAATAAAATCACAGTATGTATTAGGTACTGGATTTATTATTTTTTTATGTAAACAACAATGAAAGAGGAAGTGGAAGAAGAAAATAAGTTGAAAGAGGAAATGAAATATTTACCTCTTCTTCAGGTTCTTCCTTTTGATTTGATCAAAAGGGCTCATTAGGTTGGATTTCTGACCAAATTAAGGCCTCTATTATTAATGTAAAAACATTTGGAGGATATTTGGGCAGGTTTTGGCCGATCAAAATGGCTTTGGAGGTGTAAAATTGAGAGAATGGGAAGTACCCTTTTATAAGAGAGGTGAGGGTCACTTTAGGAAAAGCTTGAAATATTATTTTATAATAAAAACATTTTCAGTTACTAATATCTCAAAAATGAATTATTTAGAGTATAATGTGTCTATGGGTCAACAAAATCTCAACCAATAGGTTTTAGATAGGTTTAGGTCATCATATTAACCTTATCTTTTAGATTTAACTCTTAGTTAACTAGCTTGACATTTACTATGTCTCTTTGTATTTTTATATTTTATGGTTAATAAACTTACTATAACAAGCCAAGAGAACCCCATGTGGTTCATTATTAATATATATAACCTTATATAAGTTCTGTGGTCGAACCTTAGATTTTTAGGAATATTATATCAATTAATAATATAGTATTTGTTTTAAAAACTCAATTTTGTCAATTTTGACACTATTTAGTATTTGATTTTTTTGAAAGCCATAAAAACTTTATCACTTAGAATAAAAATTATTTAACCAACCCCAACATGTCATTTTAACCTATAAAATTATTTTAATTTCTCATAAGTCTAAATTTACATTTATTTGGGTATTTATAATATCAATTATTTTAATATCTCATTAATAAGGTAATTACTGCATCATCATTGTGTCATAAATAAATTAAATTATTTAATGTCTAAAAATTATAAATAAAATACCATTATGTAGGAAATATTTTTATATTTATAATGAATATTTATAGTAAATTTATCTTATGTATAACCCTATATTAAAAATGGTTTAGTTATTAAACTTTGAATTTAACTCTTTTAACTCTTCTTTAAATAAAATAATAATAAATGTCCTAATCTAATCCAAGTGGACCAAAGAGGATCATATTTTATTCCTAAGGTTTTTTTTGGTTGAATTATACTTATCCAATATAATTAGAACATGTGTTAGGGTAATTATGATATAATTGTTTCCCTTAATTACCCTATTTACTTTTAACTGTGGTAAATAAGTCAAAAGTTACTATTCACCAAAAATTATTTTCATCTTATTGAACCATATTTTATATACTGATATTAATTGTGTCTCTAATATTTTTTAAATTCAACTTAGATAAGTGGTAAAATTAATTTTTATGCAAATTTGCTAACGTGCCTAGAAGGTGGGTAAAAGAGGTTAAAAAGTTCAATAAAATTTTATACATCTAATTTTATTATAAAATGACTCCAATGAATTAAATTGAACTTATATAGGTATAATATATCTATTTTTACTTAAAATAAATTTAAATAAAATAAATAAATATTTAAATAAAAAGTCGGTTTTAAATAATAACGCAGTATTTTTCACTATTCATCAAAAATTGAAAGTTTTTAGAAAAATACCAAAAATTCACCCTAAGATAATTTTGATATTACGAATTCAAAAATTAATTATATTTTACCAAATTAAAAACATATAATTTTCATTTATATAGTTAAAATTAATTCTCGTTGTCAAAACCAAAAAGCGGGTTTTTAAAAAGTAAAAACTATCAAAAGATTGACATGTGTTTATGTCAAATTTAAATGTGAAATTAATTATAATGACCTAAATTGTATTAAATGATAAAAATATAATCTAATTATACTTAAAAACCTTTCAAATTCATAATTTAACACTATAAATTATTTTTATTAAAAAAGTTGTTGTCAATTAAAACATAGTATTTTTCACTATTCGTCAAAATATGAAAGTTATCAGAAAAGAACCAAAAATTTATCCAAACTAAATTTTTATGTCTTTATTCTAAATAAGAATTTAATTTCATTAAATTTAATATATAAAAGTGTCAAATATTGGTTTTAAAAAGGGTTCTCCATAAAAAGGCGGTAAAATTGCATTTTTTGAAAAATACTTCTTTTATCTGAAAAAAATGAATTTGTTCTTATATTATGTCTAATAAACACATAATATGGATTTTAAAATTATATAGAGTATATAAGATTCAAAATTCAGTTAATACTATTCATAACCGCTTTTTGAACGGCTGGTTTGGTAAGTTGTGGTGCGCTCGAACTCGGTGTTGTGTGTAGTGAAAGCTATTGAATTACTTTAATGAGATAACATACTATGAAATCTTGGGGTGTTACACAATCATTATGAACATAAACTATTTTTAGCCCCTATAGTTCAAGTAGTATGAATTTAAACTACAAAGCCAAACTTCCTCAATGTAAGATGTTAAAATATAATCTTACCTCATATAAAACCAGGATTCATTTTAATGAGAGTTTGTTTTACCCCATAAAATCAAGATATCTCATATAAAAAGTATGGGATGATCCAAGAAGTCTTACACCACTTTAAATTATAATGCCTTATGTGATATAATATTATCAAAAAATAGCATCCTCAACGCATGACATTAAACTATAGCCTTTCCCCATTCTCTGAGCATGAGATTCCCCATGATGAATGTTGGATGCCTCAATTCCCTCACCATAGAGGATTTCCCCCACCGATGTTGGTCTCATTCCATGTCATGTTCCAGAACTATGTGTGTCTTGATTCCTATCTTCATGGGATATATAGAGACACCTACACGTTATGTCTCTGGGCCCAACCACAAACTTATTAACACTTTTTCCCCTTATCTCATTCATAGTCTTGGTATCATGACCTTAAACTGTGTATAGTTTGTCTCGAAGTGTGAATGTGGTACACAAGCCTCCTTGGATCCATTCATGTTGGTTTTTACCTCTTCTATTCCACACAAGTACCCTTGAGACTAAAATCACCTTGTGGTCCAAGAATTATGACCATAAACCATTTTTCCTTTGTCCAATCATCATGACTTTAAACTTTTTTCTGATGGTCCATGCAACACGGCCTTAAACTATTCATCGATAGTACAAGCATCATGACTTTAAAATGATTTCCTTAGTCCGGGACATATAACCTTAATCTATGTGAAAATTACTTTAGGATTGCTTCATGTGGTGTAGGGCCTCCTTGGCCCCATTCACATTGGGTTTTAACTATTTTATATCACATGAATATCCTCGAATCCCCCTCCCCTTGGTCCAAGCATTAGTACCTTAAACTATTTGCTATTGGTCCAAGAACAATGACCCTTTTGGGTTCGTCTTCTACCATTATGTGTTCCAGAACTACATGTGTCTTTATTCCCAACCTCATGGGATATGTAGTGACACCTAGACTTTCGGTATTTGGTCCCAGCTGCAAATTCATCACAAAACTCTCCATTACGTGTGTTGTTATCACCCCAAAATGTCTTAAATGCCTCCTTTCAAGGTATAAGCCCCATTCATTTATCTGGGTACTTTAGCAGACCAAGAATCCATCATATCCCAATATAAGGAAGGAAAGAACGGGAAGATCAATGTGCAATCCCCACCGATGATTCAGTGTTACTGGCATGGTACGACGGTGTAAGAACCCGGTTCTTATTTTTGAGGTATGGGCTTCTTCTTTTTTCCTTTTCCTTAAGTGTTTTTGAGAAAATATGGAAAATGGGGGAAAATCCTAAATTTTGGAACTACACGCCGTGTACTTTTGGTCGTGTGGGATGGGTACACGGGGCGTGTAGCCATGTCAGTGAAGAAGGGTGTAGGAACTGACTACACGCCGTGTAGTGGTACCTTACATGTCGTGTGGTCAGTCGGCAGGCCTAAACAGTAAGGCGGTGGAGTATCCACCAGCTGGGCATCAGTACACGCCGTGTAGTCGGGAGTACATGTTGTGTACTCATGTCGACGGATGAACAGTGTGGCAGTGCCGCCAGGGGGAACAGTTAAATGAAGGAATTACACGTCGTGTACTCAGAAGTACACATCGTGTACTTTGTTTTTTCAGCTTAAAATAGGTAGTAGCCTCCTCATTTGGTAGAGGAATCATTGGAGCCGTTTTGGAGCCAAAGGAGGAGGCCGAAACTTTGAAGATCCGTTGGGTGTTTGTCTGGAATCCGATTCGGCTCCGAACGATCCCGTTGGAACCGCACGGGTAAGCCCTCTCCTCTCCTGGTATGGTTCTTACCAATTCTTCCCCTAACAGAAGTTATTTACATTTGAATGGGTTTTCTTCTTCGTCATATCTACGTCATTCTTGGGCGTTTCTTGGATCGGCGTTCGTGTATAACACTCGTTGGCGTTTAAGGTAGGTGGATTGGTGTAAATTTCCAACTGTCGTGCGTTTTTTGTGCGTTTTCGTGCCAAGAATCCATGTTGGGTGTCGTGTGGCTGAGGTCGTTGCTATATTTAATTCCTAGAATTGTATAGGTGATTAAATTGTGATAATAAAATGCTAGTTGGGATTGTTTCTTGGATCCGGAACTACCCTGGGGGTGTGTTCCACTGTTTAGCCATTTGGCCAGGATACCCGAGGGTATGCCTTTAAAGTAGTAATTGTAGAATTGCCTTGAGAGTAATTGCTTGTTTACTACTTGTGTACTAATTGGGCATGGCCCGGTTACCTGTTTAGCCGAAGGGCGTTGTTGTGATTAGCCTGAGGGCGTGACTGTACTAGCCTGAGGGCAGCATATTATTTCGCCTGAGGGAAACCTTTCGTGCCAGAGGGCTTGACTTCTGTGCCTGAGGGTGACACTTCGTATGCCTAAGGGCAAGAATTCTGATACACCTAAGGGAAATACCTGCGGTTTGGATTCTGTATAGCCTGAGGGCAAGCCTGAAGGTGTGGTTTACTATTTTAGCCTGAGGGAACGGTACTGGTTGGCCTGAGGGCTTGGTGTTGTTGTGCACAAAAATGTTACTAAATTAAATGAATAATAAATTGGAAATTTGACTGTTAAGTTAGTTACTTTCAGTACTGCTTATTTTATTGAATTTTACTATTGCACACCATTGTTGCATGCTTACTCGCAGTTGGGCACGGGCCTTTGGTGGGTGCCTACTGAGATGTATTTCTCACACCCTGTTTGCGTCATGCTTTTCGGCCCAAACAGATTATGTTTCTACAAGTGTGGATAGGGGCATGAGTCCCTATATAGGTACTTGACTGTTGCTGTGGAGTAGGAGGGCATGGGACCGATCCTAGGCTCGTGATGCCGCTGCCAGCTGCTTGCTTTGTTTTGCTGTACTCTACTGTTTACTATATTGTATTGATGTATAACATGTTCTGGTTGTTTTCTTAGAACTTGAGACCTGTAGCATCATCTTCTATATACTGTTGGTTATATCCACTGCTGTTGTTTATTTCAGTTTTGTATGATTTACCGCTTCCGTTGTTTTTTTTTTCTGTTTTATTTAAATTCTGTTGCGCTACACTTTGACAAATGAGGGCATAGTTTCCCCACTATCAAACCTAGGCCCTCGCTGCTAGTCGACAGCCTCTGGTGTTTGGGGAAATGCGCTTGAGGTCATGTGGCGAACCGGTCTCAGGGCACCCGTTGAGTGGCACCCGGACCCGGGACGTTACAAAGTGGTATCAGAGGAGTTATTTTCTTTGACTTACTATTTGGAGCCTTAGTCAGGTATATGATGGAACGGTAGTTGGTAATAAGTTGTGCCTGGGCATAGCTAACCCGTGTACAGGGAAAAGCCATTCTACCTCATATTTTTGCAATTCTTTTGATTTATCACATTTTACAGTTGATATGTTTTCACCGTTGGGTGACGCACTTGAGATTGTGCTGTTTATAATTTATCTATGGGTTCTATTTAGTTGCAACCCGATGAGATGAGGGTATGCCGTCTCATGCAACATATAGGCACATGCTAGATATCACGTTCCATGCATAGTTTCCATGTCATGTAGGTGCATTAGAAATTGCATGTTTTTGTGATAGTTTTTGTGCTAGAAAAGCATGTTGTTGTGATAGTTGTTCTGATAAAATACCTGATGTGAGTCTGTTTATAGAATGGATGCCAAACTTTGGTTTTTGGGGAGTATGGTCCCCCATTGACTGTAATTTGGTGTTTCATTGACTTTTTATTGGTTATAACACATATAAGATGTCAAACTTTGATTCGTGGAGAGTATGGGCCCCCACGGGTCGGAATTTGACACTTAGGTGTTGTTTTTTGGTATTTTCTGGGTTCCGGGGAAGTTTCTGAGGCATACTATTCGGAAACCCAGTATACACATCGTGTAGTATTTTTTTTATACACGTCATGTATGTTATTCTGTTCGGGAAGAAAAATAAAATTTTTGAGTACACGTCGTGTACCCTGAGTACACGCCATGTAGTATCTTCTCATGTCACAAACCATGTGGGCAGCGACACGGGGTAGGGAAAGGCTTGGGTAAAACACGCCGTGTATCTTTTATACACGTTGTGTAGTGTTTACCCGGAGTCCGGCCGTGTAACTAACAACATGGGTTGGTGAACTCCTTGACAGAACACACCGTGTCAATGGTGGACACGCCATGTAGTGTGACCTGGGGACTCGGCCATGTAACTAACAACACGAGCTGGTGTCACCTCTCCTTGAACACGCCGTGTACCTATGGGAACACGCCGTGTAGTCTTGTCCGAGGACAGACTGTGTGGTGTTAGCCAGGTGGCTGGGAAACGGGGTGTTGTACACACCGTGTACGGGTGTAACACGCCGTGTAGTGTCAAGCCAAGTAGTCTGTCGTCTCACAGACGACATGGGTAGTTGGAAAATTACACCATACATGTCGTGTAGAATTTATACACGCCGTGTAGTGTTTGTTTAACGGGAGTCGTGTGGCTTAGCCATGTATAAGGACCCAGGCAGGGGAAGAGAAGTCAAGTGCACATCGTGTAGTTAGTGTACACGCTGTGTAGTATTGTTTTAAAAATATTGAAATGCCTTCTTCCTCTTGTTCCCTTTGTGGTTCCTTCATTTCAGTCTTAAAAATATTGAAACCGGAGGCGTGCTTTTGACCTTGTAGTGTCATGCCGCCTAGATGAACACAATTTGTTCTCCAGGATAGCGGCGATGATTATACTCTGGAGATGGTGGTCCATGGGCTACCAGTGGATCCTCCAGCAGAGCCAGATGCGGCGCCAGCTGCTATACCGGACACAGGCGCGGAGGCGCAGTTCCGTGAAGGCTTCATGCGGTTCATGCAGACCTTACAAGTAGTACCGCAGGCTGCCACATCTATGGCCGAGCTGATGCGTATCTTTCAACAGCAGCATCTGCCTATGTTTTCAGGGGATGGCAGACCACAGGTTGCGGAGTCTTGGCTAGGATCGATGCAGACTATTTTCGAGCATCTTGAGACACCTCCAGAGCGTAGGGTCAAGATCACGACTTACATGTTGCGTGATTCCGCCAAGATGTGGTGGGATGTTACCACCCAGTCAGATCATCACAGAGATATGGTGTGGGAAGATTTTTAGGCAGTCTTCTATGACTTCTTCTTTCCCGAGATGCTGAGGGCAGATAGAGCTCGAGAATTCATGAATCTGCAGTAGGGTGCTATGTCAGTGATGGACTATTCTACTCGCTTCACCGAGCTTTAGCGTTTTTCACCCATGTTGGTGGGTGATGAGACGCTGAGAGCCAGACGTTTTGAGGATGACCTTCGTTATCACATCTGAGCGCTGGTGAATGTTTTCAGGTTGCCTTTAGTACACGCTATTGTGAATCGGGTGCTGATTACTGAGAGGAATCTGCAGGAATCTAGTGGTGTGGGTCAGGGCGGTTCATCACCAGTTACTGGTACTATTTCTGTTGGCAAGAGGAAGAGACAGATGGACTTATCTCTGGGAGACAGTACCATCCAGGCATCTTCTTTAGGTGGCCCGATCAGGTGCTACTAGTGTGGTAGATAGGGGCACAAAAGGCCGCAGTGTCCATGAGACCCAGTGGAGTGTCGAGCTTGCGGCAAGATGGGTCATCTGTAGCGCTTTTTTAGGGTGTATCCACTGATGTCTAGTGAGAGGGGTTCTGTGCAGACTCCGCATGCGGGAGCAGTACTAGTGGCTTCTTACCAGTCTGGGAACTAGAATGCGTCAGGGCGTGCAGGCAGAGATGGTGGTCGTGCCCAGGGTAGCCAGACACCAGGATCTCAGAGGTAGTAGGGCGGGACAACTCAGGGTAGCCAGGCTGTGTCGCAGGGCCGCGGCACTGGGCAGGCATATGTCGTGCAACATACCCATCAGGAGAAGGATATCGAACCCTCTACAGTCGGAGGTACTATTCTAGTAGCTTCTGTCTTATCTTCAGTGCTTTTCGATACGGGTTCTATGCATAGTTTCATATTTGTACCCATTGTGGAGAGCCTTGGGCTCAGTGTTTCTTCTTCTTCTAATATCATGACGCTAGACACTCCGTTGGAGACTAGGACGGCTGGTGTGTGTCGGTGCAAGAAGTGCCCCCTTGAGGTTGGTGGGTGTCACTTTCTTTGGGACCTCTATGTCTTGAAGATGACGAGTTATGACGTCATTCTCGTGATGGACTGGTTGGTTCCCTTTTGAGCCTTTGTATACTGATATCATCGTAGGGTGAGTTTCACGTCACCAGAGGGCGGAGAGTTTCTATACAAGGGCGAATGGGATGTTCAGGCGATTCGAGCTGGACCAGAGCATCATGGGTGAGGTGGAGTCCCAGCCCAGATTGGGAGCTTATATCTGGATGACCATGGGACTTGTCAGACATATTTTCCTCCAGTGGTTGATCATTTCAGGGATGTATTCTCGGATTACTTTTCAGGTCTACCTCCGGTGCGTGAGGTGGATTTCTCTATTGAGCTTGTGCCAGGAGCAGCACCGGTGTCCATTCCTCCTTATAGGATGGCTACACCAGAGCTGCAGGAGCTCAAGAGGCAGTTATAGGAGTTGCAGGAAAAGGGCTTTATCTGACCCAGTACTTCTCCTTGGGGTTCTCCGGTCCTTTTTGTGAAGAAGTCGGATGGTACCCTCATACTTTGTGTGGATTATCGGAAGCTGAACCTGTTGACGGTTAAGAACCGATATCCCTTGCCTAGGATAGATGATCTGTTTGATCAACTTAGTGGAGCACAAGTGTTCTCGAAGATTGACTTGAGATATGGATATCATCAGCTGCACGTTAGACCATCTGATATACCTCTCACATCTTTCAGGAGTAGTTATGGTCTATATGAGTACTTGGTTATTCCATTCGGACTCACAAACGCGCCAGCAGTTTTCATGGCTCTGATGAATCGTGTGTTTCATCCGTATCTTGATTCATTTGTGGTAGTATTCGTGGACGACATCTTGGTGTACTCTCACACTCGACACGACCATGCCACCCATCTTGAGATCGTATTGAGTACACTGAGAGAGCATTGGATATATGATAATCTCTCAAAGTGCCACTTTTGGATGGACCGGATTCACTTCCTGGGTCATATCATCTCAGAGGCAGGAGTTGCAGTAGACCCAGAGAAGGTGAGAGTATTAGTTTCTTGGGAGCAACCTAAGAATGTGTTTGATATACGGAGTTTCTTAGGGCTGGATGGTTACTACAGATGTTTCATACATGAATTCTCATGCTTAGCATCCCCGTTGACAGGTCTGACTAAGAAGGGTGTGAATTTCATTTGGTCAGAATCTTGTGAGGCAGCTTTTCAGGACCTAAAGGGAAGGTTGACATCAGAACCAATCCTGATACTCCCAAAGCAGGGGAAGAACTATACAGTTTACTGTGATGCATCAGGGATTGGGATGGGAGCAGTGTTTATGCAGGGCGACCGAGTTGTTGCGTACGGGTCTCGGCAGTTGAGGCCACATGAGAGGAATTACCCGACACATGATCTCGAGTTGGCTGCAGTTGTGCATGCGTTGCGCGGTTGGAGACATTATCTATTGGGAGAGCATTTTGTGGTTTTCACCGACCACAAAATCCTCAAGTATATCTTTACTCAGCATGATCTGAATCTGAGGCAGAGAAGGTGGGTTGAGTACCTACAGTCCTTCGATTTTGAGATTCCCTATACACCTGGTAAAGGTAATGCAGTAGCTGATGTACTGAGCAGGAAGACTCAGATACAGGAAGTGCAGGAGCCCAGTGGTGAGTGGAAGCTCATGGATTTGTTCTCTAAGATGCATCTAGAGGTGCACAACAGTCAGGGGAAGACTTATCTTTCCTCTTTATCTATGACTTCTACCCTCCTAGACAGAGTGAGGATGAGACAGCTATCTGATTCAGAAGGCCTAGTTCTACGGGAGTCGGTGGTAAGTGAGGAGCCTTCTCCTGGTTGGATGATAGGCGAATATGGGTCCTGCATTTCCAGGAACGAGTATGGGTTCCAAGGGATATACGCGAGGAGCTGATGTGGGAGTTTCATGATTTGGCTTGGGCAGTTCATCCTGGGGTTACCAAGATGTACTGTGACTTGAGGCATCAGTACTAGTGGCCAGGTATGAAGAGAGATGTAGCTGGTTTTTTTACGAGGTGTTCCACCTGTCAGCAGGTGAAGGCGGAGCACCAGAGGCCAGCTAGGCTGTTATAGCAGTTGCCCATTCCCAAGTGGAAATGGGATGATGTCGCGATGGATTTCGTGACTGGATTGTTGAGGTCACCTCGTGGAAATGACGTTGTGTGGGTTGTTGTGGATAGAATCACAAAGGTATCTCAATTCTTGCTGATTAAGGAGACCTTCGGTGTAGACGAGCTCAGGAGGCTATATATCCGAGATATCGTGCGTCTTCATGGGGTCCCTCTTTCTATCATTTCAGATAGGGAAGCCCGCTTTACGTCTCGTTTCTGGCAGAGTTTTCAGAGGTCACTGGGTACACAGGTGCTTCTGAGCACAGCATACCACCCTCAGATCGATGGCCAGTCAGAGCGTATGATACAGGTGCTTGAGGACATGTTGTGTTCATGCATCCTAGACTTTGGGGGCTCTTGTTAGAAGCATATTCCCTTAGTTGAGTTTGCCAATAACAATAGTTTTCAGGAAACTATTGAGATGGAACCATACGAGGCTTTATATGGTAGGCCATGCCGATCACCTTTGTGCTGGTTAGAGGTAGGTGAGGTAGCTTTACTGGGACCACAGCTCATGCAGGAGACATCTGAGCAGTTCCAGTTGATTCGGAAGCGGATGGCTACCGCGAAGTCTCAACAGAAGTCATATGCTGATCGCCGCAGACGATCTTTGGAGTTCGTGGTCAGGGATCAGTTTTTCTTGCGTGTTTCACCGAGGCTGGGACACAAGCGGATCAGGATATAGGGTAAACTTTCACTGAGGTATGTGGGGCCATTCGAGATTCTGTAGAGAGTCGGGCTGGTTTCCTATCGGTTTCAGTTACCGCAGTGATACCGAGCCATGCACGACGTCTTCCACGTGTCTCAATTGTGCCACTATCATTCAGACTCGTCTCATGTTTTTCAGCCTGAAGAGGTTGAGCTGGAGGCAGATGTATCCTTTGAGGAGCATCTGATTCGTATCTTTGATGGGAGCATGAAGGTTCTCTGAGGCCTGTTAGTTCCTCTCATACGGGTGTTATGGTAGCATGGCTGAGTGCAGGACGAGACCTGGGAGTGGGAGGCCGACGTACGTGCTCAGTGGCCAGAGTTGTTCTGAGCTTTATCTTTGCCACCCTAGGAAGGGAAATTCGGGGATGAATTGCTATAAGGGTGGAAGTTTGTAAGAACCCAGTTCTAATTTTTTAGGTATGGGCTTCTTCTTTTTCCTTTTCCTTAAGTGTTTTTGAGAAAATATGGAAAATGGGGAAAATCCTAAATTTTGGAACTACACACCATGTACTTTTGTCCGTGTGGGATGGGTACACGGGGCATGTAGCCATGTCGGCGAAAAAGGGTGTAGGAACCGACTACACGCCGTGTAGTGGTACCTTACACGCCGTGTGGTCAGTCGGCAGGCCTAAACAGTAAGGTGGTGGAGTAGCTGCCAGCTGGGTGGCAGTACACGCCGTGTAGTCAGGAGTACATGTCGTGTACTCATGTCGAAGGATGAACAGTGTGGCGGTGCCGCTAGGGGAATAGTTAAATGAAGGAATTACACGTCGTGTACTCAAAAGTACACACCGTGTACTTTTTTGTTTCATCTTAAAACAGGTAGTAGCCTCCTCATTTGGAAGAGGAAGCATTGGAGCTATTTTGGAGCCAAAGGAGGAGGCCGAACCTTTGAAGATCCACCGGGTGTTCATCTGGAATCTGATTCGGCTTCGGACGATCCTGTTGGAACCGTACGGGTAAGCCCTATCCTCTCCTGGTATGGTTCTTACCAATTCTTCCCCTAACAGAAGTTATTTGCGTTTGAATGGGTTTTCTTCTTCGTCAGATCTACGTCATTCTTGGGCGTTTCTTGGATCGGCATTCATGTATAACACTCGTTGGCGTTTAAGGTAGGTGTATTAGTGTAAATTTCCAACTTTCGTGCGTTGTTTGTGCATTTTTGTGCCAAAAACCCATGTTGGGGTGTTGTGTGGCTGAGTTCGTTGCTATATTTAATGCCTAGAATTGCATAGGTGATTAAATTGTGATAATAAAATGCTGGTTGGGATCGTTGCTTGGATCCAGAACTACCCCGGGGGTGTGTTCCACTGTTTAGTCATTTGGTCAGGATACCTGAGGGTATGCATTTAAAGTAGTAATTATAGAATTTTCTTGAGAGGAATTTCTTGTTTACTGCTTGTGTACTTGTTGGGCATGGCCCGGTTACCTGTTTAGCCTGAGGGCGTTGTTGTGATTAGCCTGAGGGCATGACTGTACTAGCCTAAGGGCAACATATTATTTCGCCTGAGGGAAACCTTTCGTGCCTGAGGGCTTGACTTCTGTGCCTGAGGGCGACACTTCATATTCCTGAGGGCGATAATTCTAATACGCCTGAGGGCAATAACTGCGGGTTATATTTTGTATAGCCTGAGGGAAAGCCTGAGGGCGTGGTTTACTATTTTAGCCTGAGGGCACGGTACTGGTTGGCCTGAGGGATTGGTGCTGTTGAGCACAAAAATGTTACTAAATTAAATGAATTAAATGAATAATAAAATTGAAATTTTACTGTTAAGTTAGTTACTTTCAGTACTGCTTACTTTATTGCATTTTACTATTGCACACTATTGTTGCATGCTTACACGCAGTTGGGCACGGGCCTTTGGTGGGTTCCTACTGAGATATATTTCTCACACCCTGTTTGATTCATGATTTTCGGCCCAAACAGATTACGTTTCTGCAGTTGTGGATAGGGGAAAGAGTCCTTATACAGGTACTTGACTGTTACTGTGGAGTAGGAGGGCATGGGGCCGAGCCTAGGCTCGCGATGCTGTTGCCAGCTGCTTGCTTTGTTTTGTTGTACTCTGTTGTTTACTATAATGTATTGATGTATAACATGTTCTAGCTGTTTTCTTATAACTTGAGACATGTAGCGTCATCTTCTATATACTGTTGGTTATATCCACTATTGTTGTTTATTTTAGTTGTGTATGATTTACCGCTTCTGCTTTTTGTTGTCTGTTTTATTTAAATTCCGTTGCGCTACACTTTGACAAATGAGGGCATAGTTTCTCCACTATCAGACCTGGGCCCTCACTGCTAGTCAGCAGCCTCTGGAGTTTTGGTAAATGCGCTTGAGGTCACGTGGCGAACTGGGCTCGGGGCACCTGTTGAGTGGCACCCGGACCCGGGATGTTACAGACGGTTCCAACAATGATGGTGTTAATTTCGATGAGTAGCGATGATGATGATAACTCATTCATCATATATCCTTAACTCGCGTAAGGAATAGGTCTCAAGGGGTGCATCTGAAATTTAAAATTTAAAATTTAAATGGTGAATTTTTGGGATGTTTTGAATTTTGAATGTGGAATTTTTTAAGGGTTCCGACTTCACCATAAAGTGTATTTTTTTTTAATTAAAAAAACAGAGGATTGTACCCTGTATCGAACCAGTATACCTCATATGAAAAATATGGGATGAAAAACACCAACATACTCAGCACATTATGTTAAACTATAGCCTTACCTTGTATAGATTCGGGATGCCTCATATCCAACTATGAGAATATTTGATATCCTCATTCAAGAGGGTATCCCCCTTTTGGCATTCATATTATACCACTCCATGTTTCAGAACTACATATGGCTTGATTCATATCCTTATGGGATATATAGTAATTTCCAGATATTCTATCTTAGGCCCATCCCTGCCATCAACTTATTTCGGGTACATTACCCACTTTTGCTTTAGTGCTTTACGCTTTTTCTTATTTGAATAACCATCATCTTCCTGGTCTAAATAGGCTCCATAATATAATGATGTATAAAAAAATATCTCACCTACCATCCTGGGATCATTCCTCAAAGGAACTTTGGAAAAAAATAGTGGATTTCATGTTTTGAACTCAGTCAATGGTCGATTCTGCATTTTTTCACCCCATATTTAACCAATGTTATTATAGAACCTATGTATCAAACATAGTCAATAATTTTTACCTATTTATTAGTTATTCCCATTTCATTATCCATGTATTGGGAGTCACAATCTCTCATGTGGGATTTTTTAGCCACTTTAACCCCTCGTTTTATTCTCCCCTGCAAGAAATGGGAACTACATACCACTCCTTGTTTCTCGCACCGAGCATAGATCATGTGGGCTTAAGATTTGGGAGGGGTTTTCCTCAAACAAGGTTGAGACACATGAGATCCCTGATGTTACAAACTCTATGACTTTAAATTAGGATTCTAATTCCAATCATCATGACTCTAAACTGCATACAAGTCTCTTTGGGAATGTGTTGTGTGGTGTTGGGCCCCCTTGGCCCTCAATTCATTGTAGGGTTTTTCATTATTCCACACCACATATATCCATTTGAGATTCCCATGGTCCAAGAATTATGACCATAAACTATTTTCAATGGGTCCAAGCATAGTGACCTTAAACCATGTGTGGGTTTTCTCAGGGATGTTTCGTGTGTTATTGGGTGGTCTCCTAGGACCATCAATTCATATTGGGTAACTTTCCTTCTATGTCGCGCATATTCCTACAAGACACACCACCCCATGGTCCAAGAATTATGACCATAAACTATTTTCCCTCAGTCCAATCTCCATGAACTTAAACTATGTGCAACCATCCTCTCATGTTTTGTGTGGAAAAAGGCCTCTCTTGGACCCCTATTCACATCATATTACTAGTATTTCATGTCGTGCTAAACACTTTAGGGTGTTTATTGGTCTGAAGTCTATGAAAATAAACTAGGATCCAAGCCCAAGTATGAACATCATGACTTTAAACAATGTGCAAGCCTATCCAATAATGTGTTGTCTATCATCAGGGCCTCCTTGGCCCATTCATGTTGGGTTTTCATTTTGTTGTGCTACACATACCCCTCTTGGGACACTCTCTTTATGTTCTAAGATTTATGACCTTAAACTAAGATTCATTGTCTAAGAATCACAATCATAAAATATGTATGACTCACCCTAGATTCTATTTCTCAGTGCAGTGACTTCCAAGATCCTTTGACTTATAGGCCTTTCTAAGGAGTACTCTCGTTGTTCTACCCTCCTATGCTCTCCACCCCTATAGTTGGGCAAGTTCAATTCACTATGGTTTACATTTACTTTCAAATGACGTTAAAATGAAACCATAACCCATGAAATGGACATGGGATTCCTTCTTGACTATACATAAGGAAGAAATGATGGGTGGCTCAGTGCATAAGACCCACACACCACATCCCGATCACATGACATTAAATTGTGCGATACATCATCCTCTTAATTTTATTTTAAATTGTGTTTCTAACATCCTCATCATACGATATTGAATTGTATGTTTATCACCCCCATTTAATGACATAAAACTATGAAGAATATTAGGCTATTGCTCAAGAATTCCTTTATATCAGTGCTAGTCACCTACCTCATCGTTCATGTTCTTCAACCATAAATCAGTGTCTGAGATGATTATTCCCCTAGAATATGAGTTTGACCTTTATTCATATGGACACACCTACCCAATCTGATCCAAGTCATGGTGATGTAATTCTGGGAGTATTGGAATCCCTTCAAACATTCCATCACTTCATCTCTACACTTCACGTGCCCCTTATTTAGATCCTCATCCTCCTCCACATCTGAACAGGCCCCCTAACGGTAATGGTTTCTATCCAAAATGTATCACCTAACATCCTAGAACAATTCCCTAAAAAAATTGGATGAAATTCTGAGATAGGTTACATGCTTCAAACATGGTCAGAAGTCAACCCATAGTTGTTTTTCCCCATCATCAGCTAAATGATATGGATTCTATTTATTGAACACTATAAACAGTTATAAAATATCACCATTCCACTTCCATTATATTTGAGATATCGGGAATCATGATTCATTCCCTCCATTCCCATTTTTTAGGTAGAATTCAATGCCCCTACAGTTACCCCATTCATACACTAGCATACATTGGAAAAGAAATTCAACTGCTCAGGGAGCCCCATTATTCAGTCGTAGCCCCTCTCGACCCCAACACTTCTGGTGGTCATCCAGAAAATGTAGACCCTGATTGATCGATGATTGTTTGACACTCTCATATGCATGAGCAATCACATGGTCATCCTCTATTTCTCACACTGATCATGACCCACATGAGCTTAGGGATTAGTTGTTGGTTATCTCGTGAATATTATTTAAGTGTGATAATAAAATGAAAGAAACATGTTCAAGAATGTAGGATATTAAAACAAATGAACCAAAGTTTTAGAGGGTCATCCATTTATTGGATCCTCTCTTTTTCAAAATTTCACTAAATATCGACCCCGATGATTGAGCATTCGAGATCATCCACCCTCTGTTGAGTGGCCTCCAGGGTTCATTGTTTCTCCTCTAGGTCCTGTTTCTCTTCATATTCTTTAGGGTAGACTTTTTCATCCCTATTACACATCCAATTCTACTCATCCTGGCACTCAGCTACCAAGGATGTCGCCTCTTCCACCTTGTCCTCGGTCGCCACCAATTTAGCCCTCAGATGATTGATGATCTCAACTTGAGAAGAAACCAAAACTTCATTCCCTTTCTCCATCCCTTCTAGGTGGGAAATCTCACCTTCATCTACCTCAAGTACCTTTGATCCCTTGGCCTTATGCTTCTTCCAGAAAATTTCAAGTACCTTCCATTCGATGTGTGCCTACTCGACGAGTAAGTCCTAAGCTAGTGCGTTATTTTAGAGTCCACCCCACTGGTACCCAAGCTAACTATCCAATGGAAAAGAGATCCCACCTGTTGTGGTAGGTAAGCTATCTAGGTATGGGTGATGAAGTTATACACATACCTCCATGCCTTGTGATGAATGATCTAGTTCTCCTCAGTGGCCTCCGAGTTGGAATCCTTGGATTATTTGGGTGGTGCAGGCTCATATGGATGGAATATCACCAACACATCATTGGATAGATCATCCATGTGCATGTACATAGACATGAGTCGATGGAAATATATTCCCTAGAATGGATCCTCTTCATCCCCTTCACCTCCAGTAAAATCCTTTGCCTCCCCCTGTAGAACCTTCAATGTGGATGCGACCATCCCGACCTCCTCATCTACCCCTATTGTTGGTGTGATCTCAAATTCAGTTCCCTTATCCACTTCCAATTGAAAATTCAGGACAAGCACATCCAAAATAGCCTCCCCAGTCACCCCATCTACTAGCACAATTTTTACTTCCTCTATCGAGGCTTCATCACCAACAGCCAACTCTAGTGGCACTTTTATAATAGGCTCAGACACTGCAGTCCCCTCAGTCATCCCCATTTTGGGAACCATATCAACCCCATCCATCAAGGTAATGGCATAAAAGTTTCCTTTCAATTGAATATCTATGTTTGGAATAACCACCACAGCCTATTTGTCTATTTCCACTAGGAGAATGGTGCATGTTGTCGCTGTCTTAGCCTCTGGTACTGTTAACTCAGACGTGGACATCGGCAGTTGAGTCTTGAAAACTGTTTAAACTTCTATTTAAATATGTGTCTTCCAAATGAAAAAAATAAAAGTAGAAGATACAAAATAAAAAATGGGTGAATAGTATTACATGAATATTATAGTCTTGTGAGGAGATAAGGCATGTTCATGGTTAATCCCCATGGAAAGGGCTTTCCCTTTATGATTGTTTCCCCAGTTGCAGGTACTGCTTCATATAATTGTTGGTTTCCCATAGACACAACATCAGGGAGGTCCCCCACACTTTATCCTTAATGGTTTGAGGTTACCTCTCCTCCTTTGAGCTTTCTGATCCCTGCACGAGTGAAAAATGAGTTAGAAAACACTCTTAGGGGTTTGGTGACTTTTAATTCACATGAGATCAAAGTATTTACCTATTTTATGGTAGGAACTCCTGCCATGGAAGATTCCCAGTATGTGTCACTTCCCCAAGATTCATCTGAGTCTCCATGAAGAGGCACGTGAGCAACCAACTCGCTGGCTGAGAGCTCTTAGGAGGAGGTCCTCCCCAATAACACCTTCTCCTAGGTGGTTATTGGATGTCTTATACCCTGTGATTAGACTATATCCTTTAACTCTTTGATGTATAACACTACCTTTTATAGGGTAATGTGAAATCCAAACCTGTAATGGCCCAGACCTATGAGGAATATCCCCTCTTATTTGAGATCTCTCTATATCTCGTGGAGAGTGTTGATCTATTTGAAGAGCCCCTAGCTATCCAAATCATATAGGGAGACCACATTACTGGGAATGTATGTGCAGTGCAATCACTTCTTTGGAGCTTTAAAAAATCAATCAGAACCACCATGAATGGCTCACCTTCCCCCCGTGATCACTTTCCTATGAGAGTTGAGCCTAATGTTTCACCTCTCCCTCTAGCCTCCACTTGTGTCGGGCTAAGGACCATCGTCCATGCAGTGACTGTGGATCTTCCCACTATACCAATCCTATCTCCATGGCGCACTCGGACCACTACTCTCCCTTAGTCCCATAGTTGTAGGAATTTTCCTTCATCATCCTGGGTGGGTCAGTGTCTCAGCATCTCTCCAAAATACATGCTCTCTCATCTCATCATGTAATTAGGGGTGAGTCCATATAGAGAAGTAGGTGGTGGTAACTCGCTCTTCCCTTTCCCATACTCATGCATGGACATATTCCAAATCTTCCTCAAAACCAAAGGATGACACATATGGAATACCTCTATGTAAAACTTTGATTTTAGCCACTACAGACATCAGAACTACCTCAAAAACTGATGCAGTTTGTACAGCTCGCATATCATCTCACAGTCATCCCTTTCCACTAGTACCCCGCCTCAGAAGGCTAGGAGATATGATCGCTTCATGATGGTCCATGTACCATCATCAGTCACCGTCACTATTTAAAGGGGGTGTGGTTGAAGAATTAATCTCTCTACTAACCTGACACTTTTCAGCACATCCATAGGGCCCAGCTTTAGCAGGTGACTCCCAACAATTTTCAGGATCTCTGACCAAAAGTTCATGATAGGATGAGACATAGGGATTGGATATTCATATCCCCCCATGTTTTTTTCCACCCATATATACAATAAATTGAGGGGGCCACACAAACTAAGTGGATACTTCCCTTGATTTATGTGGCGGAGAACCTTATAGAACTTCGCTAATACCGAGATAACTAGGTTGATGTACTACCCCATTTTAAATATGCCCACCATAATGAATGTTATTAGGCACACCCCCATTTTTTCATCCCTCACAAGGAGAATCCATCCACAAAATAGCATGGTGATAAACCTCACCAGCCTGACCAAGGGAGCTTTGGGCTTTATGTTGTAGCCCTACAGCTTCTACTAGCTCAGCTAATAGATCCTCCAGTAGGAGTGCTCCTTTCCCTGCTAGAATTCCCTAGAAAATGTGTTCAGCCTCCCTGGTAGATTTTCTACTAGCTCATTCCCATAGGGTATCTCCTCCACTGGTTCTTTTAAAAAATACCTAAACCATTTCTTGAAGGGGGTGTCCTTCATCCCAATCTTATGTTCTTTGTTCCCTTGAAACAACTTTATCTACACCCTCGCAAGAGCTAGCATTTGTTCCTATTTCTCACACACATTCTCTATGGGGAGGAACTCATCATAAATCACCCCCTAGATTAGGATCCTAGTGATCTAGTGAATATCCCATAGGTTAATTCCAACCTCCCCATGATTAATATGGAAAGTGTTGGTACCTAGTGACCACCTACTTAGTTGCTCTAATGTGATGTCCAAGTGGAAATAAGTGTGAAACTGTGAGGACCATGCTACCTCGTAGAGACCCACTTGCTTCATATTGGACTTATATTCATGGCATGATGTGCATTCCCAATAAGCCCAGAACCATTCATCAGTGAAATTTACAACCTAGAACAGGTCTCGGTTATCTGTTTATCCATTGAGCAGATCCCACAAACCCTCCTTGAGAATTGTATCAAAATACGGGGAGGATTTACCATCCTCCAAATTCTCCCTGTCAATGTTATTGATGTGGTTCTAGAGAATTTATATTGTGATTAGCATTTGGTATTTCTAGATGTGTCCCCCAGTAGCCCTATGCCACTGGTATTATCCCAACAAGTTTCTAAACCAGTATGTTGGTTCATCTCTACTTTCTACAGGAATTAATACATCATCCCTCGGTCTAAATCCATAAAGTATCATCCTCTTTCACAACAGATACTCCATTTGAGCCTCTTTTATCAGTGTAATGATTGAATCATGGCCTAAGGAACTCTGAATGCTCTCTCTAATCATTATATTCTTAGTCATTTCTTCCCATCCAATGGAAGCAACATTGGATCATTCAGCAACCATTTTGATCAAGAAATAGGAGTTTTTCTAGTTATATTTCATGAATCTCTACTCATGGTGATAGGTTTACAAATGTAGGGTTCATGGAGATTGGTTAAAAAAGGTTGAGTTTGTGGATCACTATTCACATAGCACTGTTCGCAGAGAACTATTCATAGAGCTTAGGTGTGTAGAAGGTAAGCTTAGTGAATTATGGGGATCATAATCACAAATAACTCATGATGGGTGTGAGCTTCATGAAAAGAGATCATAGGATTTTATCTTCATGAAAGTTCGGTGGTCCCTCTAAGGGTAACCATTGCTATTTATAGGCATACGACCATCTATTGATTCGCGATGGTCTTCATGAAGATAAAATCATGAATGGTCTTTGTGAATGAGCTTTATAAATGGGGTTTTAGTGCCAATTTTCAATGATTCTCCCTCAGAATCCAGCCCTCCTTTTTCTGTTGGCTCCCATTCTTATGTGAGGCATTTGTTGACACCAAAATATGCATGTAATTGGAATATTTGAGGTAAGAATTTTCATTTCTATTTGAATTCAAGCTAAAATGGCCCAACATACTTATAAGGGGTTTGTTTCATGAATCTCTCACCTTCATGGATGAGAGAAGATCATGAAATCCCCATCCACAAAGAGACCTGATGGTAATATCTGAAAAGCATCAATATTGAGTCATGGATCTCTTCATGACCACATAAAGACCAAATGGTAATCTCCATGAAGCAATAATCCTAGTTTGTAGAGCACTTCATTCCCACCTGGAGGCCTGACAGTAATCTATTCATAGAAACATTCAGACTCATGGATCCTAACCACTCACAAATATATAAATCTTTTTGAAAGCCTCTGATAATCAAAAAAAATCTCATTTCTATAAATACCTCCTTATGTCTGAAATTTATGGGGATGGTGAACTTTTAACTTCCAAAAATATCTCCTTGTTCACAAACCACCTGATCTTCATGAATGAAAGAGACAATGGATTACCTAAGGTATCCCTTCATTGAGAAACCACATCCCTTCTATTCTTGAGATCCTCCACTCAATTTGGATATTCCTTTCATGAAGGATCATGCCCTTTGTGGAAGAATAAGTCCCTCTGAGGCACTTGAGGTTTCGTGAAGCATTCAACCTTTACGAAGCTCTCCTCCTATTAATCAAGAATTCATTCTGAGGTAGGGGTTCCTTATTTCACAAAGTATACCCCTTCATGAAGCCCCTGAACTCCATGAGGCACCTAATATTCATAAATAACTTCTCTATGAGGCTCCAAGATTTGTGAAATATCTCTCCTAGGCCTATCCATGGTGCCTCCCTTCTACTAACGCCCCTTCGTGAAGGTCGATTGTTTGAGGCCCCCATACCAATCCAAGACCAGTTCAGCTGCACCTTGAGTCCCCATATGACCAGTGCCACCTACTTATATGTCCACCCACTTCATTCCAAGTGTATCATGGGCCTCCATGCTACCTGTGTATTCTAATAATAGGTACCCTAACCCCTTTTTCTTCTAAGAATAGGGTCCCTAACATTTTCCTCTTGATTGATCACTCCTTCATAGCAGTGCTAATGCCATGTACCTCAAAAAGGTTCATGAGCGATGGTTACATAATCCCTAAGGTTAAAGAGTAAGTCTGAAAATGTCCAATATGCATGACATAAAACTTCCTAGTTCCATGTCCTAGTCATACAATTTTAAACTGTACAAAAATTTCCTTAGCACATTATGTTAAACTGTAGTCTTTTTATGTGTAAAAAACATAGGATACCCCATGTATGACCATCATGGGATGCCACCTTTCCCACATCTATTGGATGTGATTCTCATATCAAGAAGCTTCCATGCGTAATCCCTACACCATATTTCATGACCATTGGATGTGATTCTCATTCCAGGTAGCTTCTACACATAAGCCTTGCACCATCCCTCATAGATTATCCTTTCATTGCATGAGCATCCTTAATGAATGACATTAAACTGCATGGATTGGTCCTATCACATGACCATAAATTGTGGCATCAAACTATATAGGTTTTAATCCCTATCTCCTAAACAGGGTACATATGATGCATCCCTGAGGTCCAGTCCTAATATCGGTAAACCTAGGTGTTAAATTTTCCCTACTAGGGACACACCTCCCAGATCCATTTCCATGAGGAGTTCTAATCCACAACTCTAGATCTTCCTCCACAGGACATTCTGATCCATCGATAAACTATCTAGGTGTTTCCTCCTAGGGGCGCACCTCCCTAATCTATATCCATGGGGCATTCTAATCCATTGGTAAACCATCCTAGGTGTGACATCTTTCCTCCTAGGGGAAAACCTCCCAGATTCACCTCCATGGGGTGTTCTAATCCATAACTTTGGATTCCCCTCTATGGTACATTCTGATCCATCGGTAAACTATTTGAGTGCTCCCTCCTAACGAAACACCTTCCAGATCCACCTCTACAGGGCATTCTGATCCATTGGTAAACAATCAAGGTGTTCCCTCCTAGGGATGCACCTCCTATATTTACCTCCTTGGTGCATTCTAATCCATTGGTAAACCATCTCGGGTGTGACATCTTCCCTCCTAGGGACACACCGCTATGATCCACCTCAATAATGTGTTTTGATCTACCACCTAATCTCCACAAGATATTAAACTCATTCCCTAATCTATCTCAGTTAGACATTCTGATCCATCTCCATGGGATATAGAAATTTTGACCCGGTCCATAATACCTACCCCATACTTAAGTAGGGAATGCCTGAGGTAAAAATTCTCATAATACTTATGATCCTAGTTTTAATTACCTCATGATCAACACAGGATGCATTGGGTTCCATGCATAAGATACCTCATATGAGATTCCCTCCAAAATAGGAAGAGTTTATAGGTTACTAATGTTCCCAATGTCCAAAAATTCCCAGAGATGTTCAACATGACTACTCTCCTGATCGAAGGTTTCTTCCCTATCAAGACAGAAGTAGTGTAATTAACCAGCATCCACATAGAGATGGAACCAGGAATAAGTTCCATGAACATGAGTTAAATCTTTAAGGGAGACTCATACTAAGTGACAAGCTTCAAGGAGGAATATATGGAAGGAAAAATTAACATACCATCATTTGATTTCGATCAAAGAGCATACATCTTCGATGAAAATGATGAAATCCAACCACCTTTAGAAAGTGGGAATATGGGGTAATAACAACCAGTGCATAGAGATATTCAAGAGCGCCCTAGAAAAAGAGTCAAAATCACACACCTTCACATATAACAGATTTTTAAAACTAGTATTGAGGGTGTATGATGGTATAGTGGGAAAAATATAACCACTTTATCATAGTGAAACATAGAAAAAATAAAGAATAAACAATCCAAATAGAGGATAAATAAAATCATCATAAGTTAAAAAATGACACTATATATAGATGATATCATGGTGGTGAAAAATATAAGTCAATAATCTCATAGAAGCAGTCATAAAATCAGTACTAGGCTAAGAAAAAGGAAACAAAATACTAAAAATTGCTAAGCTTCATAAACATCCTAAGTCCCAGTTCATTCGTCTTCTCTCATTCTCCCAACCTAATATAAAAATAAAGAATTCATAGTAAAGTGCATTCCTTTATCATTAACAGCATCAATGAAATATACCTAGGTTCCAAGTGGTGGCTCGGACTGGGTGTGAGTACAACTAAGTAGACCACCACTAATGGTGTCTAATGAAAATCTATTCCATGAATATAAAATGTAATGGTGTTCAGATATAATAATATAAAGTGGTAAAGTAATAGAAACAATGTTGAACTTAGTCTTATAATGGGTTACCTAGAAGACACTTCCTTCTTCGACCTAATCTACATGTCTCTAGTAATGTGATTTTTTAATTGGTCAGGGGACCTAAGGCATTTAGGGAAGACATCCAAGAAAAAATAATGACAAGGAATCACTGGAACTGGTCTAGGCATTCCCACACGATGCACTCACTTCGAATCCAAGGGAGACCCATGTGATTATTAACCTTTGTCACTTTGATCCAACTTACGGCGATCAATCCGTGATATTTAGAATTTGGTTTTGTGAGTGGGATACAAAGGATGAACCCTTTTAATTCTAATCCCAAGAGTTTCTAACTGAACTAAGGAAGTTATCCTTTATTTTTTGGGAAGTCTTTTATTAGAATCTAAGGGGATTACCCAGGGTGTTCCATTGTTTGAGGACATTAAGAAAAGCTTTGGATATCATCCTAATCATTTTAGTTTTGTGTAGTTTTAGATGAATCTATTATGACTATTCATAGAATTCATGAGATTGAGACATTAACCAGATCCAAGATGGGTTTACCACTTAGCATTCACATTAATGAATCAGGTGGCTTCCAATAAGTGTTATCAAGGAATTATAAAGAGGGAATAAAAGTCTTTATCAAGCCATGACACACCTTTGATGATGTGACCAAGATACATAATTATTAACAAAGGTATCTATGGTAATAAGTCATAAGTTATAAGTAAAATATTCATGTCAAGATTTTATCATAATTAAATCATAACCTTAGAGGTGTCTCCCAAGACTATCCGTGAGATACCCACATCATTTCACAATTTATTTATTCCACTCTTCTTATAATTATATGACATTCATGGTGTTCAGACTCTAGCATTTATCCAAGATACCCAATTATTTTTACTATGATTTAAGTTAACCAAGTATTTCTAAAGTCTTGTCTTATAAGTTTCCTCTTTTAAGTGACGTTACATACAAATATTAAGGGTGTTGATTTTGTTATATAAAAGATAATTTGAGTTATTTCCTAAATTTCAAGACAAACACACCCTAAGGGGTTTTTTATTACACTTAAAGTATGGTTGTCATGGTTGTTAGTCCAAACACACCCTGAGGGGTGGTTTGGATTGAGGTATTCAACCACCAATAATGTTTAAGAGGCTTGTAGTATGTCTAGGTTGGTATTTTGGTAAAATTTTAAAGGAAAATAAATTCTAGGTTTAATTCCTAGAGATACCAGCATATAGAACAATGAAACATTTTATAAATAGTGATAATTTTATGGAAAATCATGTAGAACACCTACATATGGATCATGAAGACTCTTCATTCGGTATTGGCCTCATATTTGATCTGGAATGATAGAAAATAAATAACTATACAAAACCCATAAAAATAGGGTATTTATATAAAATATGGAAATATATATTTAGACAAAATAAAACAATAAAAAAGTAATATAATAGAGTGATAGTGTTACTAAGAGCATTCCAACACGACAGACAGAAGTGGAAATGGAGGTGGAGTAAGGTAGATCCACCAATCTTTTGAGAAGAGGAGAAGGATATCCTATATTGGATCTGATGTGCGCAAATGAGGGGAGGAAGGCCAAAATTATATTTAAGGGGGTGAAAGGAAAATTTAATTTTTCCCATTTCTTAATTGGATGCAAGGTTTGACCGCATGGTTGAACAAAACATGTGCCAATCGTGTGACCATCACTATCCGGAGTCCCACACCCCACATGGTTAGTCACACCTTTTTTTAAACTGTGTGAAATATGTGTGATAAAACTCTATAATAAAATGCATGCCCTCATATGGTTTACAGGACCCCATCATAAGGTTTAAGAAACCATGATACTCCAATATCAAGTTGTATGGATAATGTTCATGGTTAGCGCAAACCATGTGCTAACTGTGCACCCTTCTCTGCCTTCCCAAAAACCAAAACATCAAACCCAACCCTCCCAAAACACTCCTAAAATCACTTTCACTCCCTTGAAATTTTACATTAATTTAAAATTAAGGTAACTTCAATAAAAATTAAAGGGGTTTGTACCACGAAAATATATGGGTCTTACAACCTCCCCTTCTTAAAAAAACTCATCCCTAATTTATACCTATGAGGGTTATTGCACTACATAGGAGAAAAAAGTAGGCCATTGAGCATGTATATCAGAATTTCATTCCCACATCTCCTCCTAAATATGATTGTGTTTCTATAAAACTCTAATTAGAGGAATCGTTCTTCCTTATAGAGTATTCATGATACAATCTATGATGTGAATTGGATACTCCTCAAATAAAGCATCATCCTCTAATTCAACTTCCCCAGGATCAAAAACATGAGATTAGTCAGGATAGTAATGGTAGAGATAAGATATATGGAAGGAATCATGCATATAACTATAACACTAAGGAATATCTAAATGATAAGCTACCAATACTACCCTCTCCAAAATCTTGAATGGCCAGATGAATCTAGGTTTGATCTTTCCATCCCTCTGAATCTATCGATGACCCAATCTAGGATAAACTTGTAAGAAGGCTCAATAACCTACCTCAAACTCAAAAGTTTAGTGAAAATGATTAGAATATGACTTCTTTATAAATATATCAATTTCCATACGCTTCCTAATTAGTTTCACTTACTCCAATGCCTCTTAAATAAGACCTATTCCTAGAAGAATTTCCTCCCCTAGATCTAACTAGCATAGAGATGAATAGCATGGAATATCATATAGAACCTCCTAAGGATCCTTTATAATTATAACTTAGAAGATATTATTATAGGATAACTCAAAAAGATTCAATTTTTTCTCCCATGAGCCTCCAAAATATAGGACATGAGCACAAAGAATTTCCTTCAGTGCCTGTATAGTCTTCTCAGACTGGTCATTGGTTTAAGGATGATAAGTTGTACTCAAGAGTACCTATGAACCAACAGAATTCTTCAACCCTTTACAAAACTATAATTTAAACCAAGCATCCTTATTCGATACAATGGTATTTGGAATCCCATAAATATGTATGAACTCTCAAAAATATAATCTCCCAAGTTCATCTACTGAGATGGTCTCCCGGATAGGTAAGAAATGGGTGAACTTCTTTGGCCTATCCACAATCACCCATACAGCATCACTACCTTAGGTTGACTTCAGTAACCCCACCAAAAAATTCATAGTGACATCACCCTATTTCCATTTTGGGATAGATTGTGGATGAAAAATTCTAGTAGGTCATTGTTGTTCCACTTTAACCTACTGATAGGTGGAACAATACATGAAAAAAATCATTATTTCTTTCTCCATCCCTATCTACCAGTACCAGTGACATAAATCATGATACATATTTGTCAGTTCACAATATACTACCCGCTTAGAAGCATGATATTCTCACATCAGTTTCTCTCACATTCTTTTAGGGACCTAAATACACTCTTGGGCATAAAGAATTTCATTCTCATCAATAACCCAACCATGTGGTGGATCCTCACCATAAATGTTGACCCTAAATACCAAGCCTTCATGATTAGAAAGATTCCTCCTATTAATTTTATTTATAAGTGATGGAACCACTGATAAAGTTATGAGGATCGGTTTCCCATGGAACTCTTGAACATAAAGATACATTTCTACAGACAAATCCATCATTTTTCATTCACCACTCTCTTCCGGAACTAATTAAGACTAAGCATTTTAGAGAAAATCATCACAAAAGCATTACCTTTCCCTAGAATATATATGATCTCAAAGTCAAAATATTGAATATTTTAAACCCACCTCCACTATTGAAAGTTTATTTACTAGTGTGAAAATATAAATTTGAGGCTCTTATGGTCTGTGTATACCATGAACTACTCCCCCATGAGGTAATGTCACCAGCAACACAAAGCATGAACAATAGCTATTAACTCAAAGTATTGCATCAGGTAGTGGCACTCATCAAACCTAAATTTTCGTGACTCATATTCCATGACTTTTTCCCATAGAATTAATATAGTTCCCAACCTAATGCCTGGTGTGTCAAAATAAACTATGCAGCCTTTTCTAGGCTCAAGAAAAATTAGGATTGATGATAAGTTCAGTCTTCCGTTCAATTCTTGGAAAGCCTTTTCTCAAGCTTTAGACCATATAAACCTTACACCCTACTCATTCAAGCTTTTAAAATGAGCTAAAAGGTGAGAAAAGTTCTGAATTAATCACTGCTAATAACTGGATAATTCCAATAATATTTTAATAAAAAACATTATTGGGTTGCTCCCAAGAAATAATTGTTCTCACCTTCTATAGATCCATTGATACCCATAATTTTGATATGGTGTGACCCAAGAAGTGAAATATATTGATTCAAAATATACACTTTGAGAGTTTTTCATAAATTCGATACTCCTGAATAGTAGTCAAAATGACCTAATGATGAAGCACATGATCCTTTCATGAATAGGATTACACCAAGATATCTTCAATGAAAATGATAATAAATGAATCTATATATGGGTGGAATACTCGATTCATTAAGTCCATATAGATAGCAGGTGTGTTATTCAAATTGAATAGCATTACCAAATACTTATATAATTATTACCTACTATAGATTGTTTTACATGGTATGTTTGAGGGCCTAAATCTCACCTAATGATATCCTGATCTTAAATAAATCTTTGAGAATACCCTAGCTCACTAGAGATGGTAGAATAGATCATCTATATGAGGAAGTGGGTACCTATTTTTAATAATAAGATCATTAAACCATTGGTAATCCAAAAAATATCACAAAGTAACATCCACATTCTTGGAGAAAAGTGTTGATGGACCCCAATGAGATGTAATGGGTCAAATAAACCCCCTTTTTCAGGTTCTTAAACTTCCTCTTGAGTTCTTGGAGCTCAGTAGGATCCATCCTATATGGAGGAACAGATACTGGTCCTACTCCTAGCATAATCTCAATAGTAAATTCAACCTCTCTCTCAAGAGGTATCCCAAAAAAGTAATCAAGGAATATATCCCTAAAATGGTCCACAACTGAATAAAAGATATTCTAACATACTCTCTGATCATCTAGTAAGAGGCCAACAAGATGGGCTGACAATACACCCAGTCCACGATGCTTAGGTCCATTATAACCTACCTGTACATATGATTCTACCTTGTGAACATAGATTCCAACTTTGAGTGATGAGAAGTACACCTATCATAAATAATATCTAATATGAGATCAAAAGGTTACCATCTAGTCCATCCCAATAATTATGTTGAATCATGTCAGCTCAACATCAGGTGTTAATAAACATGACTATTTTGAACTAGGTTCATAAAAGAGATGTCAATATTCATTTATATATCAAAGATCATAATTTTAAAACCATTAAAGGTACTTAAATTAATGTTTTATAAATAAATATTATATTATAATTCAATTAGATTGAAGTTTTAGTCACGTTTCATGAAGATCAAAATGGTAATGAACTAGTTTTGGCTTGTTTACTGATATTGATGGATTACCTTATAACAATCATTAAATTTTGTGTTATCCAAAAAGAACCATATTAATTATATATATTAATTATATATATAACATATACTCATAAAATATAAACTAAAACCATCCATGATAGTGGTAGTGAAAAATTGAATACACCAGTCCCTAGAGGCAGTGGTCTGGACGTATACATTGATGATGATCTTGTTTTCCATAAAATAGGGAAAAGGAGTAATATAGTTTATCATTTAAGAATCTAAAATATGTAATAAATATCATAATTATATATTAAATTCCCTATTATGGACATCCTTTTAATTTGGTAAATAAAAAAAAACACATTGTGTCATGGAGGTGGTAGTCTGCACAACACATGATTCACGTTTTCATTTTTATTAATGGAAAAGGGGGAGGGTGGTTAATTCTTGTAACATAATTATAAAAACATAAAAGTATAATAATGATACTGATTTTATCATTATAAATTAAATTAAATTTTAGGAATAATAAATACACATAAATAGATAGAAAAGAGGGAGGAACGATTAGAAATTTATACCTTGCTACTTACATTATCTCCGTTATAAAGGAGATTAAACCTTTGAGGTAAGGTATTTTGAGAAGACCAAAATATCCTTAAGGTATATAAGATTGTTGAGGAGAGTTTTGGGTAGAGTTTTTGAATTAAAAAATAATGGGGTGGATAGATATAAGGTCGATCCAAAACTCAACCACACAATTAATAATATTTTTTCACATGTTGGGCCCTTTACCTCTTAGGTTACTCAGTTTTACCATTTTGGTTTTACACGTGATAACTAGTTTTTACCTAGTAAATTTATCCATTATTCCAAAAAAAAAATTGTCCTTATTATATAATTTTTACCAAATAATTCTAAATTCTAAATCCATTTTTTTATTCAATTTTTAAAAGTGATAATAAGTAATTTTACAAGACTAAATGTATAATGTATTAGAAACAATTTTTTTATAAAATATAAATTATGTTATAAAATGTCAAATATGGGATAATAAATTAAAAAATATATTTTTAAAATTAAAATTACACTTATAAAATTAATATTTGGTCTTAAAAAGGGTTTCATGAATTTTAAATTCATTCTCATGTACTAATAATGTCATAAAATTCATGTTATTTATAAAAACGGTATTTTTCACTATTCACCTAAAAATAAATCTTTTAGAAAAATTAAAAAATTGAATATTAATAAAATATGGACATGATAAATCCAAAAATGATGTTAATTTTTAAAAAATCACATCTTAAAATTTATAATGTTTATTTTTATTTAAATACATAAAATATATAAAAAACTGTTTTTATAGGAAAACGGTTATTGGTATATTAACTATTTTTTTTCATATAAATTACTAATTAATATAGATTTGATCCTTTATTCATATCAAAATATATTATACTTTAATATAATTAAATTTTATAAAAATATTTTATTAATTTCTTTGTTTTACCAGTTGAGTTGATATTTAAAGTAAAATTTATTTTGTTTTATTCTTATTTATATATATTTATTATTTATTTATTTCATAATTTGGTTACCACTATTTATACCTTATAATATGGATACCTTATAATGGTTTACATATTTTTATTTTTGGTGTTGTGTGTGGATTAATTCATCAAGCATAGTATTTATTTAAGGATAAAAAACTCGAGTCATTGCATTTTACCCCCCTTAAAAAGAATTTCATCCCAAAAATTTTATTACATAGAGGAAAAAAAGTAATGGGAACTTTTCTCACATCATATCCTAAGTTTCCCATGTGTCCTCTTCAAACTTATGATTTTTCTATAGAATTTTGACTATATGGGTGGTCTTGTTTCTTATAAACTTATCTCTTTGATCCAATAATTCCACAAGTTGGTCTTCATAAGAAAGGCCGTGTTCTATTTGTACAACTTCTAAGCTCGGTACATGTGATGGATCTAGTATGTACTACCCCAAAATAGATATGTGGATCACATCATGCACTTGATATAGGTTTGGAGGTAATGTTAAGAGATAGCATATGACCTCGACATGATCAAGGATCTCGAAAGGACCGATGTATCTAGGTATTAGCTTCCCTTTCTTCCCAAACCTTGTAACCCACTTCCATGGTAATATTTTAAGGAACACCTTGTCACTAATTTCAAACTCTATATTTCATCAATGATTGTATGCACAACTCTTCTATAAAAATTATGCCATATTCGTATGTCATTTAATGGTTTAAACCTTCTCCTTTATTTCTTGGACAAGTTTGGGACATGTCATCTTACTCTCTCCAAATTTCATTTTAGATTCATATTCTCATAAAGAGCCTCATATGGTGCCATATAAATGTTTAAATAGAAAATATTGTTATATGATAACTTTTCCAAGGGGACGTTTTTATCCCAACATCCTTTGAAATCCATCAAAAAAGATCTCAATATATCCTCTAGAGTTTAAATTGTCCTCTCTAAATGAGTATCTGTCTAATGATGATTTGCAGTGCTAAAAATTATCTCTATCTACAAATATTTTTGAATACTCCCCCAGAACCTAGAGGTAAACCTCATATTCCGATCAAATACAATGGATGGTGGTACTCCATGTAGCCTCACCACTTCCCTTATGTATATATTAGCGAGTTGGTCAAGGGAGAAATCTTATTTTATGGAAATAAATTTCACTGAATTTGTATGGTGATTGATTACAACCCAAATAGAATTATGGACTTTAGATATTTTGGGGATTCCAATGAAGAATTCCATGGTGATGTTTTCCCATTTTCATATCAGTATGCGTAATGGTTTCAAAATACCCTAATATTTTTTTCATTCATACTTAACTTAATGTTATACTAATCATAAAGATATATACTATGTGATTTCCCTCTTCATGTTATCCCACAAAAAATTTTTCTTCAGATATCTATAAATCTTTGTGATTCTTGGATGGATAGAGAAGGATGAGCTAAGTGTATCATCCAAAATTTCCTTATTCAATTCTGATTTTGATGGGACACGTATCTAGGTTCTAAACCTTATAAATCCATCTTTATCAAAGTTGAACTCCAAAATATTTGCTACCATTTTTGTATATCTACATCATCTTTCTGGGATTCTTTGATCCTTATATGAATGGAATGTTGAGAAGTAAGTTGGTATAGATACGATTTATCTCCTATCATTATTATTTCAGGATTCATCCTTTGAAAATCCATGGGAATTGGGTCTTTTTCAATCCTCATCATAAATAGAGTAGCATGGTATTTCCTTCTCAAAGAACCATACACTTTATTTTCCATCCTTGGGTGGTAATTCATTAAGAAGTAATAATCTTTTATCAATTCAACCATCTACTTTGGTGCATAATAAACTCTTTTTGTGTGAATATATATTTCAATCTCTTGTGATCAGTATATATTTTTCACTTTTCTCTATAGAGTTAATGTTACTAAGTATTTAATGGAAAGATCATTTTTTTCAGATCTATATCATTCTTTAGATAATTTTTCTCATTATTCTTTAATTAGTGTAAAGAAAAATCAATTACCTTGTCATTATTCATGAGGATTCATCCCAAGACCTTTTCTGAAGCACCAATATATATTACAAACCATTCCCTATTATAGGGTAATGTAAGTATAAGATTAGTGACCAACCTCTTTTTTAGTTCCTTAAAACTTTCTTCACATTCCTCTTTCCAAAGTAACTTCATTATCTTTTGTGTTAACTTGGTTATTTTATATCCATGATAAATTTCTCATAAAGTATCAGTAATATTCTGTTAACCTAAGAAAACTACAGTTCTCAATCACAGTGGTCAGTCTGGGCCACTGCTCAATAAATTTCATCTTTAATGGATCAACTGATATTCCCTTATTTTTTATTACTTGACCCAAAAATGGTACTTTTGTACCCAAAATTTACACTTTCTAAATTTGGAATATATTTTCTCCTTTCTCAGGGTCTTTAACACAATCTTCAAATGATCTTCATGATCTTACTTTCTCTTTGAACAAATATGAATATCATTTATAAAGACATCCAAAATTGATTAAGGTAGTATGTAAAGACTCTATTCAATGGATCCAATAAGATTGTGGGAGAATTTTTAAGTCCAAAGGGTTTCACAATAAATTTATAGTGTCTATACCTCATATGGAATGTTGTATTGGAAATATTATCCATTTTAACCCTTAACTAATGATATCCATATCAAAGACCAATCTTCAATAAGTATTGATCTCCTATGAGTTAATTGAATTAATCATAGATATGAGGTATATGATACTTGTTCTTGATCATGATTTTATTAAGCTCATGATAATCAATTCAAAGATGAATTAATCTATCCTTATTTTTAACAAAGAGGACTAGTGTACTCTACAAGGAGTCACTGGGGTGTATAAAACCCATGTCCAAATTGTCTTGTAGTTACTTTTTTAACTCCTATAATTTAATGGGATTTACTATATATAGACTCTTTAATATAGTTATAGATCTAGGTATGAGTTTGATTGAAAACTCTACATGGAGTTATAGATGAATACTAGAGAGTTCATTTATAAATACATCAATATATTCTCATAAAATACGCATTTCATCAATATATACTTCATCCCTAATCATTTGAGTAAATATTCCCTCATTTTTGGGTATCATGGCCCACATTATAGAATTTTCTTCCATAGGGAGTTCATAATCATCCTTACGTTGATACATGATAATGGGATGATTTAGGAAATGAAATGAGATTTTTTTATCCTGAAAATTGATATGTTCTTTATGTAAGGAAAGATAATATCTACCCAATATTTTTTCAAATTCAACCAAAGGAAGAATAATTAGATCTACATGAATTATCCTCCAACAAATCTCAATTAGGGAAAATTTATAAATTTTAGACATGATAATTGTTCCATGAAGGGTTTTTAATGATATTTCAATACCCTTTGCTTAGGGTGGTAACTCCACATTCTTAAAAAAATGTGTGATATAAAAGAATTTTTAGGGTCTTAAGTTAGTAAATTTACTGAGGGAAAACTATTATCTTGTATGAAATAACTCATAAATTATATACATAACCTAGTTTATGAATATCTCAACATCAGTCTAGGTTATCTATGTTAATTTTATATTATGTTATCTAATATAAACATATTTAAATACATCATAATGGTTCATAAATATAGCGTAAATTATAAAAATCATATACCCCAGGAGTGTCAAATTAGGTATGTAGTTAGGCCTCTTTATCATGCACCAAGTTATGATCAAGTTAACACTCAATCCTCCCTTCAGTTATTACCCCTAGGTACAGCTTTGTGACATACCTAGCCTAGTTCACTGATAATAAATTTTTCTAGTTGGCCACAATGACTCACATATGCCTCCATGTATGATAGAGGTTACCAAATAGTAGTGAGGGTGTATGGTGGTATGGTGGGGAGACTATACCCTCTTTATCAAAGTGAAACACAATGGAAATATAGTCTAAAAATCAAACCATATAAAAAATAAAATAGGTATAAGGTAAAAAACAACACAATATATAGATGATGTCATAGTGGTGAAAAATATAATCCAAGAATGTCATGGAAATAGTCATGCAATAAGTACTAGTATAAGAAAAAGGAAACAAAAGACCAAAAACTTCAAAACTCTATAATCATCATTATTCAAAACTCGGTACTTTTCTCTAATGATCCCAATCTAAGATAGAAATCAAGTGTCTACATCAGGGAACTTTCCTTTATCCTTTCCCACATCCATGAAATCTTCCTGAGTACCAATCGGTGGCCTAAAGGGTATATGAGTACAACTCAGTAGGCCAACACCAATGGTTTCTAATGAAAATACAGTCTATCAATATAAAAAAATGGTGTAAATATATAGTAATATAAACCAATAAAGTAATAGAAACCATTTTGACAACATGATCCTCATCGGTTACCCATCCAACCCTACCTTATTTAATCTATGAAAAATGTATCTGATCATGTGACTATTTAATTAGTTAGGGGGGCTAAGTCATGTAGCCATAAATCTAAGAATAAATGATGACAAATAATCCATTAATCCAGTACAGTCATTCCCACACAATGCACTTGTTTTGAATCCATGGGAGACCCATGGAATTCTTGACCTTAAATTCTTTAAGCCATCTTAAGGTGATCAATATGTGATGTTCATCATTTTGGTTTGTGAGTTAAATCCAAGGGATGAACCCTTGGCATTATAATACTAATATTTTCTAATTGAACCATGGAAATATATCCTTGCATTTTGGGGTAGGTATCGGTTGGAATCCAAGGGGCCTACCCAAGGAGTTCCCTATCTAAGGGCATCAATCAAAACCTAGGAGATCATCCCAAGTGTTATAGTTTATTTTTAGTTTTAGATGAATTTGGGATGACTAAATGTGGTATTCATGAGAGTAAGATACTGACCATATCTAACATGGGTTTACAACTTGGCATTCTCATCAATGAATCAGGTGGAATCTTATGAGTGTTCTCAAGGCGTTCCAAAGATAGAATAAAAGTATTTTTCAAGGAATGGAACACCTATGATGGTGTGTCCATGATCCATAATTAGTAACCAATTAATCTATGGTAATAATTCATAATTTCAAAGAAAAATATTCATGTCAAACTTTTATCATAATTAAATAACATACTTGGAGGTGTCTCCCAATATTTTACATGATATACCCACATCATTTCACAATTTATTTAGTTCATTCCTATTTTAATTACATGACATTTATAATGGTCGGTATCTATCATTTATCCAAGATACCCAATTAATTTAACTATGATTAAGTAACCTAATAATTTATAAAGTCCCATCTTATAACTTTCCTCTTTTAAGTGACATTCCAAACACACCTTTAGGGTGGTGGTTTGGTTACATAAAAAATAATTTGGGTTTTTTCCTAAATTTCAAGACAAACACACTCTAAGGGATATTTTGGTTACAATTAAAGTATGGTTTTCATGGGTGTTAGTCTAAAAACACCCTAAAGGGTGTTTTGGGTTAAGGTCATCAAGCACCAACGATGTTTTGGAGGACCGTAGTATGTCTAGGTCGGGATTTAGGTGACAATTTAAAAGGAATATAAATTATAGTTTCAATGCCTATAAATACTAGCATGTATCATAATGACGCATTTTATAAATGTTGATGCTTTTAGGGAAAAGCATGTATACCACCTACCTAGGGATCATGGAAGACTCTTCATTCAATATCATCCTCAGATTTGATCTAAAACAAGAGAAAATGAAGAACCAAAAAACCCCTAAAAATAGGGTATTTAAATTAAATATAGAAATTTGTATTTATACAGAATAGAATATCAAAAAAGGAAGGTAATGGAGTGATAGCCTTACCAACATACATCCAACGTGATAGATAGAAGCAGAAATGATGGTCGGGTGAGGGAGGTCCACAAATCTTGGAGGAGAGGACAAGGAAAGCCTACAGTGGAGATGATGTACACAAATTAGGGGAGGAAGGAAAAAATTATATTTAAGGTGTAAAATATAAAAAATTTCATTTTCCCCATTTTTTAATTGGGCACAAAGTTTGGTTGCACGTTTGGACAAACTGTGTACCAACCGTGCAAATAGTACTCTCTAGAGGCCCATGCCCTACATGGTTAGGAACATGGTTTGTAAAACAATGTGAAAAAAATCACAATGGACCTCTAATAAAATTCAAGACCTATAATTTATTTTAATCCCACGTCACATGTTTTAAGAAACCATGCTAATCCCATTTTAAAGTTTCAAGTCTATGGTTCATGGTTAGAAAAAACCATGTGTTAACCGTGCACCCTACTCCACCTTCCCAAAAACCAAAAATACAAGTACAAACCTCCCTAAATGATTCTAAAACATCCTCCAATCCATTAAACATTTCTATTAAGGTAAAATTAAGTTAAATCCAACAAAAATTAAGTGGGTATGTATCTAAAAAGGCGAGGGTCCTTAAAAATACCCCTTCTTAAGAAAACTCATCCCCAATTTGTACCTCTGAGGGTTGTTGAGCTACATTAGAGAAAAAAGTAGGACATTGATCATGTATCAGACCCTAATTCCCACATATCCTCTTGAATATGGATGTGTTCCCATAAAACCTAAATCAGAGGAACCATTCTACCTTAGATATTCTTCATGCTATGATCGATGATACAAACTAGATACTCCTCATATAAATCATTAGGCTTTAAAAAAATCCTCAGGATCAAAAACATGATATAGGTTAGGATAATAATATTAGAGCTAAGATATATAGAATAAATCATGCATAGAAGTATACCACTAAGGAAAAGATAATTGATAATATATTAGCCTAAAACTCTCCAAAATAATGAATGGACTAACAAATCTAGGTTCTATATTTACTCTCATCTGAATACATCAATGACCCGATATAGGAGAAACTCATAAGAATATAATATCCCTCTCCTCTAACTCTAGAGTTTAGTGATGTTTATAATAATATGACCTATTCTTAGACTGATCCACTTTCATATGCTTTCTAATCATTTACACATGATCGAGTGTCTCCTGAACAAGACCTGGTCCCAAAAGCATTTCCTCCCTTGCCACTAACTCGCATAGAGGTGAATAATATAGCCTTCCATATAGAGACTTTTAAGGATCCATCCAAATTTCTTCTTAGAATATTTTATTATAGGTGAACTTGGAAAAGAGGAAATTTTTTATCCCATGATCCTCCAAAATCTAGGATGCATGTACAAAGCATTTCCTCCAGTATCTGTATAGTTCACTCAGACTAGATATCAATTTGAGGGTGATAAGAGTATCTACAAACCAAGATAATTCTACAAACCCTGAAAAAATTGTAATGTAAACCGAGCATCCCTATCTGATAAGATGGTATTCTGAATCCCATGAAGACTTATGAACTCTATGAAATATAATCTCCCAATCTCACCCACTGAGAAGGTCTCCCAAATATGTAAGAAATGGGTGACCTTCATCAGCTTGTCCGCAATCAACTATACAATGTCACTTCCTCAGGGTGACTTTGGAAACCCCATTAAGAAATCCATAGTGACATCATCCTATTTTCATTCTAAGATGGATAATGTCTGTAAAAGGATAATAGGCCATTAGTGTTACAATTTCACCTGCTGACAGGTGGAACAACACATGACAAAGCATGTTATTTGTTTCTTCATCCCCAGCCACTGGTATCAGAAATAGAAATCGTGATATATATTTTTCAATTCAGGATTCACTTACCACTTAGAATCATGATATTATTTCATTAGTTCCTCTTGAATTTTAGAAGTGACCTATACATGCTCATGGACATTCATAACATCACCATCATCAATAACCCAACCGGGTGGTAGATCCTCACCATAAATATTGTCCCTTGGGACCAAGACTTCAAGATCGGAAAGCATTATCCTCTTAATTTGATTTATATGTGATTGAAAATTTGATAAATTCATGAGTATATGTTTCCCTTTACACTACTAAACATCATGATGCATTTCAAAAAATAGATCCATCAGTTATCATTCACCACTAGCTTCCTAAAACCTACTAAGCCTAAGTCTTTCGTCTTGAATAATCGCAACATATAAGTGATATAAAAATCAAAAGAATAAAGATATTTGACCCGCCTATACTACCAAAGGTTTAGGTCCCACTAAAAAAATATTTATTTGAGGCTCTTATGGTTTTTTCTATACCATGAACCACTCCCCGGGGAGGAAATATCTCCAGCAACACGGAGCACGAACAACAGCTACTAAATCATGGTCATTCGTTGGGTAGTTTCACTCATGAGGAATCAACTAATGAGACTCATGTTCCACAAATCTCTCCCATTTCATTAATATAGATCCCATCCTAATTCCTGATGTGTCACAATAAACTATGTAGCCTATTCCAAGATCAGGAAAAATTTGGATCGGTGTTGTGGTCAGTCTTTCTTTCAATTACTAGAAAACCTTTTCACAAGATTCAGACCATATAAACCTTATAACTTTATTAGTAAATCCTATAAGATGCATTGAAAGGAGATAAAATTTGTTAATTTATCACCGATAATAACTAGATAATCTCAAGAATCTCTTAATATTAAAATCATTCCTAGTTTACTCCCAAGAACTAACTCCTCTCACCTTCTCTAGATCTATTGATACTATGAAAACCCTGCTTTTATTACAAACTTAAACATGATTTATTACATAAAACTTCACTTGATACAAAAAAGAATATAGAGAGGTTTAGTGTATTTGGGGATTAGGACCATTACATAAAAACTTAAAACATGAATTACAACATCTTTATTGAAAACTTCCTTTACATGACCACTACATTCCCTCGTACTTAGCATTGCATGGGATAACCTGAGGACATGCATAAGAAAAGGGTGAGCTATAAATCCCAGTAAGGGAGTACACATGGAATAACATGAGGAGTAAAATACATGTTAGACAATAGGAATATCAATAGAGAATATAAGAAACATTAACATAAAGGCATGATAAAGCATGATAATCATAACATGGAAATGTGGCAACAACACTTAACATGGAATTAGCATGAGCCAAGGCTCATTGCACATGAAGCATGAGTAAATCCTCATTGCACATAAAGCACGAGTAAACCCTCGTTGCACTTGAATTATCATGAGTCAACACTCATTGCACATGATGTATCATGATACTATACTTTACCCAATGCATTGGAGCGCTATAAGGGCGCACCCTTCTTAAACATTTCATTTCATGCATAAGTGTGCCACATGGATCATAAAACATAGATTCATAAAACATAATCATTTATTCCACGATAAAGGAATGTGGAATTCATACATGAAACTTTTTAATCAATAATTAGAGGTGCATAAAGGTGGATACCCTTGATGGAGAAATGGGCATGGTATCCACTACACAATGGCATTGGCTTAGAAAATCGGTGCGATTTCGGCAGCATAACGACATGACATAAGAATTCATAAAAAATGGTTGATGAGAGAGAAAGGGGTTCCTCATCATATTTAAATGTAATGGACAGTAAGGAGGTCATATAATACATTTCCCAACAATTTTAATGGAATTTAGATTCATGATACAAAATTATTGCTTGAATGTAAAAGAAGAGAGAGAAGTTCCTTTCGAAATTTTGGCATAGTAACGGGTGTACATGGGAGGCATTTAATGAGAGAGAAAGGGGTATACCATCATTAAAAAAATAAGAGGGAAGTATGGTGGAGGTTATAAACCATACCCCAACATTCATAATTGAAATTAAAAGGGTAATACAGCTTAAAGAAATTTGAAAAAAATGAGAAAGGAAGAAAAAACCCTTACTTGGAAGTGTGCTTCCAAAGGCTAGAGAGAGGCTTGTGAGAGGATTATTTGGAGCTTGGGAACCTTGGGAGGATTATAGAGAGAGTAGGTCATAGGTTGGACGAACTCCAAAGGCTTTGAGTGAGGAGGAAGTGGGAGCTTGGGTGGGTTTATATAGGAAAGGTGAGGGAATTCTTTATTATTTAGGTTTGGGACCCCTTATATTAAATTAATCCAAACCACAAACCATCCCATGGTTTTTTACCATGGTTTTTTTAAAAGGGAAGAGGAAAAAAATATTTTCTAATTCCAAAGTCCGAACTTCTTAAAATATTAGGATTGCTTATGTGGAGGTGAGTCACACTCCCATGGAAATTAATTTAAAAAGGCAAGGTGTTGAATAAGTCTTGAGGGGTCCATTAATGCTTTGAAAAGTAAGTTAAACAAACCCAAAATCACATTATTTTAATTTTAAAACATATATTGGCCGAAAATAAAGATTATAGTATTTTATTACATCACTATTGGGTCATTATGATGTCATAAAACACATTATATATTTAAACGGTATTTAATTTTTACTCAAAAATTTGACTGTCTCAGAAAATTATGAAAAATTCACCGTTGGATAATTTCGACGTCCTGATTCCAAAAATAACATTTATTTTATCTAAATAATTTTTTAAATATGTTAATTTTCACTTTTAAAATAAAAACCGACATTTATCGAAAATTCACAGGTTTGGACAGAAATGGCTTTCAAACCTTAATAAAAATTATAATTGCATTCATAAAATTATACGATCATTTATATTTAATAAAAATTAATTTAATAATAATAATAATATTTTATTAAAATATTATTTAATTCAAAAATCCATTAATTTAATAAAATAGAATTCTTAGTTAAATAATAACTAAAAACACTATTTGTACTTTAAAAACTATTTACAATGTATCAAAAATGACTAGAAATTATATTCATTATTATATACAAAAAAATAATGTACATGAACATAGTACTAATAATTTGTTACATAACCCCTTAAAACAGCTTCATAAGACCTAAGTGTAAGGTGTGCGATGGTGACAAACTCTTGGGGTGGATCGGATAGCATCGCTCGAGTGGTAATTTCAATCAACTTACACTTTTCCCGTAGATGGTCACGTTCGAGCTTGACAAGATGAAGCTCAGATTGGGCTTGGTCAAGGGCGAATCCCAAAGATGCCACCTCTTTTACGAGCTCTGACAAATGGGCTTCGTACGGAGCAATTCTACTGGACGAGGCCATCGCTTCTTTTGTCTAAGTAAAATTGGATGTGTTAAAGCCCTATATTTATACTAATCATGTGATCATTGTTCAAAGTCTATATTAGCAATGATCAAAATTCTTAACATAAAACCAATGAAGTTGACATTTTATATAAACATAAAGAGACATTTAATTAGATCAAGAGGGATTTCCATTAATGAAACTTTGGGTCGTTACAATATTCCCCCCTTAAGAAATTTCGCCCTCGAAATTTTCCTTTTCCCACATTAAAGAAAATTTGGGTAACTTAGCTTCATTATATCCTCTGATTCCCAAGTCTCTTCTTCAAACTTGTGGTTTCTCCACAACACCTTGACGAGGGGCATTGTCTTATTTCGTAGAACTTTTTCTCTATGATCTAAGATCTTCACTGGTTGCTCCTCATAAGAAAGATCATCTTGTAATTGTACCACCTCAGAAGAGAGTACATGTGAAGGGTCTGGTATGTACTTCCTTAAGAGGGATACATGAAATACATCATGTACTTTGGCCATAGTATGTGGAAGTGCTAATCGATAGGCCGCAGCCCCGACACGATCAAGAATCTTGAAGGGGCCGATGTACCTTGGACTTAACTTCCCTTTCTTTCCAAACCTCATGACCCTCTTCCATGGAGACATGCGTAGAAAAACCATGTCTCCAAATTTAAACTCAAGGTCTCATCGACGGTTATCTGCATAAATCTTCTGTCGACTCTGAGCTGCCTTGATATTCTTCTGAATGGTTTTCACCTTCTCCACCATTTCCTCAACCATTTCTGGTCCAAGCAGCTTATGTTCACCGACCTCATCCCAACATGCCAGTGTTCTGTACCTTTTCCCATACAGGGCTTCATATGGTGCCATTTGGATGGTCGAGTGGAAACTATTATTATAAGAGAACTCAAAAAGAGGAATATGTTGATCCCATCCTCCTTTAAAGTCCATTGAGCAGGCTCTTAACATATCCTCAAGTGTTTGGATAGTCCACTCGGATTGGCCATCAGTTTGAGGATGATAGGCCGTATTGAAGTTCAGTTCAGTATTCAGAGCATGTTGAAGACTCTTCCAAAACTTAGAGGTGAATCTTGGATCTCGGACAGACACAATAGATAGTGGTACTCCATGAAACCTTACCACTTCCCTGATATATATCTATGCCAGTTGATCCAATGAGAAATCCTCTCGAATAGCAATGAAGTGTGCAATCTTTGTAAGACGATCCACAACAACCCAGATTGTATTGTTGCCTTTGGATGTCCTTGTAAGTCTGGTGACAAAGTCCATGGTGATGTTCTCCCATTTCCATTCCGGTATGGGAAATGGTTGCATCATCCCCTTAGACTTCTGCCTCTCTGCCTTCACTTGCTGAAACACCAGGCACTTTGATATATATTCAGTGATCTCCTTCTTCATATTATCCCACCAAAAGTTTTCTCGGAGATCTTGATACATCTTTGTGCTCCCAGGGTGAATAGAGAAATTTGAACTATGTGCATCATCCAAAAGTTCCTTCTTCATCTCCGGACTTGATGGAACACATATTTTTTTCCCAAACCGCACAATTCCTTCTTCATTAACATTAAACTCTGAGGATTTAACCTTTTGGATAGCTTCCACTTTTTCCTGAATTCCCAGATCATCCTTTTGAGCATCCTTTAACCTTTCCAAAAGAGATGGTTGAGCAATAATTTGTAAAAGGATTTATGATGTTCCCTTCTCTATGATTCACATGTCCATCTTCATCAAGTCTAAGAAGATTGGATCCTTCTCAATTCTCATCATTGATAGAATCGCTGGATCCTTTCTACTTAGGGCATCTGCCACCTTGTTCACTTTCCCAGGGTGGTAATGTATTGAATAGTCATAATCCTTGATGAGCTCTATCCATCTTCTATGCCGCATATTAAGCTCTTTCTGCATGAATATATATTTAAGACTCTTCTGGTCAGTATATATCTCACATTTCTCTCCATAGAGATAATTCTTCCAGATTTTCAAGGCAAAGATCACAGCTGCCAACTCCAGATCATGTGTTGGATAGTTTCGCTCATGGATTTTCAACTGCCTTGAGGCATAGGATATCACTTTATCATTTTGCATCAACACATAGCCTAAGCCCTTCTTTGAAGCATCACTGAATACCACAAAAAGTTCCCCACTTGTGGGTAAAGTGAGCACGGGCACAGTGATAAGCCTTCTTTTCAACTCCTTGAATAATTCTTCACATTCATCACTCCAAGAAAACTTTACTTCCTTCCAAGTTAGCTTGGTAAGAGGGTTGTACAATCGTGAGAAATTTCTCACAAATCATCGATAATATCCAGCTAACCCCAAGAAGCTATGGATATCCGTTACCGATGTTGGCCTCGGCCATCCCTCAATTGCATCTATTTTGGAGGGATCCACAGATATCCCATTGCTTGTGATGATATGGCCCAAGAATGAGACTTCCTTCAGCCAGACTTCACACTTGATGTACTTTTCATAGAGCTTCTCCTTGCGCAAAGTCTCCAGTACAGTTCTTAAATGCTCCTCATGATCCTCCTTGGTTTTAGAGTATATTAGAATATCATCTATAAATACTACCACAAATTTGTCTAGGTAATATCTAAATACTCTATTCATTAAGTCCATGAAGATTTCTGGAGAATTGGTGAGTCCGAAAGGCATTACTATGAATTCATAGTGCCCGTATCTTGTACGAAAAGCAGTCTTGGGGACATCTTCCTTCTTCACCCTTACTTGATAATATCCCGACCGCAAGTCCACCTTGGAGAAGTATTGTGCTCCATGAAGCTGATCAAACAAGTCATTGATTCTTGGGAGAGGATACTTGTTCTTTATCATGATTTTGTTAAGTTCACGATAATCGATGCAGAGCCGCATTGACCCATCCTTCTTCTTGACGAAGAGGATTGGTGCACCCCATGGTGAAGCACTTGGGTGTATAAACCCTTTATCCAGATTCTCCTGTAGTTGTTTCTTTAACTCTTCAAGCTCAAAAACATCCATTCTATATGGAGTCTTGGATATTGGTAGTGCCCCAGGTATAAGTTCAATTGAGAACTCAACATCTCTTCTAGGAGGAAGACCAGGCAGTTCCTCGAGAAACACTTCAACGAATTCCCTCACAATAGGCATTTCTTCAAGGATGGTTTCTTCCTTAGACTCAATCATTTGAGCCAAATACATGTTCTCATAAGGTAGTAATATCCATGCTTGAGATGATGGATCTAAAAGAGATTCATCTTCCTCCTGACACTTGTAAGGAATCGGGGGTCGATTCTCCATATGGAGTGTGATTTCCCTCTCCCGACAATTTATATTGGCTCTATATAAGGAAAGTCAATCTATGCCAAGAATTGCATCAAATTCCACCAGAGGGAGTATGATGAGGTTCTCCGGGAAATTCAATCCACATATTATAATAGGGGAGGACTTATATTCATGGGATGAAATGATTTCCCCATTTTCCATACTCACCGACATCTTTACTTCCATGATTTGTGGTGGTGCTGGGATTGTTCTACTAAACTTTCGAGATATAAAAGAATGCGTAGAACCTGAATCAAAAAGTACATTCGCTATTCTTGAATGAATAACTAGTATACCTATCACCACTTCATTGTCGAGGTTCACTTCAGCAAAAGTGATGGCAAAATCTCTTCCTTGCTGCCTTGGAGTTTTTTGGTCACCTCCGAAAACCCTTGGATTATGGCACTGATTTGCAAAATGACCTGGTTCTTTGCATTTGTAGCATTGAACAATGCGTTGAGGTTCGAATGGAGTGTTCCTCTCCTCTGTCGCAACTGTGGGTCATTCTTGCTGACAGTTAATAGCTAGGTGCCCCTCTCTTCCATGCCTAAAGCATTTTCTCGTCCCCTTAAGGCAATTTCCAGGGTGCTTCTTTCCGCACTTTTGGCAAGTGGGGTGCTGGATCTTCTTAGCACCGTTGGATTTATCCATCGGACCACTAGCATTGAAGTCCAACTTACACTTCTTGTCCCCATGATACCCTTGTGATTACCTGATCGCCATTTCGACCTTGAGGGCACATCGAAAAATTTCCTCATAGCTGTCGAAGTCACGGATCGCTAATTCTTTCCACAAGCTAGGCTTCATCCCACCAAAGAAGCGGTCAACCTTGCATTCGGGGGTAACAACAAAGCCGGAAGCATATCGTGCAATCCTTGTGAAGTTTTCCTCATACGCTCCAACAGATTCTTCATCTTTTTTCTTTAGGGAAAGGAAGTCCCTTTCCATCTTAAGCTAGAGGGTGCGCGGAAAATATTTATTGAAAAACATCTTCTGGAAATCCTTCCATTCCAACGCCTCGATCTCCTCCTCGGGCTTCTTATTTTTGATCAATGTCTACCATTGATCAGCTTCACCCTCCATATGATAGGCAGCTAGGAGAACCTTCTCTTGTTCAGAACATTGAAGGATGGAGAATATCTTTTCAATGGAGTTGATCCATTGTTCAGCGATCGTGGGATCAGATGATCCACTAAAAGTAGGAAGCCTTTGTCTCATGATGCTCTCGGTAGCGACTTGTTCTTTCTTAGGGGGGGTTGAAAGTTCCTCTTGACCCATGTTTCTATTCAATGTTTGAGTTAGCTGAGAGAGAAGCGTGACAAAGTTCTCAATTCCCGCTCACATTGGATTGGGCATCTCATTAGTACAGTCATCACACTGATCTTCACATCGATTGTTAGCCCGAGTCCTCCTATTACCGGCCATTGGCTAGAATAAAAGGAATGTTAGGGGTAACACATAAATAGTAATCCAAATACAAAAGTTGATGACTTATAAATAAACTTTCATTTCCTTAACTCATGAGTCTATAGGCTTCAATATAGGCTTTTCATGATCTACTTTCTAACATATATTCTTAGGGGCATTTTTTCCCTTAATAAGGGTTCATACTAAGATTGTGAATTTATCAAAACATATCCCCCAGGAGTGTCATAACCAAGAGTGCAGCAAGCCCTGTTGTCGTGCACCAGTTCCCGTTCGAGTCTAGCTCAAAGTGGTGTTTTCGGGTTTTACCCCTAGGATACATCTGTGCCAGAGCCGCCTCTACCTGCTCGTATCCAGACAGGGATGTATTTGTCTGATAAACCACTTACTCAGTACTTACCCAAACTTAGGGATGTTTTTATTATACTTAGTCTTGTCTCTAAGGCTTTACAAGGGTTTCCTAATCCCAAAAATAACTAAACCTATCCTCTGATACCAATTATGACAACCCTGCTTTTATTACAAACTTAAACATGATTTGTTACATAAAACTTCACTTGATACAACAAAGAAGATCGAGAGGTTTAGTGTCTTTGGGGCTTAAGACCATTAGATAAAACTTAAAACATGAATTACAACATCTTTATTGAAAACTTCCTTTACATGACCACTACATTCCCTCGTATTTAGCATTGCATGGGATAACCTGAGGACATGCATAAGAAAAGGGTGATCTATAAAGCCCAGTAAGGGATTACACATGGAATAACATGAGGAGTACAATAAATGTTAGAAAATAGGCATATCAATATATCATATAATAAACATGAACATAAAGGCATGATAAAGCATGATAATCATAACATGGAAATGTGGCAACAACACTTAACATGGAATTAGCATGAGCCAAGGCTCATTACACATAGAGCATGAGTAAATCCTCATTGCACATAAAGCATGAGTAAACCCTCGTTGTACTTGAATTAGCATGAGTCAACACTCATTTCACATGACGTATCATGATACTATACTTTACCCAATTCATTGGAGCGCTATAAGGGCGCACCCTTCTTAAACATTTCATTTCATGCATAAGTGTGCCACATGGATCATAAAACATGGATTCATAAAACATAATCATTTATTCCACGATAAAGGAATGTGGAATTCATACATGAAACTTTGTAATAAATAATTAAAGGTGCATATAGGTGGATACCCTTGATGGAGAAATAGGCATGGTATCCACTACACAATGGCATTGGCTTAGAAAATTGGTGCGATTTCGGCAGCGTAACGACATGACATAAGAATTCATAAAAAATGGTTGATGAGAGAGAAAGGGGTTCCTCATCATATTTACATGTAATGGACAGTAAGGAGGTAATATAGATACATTTCCCAACAATTGTAATGGAATTTAGATTCATGATACAAAATTATTGCTTGAATATAAAAGAAGAGAGAGAAGTTCCTTTCGAAATTTCGGCATAGTAACAGGTGTACATGGGAGGCATTTAATGAGAGAGAAAGGGGTCTCCCATCATTCAAACAATAAGAGGGAAGTATGTGAGAAGTGAGAAACCATACCCCAACATTCATAATTGAAATTAAAATGGTAATATAGATTAAAGAAAATTGACAAAAATGAGAAAGGAAGAAAAAACCCTTACTTGGAAGTGTGCTTCCAAAGGCTAGAGAGAGGCTTGTGAGATGCTTCTTGGGAGCTTGGGGCACCTTGGGAGGATTCTATAGAGATTAGGGCAGAGGTTGGACGAAATCCAAAGGCTTTTAGTGAGGAGGAAGTGAGATCTTGGGTGGGTTTATATAGGAAAGGGGAGGGAATTCTTTATTATTTAGGTTTGGGACCCCTTATATTAAATTAATCCAAACCACAAACCAACCCATGGTTTTTGCCCATGGTTTTTGGAAAATGGAAGAGGAAAACAATATTTTATAAGTCCAAAGTCCGAAATTCTTAAAATATTAGGGTTGATTATGTGGAGGTGAGTCACACTCCCATGGAAATTAATTTAAAAAGGCAAGGTGTTGAATAAGTCTTGAGGGGTCCATTAATGCTTTGAAAAGTAAGTTAAACAAACCCAAAATCAAATTATTTTAATTTTAAAACATATATTGGCCGAACATAAAGATTATATTATTTTATTACATCACTATTGGGTCATTATGATGTCATAAAACACATTATAAATTTAAACGGTATTTAATTTTTACTCAAAAATTTGACTATCTCAGAAAATTATGAAAAATTCACTGTTGGATAATTTCGACGTCCTGATTCCAAAAATAACATTTATTTTATCTAAATAATTTTCTAAATATATTAATTTTCACTTTTAAAATAAAAACCGACATTTATCGAAAATTCACAGGTTTGGACAGAAATGGATTTCAAACCTTAATAAAAATTATAATTGCATTCATAAAATTATAGGATAATTTATATTTAATAAAAATTAATTTAATAATAATAATAATATTTTATTAAAATATTATTTAATTCAAAAATCCCTTAATTTAACAAAATAGAATTCTTAGTTAAATAATAACTAAAAACACTATTTGTACTTTAAAAACTATTTACAATGTATCAAAAATGACTAGAAATTATATTCATTATTATATACAAAAAAAATAATGTACATGAACATAGTACTACTTATTTGTTACATAACCCCTTAAAACAGCTACATAAGACCTAAGGGTAAGGTGTGAAATGGTGATAGACTCTTGGGGTGGCTCGGATAGCATCGCTCGAGTGGTAATTTCAATCAACTTCCACTTTTCCCGTAGACGGTCTCATTCGAGCTTAAAAAGATGAAGCTCAGCTTGGGATTGGTCAAGGGCTAAGCCCAAAGACGCAACCTCTTTTCTGAGCTCCGACAAATGGGCTTCGTACGGAGCAATTCTACTGGACGAGGCCTTCACTTCTTTTGTCTAAGTAAAATTGGATGTGTTAAAGCCCTATATTTATACTAATCATGTGATCACTGTTCAACGGCTATATTAGCAACGATCAAAATTCTTAACATAAAACCAATGAAGTTGACATTTTATATAAACATAAAGAGACATTTAATTAGATCAAGAGGTATTTCCATTAATGAAACTTTGGGTCGTTACAGATACCCATGCTTTTGATATGATGTGACTCAATAAGTGAACTCTATCAATCCAAACGCTACACTTTGAGATTTTGTAATAAATTCAATGCTCCCAAAGAGTAGTCAAAATGAACTCAAGATTCCACACATGTTCCTCTTATAACCGAGATCACACCAAGAATCATCGATGAAACCAGCCATGAAGGAATCCAGATATGGGTGGAAGACTCGATTCGTTAAGTCCATGAAGACAATAAGTGTTTTCTTTAAACCAAACAGCATTACCAAATACTAATATAATCCATACCTACTTCGTAATGTTGTACATGGTATGTCCAGGGTCCTAAATCTCACCTAATGATAGCCTGATCTCAAATCAATCTTCGATAATACCCTATCTCCCTAGAAATGGTCGAAGAGATCATTTATATGAGGAAGTGGGTATTAGTGTTTGATTGTAAGATGATTAAAATTCTAGTAATCCACACATAATCACAAAGTACTATCCACACTCTTAGTGAAAAGTATATATGAACCCCAAGAAGATGTACTGTTTTGAATAAATCCCTTTGTTTTCAAGTCCTTCAACTTACTTATAAATTCAAACTCTCTATCTCAAAATGTATCTTAGAAAATTAATCAAGGAAGATGTCCTTGAAATGGTCCATAACTAGAGAAAAGATAACATGTTGTACTTTCAAATCATCTAGTAATTGGCTGACAATCTATTCCTACACTCCGCCTATTCCATGATTCTCAAGTCTAGCATGACCTTCCTAGATATCTCATTCTACCTTGTGAACATAGTTTCCACCCTCAAGTGATGAGAAGGATGCTTGTAATAAATAACAATAAATATGATATTAAAAGGGTACCATCCATTCCTTCCCAATAAATATGTCAATTCATGTCATATAAAGGATGAAAAGTTATCATAGAAATCAATAGATGCCTATCTAGAGGGTACACTCCTTAGAATGAAGAATTTCCTCTGACCAGATTCCTAGGGGTGTGTCAAGGTACATTACCCTATATAGGTATTCAATCTCTAAACCTAGGCTTCCCATTAAAGTAGTATATATGAATGAGTGTTATGATCCTGGATCAAACAAGAAACTGAATTCAAGGCCACTAATGTCATACCTCACATAGTATATGGTGTGGAACTCTACTTAATATGTGTGGGTTGCACTACATTTAATAGGTCAAATACATGGCCCTAAGCTACAACGTGACCTCCCTGATCATTCCCACTATGATAGTGTTTTACATCCTATGTCTAGATTCCATGAATTAAACCTCCTCCTCATCCTAAATAGATAGTATCACTCTAACTTTCTACCTATAATGGTGCCACAAATCCCACTCCAAAACTCAAAACTGGTGTAGATCACCTCTCACTAGGCGCCAATGGAAACGTCCTACATAATCTTCAGAGGTGGCCCAACTTGCCATAATCTTTATACTACACTGGTTCCTTGTCACACTGAGTCTTCATGTGATCCTTCCTAATACATAGATGATATCCCACATAGCTATCAGTGCACACATGCTAGCTTCCACTTCCATGGAATGAAGTCTCATGGAAACACTTTCTTCCACTGGATAATCCACTTCCTAGACTTTCTATTGAACAACCCTAACATATACCTTAATCTTTCCTCAAATTTATATCAGAGATAAAGGATTGGTTTTTCATATATGAGATAATATTTAGTCTAAATATGTTCACCTAGGATCGAATAGCATGCATGAGTCCATCCTCAAAACATCTAGCCCTAGGACTCTCATCACCCACAGGAGTGGGTGAAAAGTACTAAATCACATTGAATCGAGATGAGTAATGAATAAATTACATATTAACCTACTCTAAATTATTTAATTCCCAAGATTTATCATCCCTTAGAGTCTCCATAAAAAAATTAATCAAAGAATCTGGTCTAGACGCCCCTCTAATCCATGCCACGATGCTGATATGCCTGAGTATAAACATACCATTGTCGCTTGGAATATCTAAAAAACATATAGGTTACAAGATTCACCCTTTTATTTTTATGTGTCTCCAAATGCTTTAAAATCATATGAATAGTCTCTAACCAAGACTTTGAATCCTGAGGACCACCTTTCCCTAAGAAAGCAGGTGGACACTGTTGTTGGAACTCCCTAGTCAACTCATACATGGTTAGAACTGTCTGTGGAGATCCCTTAATGGGATATACAAGATATAGAAAACCCTATATAATTTGAGAATGAGTTCCCTAACCATGCATAATAGGTGGTACAATGGGAGGTGTCATGGGTGGTACTACAGGAGGCACCACTAGTGGTTCAGGTCCCACTACTTCAGAAGCATGATCAATTCCCCTTCCCGACACTCAACTGGAGGTCATCATGAAGGAATTTATCTACAATTCCAATCACATACCTCAAAACATAATACTATATAAGATAAAATTACAAATAGGTACAATAATAAAAAATTCAAGGACTCGATACCAGAGATATCCTAAATTCGTAAAAAGGAATTACTCAAATATTTACACTAACCCCAACTATACATTCCCAGGGTTAGGTTATATAATAATGTTTAAATCCTTTATCATAATAGTTTAGTTATATGGGTTATCAATCCCAAGTTATATAGGTGAACACTTTTTAAGTTTCAATTTGAATCCCATTTAACTGAAACCAACTTTTTCTTTTTTGAACTTTAAGAGTTAAAATTTTAAAATTCTACATATAATGGTTTAGTTATATGGGTTTTAATTCCCAAGTTATATGGGTATACATCTGATAAGTTTCAATTGAAACTCAATTTAACTACAACAAATTTAAATTATCATCTTTTATAACCAAGTTTTTAAAAATTTAATTATATTAAAATTGGTTAAATAAAGTTTTATCACCAAGATATGTAGTAAAACACCATTTAGGTTTATATAGACACTTTAATTAACCACTTTTTTCCAAGTAATGTTAGAAATTACAAGAATAACAACAAATTCATATAAATAGGCAACAAGCATTATATGAATGATATATATATATATGGCATAGAATATGAATGTCACATAAATCCCTACATACCTATGATGATGAATGAGATAATTCTCTCTTATCGTATCAGCCCAAGGGTTGAAATACCGTAAAAATAACACCACATAACATGTGAATCACCCAAATATAAAAATAGTACAACTATAATAGGTGAATTCCAAAACAAAAAATCCCTTCCATGGAAGCTTGAACTTTCCCCCACATGTGGGTTAGATACTCTCATGTATAGGATTATTACAAAGTTCTTACACTTCTTGGTCTCCTATCTACCAACCCAAAATGGTAAGGTGAAGGAAAAAATATCTCTAGTACCACTTTGTAATGTACCTGCCCCATTCACTAATACGTAACTAGTCCAGTGGGCTATAATTCCTCAAGCGCACCTCCCCATACACCAGAGGTTTACGACTAGAATAAAGGGTGTATAGTGGTATGGGGGAAAACTATGACCTATTTATTAGAGTTAAACACAATTTAAATAAAGACTAAACAATCTATATAAATAATAATTAAAATATTCATAATATAAAAACAATTTTATATATAGATTATGTAATAATAGTGAAAAATATAAGTCAAGTGTGTCATGGAAGTAGTCATACAAGCAATAATAGCTTGAGAAAATGGGAAAAAGACCAAAAATGGATAAGATTCATGAGAATCTAGAGTCCCAGCTCATTCCTATTCTTCCATGCTCCAAACCTAAGATAGAAATCAAGCTTTTGTAATAGGTCACTTTCCTTTGTCCTTTCCTATATAAATGAAATCTATCTGGGTACCAAGCGGTGGCCTAAATAGGGTTTGAGTATAAATCAGTGGTCCACCACCAATAATGCCTAATGAAAATATATTATATGAGTATAAAATATAATTTTGTGCATATATAATAATTTAAATTGGTAAATTAATAGAAACCATGTCAATCTTGGGCTCCTCGTGGGTTACCTGGCTAACTCTACCGGCTTCAGCCTAAGCCAAATGTCTCTGGTCATGTGATCATTTAATTGGTTTGGGGACTCGATCCATGTAGCTTAGGAATCTAATAATAAATAATAAAAAGTAATCCATATAAATAATATAAGAATTTCTACACAACACACCCATTTCAAATCCATGAGAGACCCTTGTCATTATTAACCTTTAGTTCTTTGATCCAACTTACAGTGATCAATATGTTATGACATTTGGGTTTGTGACTAGAATACAAGGGATGGAGTCTTGGCATTATAATCCTAATAATTTCTAACCGAACTAAGGAAATTTATCCTTGTATTTTGAGTTAGGTCTCGATTGGAATATAAGGGTGTTTCTGAAACTTTCATCAAGGAGAGCCTACTGTGTCTGCAACATTGGTGTGCGCACAGTGGGATAATGTTTTTACCTTGTATTCCTTCTTTCCAAAGGTGGGTGGCTTTCATCACTTTCAATGGAAATGTATTCTCCTTGATCAAAATAGGATGATGGGATTTCAGTTTCTTTTTCCTTGGATTCCTTCTTAGAATTCATCAACTAGTCCGGGTCTCCCTCATAGATTAATACGTGTTCATGAAACTCATTGCTAGTGCTATATCTTTATGGACACTAGTTAATTACACTAATTATATCTAGACATTCCAAGGGGTCTTAATAGGGAAGAAACCTTCGATTAGTGGGGTATTCATGTTGGTAATCATTCGCATGTCTGGATGTTGGAACATTGGTCACCAGTATTCTTCCTCATAAGAGGGATTCTCAAAGGCATGGAATCAGAGGCATCATGTGGTGATCATGAGGTATCTTATCTCAAAGGCATGTCTTATGAGATTTTCCTTAGGCATACCATGTTTAACATGAGGTAGTAGTGTGACAGGTTGTGAGTTTAACATCTTGTAGAGATGGAATGGAGACGGATTAGAATGCCTTATGGAGGTGGATAATAGGGGTACATCCCTATGAGGGAATACCTAAAAGGTTTATTGATGGTTGGATCAAAACACCCTATGGGGAGGATCCGAGAGATTTGTCCCATGAAGTGAAGGTGTCGCACCATGAAGGTTGGTTATAACACCTATGGAGGTGGACCAGAGGGGTTTACCCCTAGGAGGGGTCACCAAGTTTTACCATTGGTTGGGATTGAACCTTAGGGAGGTGTCCTACATACCCTGTTTAAAAGATAGGGATCAAAACCTGCATAGTTCAATGGATTATATGAGTCTTATGCATGATATCTTCCCATCGCAAGAGGATTTATCTTGGTTGGATTGTGTTGGATTGTGTAGGGATTATACATGGGATCTTCCTAGGTGCTTCTAGGAGCATTGATGATGTGTATGGGGATTATGTGTAGGAATAGACCATATGGGTGGCATGATTTTATAGGGATGTGGCATCCCAGATAAAATCAAGATGGATTGTGGATGGGTGAAATGGATGGGATGGATGGGATGGATGAAGTGTTAGGATTGAACCTCAGGGAGGTTTCCTACATATCTCAGTTATTTGGGAATCAAAGTCTATGTAGTTCTAATAGGGGATTTAGTGATTACACATGAGTAGGAGGCCCGTGGAGATAGAGTGTGTGGTTTGGGATTACTCTAGGATGGATTCCCAAAATAATGGTTGGTGTCATAGTCACTACTAGCCTCTAAGACCACATGAGTCACACTCGGTGTGAGAAATAAGAGGAATCATCATACTTGATAAGTGTGGCATGAAAGATTCACCAATGAGGGATGATGTGAGGATTATGCATAGAAGTTTCTCAATGATGATATCATTCCATGTGATGAGGATCTCATTCCATGTGAGTGGGTCTTACACATTAAAGAGGCCCATGGAGACAAATCCCAAAGGGAGAGAGAGGTGATAGGGAACATGTCCCCATCCCTTCTCTAACTAAATGGACGAAGGGGGGAAAGGAGGAGAAAAGGTGATGCATCCTACAAGAAAGGCTAGGAGATTACTCCAGGAGGTATGCCTAGGATAATATCATTCCCTATGGAGAGGATCTAATTCCATGTGAGTAGGATCTCATTCCATGTGAGGACAGTTGGTATGAAGACCATCCATTTTCAGTCATACATGGAGTATCCTGGACATACTCTATAGGGTGAGGTTGTAGTTTAACATCGTGTGCTAAGGATGATGGTGCTAGGAAGTTTTACGTCATGCAGCTCAGACGTGGGGGGCTCACTCATTATCCCTTGGACTTACATAATCGTTGCTCATCAACCCTTGGGTAAGGGGAGGAGTCAGCAATTCCAGGATGCAATGGTGTGGATGAGTGATCAATCACGAGGTCCATGTTAGCATACCTATGATGAAAAACAAAATTCATTGGAGTACCTATGTTGAAAATAAAGAGGTAGGGAAACAAAATAGGATACACCTCGCAAGGGACCAAGAAATCACTATGCACAATATCACCTATAAGGGTTTTGTCTATATATTTAAGCACACCCACCTTCTTTAGGGTGATCCTTCAAAAGTCAAAGCTTCTTCTTTTTGCGTGTAATACACCTCTTTCGTGACCTCGTGAAATCCATGAACCCCTCAAGGTATAAGATCTTGTGTGATAGTTTCCCTAGGGGTCCTCCTTTATGTGGTCCCATAATAGATTGGCCCTTTCCAATTTCTTTCAATCCCAATGAAGGTGCATGAAAAATAAACCTCTTACAGAAAACACCAAATCTTGGGCACACCCCAATATCGTACTCAACCCCTCCTCTCATGCGTAATACTTCACACTTGAGTGTACTCTCTCTTTGATGCTCAATGAACCATTCCTTTTTTCAAAACACCATGTTCTAGCTCCTCTTGCATGCACCACTCATCTTTTTCATGCCCCTCCTACATGAAGATTGGGCACAAAAGCATCCTTTCGCGCAGCTGATTCTTCAAACTGATTCGGTCAAGCATGAAAAAGTCTCGTTTAATGACGCATTGAGTGAGAAAGATCCTTGAACGTGGGTGGTTTACTTACACGCTAGAGTAACCACTTTAACATCATTACTTTTTTCATTTTAAGTGTTCAGGGAGTAATATGCTCGTTTGATGTCGCATTGAGCATGCAAAGGGATTTGAGCGTGGATTTGAACCTTACACACACCTCTTGGAACATGTGACCATTTGTGGGGGTATAGCATGGATATCAAGTATATCCTGAAGTACGTCATTTTTCAGGCATAGTTTGACATGTTCTTCATAAAGGATCTGAATGTATGAATGTTGGGTCAAGGGAATCAGTGCCTGAATTCATCACAAAGAGGAAAGGAGGGATCATATTAGGTGATCTTGGAGCTATAATAATATCATATGTGGGGGTATAGCATTGATGAGAGTTGGGACCTGCGGGTTTGCTATGCCACCTTTCTCACTGTTTTCCTATGTGGATGGTTATTTCTGGTGAGGGACACAAGGTTGGGGATATGCCAGGGGACCTTGGTGATGACAAGGATCTTGTAAGTTTGCAATAGGTTCAACCTGGGAGTTCCCATGTTGTCAAGGATCTAATGTATTCTAGGATGCATCTCTAGGGGAATCACGCCCAGGAGAATCTGCATGTCATTACAAATCCTACATGGGTGGATAGCTGTATATTTTGGTAGATTTTAATTCATTAATTCCATACATCCTCCAGGAACTGGTCTACATCCATCCCTATAGAACATTTTGGGGTTCATCCACTAACCCTCTGTTGTGATGCAATCGTACTCCATATTGGAAACCATGAAAATTTTAACTTCCACCCCTTCCGCACTCCAATTATCATGATGGTGGATAGCCTATGAGGTTCATTGGAGAAGAGAGAATACTTAAAGAGCTTTATTTGTGGTGTTATAGTATCTTAGATCGATGACAATGTCCTCTAAAATCCATATGTGTCATCTCGCTTCTCCAGGCAGTTTGGATGCCTTCAAAAAGTGGTGAAGAAAGTGTATTTAGAGGTTCATGAAGAGAAAAACCCCTTTATTGTTATCCAGCTATGGTGCGTGCTGATGAATACAGGATTTAGTGAGACCATAATTCTACCACCTATGAAATTTGATGAAGGATTATCAATGGACTATACCAAAACCTGGGTGGCGGCATATCTGGAGGCAATCTTGCGAAGACGCATTCAAATGATTGAACCATTGAGCATGGAGCTAAATTAGTGGTAAAGTAGAAAGGATTCTACCCAAGAGGAAATCTAGGTACCTAGGGTGGCACAAGATGTACCCACAATGGAGAGGAAGTCACAGGGTGCGGCCACACCTCTTCCTCCTAAAGAGGGATGGTCCTGAAAGTGGCCTCAAGGGACAGAAAAAAGTGGCCCTTTTAAAGAATCTGAGGTGTATTTTTCAACCAACTATTGACACCATCTTCTTAGCCCTTTGGTCTTCCTGGAGAACATTGTGACAATCGATGTCACCCTAAGACCTATGGTAGAAACTAAAGTGGGGCAGTATTGAATTATCATAATTTGGGTGCATTCAGGTTCCATACAAGGTCGACTGCCAGCGGCAACATGTGTATCTAACAGCCATGGATATTTATGCATGCCAGGGGGGATTATGAGGAACCTACCCCTTGGTGAAGGTAATTCTTGGATAGGATTCAGGTTGAGAGGAGACACTGTCTGAGGATGATAGTGATGAAGAAGGAGGAGGAGGAGGAGGAAGAAGAGGAGAAGGAGAAGGAGAAGGAAGATAAGGATAAGGATCTAGTGATATGAGGACCCAGGGAATAGATGCTCATCAAGGGATTCCCTGAGAGAGCGGTGAGATCACTGGCTCTGAAGAAGAGTTTTTTAAGCACCTTTCAATAAATATTAACATACGTCTTCTTTGACCCTTTCCTTTGATTACTAAGATCCACTAATCGAAACTTGTCTTGTACAGAAGTAAATCATCACTGGGAGAGGTACCCCTACTATGGGGGGAGATATACTGATGGGTGTGGTGGAGGATTATCTAGAGCATGAACCTAGGGCCAAGTTAAATGGTGATCCGGTCATGGCTAAGACAGCTAAAGGTGGGTCGGCCGAGACTGAGATGGCCAGAGGTGGCTCAGTTGAGGAGGTTGGGGTGGAAAACTCATCACCCTAGGTCCTTCCTATCATCTATGGGGGACCACATCCGGGTATCCCTATAGTAGGACCCACTTCCAGTGAGGCGTCATGTTTGATTCGGATTATCATCAAAATTCCTCCTATAAGATTTCGAATTATTCAGTCATAATCGGGCTTTCACGGAGCTTTAACATCAATGTGTATTTGTCGTATGTAGCTCCTTCTCAAAAAATGAAAGTAGGGTCTATCCTAATCATTGAAATACCAATTGGTGAGTGCTCCTCTGTGGTGTAAGTCCCTACAATGACCCGATATCTTGACCTAGTAAAACTCAGCTCCTGTAAGTCTTCGATTTCAGAAATCAATACATGTCATCGGCTGAGCGAATCAAATGAGGTTCTCTATTCCATGCAGTGCTTGTAAGACTATGAACCCAGAAAGTGGATGGTGGTGGGGAATACATGGGATCCCTTCTAATAATTTTGCATGTTCATGAGGAGACGGTCACCAAGGCAATCCGGCTTTGGTGGTTTCATATGAACAGATGGTTGCGGGTGTGAGCGAAGCCACCGCTGGGGGAGAACCTAAGGTTGGAAGGGGTGAGGTTTCTAAGGAATATTAAAGCGAATATGGTTTCCCCCATTATATATAGAGATCATTACCTCAGAGAGGATACTGTAAGAGGATCATATTGTTAAACTCTCGGATGCTTTCTCGGAGTATGAGTCTACAAATCCTGAAGAACTGGATGATTCTAACCTTGATGCAGCCGAAGAAAACTGTATCATCTAGCACAATAAATGGAGGTGAATTCAACGATTCATTGACCAGACCCTCAAACTGTAACTGGTGGTCCAGATGGGGTCACTCCACCATTGTCTACGCAACCTGTGCACTGGAGGGGTAGATGTTGGAGGCATTCATGCAATGGTTTATGATTATCTTACTAAAAAGATTTGGAAGGGGAGACATCATCTGGAAGTTTTCTGGTTCCAAGAGAAATCTAACAGTATGTAAAAACTTCAAAAGGTCACCCAAGAGATTCAACATCTGGATGAGCAAGTAATCAAGCATACTGCTTTCCTCTGAACTTAGTCAGAAATAATCAGCGAGCTGAGGGCTCAACTAGAAGAGGTTGAGAACCAAATTAAGTAGGCGAATGCTTAGATTGCTAATATTTAAGCTAAGTGGCTTTGAAAATAGATGATATCTGATGAGATTCATCCAAGATCCAATGACAAGGAATCAGATCTTGGGTAGAGGCAACAAATCCTAGGGGCCACACGCCAATGTCTAGAAGAGTAAACGTGCTCAATCACTAGTGTATATCCATAGGGAAAATTCTTCCAGAACTCATGAAAGGCCCCAATATGTGGATGACCCCTTACATGCCTCAACTGGTTTGCATGTTTTTTTTTAAACCTTTCTTGTGCATGGATACATTCATTTACTTTCTTTAATTATCATGCTTCAATCATATTTGTGATTCAACTAATGATTAATCCCTAATCTCATGTGGGTCATGCCCAGTGTGAGAAACAATGGACAACAATATAATTGTTCTCTTTTTATGAGAGTTTAAGATAACCATAAAAAACTCAAGATCTTATATTATTAATTGATCATCCAAAGTGTTTGGGATGAGAGAGGCTGCGGCTAGAGAATAGGGTTCTCAGAGCAGAAAATTTTATTTTCCCAATGTTCTCTAGTGCATGAACGAGATAACTCTAGAGGATTTGGAATCTATCCGAAAAAAGGAGAATGGGATTTTTGAATCACAATACCCAAAATTCAGAACATGAGTAGGGTAAAGTCATGATATAGTATGACTATTGAGAATGTTTAAAACATATTATCTACATTTCTTAGCCAGTAATGGGGATAAACAAACAAATTTCAACTGCTAACCATATTCGAAATATGGAACCTATCTCAAGTTTCCATCTAGAGACTTTGGGAATGTTGGCCTAGTAGGTGAGCCAAAGATACATGAGACTAGGAAATTAGGGGTTCCCTTAGAAAATGGAATAGGATGATGATCATAATAAGTGTTATCCAAAGCATGGAAGTGGAGTGATGGAATGTTTGAATGACTTCCAAAAATCTCAGAATTATGCCATTGTGGCTTAGAACCCACTGGTGTAAGTGCACTGGTCTAAATTAAGATCAAACCCATCTTTCATGGGAGCATCATCTCAGATTCCAAGGGACAGCAGAATATGTGAACAATGTGATAGATAACTAGCATTAGGAAAGATCCTTTCAATAGAGGTTCTGGGATGCCTTGTAGTTTTACGTCATGCAACTGAGGATGATGAACACATAATTTAACATCATACGATGAGGACTATGCATGGAAAAGTTTAATGTCATGTGATCAAGATGTGTCTCTCAGTTTTACATCATGTGAATGGGATGTTACACATATTTTAAGGCCATGTTTCATGGACCTTGTTCAACAGTTTAAATTCATGTTGCGCAGACTATGAAATGTATGTTCCTAGAGTATTTGTATGGAATGAAGGAAAGAAACTCGACATGAATGAGCCAAAAGATTCTTTTGTGCCACAAAAGAGTTAGGAAACATATGGATTTCAACATGAATGAGGACCATGGGGCCCTTTTCATTCCACACAACCATAAAGGGGGTCTTAGTTTAAGGTCGTGGAGTTTGGACCAAAGGGAAAAAGGCTTCCCAAGATGGGAGTATGTGGTGAGGTAGGGTAATAAACCTGGCATGAAAAAGTTCCAATGGGATCCAGGGTCAGACCATATTTTCCCAATTAGGATCTTAGTTTAAGGTCATAGATTTTGGACCATGAAGAGATCATGTGCGGCTCAACCACATCGGTACACACCTTACCAGAATTCCTAAGATCATGTGATCCATTCTTGGTGTGTGAAATAAGGAATGGTACAAGGGGTATACCTAACATGTGGTAGTTTTCATTATAATGGATTCCAAGGGTAGAATCCCACCACGATAAAGGAGAGTATAAAATAGGCAAGCCAAGACTTTCAAGGCCTAGATAAAGGGGTGAATGATGGGTAAGGATTGATTGTTGACCATATTCAAAACATAGGGACCATGATTATACCAGTAAAGATTGGGGAAAGTAAACACATAATCGACTGCTGACCAAGTTTGAAATACAGGATTCATTTTTTGTTTCTAGAGATTCATTAAATAATTGTCCCAACATGGGAGGTGAGCCATAATGTCATGAGACCATCATCGTTGGGGGATATGTCTAGATTTGAAAGATGATGAAAATCCAAACTGAGAAAGACTCGAAGTGTAGAAAGGGTATATCATGGAGATTCAAACCTATATAGAGAAAGTAGTTTAAATCCATGTTGATTTGACTATAGGGGAAATTAGTTTAAATTCATGTTTCTTAGACCATAGAAAATAGTTTAAAGTCGTGTTTCTTGGACTATGGAAAAATTAGTTTAAATTCATGTTTCTTGGACCATAGAAAATAGTTTAAAGTCTTGTTACTTGGACTATGGGAGAAATCAGTTTAAATTCATGTTTCTTGGACCATAGAAAATAGATTAAAGTCATATTTCTTGGAATAGAAGAGAAATGTTCATTCCAAGGGTATATATGTGGCACATAAGAGATAAAACCTGATGTGAATGAGGACAAGAAGGCTCACATACTACATAGATATCTTAAAATTAATTTCATATAGCTTAGTTCCATGGTGTTTGGACCATAACTAAGGCCAAGGGGCCAAAATATGGATAAACTTGTGGCTAGACCCATAAACAAAATGTATAGGTATCGCTACATATCCCATGAGAATGGGAATCAATCTATATGTAGTTTTGGAGCACAGCATGGTAGAAGACCAACACTAGTATGGAAAATCCTCTCTAGCGAGGGAACTGAGGCATCCTGTGATTATCATGAGGCATCCTAAAATTTTTTAGGGTATGGTTATAGTTTAACGTCATGCATTGAGTATGTTGAACCTTATTTTAAGTTCATGAATATTAAACCAAGAGAAGGGTATCTCAAGTGGACATGTGTAATGTGGTTTTATAATAAACCTGATGTGAATGGTGCCAAGAAGGCTCAACACCACACGACACATCCTAGAAGAGACATGCACGTGATTTAAATACATGATGCTTAGACTATAATCTCTTAGTTTAAGGTCATAAAGTTTGGAAATAGGGGAGTAGGCTCCCAAAAATGGGTATATGTGGCATGAAGGGGTAACAATTATGGCGTCATCGATGGATTAGGAAGCCTGATGATGCACCACATTTCATCATGGAGGCTTTTTAGATTGGCCTTGTAGATGTTTATATGGAATGGATGTAAGGAATACCCAAAATAAATGATCCAAAGAGGCTCACATACCATAAATGAGGCCTACGGGTGAAAAAAAGAGGAGTATGGAATTGTAGCTAGGTTAAAATACAAAATTTATAGGTGTCTCTATGTATCCATTAAGGATGGGAATCAAGCCACATGTATTTCTGGAATCCCATGCAGTTTAATGTCATGTGGTAAGGATGTAGATGAACCAATGTGAAAGAGGAAGAAAGTTGCGACTGGACCTGAGATTAGTGATTTGGGGATCACTATGTATCCCAATAGGGCGGTAATCAAGACACATATAGTTATTGAAAGTGGATCTCTCTACGTAGGTCTAACTCGTACACAGTGAGAGAGGATTTTTTTGTTTTGTTTTTTTGTATTTTTTTAGTGGTTGTACTAGGATGGAAAATCCAGGCATCACTACATATCTTATGTAGGAATGAATCAAGTTGTATGTAATTCTTGAAATGTGTTATAGTAGATGACGAGTGATAAAGGTGATGTCCTCTTAGGAAATAACACCACGATTTTATGTTGTTTTTCATCATGTTACCAGGACGATGGTGATGCAGTTTAAGGTCATGTGATGGGACTAGTCCATGCAGTTTAACATCATGTGATAAGGAATCTTGTTTCTACATAGTTTGTCATTGTTTAGCTAGGACGATGATAGTAACATAGTTTATCATCATGTAACTATAACATTGGAGGTATAGGTGTTACAAAGGGGATGTGTATGGAATAAAAACTAAAAATAAATGTGAATGAGGACCACGGGGTCCCACGCCACACCAAACACTCCTAAGGAAAACCCATACATAGTTTAAAATAATTATGTTTAGACACTAGATCCCAGTTTAACATCATGTACTTGGGATATTGGTACGTGCCTTTTAAGGTTGTACAAATGGGACAATCAATGTTGTGTAGTTTAACATCATGTAGCCAAGATGATACAGCTCTTTGTTTAAGGTCATAGAATTCATACCATTGATTCTTATTTTAAGATCAAAGAGTTCGGACCATTGTATATTGGTTTAAGGTCATAGAGTTTGGACCTTAGGATGGGCATCTCAAACAAGAGGGATATGTGAGGAACAGCTAGAATAACCCAATGTGAATGAGTTCCATGGTGGCCTACATCACACGACACACTCCCAGGGATATTTACACACAATTTAAAGTCATAATGCTTAGACTTAGGTTCCCATTTTAATTTAGTGTGCTTGGTACATTGGTACATTCCTTTTAAGGTAATGTAGATAGGACCATCAATTTTGTGTAATTTAACTTTGTTCATACAAGAAGATATGATTCTTATTTTAAGTTCATAGAATTTGGACCAGTCTATGCAGTTTAACATCATGCATTAAGAATTTTGTTTCCTATTTCATGAAAAGTACTGCTTGAGAAACTTGGAATTGTTTGGATTAGTGATGCACTCTCCATCCATGGTGACCAAAGAGTATGCACCGTTGGTATTGACCTTATGAATGATGTATGGTTCCTCCAACTTGGGTTCCAACTTTAGTGGATTTCTATTGGGTATCATCAGTGTTCATAGATCCAATATTGTATCACTCTGGATGAAGGAGAAGATGTGAACCTTCTTATTTAACGCCATTGATATCTTATTCTGGTAAGATTGTGTAAGGATAAGATTCTATTCTCATCGAGGTATTATAGTTCTGTTAAATGGACCTCAGTTATCTTGTATCTTGTCTGCTGATCAAAGATAGCTATTAGGAGTGATGGAAATTGGATCTCTATGGGCGAGATTGCCTATGATCCATACACCAGGGAATATGGAGTCACCTGGGTGGAATTCTCAGTCATTGTTCAATAAGCCCAAGTGGAATTAGGGAGATTTTATGACCAAATTTTCTTGTTCTTGTCACCATTTTCTTGTTCTGGCCCAATGGTACTAACTTATGTCCATTCACCAGTGCATGGTAGTGAGAAGTATGGTTTGACCAGATGTTGTACTTGGAATACAACTTCTTCATCTTATAATCCTATAATTTAGTACCATTATTGGTGAGAACAACATGAGGGACTCTAAATATATGGATGGTATTGGAGCTCACAAATTCAATAATCAACCAGGATTTGACTTCCTTGAGAGGAATCTATTCTTCCCACTTGGGGAAGAAATATATTGTGGTCTAAATGAACCTACATTGGAGATTTGTTTTTGGTAGATATGGTACCAAAACATCAAGTCACCATATTGAAAATTTCCAATAATACTTTCCATTATGGAGGGGCTCTGGAAGTCGTTGCACAAAATTGGAATGGATCTAACAAGTGTGTCACCTCTTGTCGAACTCGATACAAACATGAACCATTGAAGGCTAGAAGTATCCCAGGCTATGAATCTAGTGATAAATATTAAACCCTACCTGGTGAGCACCATAGGACCTGACATGAACTTCATGGATAACCTAGGAAATCTCATCTCCTTGAATTCAATGGAGTAGAATTCCATTAAACCCATGTTTTCAGAGAGTTTGCTCGATGTTGGTTCCACTCTGAAGGGTAAAATGAGTGGGGTGATGATGAATTCTCTCACATTCGGATCAATCTAATTGGAGAACATTGTGTTGAAGATACTCGATGAAGGGAGTTGTCCAATCAGAGGTTTCTTCATCTATGGGGGATCTAGAGGTCTCGATGTGGAGGAAATAGTGTTAAAGTGATTTGCTTATTGGAATTCATCATCATCTGAAATAAAAGGAGTGATAACCCTTTAGTTCTCCACATGGATGAACAGGTCATCCTTGTCGGGCTTTGCAAGGGTTGTTTCTAGACTAGACAAGGCATCGGATCGACCATTCTATGACTAAGGAACATGAGTCATCTCTGGCTGAGAAGGGAACTAGGCCATCAGTTGGAGAGTGTGATCTAGCAATGACATAAGTTATGGATTTCTAAATATGTAGTCACCATTGACTTTATTGATGACTAACTTAGAGTATCCCTTCACATGTAATCATAGATATCAATATCAAGATCTAACTCGAGACTAGTAATAAGAGCCTAATATTATGTCTCATTGTTGGTGTAGCCTTTTGATATCAAGAATGAGTAGAGCGGGACAGCCTATGTCGGGGTGATGAAGACAATCCCAGCCTACCCTATTGAGTCTGGGATCATTGAGACTTCTACCTGTTTGGCTCTGGGAGACTCCATAAAAATGTTTTTTCTATCATGTAATATCTTGGTCCACTAATAGGATGGCATAATCTAAGAATTCAAGATACAGGGACTACTCTATCAGGGCTGGATGGGTGGCTAGGAAGTCTGCCAATGCCTAACCCTTAATGGATTTCTGTGGAATGAACCTGATGTCGAACTACTAAAGAATCACCACCCAGTGTACCAAATTTCCTGCCAATACAGGGTGGTTCAGGATATAATTTAGTGTATCCACATGGGATATCAACTATATCTCATGATATTATAGATAGTGCTGTAAATTTTTCATTGAAAAGACTGGTGTGAGGTATCTATTCTTGTTAGGGGAATATATGGCCTCCATGTCGAGAATCATGATACTAAGATAGTATAAAACATTCTCTATCCCTTCATTGTTCTTTTGGGAAATCAGGGCACTGATGGATCATTCCAGGGTGGTCACTTAAAGGACCAAAGGCTTCCCTGAAATAATCAGGACCAAAGGTTGTAGCAGGTACTACTTAATTTCCTTGAATGTTGTTTGGAACTCTTCATCCCATTAATAGATGGTAACTTTTTTCATGAGTCTGGAAAATGGATTACACTTACTGGTCATATTCATGATGGATCGGTGTATGTAGTCTAAGTGACCTTAAATTCCTTGAATATCCTAGAGGTTTATCATAGGAGGCATCTGACTGATGGTCATGATCTTCTCTAGGTCGATCTCAATGCCTCTATATCTGAAAATGAAGACAATAAACTTCTCAAAGGTAACCCAAAAATCACACTTCAAGGGGTTCATTTTCATATGCTAGGAGCAGAGGAATCCGAACACTTTCTCAAGATATCTGATACATTCCTGACACTAGAAGGATTTGACCACCAAATCATCCACGTAGCATTCCACTAGAATCTCGAGGATCAGCTTGAAGATGTGGTGCATGGAATGCTGATAAGTGGATCCTACATTCTTCAGACCGAAGGGTGTTACCTGGTAGAAGAAGGTTCATTGTGGCACTCTAAAGTTGGTATGCTTCTCATATTTAAGGGACATTCAAATATGATTACATCTGGAATACCCATCCATAAAGGAAAGATCTTGGAACCCAGATTTGGCATCGATCAACAGATCTTCCATTGGAAGGGGAAAATTATCCTTCGAATAATGGAGTTTAAGGTCTCAGAAGTCGATACAGACTCTGATTTTCCCTTTATTCTTCCTGATGGGAATGACTTCAGCCAGCCACATAGGTTAATAAAACTCCTTGATGAATTTGGACTTGATGATCTTATCAAATTTTTCCTCGACCATGGAACCATGATATGGGTGCATTTTCTTGGGATCCTGATTGAACCCGTGATGAATTACCAGGAGGTCAAGATGATAAAAGGTAAGATGAGTGTCTAGTCCCAGCATCTCATCATAACTCCAAGAAATAACATCATGATGTATCTTCAAGAAATCCATGTATTTATACTATTCTTATTTAGGAATGGTTTTGAGGATCAGGGTTAGTCTTGGATCTATCTTTATGCCAATATTCACCTTCCCTAGCTCATTGAAAGTGGTTGAGACACCCTCTTAAAATGTGGGAGGATCATATTACAAATCCTCCTCTATATTTGAGGTAGGGGAATTAGTGGGAGGATATGAATCATCTGGGATGACTGATTTTAGGGGAACACTAATTCTATCTTGGGCGACAGATGAGAAATCCTCACTGGGAGACTCTTGTGCTATAGAAATGATGAAAATAGCATCTGTAGATCCAATTTCATCAGGCCTTCAACCACAGGGTCCATGCTTGATGTCAAAGTAGTGGTGGTGGGTTAGTTTCTGATAACTCAACCCATCTCTATGGAAAAGATTCAGGTTTCATAGAATAGTGTCAATTAGGTGAAAATCTCAATACTTCACAGGGGTAGGGGTTTCTAGGATCACTTGAGATTGTCCTGTGTATGAGTACGAGGTAATATTCTGGAATTCCTTGTACCTTGGGACATTTATTTCGCTCTTCTCAGAAAAAACAAAGCAATTTCCCAATTTTGGCACTGTGGACACCAACTGGTGGATCCATAGGATGAAAGAATCATCCAAGTCTATCCATGGGTCGATCACAGTGGTCGTGTGCTCAACCTCGTTGGTTTGAACTTTATTGTCCTTCCTCTAATAATATCTATAATCCATGTAGCAGGATTAATAGGATTTTAAGGGAGATGCATCACCTTGGAGCATGTCTATTTGACCATTGAGGTGGTATTTAAGGCATTGGTGATATGAGGAGGGAAATATTTCATGTATATGAAGCCAAGGCCTACCCATCAATGCATTGTAGAAATTATCCTATGATACGGCCATGAATTTAGTGTTTTCTACCAATCCACCAAACTGGGTGTTTAACTGGATTCTTCCACATGATTTCTGCTCGGTCCAGTCATAACCCTATTTCTTCAAGTCAGAGGGACTCAAATATGCTTCAGTCATCCCCAACCTATAGAGTGTCTGGGTCGGGATGAGATTGATCCTAGAACTTGTGTCAACCAAGCAGTAATGTAATTCCACAACATTTAAATATATATTGATGTACAGTGAGTGAATGTGCCCCTTTATGATAGATCCATCATCCTCTCCATAGAACGAGATGATGGATTGGAAATTTACTCGCTCGATCTCCTTGTAATAGAAGATATATGCAGGCACTATCTCTATTTCGAATTGGAGGGGAATTTTTAATTACTCTTTGAGGGATTCACGCATCTCTTCTAACCATTGGAGGGCCTCTAGGATCAAGATATTTGTAGAAATTCTAGATATATTCTTAATCACATCATAATTCTATTCCAAATGCACATTTCTACCCACAATGGGGTTTCTCTTTGGAAGGAGGTGCGATGGGCACTGCTAGTCGAACTAGTGAATTATGGATGGTGCTAACAATGTCCTTCTTATCATTATACAACCCACCCCAAATCACCACTGGCTGATTTTTAGATGACTGAGGCCTGGAAACAACTAAATTTGGATGATCATGATGTGGTCGTAGCTATTCTTCCTAGTCAAGTATCATAATTAGTGATGGTGGTGAATATAAAAAAATAGGTTGTGAGGACTATGCTTGCTAATATCTATGCAAACCCTAATGTCTGGTCTCGGTATAATGCACAGCTTGGCTTGAGACATCAGCTTGAGCATCTTGATGATTCACATATCCTTAGCTCCTTTGATGGTGGCATCAACCGAATACATTTGGAGAGTTTTCCTGATACTCCTCATCATCAAGAACCATGTAGAGATCCACCAACTTGATGGTATTCATAGAGACATACTTTTTCTCATTGTTAGAGGAGTCTTCCAATGTTGGGTGAACTCTGGGAGTGATTCTCATCTCTGGAGGCATGAAGTCACCAAGAGTGTAATATGGATTTGGTGTTAGTGGAGGAATTTTCTTTCCCTCATTTCATTAGTGCCAACTCTTTTGAGATGTGGAAGGTTGTGATGTGGATATAGAAGCATCGACCGGAGAAGTTGGGGAAATAATAGGAGGCTCGGGCTAGCCTAAATGGGAATGAATTATTCCATGGCCATGAGTGACTTTTATATGATCCAAACAGTCATCATATTTATGATTTTTCTGACTGGAGACTTGCTGCCATTCACCGGAACCTTTGCTATCACTATCAAGCTCAGTAGAGACACACGTCACCTATGTGAGGACTAGACCCAATCTAAATACACCATTGTCCACTTGGTCGTAGATCCAATATTTTAACACATATCATTGCTTTATGGTATGTATAAGGATCCTATGGTAAGGGAAGTGGTCAGGGCGGTCATTGAGCTCGGTCTCATGTGGTTTTCTGCACTCTGGTAGCTTCAAGACCCCCTATTCCAAGGCACTACGGAAATAATTGGGGACCTATGCATCTGTGAAGGAGTGGGTTTGGTTTCTCCTATCTAGGAAGGGAACTCTAGGAGCCTGGCCCTAATAAGGGACTAGATCCTGATGAGGGGTTGTAGGTATATTGTCTCACCTAGGCAGAAGTGTTGTGTGGGGTGTTGCCTACCGATTCTATGTTGAGAGAAGCTAATCCTGAGGTTGTTTCACTTAGAGAGGTGTAGATTTCTAAGACTATATTTGGAGAGGCTCAGCTGGTAATAGATTTAGTGGTCCTGGGACTTCTACCTGTACTGCAATGGAAATCTCTTCCTTGGTGTTTCTTCTTGCAGAAGCTAGTAGAGGTAAAGGGTGTGCCAGCTTGGATTTATACAAGGCTACCTCTAGAAGTTTAGCCTTATTAGAGAAATCCTAAAATCCACCTGGGAAGTTTTTATTGATGAGTGAATGAACTAGCTCAGTATTAACATTCCCCGTGCACATTGTCAGTAGCTACTCTTGAGTCAACAGCATATCAAGTGAGTACTTATGGCCCTTCCACCAGGCGAAAAATTCTATGACGTGCTCATCTGGAAGTTTCTTGCACTTTAATAGGTCATCAATATTGGTCTTACTTGTGGTTGAACTAAACTGATAGAGGAACTTCCTGCAGAGGTCTTCCAAACTAGTAATGGATCCAATGGATAACTGGTTGTACCAAACGAAGATTTTTCCTTCCAACGTCTGAACAAAACATCAGAGTGTGGCTGCCTCTTTCTACTCTGTAGTTCCCAACATAGGTCCACACCTTGAGATGAAGTGGGCCAAATGGTACAATGGTTCACCCATACCATTAAAGGGGGAGAAGGTATGATTCTTGAAATTTGGGAGTTTTTTTATTTCATCCACCCACACTGGATATGAATTACTATCAGGTAGGATCACCATATGTCATTTCTCAAGGGATTCAAGATGAGCAGTGAGAATAAATATCCAATCATCTTGGAAAGGATTCTTATATTGATGAGGATTCATGACCACCAATGCACTGACATGCTTTTCAAGATGATAGGAAATCTTAGAATCCTGTGGGGCGGCTTATGGAGTATCCTACAGAACTACTTGTGTGGTGGCTCTATCCAGATCCTAAGGGGGGTTATCACGTTGCTTGGGAAGATTCTGTGATGCATACCATGGTCATTTTCCATAAACTCTCATTTCCACCCTGTTGGGATGTGTGGGATTGCCAAGATCGATAGGGGGAGCTGGCTGAGAAGGATTTGTGGATTCCCCTACTGCCCCAATGGAGAAGGAACATGATCCTACTAAGGATATCCATAGTATGGGCATCATTATGCAAGACTCTCAGCAAGGATCATATCAATGAGTCCCCTATGATCTTCAATCTGTTGGTGCAAGGTGTCCATGGCGGGATTAACCTCTGCCTTCTACACAACATTGGTTGGATCAGAGGATTTAGAGGTCTCAATATTATATTTACCCTTATTAGTGTTCTGACCGGTGGGTAATGATATAGAGGGTTCCATAAGGCCAAGTTCCTGCCTTCGTAGGTGAGTGAGGACACTTGTATGTGGGTCCACTTAATATTGTTCTACCCCATGGTGTGGGTCCTCTCCATAGTACCTTGCATTGGTTTCCCTCTCCTTGAGTATAATAAGATCATCCATATTCATTGTGACTATTCCTAGAGGCATATCCTCAATGTCATCGGGTAGGTTCGGCTACCGCAAGATGGGACAGAAATGGAGAGCAGTGTACTATACCCAACCCCAGATCTGCACATGTGGGGATGCTGCTTCAATAATTCTATAGAGAACAATGAATCTCTAAACACGTATTTGTTAGAGGGTTTGGTGATAGCCGAGTGATGAAGGGTGCTGATCTACTAGGAGTGATGCCATCTCAAACATGTGGAACTACTGTTTGATGTCATTGAAATGTTCCTAGCTCTTTGGGTAGACCAACTGATGGTCACAAAGAAAAAATGTGTCACCCAGATATAGTTCATCGGAAGCATGTAACCTCGTCTTGGGTGAGGACCTCCATAATGTCAAAGTTAGGAACTGAATTTGGCCAAAACACTTCTGACAGCTAATCAGTGACCAAAGTGTCCCACAAGATTCCTTGTTCAAAAGTAGGTTCTGACTCTTCATTGTCCCAAGATTCAACTGGTGTTGGATGAGAAATTGGCGAAAGCACCGATGTAGACCAGTGTGGCGGTGGAGAAGCCATTGTGTGGGTTGATTGATCGCCATACATTGGGTTGTCTCTTGGAGGCAGTACCAACTGCATCATCATGTCCTTATAGGACTTGGTATTTACCACTACCTCATGTGTGAGGTAAACTTCCATTTTTTGAGATTCTGGTTATTGCACATCATCTACCAAACTCCAGAACAAATATTTATGATCTTCAGTGGAGGTATAGAATGAAGCTGGTTATGAAAAGGATTACTGCACTATGAGACCCTAGAAGGTAGCCAAATATTTATCCTCCTTCATATACCTATGAAGTGATTCATGAATTTTTTGGATCTCACCTTTTGGGATGATGAATTTAACCTATCAAGCTCCTGCCCCAGACCCTGATAAAAATGACTAGAGTGAAGGCTCTATCATGAAATCTCATTCAACTTCAGAATCTAAGAAGATAACAGGATTAACAATGACTTGGAACTTTATGGATGTTTTCCTTCAGTGGTGACTATTCTCCCTTCTTCCCTGGGATGGTTCTTCAGGGTAGGGTGGTTTGACGACACAGGGAGGACCTTTATGCAGGTTGGTACTGGATCGGGGAGGAACTCCTCTTGGACCATTTTGGGAGTGAGGAGGGCCTCCACTCTGGGTGTTGACATAGTAGGGTGGACCTCTACTTTGGTTTTCAGGAGCATAGGTAGGACCTTCATGGTGGATATAATAATGGGGAGGGCCTCTGATTGGGTGAGTTATGGTGCAAGGAGGGCCTTTTACACTGATAAAACTAGACACGAGGAGGACCTCCATGTTGGAAAGCATGAGTATGGGGAGGACCTCCTTACTATTTGTTGGATGCATGGGGAAGACCTCTATGGTGGTGAGTGCTAGAGCGAGGAGGACCTCCACTTGAGCCGATGGAAACATGGGGAGGACCTCCATGTTTGTTGCTGAAGGAGTGGGGAGGACCTCCAATTTGGCTGGTTGTGGCATGGGGAGGACCTCCATGTTGACTAGAAGTGATAGCATGAGGAGGACCTTCATACTGACCATTAGTTAAGCATGTAAGGCCTTCTCTTTGGTTGGTGTTGGAGCGAAGAGGACCTTTTCTTGATCTAGTGATGATGTGAGTAGGTCCTTCACATTGATGGTCTATGATATGAGGAGGACCTCTATACCAGGAACCATAGGCATGAGGAGGACCTCTATGCTAGATGTCGACAAGATGGGGAGGGCCTCTGCTTGGACTAATGCTGGGAACATGGGGAGGACCTCCATGATGAGTGTAAGAGTTAGGTTGGTAATCATATGGGGAGGACCTCCATAATGGATCTCATCATCACAAGTTGGCCCACGATGGTTTCTGGTTGTTTCGGTGATTGAAAGAGTCAACCCAAACTGCCTGTGGTGTGGATGAGTTCTCGATTCTAATCAGGTTTTGAAGAGTCTCTGCTTTGAAGTGGAATGGATCTGATGGAATGAACTGATGGTGGAAGGAGTCATGGGATCTATGGAAGATGATTCCCCCTATAGAGCATTCTCTTGAGCTTGTGCCTAACATTGGCGTCAGATAATCCATACTGGGGTCGATGGATCCATGGTGTAGACCCCCTTTTATTCATCCTAAGAGACTAGTCATTGGTGGCATTGATGAGGCCTAGTGGGAGCCCTCCTTAGCGGCTCCTGGGCAGCAGTCATAGTCTAGATGACTCAGGCATCCCCTACCTCCTTGGCGTAGGGGATAAAGTCATAGAAATGCTTTGGGGAGTGTATATTTAAGTGGTTGGTCATTGGAGTGGGGAGCACTAGCTTCCTGCACAGCCCTTGGGGGCAGCGGTGTTGGTGAGGTGAAGAATTCCCTAGGTCCTGGCGGTCCATTTTCTTCATAGGAATGAACCCATCTTACTCATATCATCATATGAGGGTGTCCATCACCCTCCTTTGAATAATCTCCAAAGGTTAAATGGGGTGTCAGCACCCAGTATCCATAGTCGCAACTGAAGTCGTGGAAAAGGTGGAGTCATATGGGATTTTCATGTTGACATTTCTCTTATGCCTACGTCTATGGGTGGGATTCAATTGGATCCTTGTAGCTTGGGTCCTACAAATTAGTAAGATTCAATTTTCAAAATAGATTCAAGTAAATTAATGCCCAATTCCCCAGTTTCATCAAATATTCCATGGTAGGAGAGATAAATCCAAACTGACGATGTCACAGACCAGAATGCCCAACAGTTAACTACCCTAATTTCTGGTGAGTTCCTTATCAGGACTATTATTTGATTAGTGGGCCCTGAAACCAAATAACTAGATCCAATGGAACTCTCATCTATATATGTATCAAATGATACTAATCCCTATGTTGAGGAGAAGAGTTTCACATCAGGTTCACCATTTCTATTTTTAATGCTTTCGACAGGGGGTGCCCACTGCATCTTCAATATTGGTGTGTGCACAATGGGATGCTTTTGTTACCACGCATTCCTATTTTATAAAGGCGGGTGTATTTAATCACTTTCAACGATGATGTATCCTCCTTGATCAAAACAGAATGATGGGATGTTGTTTTATTCTTCCATGGATTCCTCCTTAGAATTTTTCACTTAGTTCGAGTGTCCCTTATAGATTAAGACATGTTTGTAAAACTCATTCCTGGTGTCATCTCTTTGTGGACGCTGGTTAATTATTCTACTTCTGTCTAAACATTCAAAGGGTTCTTTATAGGGTTGCAACCTTTAGTCATGGGAGTAGTCACATTGGGCATCGTTGGCATGTCTGGATGCTGGAACATCAGTCATCGGTATTCTTCCTCATAAGAGGGATTCTCAAAGGCGTGGAACCTGAGGCATCATGTGGTGATCATAAGGTATCTTATACCAAAGTAATTTCTTTAGAGGTTTTCCTCAAGAATATAATGTTTAACATGAGGTATCAGTGTGAAAATTCATGGGTTTAACATCTTGTAGAGATGAAATGGAGATGGAAAAGAATGCGCCATAGAGGCAGATCAGAAGGGTATTTCCCTAGGAGGGAATAACTGCAATATTTACTGATGGATGGATTAGAACACCCTGTGGGGGATGATCCTGGAGGTGTGTCCCATGAAGGGAAGGTGTCACACCGGGAAGGCTATTCATAACACATATGAAGGTGGACCATAGGGGTGCACCCCTAGGAGGGGGCACCAAGGTTTACCATTGGTTGGGATTAAACCTCCGGAAGGCATCCTATATACCCTATTTAGAAGACATGGATCAAAACCCATGTAGTTTGATGGATGGTGTGGGTATTATGCATGAGAGATTCCCATAGAAATAGGATTGATATTGGTTGGATTGTGTTGGATTGTGTAGGGATTACGCATGGGAGCTGCTCAGGTGCTACTAGGAGAAGCGATGATGTGGATGGGGCTACGTGTAGGAACGGCCTACATGGGTGGAATGATTTTACAGGGATGCGGTGGCCTAGATAAAATTGGGTTGGATTATAGATGGGTGAAATTGATGGAATGGATCAAATGGACGGGATGTATGAAGTGTTGGGCTTGAACCTCATGTAGGTTTCCTATATATCCCAATTAGTTGGGAATTAAAGTCAATGTAGTTATGAGAGGGGGGTTGGGTCTTACACCTAAATATGAGGCCCATGGAGATGGATAATATGGTTGGGTCTTACTCTATGAGGGATTCCAAGAATAATGGATTGGTTTCATATTCACTACTAACCTCTAATCCCACGTGAGTCATTCTCATTGTGAGAAATAAGAGGAAGCAGCAGACTTGACAATCATGGTGTGAAAGATGTGCCAACAAGGGATGATGTGGGGATTATGCATAGAAGTAGCCTAAGGAGGATCTCATTCCATGTGAGGAGGATATCATTCTGTGTGAGTGGGTATTATTCATGAAATCGTCCCATGGAAATAAAGCCTAAAGGGAGAGAGGGGTGAGAGGGAACCTGTTCCCATCCCTTCTCTAACCCAATGGCTAAAGGGGGGAAAGGAGGAGAAATTGTCCCGCATCCTGCAAGAAATTATAGGAAATTACTCTAGGAGGGACACCTAGTAGAATATCATTCCCTATGGGGAGGATCTAATTCCATGGGAGGAGGATCTCATTCCGTGTAAGGATAGGCGGTATAAAGATCATCCCTTTTCAGTCATACATAGAGTATCCTAGACATACTCCAAAGGGTGAGGACACAGTTTAATGTCATTTTACAAGGATGATGGTGCTAGGTAGTTTTGTGTCATATATCTAGGATGTGGGGGGTCACTCCTTACCCCTTTTACTTACATAATTGTCACTCATCAACCCTTGGGGAAGGTAAGGGGTCAGCAATTCCATGATGCAATGGTGTGGAGGAGTGGTCAGTCACAAGGTCCATGTTAGTGTACCTATGATGAAAATAAATAGGTAGGGAAACACAATAGTTGACACCTTACAAGGGACTGGGAAATCAATATGTGCAATCCTGGAGGGCTGCATGTAGGAGGGGAAATCAAAATATCAATGGTTCTTGCAGTAGGAGCTCAAACATGGTGTTTTGAAAAAGTAATGGGCCATGGAGAATCAAATAAAGAGTGTGTAAAATTATGGAGGCTTGTACATGATAGGAGGGGTTGATTGAAAGATTAAGGTGCAACCAATACTAGGTGTTGTGTTCAAGAGGGGTATTTTTCATGTACCTGCCTTAGGATTGAAGGAAATGGGTGAGGGTAAAGCTATTGTGTTCCCACACAAAGGAGGACCCCTAGAGAACCTATCACGCAAGATCTTATACCTTGATGGGCTCGTGTATTTTACGTGGTCATGGAAGAGGTGTCTTACACAAAAAATTGTGATGATTCAACTTTTGGAGGATCATCCTGAAGAAGGGGGTGAACTTAAATATATAGAAAAAACCCTTATCGGTGGCACGTAAGGTTTTGGGCATGGAAGTGGCCTTTTGCTCAGCTGATCCTTCAAACTGAGTTGACCGAGCATGCCAAAGTCTTGTTTAACGTCTCATTGAGCATGAAAGAGCCTTGTGTGTGGGTGGGTTTCTTATACGCTAGAGGAACCACTTGTGCGCTACTTCCATGGCCATTTTGAGTGGTTGGGGTGGAAGATGACTGTTTGACATCGCATTGAGCATGCAAAGGGATTTGCATGTGAATTTCAACCTTAAGTACACCTCTTGGAACCAGTGCACATTTTCCTTGGGCTTCCATGAATATTTTGTTGCATCGAAGGGTACCTTCAGTTTACCCAAAGATGGAAATTGTGGATATATGTGGAATTTGGAGCCAAAAAGGGGATTACCCAATGCATTCCCTATTTGATGACATCAATTCAAACCTAGGAGACCATCCTAATCATTCTATTTTTTCCAGAGTTTTAGATGAATCTACGATAACTAGTTATGGCATTCAAGAGAGTAAGACACTGACTAAATCCAAGATAGGTTTTGTAACAACCCAAACTTTTTGAATTATATTTTTTTCTTTAAAAAAAATTATATTATTTTTTACTCAACAAAACTATATCCCTTTAATAATGAAGTGGTTATAATTGAAATGTGACCATTGGGTTTTAATTTTTATATGATTGTTGATCAATTGTGATTGTTGGTCAATTATGATTGTTGGTCAATTATGATCATTGTTCAATATGAACATTTGAAACAATACTCTTAATAATAATTTTAACATTATATTTAGTATTATAAATAGAAATTATAATGGTTAATTAATGCAAAAAGAAGAGTCGGTGGCCTCATCCAGTAGAGTCGTGTCATACAAATCCCATTTATTAGAACTTGGGAGGGAGTTATTATCTTTGGGATTTTCTCTTGACCAATCCCAAGCCAAGATTAAATAATTTAGGATTAAATGAAATCACTTATGGGAGAAGTTCAAGTTAGTAGAAATTACCACTTGGGCGATGTTATCCGAGACTCCCCAAGAATCTATCACCATCGCACGCCTTACCCTTAGGTCATGTGTGGGTATTATAAGGGGTTATGTGTCAAGGAATTAGTTACTTATTGTACAATCACTTTTTTAAAATAAAATCTTTGTTTCATCATTTCTGTTTTGAGTTTATTTTTTCTTAAAAATATAACAAATTTGATAAATTTATTATTCGGATAGAAATTATACTTTTCAAAAAAAGATATAAATTTTATAATAAACTAAGGTTTCATTAATAATTTTTATTTTAATTAAATATTATAATAAAAACACTCTTATTTAATTACAAATGATAAAATAATTTTATTTTTTTCAAGTGTCTAAAATTTTACTATACATTTTACTATGCATTTTATATCCGCTGTTATTTTTAATAAATAAGTAATTTTATATTTAAAAGTTAAATTTATCATATTTAGAGAATTATTGTGATAAAATAAATTTAATTTTTGAAATTAGAATATTGATATTAGGTTTGGGTGAATTTATGAGAATTTTATAAAATACTTTAGTTTTTTATGAATAGTAAAAATACAGTTTGAGTTTTTTGGTATGTTTAATGACATCATAACTATTTCATAATGATGTAATGAGTAATATAAAATTCTAGTCAAATATTTTGGATTAAAATAATGTAATAGGTGTCCCAAGTTTCTAATACCATGGGAAAATGCCATGGGCAAGCCAATGGTTTTTCAAATATCACTACTAAGGTGTCCAAAGAAATTAATAAAAAAACTCCCTCACTTTTGCTATAAATACCCAACCATTTCATAATTTAATTTTATTAAAAATTAATTCTACACAAATATCTAATAGTATTAACTCCTAATTATTCCTCCCAAGGTGTCCTCAAGCCCCCAAGGTCCCGGTCTTCAAGTTTTAGGAGTTACTCTTTAAGGTAAGGGAAATCTCAACTTCTCTTTTTCTTTCAAGTTCCCTTTCTATGTGGTGTGTCTTTAAAATTTCCATACTATGTTATTATTTATATTTTATTATATCTTTTTACTATATTGATATTATTTTATTAATGGTATACCATTGTCCTTTCTCTTTTTAATGTTTTATAAAACCATGTTTCATACTTGTTATGCTTCCAGATTTTCTTCTCAAAATTTCTCTCTTTTTCTCAAGAATTTCTCTTATTTTATTTTTTGAATACCCAAACCTATTTATTTTATAGTTTTATTTACCCATATGTCAAAATGATCTATTTTATTCATTTATTAACATACATGAAAATCAATTTCACTTTTTGTGGGTTTAAAATGGACATAAAGATCTTGTCTTTAAAAACTTAAAAACGTCGTGATTTTGATATGAAACTCGTTTCTTTTATTCTCCATGGGTTATTTATGAAATGTTTTATTATGATATATATGGATCATATTAATTAATTCATATTAATTATGTTCCCTGATAGTGCTCTAATGCATTGGGTAAATAATTTAATATCTAGAGATGACATGTTTTACGATACCTTGGTGAATAAACTTGGTAATTTTTATGACACCTTAGTGAAAAACCTTAGTGATATGCTTATGAATGTTGAAATTAAATGTTGTAGACATGTTACTATTTTATGATTCCTGTTATTATTATTATTACATGCCTCTTTCTCATTCATTTATGTATTTCCTCGAGTTTTTATATATATTTTTCATGATCACATGTAAAATATTTCTCTTACTTCCCCTTACTGGGCCTTATGCTCACCATTTCATTTGATGTATGTCCTCAGGTTATAAGATTCAATAATTTGACTTAGTATGAAACTATATTAAAGCCTTTCAAGTGGATTATAATAATTTTTTTCACGTTTTCATGTATTATGTACCTTATTTCCAAGACACTGAATTTTAAAAGATCCTCTTTTTGTAAAATGTTACGTAAAGTTATGTAATAAAAATGCAGGATTCCATAATTGGTATCAAAGGATGGTTTAGTTATTTATGGAAATTCTTATTTGAAAAATTTAGGAAGAACCCTAGAGAAAATTTTAAATATAGTAAAACTTCTTGGTATTTTGGTGAAATATTAAGTAAGTGGTTTCCGAACAAATAAATCCATGTCTGGATACAAACAAGTGGATGTGGATCTAGCATAGATGTAACTAGGGGTAACAACTCCAAAAAGGTGTGTCAGGTATGAATATATGTAACCTGGTATACGACAATGGTCCTTGCTTCACTTCTGGATGGACACTCTTAGGGGATATGTTTGATTAATCATAAGATTTTTATGAAACATTAATATGAAATTTAAATGTTTTTAATTAATAACATGTTTAACATTATGTTATAAGACATAAAATTTCCCTTGGAATTATAATATTATTAAATGAAACACATTTCTCACTAAGGTTTTCTTCTTTTAGAAAATGGTGGGATGTAGGAGAAGTCGCGTAAATGGTGAGCAAAGTGGACCAGGTGCTGACAGTATTTTGATGGAATCTGGAATGGAAAACTTCATGAGAATTATGAATCAAATTACTCAGATTATGAGAAATAACTTGAATCAAGGTGAGAGACTAGATTCACCTCGAAGGTAACAACTTTATGTTGAGTCTTTTATGCATCAACAGCCACCTTCTTTCAGTGGATCTACTGACCCATTGAATTATGAACAGTGGATAAGCTCTATAGAAAAGATCTTTTCTATACTTAGTTATTTGGAATAAGAGAAAGTCACCTTGTATATTACCTCTTAGAGAGAGAAGTTGATCAGTGGTGGAAACTGGTTAAAAACATTAATCCAAGAGGGTATATTGAAACTATGGAGTGGAAAGAGTTCATGGGAGCTTTTTCAAAAAAAATATTTCCCCCGTTCAATGTGAACAAAAATAGAGAAGGAATTCCTAGAGCTAAAGTAGAAGAAAAATGAATATATGGGAAGTTATGAGATTAAATTCACAATACTTTCCCTTTACACCTATAGCTTTGTTATGGATCCTAATGGGAAGGTTGATAGATTCTTCAGTGGAATAAGACCCCATATATAGAAGAATATAGCCAACCAAGACTATGAAAACTTTGAGGAGATCATGAGGAGTGATATGAAAGTTGAACTGAAGTTTGGATAGATGTAGTGGTCACATATATCAAATTAAAAGAAGAGATGTTTGGATCCAAACTTGAGGAGGAGCTTTGATCAAGGAATGGTAGGAAAGCAAGTACAACTTTCCACATGAAACAAATGTGGTGAGAAGAATTCAAGGAACTACTTGCTCATAAGAAGAAAATTTTGCAAGTGTAGAAAATAAGGATATATTTCTCAGAACTTTCATGGTGAGGTGAGGCCTCAACTTCTCAACACTAACGATAAAGGGAAGATGGTGAAAGCCCTACCCGAAGTCTAATACTTCAAGTGTGGACAGTTTGGGAACTTTTACAATCACTGTCCAAATTCAAAGTTAATGGAGGGGAATCATCATCAACCTCATCATAAGACAAGGGAGAAAGGTCGTGATTTTTCTATCACGATGGTTGAATTAGAGGCTCCAAATTATGTGGTGGTAGGTACTCTTGTTATTCTATCACATCATACAAGTACTTTGTTTGATTCTAGTTCTAATAATACCTTTATTTCCTCCAAGTTTGAAAATAATATAGAATCAATACCTAAACTTCTATAAGTAGAGTTATTAGTCAAAACTCTTAGAGAGATTATATAAGCATCAACAGTGTAAATAAACTCTAGTATTCACTTTGGAGAGAATAATCTCATCGTAAATCTAGTAGTCATTACCATGCTATAAGTCAACATTATACTAGGTATATACTGGATCTCAAATTATAATGCTAAAATCAATTGTAGAATCAAGGAAATATCATTAGTCTTGAATGAAAACCTATAGTTATCTTCAGAGGATAGATATATCGACCTGATCTTTGTTTATAAGAACCTCCCATAGCTTTATTTATGGAAATGATCAATAAAGATGAATAATGAAATGAAAATATATGAATAGAGAATATCCCTATAATTCAAGAATATATTGATTTATTTCCTAAGGAGTTACCTAGACCTCCCCCAGAAATAGAGGTATAGTTCTCCATTGAACTTATGCTTGTATCCAAGTCGATATCAAAGGCCCCATATAGAATGGAAAATTTAGAGATGAAGGAATTAAAGAAACAAATCCAAGATCTTTTGGATAAGGTTTTTATCTAAAAATGTGCATCTCCTTGTGGAGAACCTGTTCTTTTAAGAAGAAGGATGGATCAATTCGGATAAGCATTGATTATAGAGAACATAACGGGATCACAGTGAAAAAAAATTACCCTCTTCCAAGAATTGATGATTTATTTGACTAGCTTCTGGGGCTCAATTCTTCTCCAAGATCGATCTTTGATCTGTTTATCATCAATTGAGGGTGAAGAAATAATATATTAAAAATACCCCCTTCCTATTAAGATATGGAAATTATTAGTTTGTTGTTATTCCCTTCATCTTGACTAATGATCCTGCTATTTTTATGTATTTGATTAATAAAGTCTTTAAAGACTACCTTGATAAATTTTTGGTAATTTTTATTGATGATATTTTGATATAATTTAAAAGTTATGAGGAGAATGATGATCATCTAAGGGTTATATTGAAAACTAGGAGGAAGGAGTGTCTATTTAAAAAATTTAGAAAATATGAATTTTGGTTATAATAAGTTGTTTTCTTGGGAAAAATTGTAACTAATGAAAGAATCTCAATTAACCTTGAAAAGAAAAAGGTTGTGGAGGAGTGGCCTTATCCTATAATAGTAACTGAGATCCATAGTTTCCTTGGTTTATCAGGATATTATAATAGGTTTGTGAAAAAAAAAATCATGACTTTATAATACACTAACCAAGTTAACTCCAAAAGGGGATAAGTTCATCTAGAAAAAAGGAGTGTGAAGAAAGTTTCTAAGAGTTAGAGAAGATATTTGTAACTGCATCTATGTTAACTCTACCCTATATCAGATAATGATTTTTTATTTTTAGTGATGCATCTCTGAAAGGGCTTGGGTGAATCCTCATGAAAAATGAAAAGGTGATTATTTATGCATCTCAATAATTGAATCCTCGTGAGAAGAACTATCCTATGCATGACCTGGAGCTGGGTGCGGTTTTTTTTCTATGAATATATGGAGGCACTATCTTTATGAGGAGAAATGTGATATATACGCAAACCATCAAAGTTTGAAGTATATTTTTACACAAAATGAATTGAACATGAGATAGAGTAGATGGTTGGAACTTCTTAAAGACTATGATTTTTCAATTCATTATCACCCTTGAAGAGAAAACAAAGTCACTGATGAATTAAGTAGGAAAGACCCCATTGTGTTGGCAATGATAAGGATTCAAAGATATCCTTTGATCAAGGACCTAGTAAAACTGGACATTGGAATCGTAAGGAAAGGGACATCATCAACCCTATCCCAAATGATTTCTCAACCATCATTACTAGATAAGATCAATAAATCTCAAATAAAATATCCTTTGTTACAGAAGAAGATAGAGACTATGAAGAAACAGAAGTTTCCTGAGTTCAATATTGATTAAGAAGGTGTACTAAAATTTTATACATGGCTATGTGTTCTATATATTCTGGAAATAAAGAAGGATATTATGGATGAATATCATAGCTCTACTTTCTCTATATATTCTAGAATAAAGAAAATTTATAGGGACCTTCATGATCATTATTGGTGGAATAACATGAAAATTGATATTTTCGACTACACTATAAGGTGTCTGGTGTGTCAACAAGTGAAGGAAGAGTGAAAAATTCCTATGGAGGTATTACAACCACTACCCATACCATTATGAAAGTGGGACAAAATTACTATGGACTTTGTCACTAGTCTTCTGAAAACATTCAAAGGAAATAATGAGATATGGGTTATAGTGGACCATCTCACCAAAACTTTCCATTTTATCTCTCTTCAAGAAGATTTCTCTATTGACCAACTTTCCAAGATTTATGTGGGGGGAGTGGTTAGGCTACATGGGGTACCACTTTCTATCATTTCTGATTTTGATCCAATGTTCACATCAAAATTCTAGAGAATTCTTCAATATGTTATGGGTACCGAATTGAATTTCAGTACGGCCTATCACCCTCAAACTAATAGACAATCTGAAATGACTATTCAAACACTCGAGGACATGTTGAGGCCATGATCAATGGAATTTAATGGTGGATGGGATAAACATATCCCATTATTTGAGTTCTCATACAATAATAACTTTAATTCGAGTATTAAAATGACACCCTATGAAGCTTTATATGGGAAGCAATGTAGAAATCCTACTTGTTGGGATGAAGATAGTGAGAGAAAGATTTTTGGGCCTGATCTTGTGAAAGAGATGGTAGAAAAGGTTCATGCCATCCAACAACACTTAAAGGCTTCTTAGAGTCGATAGAAAAAATATGTTGACAACTATTGAAGGGACTTGGAGTTTGATGTTGGTGATAAAGTCTTCCTTCGAATTTTACCTTGGAAAAGAGTCATGTGGTTTGAAAATAAAGGAAAGGTTAGCCCTGGTTACATTGGCCCCTATGAAATACTTGATCATATAAGATCAGTGGCCTATCAGATTGAACTTATACAAAATATATCTCAAGTTCATGAAATTGTCCATGTATATCTCTTAAGTAAGTACATACATGACCCTTCACATGTATTGAATCCTAAGGTGGTACAACTGGAACATGACCTCTCTTATGTGGAAAAACCGATGGAGATCTTGGACTGTATATAAAAGTTTTTACGCAAAAAGACTACCCAACTCATTAAATTGTTGTGGAGGTACCAAAAATATGAAGAAACCATGTGGGAACCATAGGAAACAATGAGGTGTAGAAGTACCCTCACCTTTTCTCAACTAAGGGAACAAGTTGAAATTTTAGGGACAAAATTTCTTAAGGGGGGAATAATGTAATGACCCGAACTTTTTGAATGATATTTGTTTCATGAAAATGTGTGTTATATTATTTTGTACTCAACAAAACTATATCCATTTAATAATAAAGTGAGTATAATTGAAATGTGACCATTAGGTTTTGGCCTTTATATGAATGTTGGTCAATATGATCATTGGTCAATATGACCATTAGAAATAATACTCTTAATAATAATTTTATCATTATAATTAGTATTATAAATAGAAATTATAATGGTTAATTAATTCAGAAAGAAGATTTAATGGCCTCATCTAGTAGATTCATGTGGTATAAATCCCATTTATCATAAATTGGGAGGGAGGTATCATATTTGGGCTTCAATCTTGACCAATTCCCATCCAATATTCAACAAATTATTCTTGAACAAAATAGCTTATGGGATAAGTTCAAGTTAGTGGAAATAACCACTTGGACGATGTTATCTGAGCCGCCCAAAGATTCCATCATCATCGCACACCTTACCCTTAGGTCATATGTGGGTGTTATAAGGGGTTATGTATCAAGGCCTTATTTAATTTTTGTATAATCTATTTTTTAAAATAATATTGTTTTCCATCATTTCCATTTTGATTTTAGTTTTTCTTAAAAATATGACGAATTTGATAAATTGATTTTTCAGACAGAAATAATTTTCAAAAAAGATATAATTATTATAATAAAATAATTTTTTATTAATAATTTTTATTTTGATGAAATTTTATTATCAAAATACTCTTAATTAATTACAAATGATAAAATAATTTTTTTTTCAAGTGTCGAAAATTTTATTATGCATTTTCTATCCACTGTTATTTTTAATAAATAAATATTTGTATATTTAAAAGTTAAATTAATAATATTTAGAGAATTATTATGATAAAATAAATTTAATTTTGGAAATTAGAACATCGATATTAGGTTAGGGTGAATTTATGGTCATTTTATAAAATACTTTAGTTTTTCATGAATAGTAAAAATATAGTTTATGTTTTTCGAAATGTTTAATGACATCATAACTATGTCGTAATGATATAATGAGTAATATGAAATTATTTTAGACTCTTTTGGATTAAGATAATGTAATATATTTACCAAGTGTCCAATGCCATGGGCAAATGCCATGGGCAAGCCCATGGTTTTTCAAATACCACTACTGAGGTATCTAAGAAAATTAATAAAAAACTCCTTCACTTTTTCTATAAATATTCACCAAATTATTCATTTAATTTTATTCACAATTAATTATACATGAATATTTGATAGTATTACCTCTCAAGGATTCCTCCCAAGGTATTCTCAATCCCCCAAGGTCCTGATCTTTGAGTTTTAGGAGTTACTCTTCAAGGTAAGGGAAATCTCAACTTCTATTTTCCTTTCAAGTTCTCTTTCTATGTGGTATGTATTTAAAATTTACATAATATGTTATTATATCCATTTAATTATATTAATTTATTGTATTAAGATTATTTTATAAATGGTATACCCTTTTCCCCTCTCTTTTTAATCTTTTCTAAAACCATGTTTCATACCTGTTATGCTGCGGGATTTTCTTTTCAAAATTTATCTCTTTTTCTCAAAAAAATATCTTATTTTATTTTATTAATACCCAAACCTCTTTATTTTCCATATTTATTCACCTTTATTTCAAAATTATCTATTTTATTCAAGTATTAACATACATTAAACCCTCTTTCCTTTTTAGTTGGTTTAAAAAGTATATAAAGATCTTGTTTTTAAGAACTTCTTAAAAACATAATGATTTTTGATATGAAATCCATTTATTTTATTCTATATGGGTTATTTATGAAATATTTTATTATTATATATGTGGCTCGCATTAATTAATAAATATGAAGGGTGAACCCTGATAGCGCTCCAGTGCATTGGGTAAAGAATTTAATCTCTATATATTACATGTTTTATGATACCTTGGTGAATAACCTTGGTAATTTTTATGACACCTCAGTGAAAAACCTTGATGATATACTTATGAATGTAAAAATTAAATGTTTTAGTCACATTACCATGTTATGAATATTTTTTTTATTATTATTATATGCCTCTTTCTCATGCCTTTATGTATTTTCTCGAGTTCTTATAGATATTTCTCATGATCACATGTAAAATATTTCTCTTACTTTCCCTTACTGGGCCTTATGTTCACCCTTTCCTTTGATGTATGTTCCCAGGTTTTGAGATGAAGTAATTTAACTTAGTATGAACCTATGATGAATCCTTTCAAGTGAATTAGAATAATTTATTCATTTTTTCATGTATTATGTACCTTATTTCCAAGACACTAAACTTTAAATGGTCCTATATTTTTAAAATTCTATGTAATGTTATGTAATAAAAAGGTGGGATGCCATAGGTTTACCACTTATAATTCACATTAATGAATCAGGTGGTATCCTATGAGTGTACTCAAGGAATTAAAAAGAGGGAATCTAAGGATTTCTTGAGGAATGGAACGCCTTTGATGGTGTAACCAAGATCTGTAATTAGTAACAAGAAATCCATAGTAATAAGTCATAAGTTCTAATTAAAATATTCATGTTAAACTTTTATCATAATTAAATCACAAACTTAGAGCTATCTCTCATGATTATCCATGATATACACACATCATTTCACAATTTATTTAGTTTACTCCTCTTGGAATTACATGAAATTTATGGTGTTTGGGATCTAGAATTTATCCAAGACACCTAGTTAGTATGACTATGATTCAATTTACCCAAGACAATAAAAAGGTTCATATTATAACTTTATCCTTTTAATTTAAATTTCAAATGCACCTTGAGGTAATTGGTTTGGTTACATAGAAGATAATTTGGTTTTTTCCCTAAATGTCAAGACAAATACACCCTAAGGGGTGTTTTGGTTACACCTAAAGTATGGTTGTCATGGGTGTTAGGATAAACACGCCCTAAGTGGTGGTTTGGGTTGATTTCATCAACCACCATGGTTTTTTGGAGGCCCATAGTATGTTTAGTTTGGGATTTAGGTGACAATTTAAAGGAATATAAATTATAGGGTTAATGATTGAAAATACCATTGTGTAGCACAATGAAACATTTTATAAACGCTGAGATTTTTAGGAAAATTCATGTAGACCACCTATCTTGGAATCTTAGAATACTCCTCATCTAGTATCTACCTTATATTTGAGATGGAATGAGAGAAAATTAATAACCATATAAAATCTCTAAAAATAGGGTATTTACATTAAATATGGAGAGAGAGATTTAGACGTAACAAAATAGTGAAAAAGGAAGGTAACGGAGCTCTGGCCTTACTAAGAGTCATCTAACATGATATATAGAATCAGAAACAGAGGTTAGATGAGGGAGATTCAACAATATTGTATGAGATGATAGGGAGAGCCTACGATGGATAAATTGTTCACAAATGAGGGGAGGAAGGCCAAAATTAGATTTAAGGGATAAAAATGAGAAGAGTTAATTTTCCCCATTTTTTACCAGGTGTACAGTTTGGCACCGCGGTTGTTCAAAATGTGCACCAACTATACTAACAGAACTATCTAGAGGCCCACACCCCACATGGTTAGGTGCACGGTTTTTCAAACCATGCATGATAGATTTGTAATAAAATGCAGGACTTCACATGGTTTTCAGTCCCACGTTGCATAGTTTAACAAACTGTGCTCCTTCACTTTTTAAGTTGTACAAATAAGGTGTAAGATTATTAAAAACCATGCATTAACCATGTTCCATATTCTTACTTCCCAAAAACTAAAACACTAGGCCCAAACCTCCCCAAACACTCTTAAAACCTCTTATACTCCCTTGGAAACTTTCATTAAGGTAAAAGTAATGGAAATCCAAAAAAATAAAGTGATTCATACCTTAGAAAGATTAAGGTATTACAATCTATATCATATCATGTATCCATGTGTAGTATCCATACAGATATTTAATTACTAAGAGAACCACATAATATCTACTTTACCAAAATTTTAAGATGTTATCTTATACTTATACTCATCCCTTATACTTTTCCCTAGGGTTTTTTCTAAAGTTCTCTAAACTAATCTCCAAAAACAACTAAACCTTACTTTGATACCAACTAAAGCGACCCAACATAAACATGACATAAATAATACATTAATATCATGATTAAATAACACATCTCATAAACATTCTCACAAACCAAGGACCTGAGGGTTTAGTGTATTGAAGATTGGCAACATAAATAATTTATTTTATGACACTTGAAAAATTTTCTACATATTTGTGCTCTTATAAACCCTTTTCTAGATATCTTATATGATATAACTATCTAGATAACCTGGGGAATGAAAACATAATAAAGGGGTGATCTCAAATATTAATTAAGGTAAAAACATATCATAACATGAATTAGAACCTAATGAATACATAAATATCATAATAAAATATCAAAATACCTTAGATGATAATCATAAAACATGTTATAGTAACATAAGATCATAAAAAGATTGTTAAGGAAGCATAAAAGATATTACATGGATCAAAAAATCTCAATAATCATATAAAATGTGAGCATGACATAAAAGTGAGGAATACTTTAAAACTAAGCCATAATTTTAAAAATAAGGAATTTCATGGAAATGAAATGCATCTTAAAAATTTGTCATAACTTGATAAACAACTTGGAAATGTGGAATGTCCATAACAATAAGAAAAAATTTGTGAGAAAACTCATTATTCTCACACCTATGTGAATAAAATCATTATGTTTATGTCTAAAAATTGTAGAAAACCCATCATGCACATGCCTATGTGAACAAACTCATTATGTATGTGTCTATCTATCACATGAGATATAAGTGTAAACCAGTGCATTGGAGGGTTATATAGGATCCCATCCTTCATCATCCATGCATATGTGTTCCACTTAAAATCAATCATCGTCGTATCTTAAATAACCCATGGAAAAAATAATGGGTTTCTAAAATATCCAAATGGGAATCATCCAATTTTCATTAAGAACCCATGAAAATAAAAATGGGTTTCCTAAATTATCCAAATGGTATAAAATAACATCATGAATTAAATCATTTGATACTAAAACTTGATCACCCAAAATAATCATATAAAAAAATAAAATAAAATGCGAAACATTAAACATAAATCCATTGGAGATATATCATTTAAAGATAATGAAAACCAAATCATGAAAATAGATTTTTGAGAAAAAAATGTATTCATCATTGTAAAAGTCATAGTTAGGAGTCTATTTTCAAAAATACTCCTTTATTTTTTATAAAATAAGTGAAAATAAAATATTTCATGGAAATTTAGTTAGATCAAAAATTCATTTTCCCTAGAAATAAAGATAGATAATCATTTAAAATGGAAAATATAGTGAATATAGGGGAAATAAAATCAAGAATAAAGTGTATAACTCAAAGGAAGAAGTTTGAGTTACCAAGTCCCTTCCCTTTAACCTTTATTGACACAAAAGTGCTTTAAAATCCTGTATTATAAAGATGAAAATATTAATTACCTATTTAATAACCTTATTTATGTACATTTCCATTTATAATTCTTCATTAATAACAATCCTCTTTATGTATTAGATTGTTATAATCTCTTTTCAACATCGGGTGTTAATAATCTTGACTGTTTTGAAATAAGTTTATAAAAGTGGTTTCAAGGTTCTTTTATATCCTAAATATAATAATTTAGAACCCATTAAAGTTTCTATAATATATTTTTCATAAATAAATATAATATTCTATTCTATTTCATGGAAGTTTTAGTCACGTTTTGTGAAGACGAAAATGGCGATGAACTAGTTTTGGGTTGTTTACCGATGTCAATGGATTACCTTATAACGATCATTACTTTTTTATCCAAAAACAACCATATTAATGATATATATTACTCATATATATAATATATACTCATAAAATATAAACTAAAACCATCCATGATGGTGGTAGTGAAAAACAGAATGCACTGGTCTATAAAGGCGGTATTTGGATGAGTGATGAGTTTTTTCATAGAACGGGGAAAAAGAGTAATATGGTTTATCATTTATGAATTTAAAATATGTCATAAATATAATAATTATTTATTAAATTAACTATTAGAACTATCCTTGTAAGTTAGTGAAGTAAAACCAAACACGTTGCGTTATGGAGGCGGTAGTCCTCACAGCACACGATTCACATTTTCATTTTTCTTAATAGAAAAAAGAGAAGGGTGTTTGATGCTTGTAAAATCATTATAGTAACCTAAAATTATAATAATGATACTGATTTTATCATTATAATATGGTGAAATTAAATTTTATTAAGAATAAAAGTGCATAAAGAAATAGAAAAGTGAGAGGAGTAGTTAGAAATCGATACCTTACTACTTTGGTTATCTTCTTTGTGAAGGGATTAAAACTTTAAGGGATTGTATTTTGAGAATAAAATAACCTCATTAATGTGTCTAGGGGTGTTTATAAGAGGTTTGGGTGGATTTTTGGTTGAAATTATGGGGTTTTGTTGGAGGGAAAGTGAGGAGAGGAGCGCCCCTTTCATAAGTGAAAATGGGCAGCATTTTGGAAAATACCCAAAACATTTCAATAATGGAAAGTATCTATCAAGGAAAGTAACTCAAAATTTGAAAAATAATATAGTGTATAACATATAAGGTTTATCCACACATTAACCACTCAATTAATAACATGTTTTTAACATGTTGGATCTTTTACCTCTTAGGTTTCTCATTTTTACCATTTTGGTTTTCACCATGGTAACTTGTTTTTACCTAGATAATTTATCATTTATGACCAAACATAAAATGGTCCTTATTATATAATTTGTACCTAATGATTATAAATTTGAAATCAATTTTTTTATTCAATTTTTAAAATTGATAAAAATAATGTTAAAATACTAAATCTATAATGTATTTAAAACATTTTTTTGTAAAAATATAACTTAAGTTCTAAAATTTCAAATATGAGATTATAAATTTAAAAAAAATTAAATTATAAATTCACATGTAAAATAAATATTTATTCATGTTTTATGAATTTCCAATTCATACTTATATTCTAATATTTCATAAAAGTCATGTTATTTGTAAAAATAGTATTTTGCACAATTCACCCAAAAATAAATATTTTTAGAAAAATTCCAAAAATTAATATTAATATAATATAGTCATGATAAATCCAAAAATATTTTTAATTTTTTCAAATTCACATCTTAAAATTTATTATTTTTATTTTTATTTAAAAACATAAAATATAGCGAAGATTTGTTTTTATAAGAATTGTTTTTGGTATTTTAACTATTCTTTTTCCTATAAATTACTAATTAATCTAGTGTTAATACTTTATTCATATAAAAATATATTATACTTTAAAATAAATAAATTTAAGAAAAAATTCTTTATTAGTTTCTTATTTTTAACAATTGAGTACATATTTAAAGTGATTTTTTGTTTTGTTTATCTTTATATATATATATATATATATTTATATATATTTCATAATTATGTTACCACTATGTATACCTTGAAATTATATAGCTACCTTAAAATGATCTATATATGTTTATTTTTGTTGATGTGTGTATATTAGGCCATCAAACATAGTATTTATTTGAGGAAAAACCTAGGTCATTACATTGTTGTTGCACCCCCTACACTCATCATCGTCATCGCCCTTGTCATCACACCCTTCCATCATATTCATCATCAGACCCCCTTCACCATCACCCCTAACACCATATCTTCCCCATCATCGCTGCTCACCCTTTATTTTTGTGTCCCCATCGAGGTCGTGGATCTGCCCTCGTCTCTATGATTGTTTTTGTAGATGGAAAATTTGTAGATGAGAAATTAGGTCAGAAAAATAATTTTAATTTTTTATTTATATTTAAACATTTTTTATAACAGGTTCAATTTCCTTTTCCTACCATACCTAACACGTATTTTTATTCCAATTCATTTTCCCTTTCCATTTGTCTTTCCCTTTCCATTTCCATTTACATTGGTTTATGGGTACCAAACAAGACCTAAAAGTCAAATATATCCTTGAATTCCTTACTTTGTATGAATATGATTCAAGCTGGATGTGGGGGAAGTGTTTTCAATGGAATATTTTTGGAGGAAGACTACTGTTGGGAAATTATGAAGCATATGTTCATTCAATTTTGGGAAGGAAAGGGTACACAAGTCAAATGATCATTGTATTCCATTATTATCCCTATTAATCTCTAAAAAAGAAACTATAACCACAATGAGTTATGGAAATAATTCATGCACTTAAAAAGGGAAAATCCTTATATATACTACCTTGAGAGAAGAGAGATATATGTTTAGTATGGTAGGTGAAAAATGTGTATGTGTGGATCCAGATATTAAAATAATTTTAATGAGAATAAATTAATTAGCAAAAAAGCTTCATATATGAAGCATAATGGGTCTATAAAAGTGGGAATAGAAATATGATTCCAAATGTGACTTGATAATTTTAGATTAACTTTAGTAAATGTATTTTCTTGTGGGTGTAAAAATATATGGGGTGATAAAACACACAATTTCATAATTTTTATCTTATAATTCATTGATTATCTCCCCATGAATTTCATAATATATAGGAATTTTCTACATATTTAGTATTTTAGTTTGTTTTTGAGTTTGAATTGAATATGTCCTGAAATTTTGATTTTAACAATTTAATTGTATTTATGTATTAAATTTGCATGATCTTACTTTGATTATATATATTTTGATGTGGAGGTTCGTAAACCGTAAATTCCCTCATGGTGGATTGTGTCTTACTTCAAGGTGGGCGGTGATTACCTTCATGATGAAAAAAATACATTGCGTGATGGAACTACTAGAGAGTCAGGATTTTGAGCCTGTTGAAGCGGTAGACTGCTAAAGGTGGTCGCTATTGGTGAGTATCAACAACTTCCATTAGCAGTCACTGCACCCAAAAAAAATACATATCCCCCTCATCCCCCATCCCCACCTCATGCACACCCCAACCCCCCCCCCCCCCCGCCCTCTCCCTCATCACACCTATTCCCTCACCTCACCCTTGCCTCACCCATTTTCAGAGCCATTGCCGCTCCCCCTCACCTTGCACACTCACTCCCCCTTTCTCGTATTCTCCCTCACCCTCGCCACACCTGGTGTCGAAGCCTCCACTACTGCCACTTGTCCACACATCCTCTCATTTACCTGATCCCTACACCCCCTTCCAGAGTCATCACTGCCCCTCTCTACCACCACCTCCAATCTAATCGCCACCTCCACTCACTGCCATCCCCTCAAGGTGAGACTGCCCTAGCTGACTCCACCTCTACACATCGGATTTGTCACTTGGTTCCATATTTTTCACGTTATCACTGGTAAAACCTAATTTTGGTATATAAAATATGTGATTATTGATTTTTTAGAAACACCTCTATTTTAGGGTTTTCATTTTGAATTGGTTTTTGAATTTTTTTTTTTTGGATTTTATCATTTATTTTATTTCAATGATAGGTTTTTGAATTTTTTTTTTTTTTGGAGTTTATCGTTTATTGTATTCCGATGGTTGGTTTTTTAATTTTGTTTTTAGATTTTATCATTTATTTTATTTCAATGATTGGTTTTCTTGATTGAACTATTGAAACTATAATTTTGAGTTGTGATCTTGTATGGGTTATTTCGTATAGAAATGTTTCACTAAATAGTTCATTTTTTAATTGAGTTGAAATGATTTATTTGAATTCATGTTTAAAAATGCTTGGATTTTTAAGCTATGATGTGATGAACATGATAATCTATTTGGGATCAGCTATTTTTTCACTATAATATTAGACATTCTAAATTTGGACTAAGCAGGATAGTTCTATGCTTTGATTTTTCATTTTCAATCTAAAACCTGAATTATTAATTCATATTTTGTGTAAATAAAAATAGTTACAATATATTTTTAATTGAATTATATTATTTGAAAATGAAGTATGTGTTATATGTAGACTAATATTTGGATGCCTTGAATTGTAAATATGTTTTTGGAAATGTGTTTTTATTTTATTGATTAAGAATTAAACATATATATGCACATATTTATAATTATATATGAAATTATTTTTAATAGGATCTAACTCAACCTCTTCTTCCTCTCATAGGAGAGGCCCTAGTTGTGGAATTTCATCATGGAATTCTGACACGGCCCATGATGTATCATTTGAAAAGACATGCCATTCTCTGGGAGTGTGTTCCCTTATATTTATTCTCCATTCTGATCATATCATATACAACCCACATAGATTTTCATTAACTACACACGACTGGGCTTCATTCCCTTAGGATACATTATATCAACTATGGAGGGAAGCTCAGGTAAGAGAATAATTTCAGTAACTTAGTTGTGTTTAAAAAACACTTACATTTTTTATAATTTTTTTCTGAAATAGAATAATTTGAGAGTGTGACCCAATGAGTTTTGGCCTGTGTGTATGGCCAAATGTCATAAAATGTGGAAATATTATAAAGGTAGAGTGAAGAGGGAGTATAGGGTACCAAATGTGGGTGCCGTGGACATTCTGGACAAAATCCTGAGAGATGTTCTCCCATCTCAGTGGTGTGACTTGGTTTCATATTAGTCCACTGAGACTACAACGGTGAGCCTCTTTATTTTGGTTTACAAATTTTGAAGAATGTGTAGAATTTTACATGTTTTAAATTTGAATTAATTGAATGTAGGTGGTGGTAGCATGACATTCTGAGAATCGCGTGTTGTAGGGACCACCTCACAGACTTAGGACTTGTCACATGTCCCAGATTCGACATGATGTCACTACTAAAAAACTAGGTGTATCCAGTTCTAGGGTTTTAACAACACTAACTGAAAGGTATATTAAAGAACCCCTTTTCAGTGCTAGAAAAAACGCTAATAAATGGGGTCTTTAAGAGTGATTTTTTAGCACTATTAAAGGGGGTCTTTAACAGTACTAAAAATCATTGTTAAAGGGGTCCCTTTATCAGTGCTTGTAAAAAAGTGCTGATAAATGGGGGGTCTTTATCAGTGATTTTTTACTAGAGGTGATAAATGAGGGGTCTTTATCAATGATTTTTTACTAGCACTGATTGAGGGAATATTTCAAAAAAATATTTCATTAAAAATAATATATTAATATATAAATATATTGATATTGATATAAATATAATATATTTTTTTAAATTTGTTTTAAATATGGTGAAATAGCCATTTACACTTAATATATAAGATATTTAGTAAAAATGGATTATAAAATGATTTAAAAAATATTTTAAATTAATAATTTGATAATTATTATCTTTTAATAGTCATTTAATAACAATTTGAAGATAAAAAATTGAAAAATTAATAAAATATATAAAATAAGTTGAAAATATAACTCGAATTTCAAACGGCTGTAACTTTTGATCTGGGTGTCCGTTTGGCCGCTACCACATATAAAATCCAAGATTGCGATGATCTCTACACCCTAGCAACTAAGGGGACCCTCATTGAATTTTTCAAAGACAAAAAAGATCCATAAGGCCTCCAAAACTGGGTTTTTAGTTGGGGTACCCCAATTTTTTAACATTCGATGGAATTTCAACCTCGTTTAAGGGGGTCTTTTTCCCTTTTTCATTGGTGATTGAATTTATTCCCATGGATTACCTTCATATTAATATTATTCTTTTTAAATTTTATTTTTTTCATATTGTACTGTTATTTTTAATCAAATATATAACAATATATACATGTTTTTTATATATTCACACACACACAAACATATTTTATATATGTATTTAAATATATATATATAAACATGTGTATAAATATATGGATAAAAAATGTAAAAAAATATATGTAAATATATAGATATATCATAAAATAGAAGAAAAAACAATATAGGGGAGTGGAAAAGGTGTTGGCATGTGAGCAGGAGGTCTCATGTTCAAAAATGGCTGGAGGCAGGGGTGCGTGTGGGAGGATGGAATTATCCAAAGCACTAATAAAGTGGGGTGGTAAGCACGAATAAAAGGTGGGGCGGGAAGAGGTTCAATTAAAAAAATATCCCTCTTTATCAAAAGGGACTTTATTGGTTATTTTTTTAGTGCCGATAAAATGGGTCTCTAACAGCGCTCAAAAAATCACTGATAAAGGGCCCCTTTATCAGCACTTTTTTTGGTCACTATTAAAAGGATCCTTTAACAGTGATTTTTACAAGTGTTTTTAAATCTAACTCTTTAACAGTGCTCAATCAAGATAAGAGTCCTACTTTTCAAGGAACCTATATTCACCCAAGGACCCATGTGTCTGATTTAGGTGCAATCCTCCTAGAGCACCCAACATCCCACTACAATTGCCACACTCTTAGTGTGAACTTCACTAGAATTGACATCCACATTCTGAAACTGAGCTTCCATGAAATTTTCAATAGACCAAAAGATAATGGTAACCCCTAGGTTATTTCTCAATAGCTTCAATAAGAAACCTACTCATTCACTTTCTAAAAAAAATCTTAATAGACTTCATATTACTATTGGTGCAATACGAGCACTTAGACGCCATTTGAATATATTTTTATTGAACCATGTTTCGGTAGGGATGGATCTTTAAACCAATCATGACACTAGAAATTTGTATTTATCTAGCATATATTTGTTCCAAATATTCCTAGCCTAATGATCCAATCCCTATGTAACATGAATAATTTTATGAAAGTCGGTAGAGAAAAATAGGCTCGAACTTGAGGGGGTGAAAACTTCATGATCATGTTCAATCATCGGTTAAATATTAGAAAATAACACCTTATAATATCCATTAAGTATATTTTCAGTGAACTGAAAGTGTTTCTTGGCTTTATAGACTATCATACCAGGATGCAGACACCCTGGAAATAATAACAAACTACTCGACCAATGGTATTCCCAAAATAAGATATCACAATACACAATGACCCATCTCAAGTGATCAATGAGTGTGGGAAAGATGTATTAAATGATTTTCTAAAGGGAAAAGTCATATAACCTCCATCACGTAAACTTGTTAACTAAGACCATATTTCTAATAACTAGAACAAGCCTATTAGACAGAATTTTTCTACAAATTTTATAAACTGAACTAGACATAAGAATTAGACTAAACATATCCAAAGCATCAACATGCTCTAATTTTGGAAAAAGAACCAAAAATTATGAATTGATTCTTGCTGGAATGACACTCTTTTTTAAAATGTTTTAGAATGCATTCAATAAATCATAGTGCACAATATCCAATTATTCCTGGAAAAAAAAGTTGGAAAATCTATCTCGACTAGGATAACTGTTAAGATTAGGAGATAATTCATCTGTTTAAACCTCCTCCATGTACGGTATATTTGGAAGTATACCATCACCATACATATTAATCATAATATGAATCATATCAATCATTTTTCTAATGTTAATATAAGAAGGTATATTAAATTGGTTTGTATAATACAAACTAATATGATCCATAATATCATCTCTTTTTTATAATATCTCCTAAAAAATTTTAAAATAAGTTGTAACACCCCAAGCTTCCACAGTACGCTTATCTATAAATAATACAATAGCATGCAATGTACGCAACACCAAGTTCAAGCGCACCATGACCTATCAAACTAGCTGTTTAGAAAGTGGTTTTGAATAGTAATAACCACATTTTGAATTTTATATATATCGCATATAATTTTAACATTTGTCTTTTTTGTTTCTTAGACATAATATAAGGACAGATTCAATTTTTCAGATAAAAGAAGTATTTTTCAAAAAATGTAGTTTTTCTACCTTTTAATGGAGAACCCTTTCTAAATCCAATATTTGACACTTTTATATATTCAATTTGATAAAATTGAATTCTTCTTTAGAATCAGGACAAAAAAAATGTAATTTGGATAAATTTTTGGTGTTTTTCTGATAACTTTCATACTTTGATGAATAATGAAAGATACTAAATTTTAATTGAAAACAAATTTTTTAATAAAAATAATTTATAGTGTTAAATTATAAATTTGAATAGTTTTTAAGTATAATTAGATTATATTTTTATCATTTAATCCAATGTTGGTCATTGGAAGTAATTTCACTTTTAAACCGGACATAAACCACTACTGGAAAGGGAGGTTTTCCCAACGCCTATATACCAACGTTTTTCTTAAACCGTTGTTGTAGAGTACTTTTACCAATGGTTTAAGGAAACCATTGGTAAAAAGCTGGTTAAAATCATCTTTTCCCAACAGTTTTGAAAAATTGTTGGGAAAGGTATACTCTATACCAATGGTTTTCTTAAACTGTTGGTATATAGAGGTTTGAATCATCATATACCAACAGTTTTTACAAACCATTGGTAAAGTATTTCTTTCCCAACAGTTTTTACAAACCGTTGGGAAAGTTTTGCCTCAAATTCATAGTAGCTTGGCCTACCCCATTCCGCGTGACTGCAGCCCTAAATAGAAGGGAGAATTGGGATTTTCTTTCCCCTACAGTTGAAATCCTTCCATATTTGAGATTTATCAGTTCTTCACTTGTAATATGTAAGTGATACTGCATCTACTATTTTGGTTTTATGTTTTCATTTGGGCAAAGTGGAGAAGCAGGATTCTGTTTACCCTACTGCATAAATCCTTTTTTTCGATCCATCTTTAAAATTTCTTAGTTCTACACTTCTAATTTGTAAGTGATACTTTAATTTTAATATTCTGCATCTACTGTTTTGGTTTTCTATTTTGATTTGGGTGTGTATGACTTTTGTTTTCTGTTTGATTTGGGTGTTTGTTTTGGAATTTGACAGTGAATCAAATTTGATTCAAAATGAATTATGTGTTAATATCATCCATAAATTTTCAGTTCTTAGAAGGCTTGGTATTGCTAGGAATTTTGTGTTAATATCATCCATATTCCACATGATTCACATCATGGTTAGAATGTGTGATGATGTTGTTGAGATCATAGAGAAAACTCATACACTCTAGGTTATTTATAGTGGCATGGTTAGTCATGAGTGATAATTGGCTTCCTAAGATGACTGTACTAATATAACTTGAGGGTCAATTAAATATGGTTCTCACTATACATTGTATATTATGTCTATTTCTTGTCCAATACTCACTTTTATGATGGTGGGGTGCTTTTCACTATCCATGCTGGCATGTGTATATATCCATAACAATGTTAGATAAGTCACAAGTTTAATTCAGTAATCTTGTTATCATTTACATACTTTATTATTAATCTCAAATTTAAAAATAAATGTTTTTGTCTATACTTTATGAAATTAAACCTTTTTACAATCCATGAACAACCTATTAGTGTAGAATCCTAAACTTTATCCACCCATGGGGTTCACTTGACTTAGGGAACTAATTGGGTAATGAAAGGTATGACCATAGAGGTTCCAAGAATGATTTATTGAACATAAGTGAATGATTTGGGATACCGATAACACATAATGGGACCTAAGTCATGTGCCTCTATTTAGGATGCCTATAAAGGGGCCATAAAGTCCTCTTTTACCAACGGTTGTGTGAAACCGTTGGTAAAACTCTTCCCTTTACCAATGGTTTGATTCAATGACAAGGCAAGGCACTTTTATTGATGATTGTGGATTTTGAGTTATTGACATGATTCGCACTCTTTCCACCGATGAACCAGATGATTGGGTTATAGCTCAAGAAGATAGGTCAAATTTTAGAATTTATTGATCCTCTTATATTGTACTACTTCCTACTAGTTGTAACTATGTTTTTATTCTTGATACATGACATAAATTACCATCATTTGGTTTATGATTCTGTTATTAGTTGGTATTACTGATTTGGTTATTTTCATCCATTTCCAATATTTTCCCATTGTTATCTTTCTTCCACTTTTTAACTGATAATATTAAAATTGTGCAACTTAGGTAATGAGGGAATAGTCTCCCCCAGACATAGCAAAGGCTCTCACTATTAGTCAATAACATTTGGAATTTTGGTAGATGTGCTTGAGTTCATGTGGTCATCTGGGTTCGGGTCACTAATGAGTGGCATCCTAGTTTGGGATGTTATAATTCTTGGATATCCTTTTTATAGGTGTTTCTAATCAAATCCATACCTATAACTATTGAATTTTCCTCTCCAAAATCAATTGGGACATGATTCAATGAATACACCCTACCAACCTATGATCTATGGCCCCAAACATAGGATCCTTTAATCCATTGTTAAGGTGAAACTTGATGAGACCATAACTTCTTTTGATGTGATCCTCATCCTGATCTCCCTGAAGAAGTTAAAGTATATAACTCATGTACTCCCAACAAGACCCTTAAGGATTATGTATTCCTTGATCCACTTCCAATATCTTATTGGTCAATCCTTGAATATAGGCATTAGAAATTATGTATCTTATTTTCTTATATACACTGTATTTTGTTGTGTTTCTTAATATGATTCTCATATAGAGTAATGTGTCAGTTATGCTTTTATATAAAGTAAACAATTTTCATTTACCTAAATATTTTTTTGATTGAACTTAAATATTATTGAATTTCTTTGAAATGACTTATTGCAATTTTTTTATAGAATGGATAGAAGTTGGATGTACGAAACTGATTGGATTTCAACCGATTTTCAAAATAATTTGAACAGATTTTTAGATTTTGCATTTGACAAGGATTCATATAGTGGTCATATATACTACCCATGTTCTAATTGTGTTGGAATACCTTGGTTGAGTCGTGAAGCAGTTAGCTATCATATAACCAAATATGGTTTCCAAACAAACTATTATGTGTGGTGTCATAATGGAGATAAAATGGAATCTCAAAATGTTGATGATTCAAATGATAGGACTGAATTGGAGAGTTTGATATATGATCGGTTTCCATTTATTCAGCATCATGATAAGGAAAGGATGTCCAGCCAACAAGATTTCGATACAAGCACACATGATGCATCTAATGAAAATGATGATGTTGATAGGGTGAAAAATTTTAATGATGTTGCGATGACTCCAGTATATCGGTAATGTGGTAAAATGAAAAGGTTGGAATTTTTAATCCGATTATTTCATGGGAAAAATATGTATGGGATTTCAAATATTGCAATCGATTACATTCTTACCTTCTTGAAGGACTTACTTCCAGATGATGTAGATATTCCCTCAAACCACTATATGGAATGAAAGTTAGTTGATGAACTTGGATTCTCAAAAAAAATCATACTTGCTCGAATGATTGTAGCTTATTTTGGGAGGAAATTGATGAAAGAAATGATTGCATCAAATGTGGAACCTCCTGATGGAAGCCAAAAGATGATGGAACACCATCTTGTGTGCCACAAAAAGTAATGTGGAACTTTCCATTGATCCCCGGATTATAGAACCTTTTCATGTCTAATGAAATATCAGTAAAAATGTGATGGTGTGACACCGAGATAAAAAATAATAATGAAGAGTTGGTTCACCCTTCAGATAGATTTTCATGGCAGAGATTTGATGCTTGATATCCTAAATTTGCAGCTGACGTGTGTAATGTGAGACTGGGTCTTTCATGTGACGGTTTTAATCCATTTGGGCAGATGATTACTTCACACAGCACATAGCCGGTTTTCATACACATTTATAACCTTCCCCCATGGTTGTGTATGAAAAAGAATTACACTTTATTGAGTATACTAATATCTGGCCCTTCTGATCCCAGCAATGATATAGATGTATACATGAAACCTTTAATAAAAGAGTTGAAACTTCTTTGGGATGTGGGTGTTCCCACATACGATGTATGTTCGAAAGACATATTTCAGATGTGTGATGCGCTTATGTGGATGATCAATGATTTTCCTTCTTATGTAGTGATGTCTGGATAGAGCACAAAAGGAAAATTGTCATGTCCTATTTGTATAAATAATAATCGATCGAGAAGACTGAAATATCATCGTAGTTTTAGTTTTATGGGACATTGACAATTCTTTCCAATGAACCATCCATATATAAACAATCGTCGAAGATTTGACAATACCATGGAGACTGACAATCCACCTCAGCGTATGTCTGGAACTGATGTGCTTAATGAATTGAAATATTTTATTTATTCATTTGGGAAGGGTATAATGAAATCTAGAAAGAGGAAAAATGTTTCCAATGATACCTGTTAAAATTGGAAGAAGAAGAGTATATTCTTTGAGTTTTCATATTGGTCAACCAACTTGTTATGTCATTGCTTAGACGTAATGCACATTGAAAAGAATATATGTGAAATATTGATTTTGATTCTTATAAATGTCAAGGGGAAGACAAAAGATGATTTACGATCTCAGCGAGACTTGGTAGATTGGGGGATCAGACCATAATTTCATCCTGTCTGTATCAGTGAAAATAAATGGAAAGTTCCATGTACTTCTTATGTGATGACACCTACTGAAAAAAATCAATTTCTGGAAGTGCTGGAGACTATTAAAGTTCCTGATGGATATTCAAGAAATATATCAAAATGGGTCAACAGAAAAGAGTTGAAGCTGAAATCTTTGAAGACTCGTGATTATCATGTCCTTTTGCATGATTTGATTCCAATAGAAATCCGCCATCTCTTGTCCAATAATGTAAGAGTCTCAGTTATTCGGTTGTGCTATTTTTTTAGAGATCTTTGTGCTAAGAAGTTTTCCAAATCCTTCTTTAAAAAACTGTTGGCAGAGACACCATTAATTTTGTGTGAGTTAGAGAAAATATTCCCTCCATCATTTTTTACATGCATGTTGCATCTGACTGTCCACTTCCGACTGAAATACTTCTTGGAGGACCCATTCTTTTCTGTTGGATGTATCCAACTGAAAGAAACATGTACATATTGAAATCATATGTTCAGAATAGGAATTATCCTGAAGGTTCTATTGTGAATGGTTACTTGGCTCAAGAATGTATGGATTTCTGCTCAATGTATTTTTCTGATCTTACTACGAGAATAAACAAACCAATGGGAAATGAAGAAGAACAGTATGAGCAAATTGAACCCAGTTTTCCATCACTTCCTCAGACAGGAGGAATTCTAGGATCATATACATTGATGGCATTAAGCCTTGAAGAGCGATAGATGGAACATCACACAGTGTTGTTCAATTGTGATTTGTTCGATGAGTATATCAAGTAAGTAAATTGTACATGTATTTCTTATCTTATCTCTTGTAATTTTAAAAAAAAATAAACTATTGTTATTTTTATCTACAAGGAACATAAAGAATTGATATACGGAAAGCATCGTTCATTATCTTTGAGAAGGAAAGAGACTTTTCATAGCAAAGGGTTTTCTTCTTGGTCTAAATTGAAGGTAAAAATATTTATATAATAACTAAATAAAAATAATATTTAATTAAGTTTACTATTTGTTTATATTTTAGGTATCGAGTTTGCCTGCAGACTCTGTTTTTGAGGAAATAAGAGCTTTGGATTTTGGTCCTAATATCATGGTTCATGCTTGTAAATCACTTGTGATCAATCGATATAAATTTATTATCACTGAACGAGCAAGAAACATGAGAACACAGCATGATGGTGTTATGCTAACTTCCAAAACAGACTGTTATTCCAGTTCATCGGATAATAGACCTCATTCTGAAAATGTAGCTTATTATGGAGTCGTGGAGAAAATAATAATTTTGGATTATTACTCGCATGGTCGAGTCACGATGATGAAATTTCAATGGTTTGATTCAATGACGAGGCAAGGCACATTTATTTATGATTGTGGATTTCAAGTTATGTACATGACTCGCACTCTTGCCACCGATGAACCATATGTATTGGCATCAATGGTGAAACAAGTTTTTTATGTCAAAGATCATCGTCATCCTAAATTCGTTGTAATTATTGAAGTAAATCCCAAACATTTTTTTGATGATGGTGATGATGAAGTTGACACTATCCCTACTACAATTGGAAGCAATCCGTTTATTACTTATGATGACTCCAATAGCTCAATTGTCAAAGTTGATTGTGAACCCGAAGTTGTGGTGGAAAATATATAGAATCATATAGTTGTTTTCTCACCTACATGTTTCACCTACATCATTCAGAGTGTGTATAATAGTACTTACCTTCAAACCAAAATAAATCTTCTGTTTATTTATGTTTTTTTATCATAATGGTTTTTCTATATTTTTTTTTTTGGGTTACACATTAGTTATTTGTTTATAATTACTTCCATATTTGTTTTCATTGCAGGAAATGACACCCATTGAAGAGATACGGCAGAAAAAGATGACAGAAAATAATCGTCGCATGACACATATGGGAATTCCTCCACTCATCCATGTTGTGAGTATTTTATTTCAAATATATATATTTCAATAACTTATAATATCATGTGTTTACTTTTGTGTTAAACTTTTTTTCAGGATCCACCCCCTAGACAAGAGATATCCAACGAGGAGCCTGATATTGCTCCTAGTACAGAGGCTGGTGGTAGGTGGGGGGTGGTGTCAGAGTTAGATGATCATCTGGTGGTCCCGGTACTGAGGCCGGTGGTACGAGGGCTCGTGGTGCGATAGTTAGACGATCCATTGGTCGTACCCGATTGGACTATGCCCCTACCACAGACATATCTTCTACGCCCCATTTTGATCCTGGTGTGTCTTTAGGGACACACGGGATATTTAGGCCTCCAATTTTTATAATACCAGTTGGCCATACTTCTGTTTCATCATCTTTTTCTTCTGGTTCATTATCTCTGAGCTATTATATTCCACCTTCTTCGACTCTTTCTCTGACACAGTATGTGGCTGAGGAGCGTACACTGAGGGACACTCCACCTGTACAGGATATTCCTTCAGCTTCTACACATCCAGTGACGCCCATTGATCTGACTACCACGGGTATATTTATATAACTCTAACAAATTTTTATACCAAAATTTATTTTTATTATAAATTGTACTGATATTTTTTTTATTTAATAACAGATTCATATACTGATAGGAGGTGGGGGAGGGGCGTACTTGATTGCGTGTGGTATGGAAATTCCAGACACAGTTGATGGTTGAATGCAATGATGATGGACAGATGATTGATAAATTTGGGAAGGAATGTCAGGGTTTTTTGGCGACGCTAGCCAAATACTCTGACATCATTCCGGTCAGCCCTCTCTCTTGAAGACATCTGCCACACTAGGTCAAGGATAATGCGTGGGCACAAATATGGGTAAAAAATTTATTGGATTTAATGTAGTATTTTTTTGTATTTATATGAATTAATCTATTGGGTGTCATCTTCAGTTTAACTTCCCTAATGGCGAAGGTGCACGACCAGCACGTTTAAGTTGGATGCTGATGAAACAGGAAAACCAGGGGATCAAACCAACTACAGAGGTATGATAGGGAGTCTTCTCTATCTTAGTGCTAATCGACTAGATATTATGTTTAGTGCATGTATGTGTGCAAGATTTCAAGCTAATCCAAAAGAGTCACACTTGCTTGATGTTAAAAATATTTTCAAATATCTTAATCATACTACTAACTTAGGATTATTCTATCCAAAAGAACAATCCTTTGATTTAATAAGTTATTCAGATGCTGACTTTTTTGGTTACAAGTTAGATAGAAATATCACTTCTAGAAAATGTCATATTATATGTAAGTCTCTAGTATCTTGGTGTAGTAAAAAGCAGAACTTTGTTGCATTGTCTACTGCTGAAGCAGAATACATTGTTGCTGGTAGTTGTTGTGTACAAATTCTGTGGATGAAACATACTTTACTAGACTATGGATATCAATTAATACATGTATCTATAAAATGTGATAACACTAGTGAAATTAATATCTCTAAGAACCCTATATCTCACTCAAGAACCAAACACATTGATGTAAGGCACCACTTTTTGAGAGATCATTACCAAAAAGGTGATATTACTCTTGAATTTATAGGTACTGAACATCAATTGGCTGACATATTCACCAAGACCTTAAGTTCAGATAGGTTAAGTTACATTAGACATGAGTTAGGAATGATAAACTTTGTAGATGTCAAACCTCACCGTTAGACAAACCTCACCGTTAGCCAAACCTCGCCATTAGACAAACCTCACAGTTAGCCAAACCTCACCGTTAGCCAAACCTCACCGTTATCCAAACCTCACCATTATCCAAACCTCACTATTAGCCAAACCTCATCGTTAGAAACCACACCATTAGAAACCTCACCATTAGAAACCTCACTGTTATCCAAACCTCACCGTTATCCAAACCTCACCGTTATGAAGACCTCACTGCTAGAGTCCTCACCGTTAGGCACACCTCACCACTAGAGTCCTCACTGCTAGAGTCCTCACTGCTAGAGTCCTACTGCTAGAGTCCTCACCACTAGACACACCTCACCGCTAGAGTCCTCACTGCTAGAGTCCTCACTGTTAGAGTCCTCACCGCTAGAGACACCTCTCCGCTAGAGACACCTCACCGTTAGAGAGACCTCACCGATAGGTAAACCTCACCGTTAGGGTGCTCACCGGTAGTTGTCACCGATATTCCATGCGTTGTTTGATTCTCAAAAGTCTTATTGTTTTCGATATAATTATTCTTATTACATTTTGATTCCTAAATGATAAAAACTAAGCCTTAGTCACATTTCAATCCACCGCAAATTCTCCTCTCTTCGAATCTCTCTTCTCGAACCCCCACATTTTGTGAGAACCCTAAGTTCTTCGATTGGAGATGGCAAGAACAAAGCTCCTGATAGTCAGGGATGAGAGTGATGAGACAAATTAAAAGAAGTAAAAAACAAGACCTAAAGCTAGTGGTAGTGTCAATAGAACAAGGTCAAGAAGGAATGTAGTAAACCTGCATTTGTAGAATAGATAAATTGTAATAGAGAAGGAACTTTGTACAGAATGGATTATGTCCCGTAAGTCATTGATTCTGAGGATATTGGAGGAGCAGGGATGGCTTGAATGCTTCGCAAACAATAATGGCCCCTATTATCCCAAGCTGGTAAAAGAGTTCTATGCATTTGTGTGCTTTGATAAATCTGAAGAAGAGAATAGAATGGTTTCAGTTGTGAATGGAAAGGAAATATCTTTTTCCTCTATTGAATGGGCTGAATGTTTGAAAGTTCCACATGAAGGTGTTTTTGGGTATTGCTCGAAGAAAATTCCTCCTACCAGTGACATTTTTGATTATGAGATTGCCTTGGAAGAGCTCACCGGTAGTGGAAAACAAAGGAAAGTAGTGGCTGCAGAGATGGATGGAGAAAAAAGATTTCTTTTCAAGTTCATCCAACATGTGCTAAGTCCAAGAAGAGGGGACTTTGAAAATATAAGATATCAATATATATATTTGTTGCATCTGTTAAGACATGGTGTTAAGGTGAATCTGTGTAGACTATTTATGACTTAGATTGAAGATATGACCAGGCCTAAATCAAATTCCAATGCTTTATTCTTTTCCAAGTTAATTTCGGTTATGATCAAAGTGAAGGGAGTAGTTGAGTCTCAGGATGAGACCGTGGTGGTAAGGAACAATTTTTGAATCACAAGCACAGTTTGTAAATATATGAAGATTGGGTGGAACCCATGGAAAATGTAGTGGGTAATTGATTATGAGAGGGTTTATGATAAGTTTAACCCTGTTGACCATCCTAATAGTCTAAAAGAGAGAAGATATCCAGGTCTAGGATCTGATGAAGAGGAACCACAGTATAGTAATGATACTGATGAGGAGGATACCTCTATAGCAGATAGAGGGGGTCCTGATTTTCCCCCTAGTCCAGCTGGTGAAGTGGTATCACATGAAAAGGAAAATCCTTCCTTTAACCTTCCTAGAAAAGCAACAGTTATGGGTGTTAGCAATGAAGAAGCACTTTTTGATGAGGAATACCAAGCTAGTTCAGATCATGAGAAGACTGCCCCAGAGAATGAAGAAGAAAGAGAATCTGAAACTAAAGCATTTGTTTCTTCTTGCTTGAGTCTCAGTCCACTGATTGGGCACTCCTCAATTCCTACTGAGGAAATTGATGAAGTAGATAGACCTGCACCTATTCCTGAGGAGCCTACTATTGTTTAATTGGAGATGGTTGTTGAAGATTCTTCTGAGGAAGACCTACCTGTTGAGACTACTATTAATGTACATATACAGGAGAATGCACAGATTGAGGGGGAGTGTCCTACCAGACATGGTACTGTTTCAGTTGCTCATGAGATTGAAGACCGGGCTGAAGACCCAGGTTTTGTAGTGTTTGGGTTGGACTATCCTGATTTAGAAGATGAGACACCCATCAATAGACCTCCTGTCACTTATAATCTCCTTTCTGAAACTTTACCTAAGGACATAGTAAGAAAATATGATTTAAACCAGTTGAAATCTGATCACCAGGCCAGTTTTGTGGAAGAAATGAAAAGAATGGAAACCTCTTTAATATCTTTTATTCAGTCTGTGATGACTAAATCGATCTCTAGTGATTTGGATGAAGTCAAGACCTTCCAGAATCAAATTTCAAGCTTGGCAGAGGATGTTGAATCTCTAAAGGAATCAATTGTCTCTATGGAGTCTTATATGAGCTCTAAATCTCAATCATACAAATACTTGGCTTTTGTGAAGAGTGTAGTTGGCCAAATGGTATTAGTTTTTGAGTAATTTAAGACTTCCATGGAACAGCATGTCAGTACCCAGGACTCTCTTGTAAAAAAACTCATAAGTGGGCTGACTAAATCCTTTAAGGAAACAGTTGCCTTTACTATTGCACCTCTAAGTACTACCAGGCCTTCTTTGGATATTGATCAGATTTGAGCTGTGATAAGAGAAGAGATTGGACAGTCTTCTACCAGTGGATCTGTAGACTCTTCTACTTTGACCCAAGTGGTGACTACCACTAGGGATATAGGTAAAATTGTTCAGAATTTTATGGGAGAGTCCACTGCTTCTCAAAAAGAGGTCAAAGACAAAGTGGATTTCTATTTCCAAAAGATATACACTAAGCATCAGTTGAACAATCATTTCAATCTTCTGTTAGAAAACCTGAAACTGCCCCCAGTATCTCAGGCTTTCATAGAACAAGTAAGCAAGCTCGGGGAGTTGAATTATACTCTAGATAAATTTATGGAGAACAAGGATGACTTCATTTATTATATGGAGGGGGGAGGAGGGATCATAATGGTCTTTAGTGATCTTTTGCTGCCATTTTTGCATGTAGAAAGTACTCCAATCATTGTACCTCCAGTTCTGCCTACCTTTGCCCAGTCTGCCTCCATTCCTCAGATGACTCCAGCTCAAGCAATCTGGAGCCTCACTCCTATGATCACCCAGAGAGCTACACAGTATAGGTCAGGCATTGTATCAGTAGCTCAGCCTCCATTGATCATCTCTGGTGTTCCTAAGCCTCCACCTGCATCTACCCAGCCTGCCTTCACTTCTGATTCCAAGGGCAAATCCAAATCACATGCTGAGGAGGTGGAATGAATAGTGGCTAGGAAATTTGATAGGAATCACTTGTATTCATTTTGTATTTCTCTGTACCTTTTTGCCCCACAAAATGTCTATGATCTTACTTTCTTTTACCTTCTGTTACTTCTATCATCCTTTGTTTACTACTTTTTGTTAATCACAAAGGGGGAGAAATATGAGCATAATATAGCATACTTTATATAAGGGGGAGAAATATGGAATATGAGCATAATATATTCTACCTCTGATACAGTTGTTTCATACCTCTGGTATATTTATTTTATAATTTTACCTATGATACATTTGCATGTAATACTCTATTCTCTGATACATTTGAAAATGTCATGAGACCCAACATATTTTACACTGATACATTACTGCTTATTTTGGAATTATAATATCATAATTTGTGATTATCAAAAAGGGGGAGATTGTTGACCTCACCTGTTTTGATAATCTCAATTATGCTACAATATGCTTTGATAATCCCAAATAATGTTTATCTTTATAATAATTATTTGTTCAATCTATGAAATCATATTATTAAGTTGATAAAATATCAAAATGATCATTGGAATTTTTTAATCAATGGTTATCTATGTTTATACTTGTTTAGAAATGTTACTAACTCAATCTGAATATGATTTGTATAGAACAGATAAGTATTAAGTGTTGAGTCACTGATACATACCTATCGGTATATAGTCTACCGATAAGTAAAGGTCACTGATAGACCAAGATTCCTATGACACAAGGCCACTGGTACATAGTTACCGATACAATCTATCGATACAAACAGATAGACAGACAACTACCGATACAACTACAAAGTCCACCGATACAGACAGATACCGATAAGACAGCTACCGATACAAGTTTGCTGACACAGACAGACAGCTTCTGATACAAAGTCTACCAATACAAGAATGTCACCAATATGGGTCACTCATATAGAAGGAGCTACTGACAGAAGGAGCTACCAATAGAAGGAGCTACCGATAGAAGGAGCTACCGATTCAAGTGGTCTACCGTTATAAAGAGTAACAGCTACCGATACTGACCTACTGAATCAAGTCCACCGATTCAAGCTCACTGATACTAAGAGATACCGATGGAAACCAGACACTATATCTCTAAACTCTATTACTATTGTTTTATTTATAAACGGTCATATTTTATGTTTTTAATGCTTCTTCCATTAATTAATGATAGTTGTTGGAATGTCATGAATCGTACCTCATACCTGTAAAAATGTAATCATTCCCATTTCTAGAGCTAAAGATATATAAGGGAACCTCGAACTACTAAAGACATATTGGTTGGGTGGTCAGTCTTTTCATGCAAATACGAGACAATCTTCTGGAGATACACAAGGACATACATGCATAGAAGAAGAAAGAAGAATACATTCTGAGTCTATAGAACCTGATCATTCAAGGAGTAGAGATCTTCAATGATTTCACTTACACTCAAGCTGATCAGACTGATCAACTTGGACCTGGAAGTCAAATACAAAAACGACACTCTATTTCTCTTGATAAAAACCAAAGAAGGACTCAAAGCTTCATCTGCATCAATCCAAGGAGTCCAGAGCTTCACTCAAAACACATAGAGAATTTTAAACTCATCTCTATTTGTTTAGATCTATTGTGTTTCATTTATTTACATTTTGAGCAGTGTGTGTTCTGTATTTACACACTGACTCCTGAGCATAACTGGAGGATATCTAATATCCTCACTCAATATTTCTAAACCCTTTCTTTATTCCCACTGTGAATTATGGTAGAGGTCAAGTGTGGCCTGGATAGTATGTGTGCTATTGTTTTGGTTTTTCCCACGTAGAAATGTGGTAGAGGTCATAGGACCTGGATAGTCTTTGTACTGTTGTTAACCCCGATCCAGGGTGTGGATCAAAGTTTATATAAACTGTTTGAGAGGACTAAGTCTCAACTTGAGACTGAACCTCTTGTTTTAAACTATCATGCTTGTTAACTTTGTTAAAACTATTTTGAATATTCCCCTACTAAGTACTTTAAATATAAATTTGTTTTAAAGTTACTCTGATAGTTAAACTAGCAAGTGTTTATAACTTTTGTTAGCCAGTAAGTTAGTTTCAAAAGTTAATTAATCTTCAGATTGAGTTAACTGAGAAATAATCAATCTCTTGAGGAACTAATTGAAAACTTACAAACTTTATAAATTCACTACAGTTTAATTTTTATTTAATTTGGGGGATTTTAATCATAAAGTTTTTAACAGAAATTTTAATTGGAACTCAATTCACCCCCCCCCCCCTCTTGAGTATCCACTCCAACCAACAAAAAGATCATATATGATATCATGTTTATGTATATGGTTATTTTATAATTTAATAACAATTATTTCACCATTATATAGGAGGTTAACATACCCTCAACTAAGGAAAAGTACAGGGTGATGGGTTTTCATCTCACTTTTTATTCCCGTGAGATCCATGCTATATTGGCCATTATTTCCTTTTGTGTGGTGTATGTATTGTCCATGATTGTATTCTTGGTGTGATATACTTTAATTTATAGTTATTTACATCTTCATTGTATGATCCTTCTTTCATAGGGTGTATGTTTCGTAAGTTTCCAAATCGGTAAGGGAATTTCAATTTTCAATTTCTACTCATTGGGCTTTATGCATGCTTCATTGATTATTTTACTCCAAGATTATGTGTGGAATCACTATTGATTTATTTATGTAGAAATTTCCACTCCCCTTTGTGTGGATATACTTTTGATACACATAATCACTCCATTGATAAATTCTCAAGTCATCGATATAAACTTGATAAGAGTAATCTTAACTCAATTTCCATTCATTGAGTTAAACATCCAAGTCATTGGTGTTGTTTTTAAAAAAAAATATGTGTGAATTCCCTCTGATTTATTTACACTAAATATCCAATAATATTGAGTGTATTTATATTTTTCACACATAATTATGTCATTGATTTACCCTTAACCTAAGGATACGGTATTTATAAGGGATTTCATCTCAATTTACATTCCATTGAGACCACTTTATTGTTATACGCCACTTCACTTTTATATGGTGTACATACTGTACTTTGACATAGTATATCATGAATCCCTTTATTCTCATGATATTATAAATTTTTTATTACCTTAATTATTTGTATTCAATTGTCTCTCATTTGGTTAGGAACTCTAACTAAAATATTATTTTAAATGTTTTAAAGATTTATTCTTCTAAATCTTTCTCATTAATGTCCATGTTTTAAAAGTGGTTTTAAGGATTTGTTTATATGGACATTAATTTTTTAAAATTAAAATTACTTTTAAAAGTTTCAAAGTGGTATGGGACACTTTGATTCAAAAATATATTTTTAACAACTTCTTGATAAATAGTGAGACTTTTAAATGTTTTCAAGAAAAAGGGGATATTTCTCTCAAATAGTTTTACTGATTATTTTCATCTATGTCAATATCCTTTATTATTCTTGATTAAGGTTGATTTATTATAATAAAATATTCCATATTGTATTGAATGAGTTATGTTTGATTGTGGATGTGTTATTTTTATACCATTCATGGTTTGTGGTTAAAATATTGACATTTTGTATGCTAGTTTTAATACGAATGTTTAGATTATGTTTCCATCTTTTCATATGAGGAATGAATTGGGCTTAGTAAGTGACAGGTGGATCCCTCTATAGCTCCTCGATGCATCGGTAGGTCTCATGAGACAAACTAGTGTCTTGGCACAAGGCCTTGACAAAATCTTATTTGTGGTCTTGGCATGAGGCCTTGACTATGTGGTTATGATGTCCAGTATTATGCATTCCATCATTATGAAATTAGCTATTGATATTACATGCAATTATTTGACTAGTAGAATATCCATGTGAATAAGTAAATGGAGTTATATGATTTATATTTTCCATATTATACTGAATTTTAAGTTTAAAAAAAGCTTGTGTTTTAGTCTTATACATTGTCTTAAATGTTTATACTTATTTATGAAAGTTTCCGTTATATTGTCATCCTTACTGAGCATATGAGCTCACCCTTTTCTATGTTTTATTTTTCCCAGGATGTGAAGAAGTATATCATGATTAACCTATAGGAATAGGCTAAGGGATATGAGTGTGTTCAAAGGGGACATAATTTTGTTTTTCTTTATTTCATGATGTAATGTAAAACTTATTTATGTATCTAGTACTTCTAAGGCGACTAAACTAATTGGTATTTTGGGACTTCATCTCTTGTGATCATGCCAATGATATGTAATAATGTACGAACTCTGGGTAACTAGGGTCGGAGCATTACATAAGTGATGGGATTTCAAATTATAGCAGGATTTTATAGATTATTAAAAAGTGTTCCTATCGTCTTTTTTTAGAAATCATGTTCTAAAATTCTATTTATGAATTCCCTCTTTGAAACTATGTAAGGAGTTGATCTTCTAAGTTATATAAACCTATTATTAAAAAGAGTAGTTTCAAAATTAGATTCATGACTGTTTTATATCAGTTCAATTTCCATTTCTAAATCAATAATTTCTATATCTATATTACTAAATAACTCTCTACTCAAATCCCTTAACCACTTTTTCAAAAAAAAAATTGATTTCCATAGTCAAGCATGTATGTCACTGGAGCATTCAGTACCATCCCAAATGACTTGGATAATTTTTCTAAAATTTTAATATTTTATCCATGCATTATTAAATCTAATAGGGATGATCCTTTTGATTCTATCTTCAAAAAAAATTGTAATAAATGTATGGTTGTCATAATTTATTTTCAAAGGGTAAGCATATAAAAAAAATTAATAGTCTTCTCCTAAGAACTCTAATGTGTCAATGTGAATTAAGCATACCAATGCATCAATTGGTGGAATAAATAAAATAAAACAATCGACAAACAAACATCTCTCAAAATTCAATCATTGAACCTCTTCCTTTTCACACCACATAAACATCCCACTTTCTAACAACACTTTTCTCAACATTTATAATTATATAACTACCATTATATAACAACCACCATCCAACTACATCTAAAAACTAAGAAATCGTCCACTCTTAAGGACCCCACTATAATATCCTCGTATAGTTTTCCACTCAAATGAACCATACAAAATTTCAATACCCTCAAGAAGTTATACGCCTATAAGTAACTCTTTGAATGATTCTTCTCTATCACATAGTTATCCATTCTCACATAAATTGATAATTACATCTCCATAAACAAGTAGTTCTCCCTCTAAAGGGAAATCCCTAAATAAATCTACTTGTATGACCACTTCCCACCCTGAGAAACCACCAATATAAAGGTACTAGTGAATATAAAAATGCCATAACAAATATCATGCTTCTATCAAGGTCTTTAAGGATTCAGATCATTTAATGGAATTCATCACATTAAACAATTCCTCATTTCCTAAGAATATATATTTCACGACCTCATTACTCAACCAACACAGCATGCAATTCCCCTTCTCAACTAAGACACATTATTCTCCTGATATGATGGAAAATGATGGGTAATATTGTCTAGTGTTATTAAAATGACATATCTCCCTTCAGGGGGTCAAAAATGAGAAAACGACTTCTGATTGATGTAAAAATCTATGAGAACATTCCTCAACCCATATGTAATCTATTGTAATTATTAGTGTTTCAATTCAATTCCCATATTGGTCAGTACAATTAAAAGTACATTTTCACATTTATTTTCATTTTTGTAATAATGGGAAAATCTTGTGTGTAAGGGTCAAAACTGACCAAACGAGATTCGATTGATATGAAATCATAGGACAGTGATCTTTAATTCATTTAAAATTTATATAAATCCTCATCATGTGAATCAGATACACAAATTTCTCAGTGTGATTGAAAGTGGAGTTCGTCCCTCATATTTGGAGTTAAGTGAAAAATCGTGTAAAAGGGGTCAATATACCAAAAAAACAAACTTGGATTGGCATGAAATCATGGGATAATGATCATTGATCTGTTTTTTATCTTTAGGAATCAATTTCACATCCATCAGATGCAAGTGTCATCTGGTATGATGGAAACGATGGGTAACGTTGTTTAGTGTTATTAAAATAACATATCTTATGTTAGGGGGTCAAAAATGAGAAAATGAATTTTAATTGAAATGTAAAGATAAAAGAAAATTCCTAAAATCATATTTGATATATTGAAATAAAATGTACATCAATATGATTCAAAAATTGGTCGGTGCAATTAAAAGTTCATTTTCACATTTATTGTATTTTTTTTAATAATTGTCAAAACAAGTGTGTAGGGGTCAAAACCGGCCAAATGATCTTTGATTGACATAAAATATTAGGAAAACAATATTTAATTCATTTAAAAAAGCAGTAATCATCGGCATATGGATTGGATGCCTAAATTACTCGGTATGATTGAAAGTAGCATTCGTCCCTTAGATTTGGAGTTAAGTGAAAAATCACATAAAATGGGTCAATACCAAGAAAACACACTTAGATTGACATGAAATCATGGTAGAATGATAACTGAGCCATTTTTGATTTGTAGGAATCAACTCTGCATCTATTGGATGCTCATGTCGCCTGGTATGATGGAAAATGACGAATAACATTGTCTAGTGTTATAAAAATTACATATTTCCCATTATGGGGACAAAAATGAGTAAACGAATTCTATTTGATGTGAAAAGATAGGATAACATTCCTCGATTAATATTTGATATATTGGAATCAACCATGATTCAATCTGATTCTTGGATTAGTCGATACACTTAAAAGTTCATTTTCATATTTATTACCATTTTTGTAATAATGGGAAAATCATGTGTGTAGGGGTCAAACCCGACCAAACAAACTCCAATAGATATGAGATATTAGTACAGTGATCTTTAAGTCATTTAAAATCTATATGAATCATTGACATATGGATCAAATGCCTGAATTGATCGGTATGATCAAAAGTGACGTTTGTCCCTCGGATTTGGAGTTAAGTGAAAAATCACATAAAATGGGCCAATACTAAAAAAACACACTTGGATTGATATGGAATTGTGGGAGAACAATTAACAAGTAATTTTTGATCTGTAGGAATCAACAATACATCCATCGGATGTTCGTTTCGTCTGGTATAATGGAAAACGATGGGTAACGTTGTCTAGTGTTATTAAAATGACATATCTCCCATCAGAGGATCAAAAATGAGAAAATGATTTTTGATTAATGTGAAAAGCTAGGATAACATTTCTTGAATCATATGTGATCTATTGGAATCAAACATGCATCAATATGATGCTTGGATTGGTCAGTATAATCAAAAGTTCATTTTAATATTTATTACAATTTTTGTAATAATGGGAAAATCATGTGTGTAGAGGTCAAAACTAACCAAACAAGCTATGATTAACATGAAATATTAGGATAAAAATCTTTAAGGAATTTAAAATCTATATGAATCATCGGCATGTGGATCAGATAGCTGAATTGATTGGTATGATCAAAAGTGGTGTTTGTCCCTCAGATTTGGAGTTAAATGACAAATCAAGTATAAGGGGATAATACCAAGAAAACGCATTTGGATTGACATGAAATCTTGGGAGAATAATCACCAAGCCATTTTTGATTTGTAGGAATCAATGATGCATCCATTGGATGCTCATGTCCCCCTTTATGATGGAAAGCAGTGGGTAACGTTGTTTAGTGGTATTAAAATGACATGTCTCTCATTAGAGGGTCAAAATGAGAAAAAAAACTTCTAATTGATGTGAAAATCTAGGATAACATTCCTCGAATCATATGTGATCTATTAGAATCAACCGCACATCAATCTGATGCTTGGATTGGTCAGTTCAATTAAAATTTCATTTTCACATGTATTACCATTTTTGTAATAATGGGAAAATCATGTGTGTAGGGATCAAAACCAACCAAACGAGCTCTGATTGACATGAAATATTAGGATAACAATATTTAAGTCATTTAAAATATGTAATAATCATTAGTACGTAGATTGAATACCTAAATTTCTCAGTATGATCAAAAGTGACGTTTGTCCCTCAGATTTGAAGTTAAGTGATAAATCATGTAAAAGGGGTCAATACCAAGCAAACATGCTTGGATTGACATGAATTTGTGGGAGACTGATCAACGATATTTTTTTATCTATAGGAATCAACGTTGCATCCATCGGATGCTCATGTCGCCTGGTGTGATGGAAAACAATCGGTAACATTGTCTAGTGTTATTAAAATGACATATCTCTCATTAGAGGGTCAAAAACAAGAAAACGACTTCTGATTAACATGAAAATCTAGGAGAACATTCCTCAAATCATATGTTGTTTATTGGAATCAATCGTGCATCAATCTGATGCTCGGATTGGTCAATGTGATTAAAAATTCATTTTCACATTTATTACCATTTTTGTAATAATGGGAAAATCATGTGTGTAGGGGTTAAAACTGACCAAACGAGCTTCGATAAACATGAAACCTAAGGAAAACAATCTTTAAGTCATTTAAAATTTTTAGGAATTATTAGTGCATGGATCAGATACCCAAATTGCTCGGTATGATCAAAAGTGACGTTTATACCTCAGATTTGGAGTTAAGTGACAAATCAAGTAAAAGGATCTTATATCAAGCAAACACACTTGGATTGACATGAAATCATGGGATAACAATCACCGAGCTATTTTTGATCTGTAGGAATCAATGTCGCATCCATTGGATGCTCGTGTCGCCCAGTATGATGGAAAACAACGGATAATGTTGTCTAAAGTTATTAAAATGACATCTCATGTCAGGGGGTCAAAAAATAGGAAACGACTTCTAATTGAAGTGCAAAGTTAGGAAACATTGCTCGAATCATATGTGATCTATTGTAATCAACTGTGTTTCAATCCAATATCTGGATTGATTGATATGCGATAAACTTGGTTTTCGACTTTAATAGTCATTGCTTAACTGATAGTGTCATCAAATATTTCAGATTAGCTTGGACTCATTTCTGTATTTATGATGCTTTTTTTACGTAACACTGTATAAATTGTTTTGATTATTCTATATATATTAACTGAATAAATTTGATTAATATTAAATATATTAATTTCCATTAGCTTTGTTTAATTGTTTTTTGCATCTTATCGGTAGGTTGATTAAGACTAGAAATTGGAAAGATTTGTAGCTGTTTGGATCTCTGGTTTTGTTTGGATCGTTGGTTTTTTATTTGTTATTTGGCTGTCGTTTTCTGTTTTTGTTATTTGACAGCGGTGAAAATGTGTAATTTTAACAAAAAAATCTATAAACTAGCAACTGCCATAGGCGGTCGCAAATGCTTTTAATTTTCTTGGAGAATTAGCGATAATCTTTGGCAGTTGTTATCATCATCAATATTATCATTTTTATTCAATAGAAAGCACAAAGTACAAAAACAAGATACAAAGTACAAAGTACAAAGTACCAAGTGCAAAGACAGCAGGTTAGGGGGCCTGAAGTAATGTAGTCCAAGGGCGTCCCCTCGAATCAAGTTCACCCCCTCAGGGTTCAAGAGAGCAATATTGGATAAACACGCTACGTTGGAGCCTTGGACAGCTAAAGAGGCAAGATAATCCGCTACTTTGTTCCCCTCGCGCCAAGTGTGAGTTACCAATTCATCATTGTTGAGGAGGCCCTTGCAACCACTTTTGGTGGTCGTTAAGGGCTAGTTTGGCACAAGTGATTTGGGGAGAAAATAAATGATACGAAGGAGGGAAATAGATTTCTAATGTTTGGTGATCAAATTTTATGATGGGAGAAATGATAAGGGGAGAAATAGAGAGAAATAGATTTCTCTCCTCTCATTGTTTTTAAATCCTCCCAAAATTGGGATGATTTGGAAGGAAATGATGATGGGGGCTAATTAATATTTTAAATGTCCAATTTTATCCATATTTTCTATATGTTTCATAAAAGAATTTCTTTTCTTTTCTTTTAAAAAGTTTCACTAAACAAAATGAAGAAAAATCCAAATCATTTCTTTTCTTTTACTAAGTTATTGATCCAAACGCAAGAATACAAATCACTATCATTTCTTTTCTTTTCTTTTTTTATAAACTATTAAATCATTTCTTTTCTTTTACTAAAATCTCACCAAACACAGTGTAAATGTGAAATTTGCAGTAGTGTGTTATGATTACTTTTATAATGGACTATAATCCTTGTTTTATTGTATTATCTTCCGTCATAGCCTGCGTCATGATTCTGATGACTTGCGACATCATCAGTAAGAGGTAGATAAGAATATGGGAAAAGAAGAGGTTGAGCCATGGAAAGATAGGGAATTGTTGATGAAAAAGGAGTTCCATGCGGTTTATATGCACAAGATCGATGGGGCAAGCGAATCCCCATACAATAAGAACTTTAACAGCAAGGCCACCTGGAGGAAGATCATGGAGAAAGGTGGTGGACTGTAATCCTTGTTTTATTGTATTATCTTGCCTCATAACCTGTGTCATGATTTCGATGACTTGCGGCGTCATCTGTAAGAGGTAGAGAAGAATATGGGAAAAGAAGAGGTCGGTCCATGGAAAGAGAGGGAATTGTTGATGAAAAAGGGGTTCCATGTGGCTTATGTGCACAAGATCGATGGGGCAAGAGAATCCCCGTACAGTAAGAACTTTAACAACAAGGCCACCTGGAGGAAGATCCTGAAGAAAGCTGGAGAAGGAGATCGTGGGCACTAAATTGCATATTGTTCCAAGCTTAATAGGGAAGGAAGAAGGATTTGGGAGATGATCTAGAGGCACGCCACCATCCATGTGGAGAAGATCCCATACCAATGATCCCTTGCCACATTCACTGCTTGAGGAGCTGAGCTATTTCAAGATAAAGGAAGAAGAGAGGGATGGAGGATGCTTTTAAATAGACCAAGGCATGCATGTTAGGAGTTCCCACCAAGTGGAATGGTTTTCAATTTCATATCATTTTGTTTTTAATAGAAGTTGGTGTTTGTGAACTTCAACCTTTGTGATCATGGAGTGCTAATCTGAGGGTTTCTCCCAGAAGAGGTATTAAGTGTCTTTTGAGTCCTTATGCAGTAGAATTCATCATCTTATTTGATCTCTAGGAATACAAAGAGGAGTAACTTAGGTGGATGTGTAGTGTATTTGAGGATCCTTGAATGCATTCAGGCCCCGTTTGGTACAAGGGAAACAGAGGCGGAGAAACCGGAAAGGGAAATCCATTTTTTTTTTTGTGTTTGGTAGACAGGAAACGGAACTGACAATTCCATTATACAATGGAAACGGGTTTTCCTCCCAGAATCGGGTGGATAGGCCTGTCTTCCAATGGAAACGGAAATTCTGGACGAAGTTGCCCCTCTCTCCCTCTGCATCGCCACCCATGATCCAACCAGCGACGTTTCCATTGATTCAACCAGCGACGCTGCCACAAATCCAACCGGCGACCACCACTGCTACTCTACGCCCGGAGATCAAAAAACACAGCAGGCAGATTTGAAGCAGCGACTAGCGAACCAGAGGTGAAGCATCGACCTGTGAAGTACCGGATTTGAAGTAGGCAGATTTGAAGCAGCGACCAACGATTTGTTCTTCTTGATCGGTGAATTTCTGTTACGGCTGCCAACAATGAACCCATCTTCTTCGCATGAACCAGAGGTGAAGCGGATGTCTTCGATGAACCAGATCAGAAGCAGCTATGTTGATGAAGCAGATTCAAAGCGATGGTTAGCGATTTCCGTTTGTCACGGCCAAAGGCGATTTTGGTCGCATCGAAGCTTGCCGCAACTGTCGATAATTACAGAGGCAATGATCTCCAACTCCATGAATCTGGTGATCCCCAGCTTCATCAACGACAGCTTATGGCGGTTTGTGGCTCGCAGAAGATCGATAATCCAGGGACAAAACTGCCATTTTCGCATTTTATTATTATTATGTATATTTTTGTTTAATCCTTTTCCTATTCCTATTCCTAATCCATCTATCCAAGGAAATCAGAATGCAATTTCCCTTTCAATTTACCCCCATTTCTCATGATTTCGTATTTTAAACTGAAAATATATAATAAAAAAAACGACATAAACTAGGACATTGAATGATCTGTAGTGTTCCTTGGAGAGAGCTTGTAACTAGCACCCTAACTACTTTCATAGGAAACAATATACTATTTGATCAAGACCCTTCACAAGGTCTTGCGGCAATTTTGTTAGAACTTTTTTCCCTACAAAACACACAAGAAAGAAAACCGGCCGGGCAACCCGCAACCGCCGCCCCAAACCCCAAAACTCTCCCTACCACCACAGCCGCCTGTGTGGAGGTTAAGGCTTTACGGCAATTTTAAACATAAAAAATATATCAAAATGAGTATAGATAGTAACTATAATATACCTACTAACTCCATTTTCAAACATGGCTTTTATCTCAAATACCAACTTCTTAATAAGAAGGATAATATATTGAGTAGATTGTGGAGTATTGCATATTTTCATATATTATTTATTAAAATATGCATATTCATTTCGTTAGAAATTAAAATCAGATGTATAATAAAGTGTGTTAATCAAATGTAACTATAATCAAGCAACTTGATTAAAACCGAGTTAAGCTGAAACTACAAAATATTAATCGGAGCCAGTGTGATAGATCAGACTGGCTCAATTGCAACGCTAGTCTGAACAGGAAAAGGTTGGGTCAGGGGGGTTCAATTCCAACTCCACGAACAAACTGAATCCAACCTTTATTTGGCTCACAAAAGAAGCGTATGGGATGGTGATTGTGGCATTTTAAATCATGGGAAAGACAACCAAAACAACAATGGCGAACTAAGCTTCGTAAACTTTGCACTCCTCATCTGCAGGGTTGGTCTGGCAGAAATCCTCCAAGGGATCTCCACCGGACGGCGCAGGCATCCCCGGCCACTTGTTCGCCACCAAATGTGCCAAGTCAACCACCCGTTGGCTGCAAACACGAAACAGGATCATTTAATTCAAAGGTCGAATATTTGATTAAAGCTACCCAACCCCAACGACCCTGCCACCCTTCCAATCAATCACAGCCAACCCACCTGTATCCCCATTCATTGTCGTACCAAGCCACCACCTTCACCATGTCATCTCCCATCACCATAGTCAGGGACGAGTCGATGGTGGAGGAGACGTCGGAGCACCGGAAGTCGGCGGACACCAGAGGGATGTCGCACACATCCAGCACCCCTCTCAGCGGCCCCTCGGCCGCCCTCCGGAAGGCCGCGTTGATGTCCTCGGCGGAGATTCCTTTTCGCTCCACGTTCACAACGAGGTCCACAACAGACACGTTGGGTGTCGGCACCCTCAGAGCGATGCCGTTGAGCTTCCCCTTGAGCTGGGGCAGGACCAGGGACACGGCCTTGGCCGCACCCGTGCTGGTCGGGACTATGTTCAGCGCCGCAGCACGGGCGCGCCTCAGGTCCCGGTGGGATGCGTCCAACAACCTCTGGTCGCCGGTGTAGGAATGGGTGGTGGTCATTGTTCCCTTGACAATGCCGAATCCTTCATCCAAGACCTTGACAAAAGGAGCCAGACAGTTCGTCGTGCAAGAGGCGTTACTGCAAACAGCTGGCGTTCAGTTCATCTGACTAGCAGGGAAAGCATCTGAGAATGAAATTAATAACTGACCTCAAAATGGTGGCGGCCTCATGGAAATAGTCCTTTTCGTTCACCCCGATGACGTAGGTTGGAATGTCAGCGCCCTTGGCCGGGGCAGTGATGATCACCTTCTTCGCACCCGCCTGGATGTGTTTGCCGGCGCCAGGCCCATCCACAAAAACACCCGTCCCCTGAATCTCGCGATAAACACCCAAACTCACTCAGTTGTTTAGTTCATTGCACTGGCATGGATTGAGTGGCGGAACTTGCCTCGATGACGAGATCAATGCCCAGCTCAGCCCATGGCAGCGCCAGGGGGTCCCTGCTGGAAACGACCTTGACGGGCTTGCCATCCACGCTGATCGTTTCCTGGTCGACTATCTTCACTTCGGCATTGAACGTCCCCAGCATCGAATCGTATTTCAGCAAGTGGGAAGCCTGCGTGGTTGATGTTTTATATAGTGAATGGATTCAGGTGATCAGTTGAGAGCTTACGTTCTTGACACCCCCGCTGTCATTGACAACGATGACATCCAGGGGCGAGTCCTTCCGGCCATGCCAACACCGAAGGAAGTTCCTACCTATGCGCCCAAATCCGTTAATTGCCACCTTCAACTTGGCCACCGTTTGCCCTTTCACAGGAGCTGATCCCCTCGTCTGAACACAGTAACGTAACAAATGCTAACATAACGCATGGACAGGCAAAGATGAAGTTCAGCAATAAATAGAAAAATCATAAGATCTGCCGTGTTTTTGCAAGTATGAAGGCGAATCATCAAGCGCACAAAGCAATGAGAAAGTGGAAAATATATTAAATTTTGGAATCTGTTTTCTACCTTGAAAGTGATCTGGGTAGCCACCACATCAGAGAAGGATGCTTCTCTGGCATTCCTGGGGTATATCAAGCACCCACCGGAACGGAGCCCAGTGTACTCTCCTGCTTCAAATAGCTGCGTAAGAGGACATGATCAGAACTAAACACGCCGCGCCAGAAGAAGAGAAAAAACACAGAAACGCACAGAGACGGAGACAAACCTTGGAGAAGCAGTGGGTTGGGAAAGAATGAGAAGCCCTGGAAGGTAGCCAAGGATTGGTCGGAACTCTTGAAGCGGCAAGAGCTGCATGGGAGGCCATGGCCGCAGCTGAACCTGAAGGTGCAACCAAATACTGGAGTAATTCAGCTTACCGCAGCAGCTTCCACCACCCTCGGCCGCTTCTTTTGAATGGATCTATATTTTCTTGAATGGAAAAGGGTTTTCAGGAAGAAACGTGTGGCGATACGAAGATGGGGATAAGATAAAGCAGCGGAGCGCATGCCCAACCAAACATTTCATTTGTTATTCCCGTTATACCCTTGCACTTTCTCAAAATTGCCAACCGTAACAGCCCAGAAAAATACAACCACTAATAAAATTCGTTTTGGAACTTAAATGAAACACAAAATCTGTCTCCACTTCACCCGTAAAGGGGTACAACATGTAAACCAAGCATACAAAGCGAGAGTGCATGAACAACAGATAATTCTCATTTGGTAGCTTCTACTTCGTCGGAGCTCACTGCCGCTCCATTCGAATCATCTTCTGATCGGAGCTGAGAAGAAACGTCATCTATGGCTGAGTTCAGCTGTGCAATCTTTTCCGTCAACACTTTCCGAGTTTTCTGTAGAGTGAAGGCCATACGAAGAATAAATGTCAAACGAGACTGATTAACCATAAATGAATTTGGGTACTTGCCTCCAAAGCTTTCTCTTCATCATAAATGAATTTGGGTAGCTTCCTCATTAGATCCTTACGGTCAGCTCCAGTTAATGCCTTGCTAATCTGTTGGAAAAAAAATCACCAAACATGTGTTAGCTTTTTGCCAAGACAAAGAAGATGAAGTAATTAACTAACCCTTAAACTAGGAAAGGAGCATGATATTCCAATATCTAGTGATGGCTTATGATCTTAATTGACAATTAAAGTGATTCCACTTTCCCATTTGTCATCTCATAACATCAAGAAATTAAAAAATAACACATCATTTGATGCATAAATAAAGACTAATGTATTTCATTATTATTTAAATGTCACGTATATTTAAATATTGTTTTTGCTGCATCACATGGTCAGAATGAAAACTCAAAGACCAGTTGCAAGTTTTGCTTTTCAATGTACGAAAATGGAATAATACTCGATCATATTGGGATAAATGCATTGTTCTAAACTCATCCTTGGTCATATAGCCTTATGTGTGACCCCAAAGGAAACTTCACAAACAGTAGGTAGTCATCACGTGCAGGGTGTTCAAAGGTGTGATCCAGTTCGGTTTTCAACAAATATCAGACCAGACCAGACCCACTCGGTTCAAACAAAACTGGAATCTGACTGGGTTTTTTCTTTTAACAAAGCCGTGTTCTGTTTTTCATCTGTTTGGCATGGTTTCGATCAAACTTCAATATATATATATATATTTTTTTTTTTTTTCCATTCATACATAATAGCTATTTTGAATAAAAACGCAGTGTAAATTGTAAATCACAATAATTATATTTATTTGTTGGGTTTGTTAATTTGAAGGATCATGCAACCCAAAATACAGAATCAAGCTAAGACATAACTTCGTAGAATGAATCAACCAAAAGCTAGAGAAGGCATTAAAAACTTGAGAAACCTAACATCAGAAATGAGAATACCAGTGTGACAATAACGGTCACCCAACCAGAAATTCAAAAAAAAAGAGGACAAACTCAATGATCAATATGAAGCAAAACTTAATGAGAGCATGAGAAAGAAGAAACTCCGACAAATTTTCTCATATAGAAGTTTAAAAAAAAAATCCCAAAATAGATAGATTGAGAAACTATTTCACAATCAACCGATGAGGACGTTGTCTGAGATAGCGCCATCTTTAAAAGTTTACTAAAAAAGGCGCTGGAAAGCGCTCTCTTTGAAGCAATTTCAAAGAAGACATTGTTCCCGATCAACATCTTCTTTGATAAATTCCTAAGGCGCTGTCCGGCCTAAAGCATTCCTTTTTTAAAAATATATATATATATATATATTGCTTTGTTTTGTTTTTATATACATGTATCAACAAAAAAAATTAAAAAATTTACGGTATTTAACTGTTTTTATATTCAGTTATTTTAATTAAAAGACTTGACCCCGGATAATAATAGTCATGAAAATAATATTATTGAAGTCATGATAATAAAATCATGATCCACGGGTCCCGAAATCAAAAAATAAAAGATAATATAAGTCATGATAATTATTAAAAGATAATAAAGTCATGGTGGTGTTATTATTAAAATCGTGATAATTATAATTACTAATTGATAATATAAGGTCGATGACATCCGCCGCCACGAAACACAACGCAAAGACAAAAAAATAGTAATAATATAATTAATATGGTATTCAAAAATAACTACTAATATTTAATAATTGACACCCTTATTAAAAAAATATATTAATACCCTTGTTAATAATAATTCATACTAATTTTGAAATAAGTGTCGTAGTTAATAATATAAAATAAAAATTAGTATTAATTAAATTAATAATATAATTTGTTGGACTCTTCATGTATTAATCATGTTTTAATGATCACAAATCTTATTCACTATATAAACCATGTTGACTCTATGTAATCTATCTCACATCAAATGCACAGTTGATTAGTAAAAGCTATCCAAAGCTCTTAAGTGCTATACACTCAGTTTGGTTACTATACACTATCTTTTGATTCACTTTATAATGATTTTCTGACAAATGATTAAGTTAAATTCATTCCATAAATATCGCTGCTTAAGTCTAAATACAGATATTTGTCTAAGTGCGAGACACCGTGAACAATCAAACACCCTGAACAAGCAGACATCGTGAACAAGCAGACATCGTGAACAAGCAGACACCGTGAACAAGCAGACACCGTGACAACCACACACAGTGAACAAGACACAGTGAACAAGACATCGTGAACAAGACACCGTGAACAAGATACCGTGAACAAGACACCGTGAACAAGACATCGTGAACAAAACACCGTGAACAACACACCGTGAACAAGACACCGTGAACAAGACACCGTGAACAAGACACCGTGAACAAGACACCGTGACATCGAGACACCGCGAACCAGATATCGTGACCACAAGACACCGTGACCAATCCAGACACCGTGTGAAGGAGACACCGTTTCCATGACATACTGTGACACTGTTTCTTAATATGTTTTGTCATCTTTCAATTTAATCTCTAACGGTCATATTTGAAGATTTTAAATGCACTGACATAATTAATATTTCTTTGTAGACATGTCATCTGACAGTACGAGGTACGAGGTACGAGGTGCAGAATAAATGAGAAGTGTGGCACGATACTAAAAAGTAGAATAAGCTGGTGGCCGTGAGCACGACAACAGAATACACTTAGAGAATTCTTAAAGAAAGAATTGTCTCATGCAACTCAATGTTGCTGGAGAACACACGAAGCTCAACTGAATCCCAGAATCGAGAACATCTTCGCACTGTAAAACATCACGAAGAACACAAGTCGGATCTGTCTAACTTGCAACACTCTGTTTTCCATACGAGGACTTGATTTCTGCATCTGCTTCATCTTAGAAGTCCAGAGCTGCAAAGACTAACATTCAGAACATTTCTAAAACTATCTCAATATTTCTGCTTTGTTGTGTATCATTTTACTATCTTTCGAGCAGTGTGTGTATATGTATAACAACAAACTCTGTCTCCTACATAAAACTGAAAGATACAAGATATCCTTACTCAAACATCTTTTTATATTTGTATACCCACTGATAAGTGTGGAAGAGGTCCCTGTGTGGCCTGGTTGTTTGTTCCCACGAAGAACTGTGGAAGAGGCCCTTGTGCGACCTGGAGAGTACTGTTCTTTAACCCCAATCCAGGTTGTGGATCAAGTTTATTTATATAAACTGCTTGGTGGCAGGTGATCACCAAGTGAAGTGGATTAGGTCTCGGCTTGAGACTGAACCACTTGTTTCATATCTGTTGTGCTGCTTAATTTAGTCTTCTTTGTTTTACTGTTTTACTGTATAATTCAGAAATCACTAAATTCACTTTGATAGTTAATCTTGGAAAGAAGTTATAATTGTCTTGTCTTAGTAGAATAGCTTCAAAAGTAATATTAATAACTGACATTAAGATTACTGAGAACTAATCAATCTTCTAAGAAGTTATTTAAACAGTCAAACTCTTATAACAGTATAACCTTGATTAACTGGGCTGTATTTAACCTTTTGGGGAAACCTTTTTAAGAATACTTTTTAACCAGAAATTTTTATAGATACTCAATTCACCCCCCTCTTTAGTAATCTACTCCTACCAACATAATTATTAACGTAGTTAAAATTAGTACATTTAATTATATAGTTAATAGTACATAAAAATATTTATGAAATTAATAATATAATAAAAAAAGTAATTTATGATCTAATTACAAAGTTATAAATAATACCTAGTCATAATATAATTCTTAATGTAATTAATAATGTAATTAAATTAAAATAATTAGTAATTAAATTAATAATATAATCAATATATAATTGAAAGCTTATAAAGTATAAAATATAAATCCGGTCAATATAAGATTTCAAACATTGACTATAAATATAAAAAATAATTGAAAATAAAACCAATTTCATAAAAATAATAAACAAAAAAAATTAAATGACAAAACAATGTTATTTAAAACTTAACATTTATTATTAATTATATTATTAAATAGTAATTATTTACACCCTATGTTGGTGCGGGTGGTTTGGGTGGGATGGGGTTTGGGTGTATGTCCTAGAATCGATTATTAATTTTATTATTTTTAATTATTATTCATTACATTATTAATTATTATCAATTATATTAATAATTGATAACTAATTGTGCTATTAATATTTACTAATTATCTTATTATTATTAAATGTTATTAATTACATTATTAATAAAAAATAATTATATTATTAAATATTTATGATAATTACAATAATAATGTAATACTTAACAATAATTATGCGCATAAATTTTTTAGTGTAAATGTTATGATTTTAAACAATAATGTTGGTGTCATGTAATTATAATGTTGACGCATAAATAATATTATTATTATTATCATCATGGCTTTATTAAAAGATAATTATTATGACTTTATTACCATAAATTTATTAATAATATCATGACTTTATTATCTGGATTTTATTAATAATTATAATTACTTTATTATCTTTTAATAATTATCATGACTTTATTAATAATAATATCATGATTGTATTATATTTTGATAATTATCACGATCTTATCAACTTTTATTTTTCGATCCTGGGACTTGTGGGTCATGACTTTATTATCATGAATTTATTAATAATAATATTATTATCATGACTTTGTTATCATGGCTTTCTTATTATCATGACTTTATTATCCATTGTCAAGTCCTGGAATGCGTGTATTTTCTTTGCATTTGCATGTGTATGTAACATTCTTTAATTAACAATAATATTATTATGATTTACAAATGGAAGGAGGGGGAATTACAAATTACAAAGAAAATCTATTAGCGCATGCAGCCACTATTTATTTTTTAAATAATTTTTTAAATATCAAATTAAATATATTATTGATTATTATTATCCTTTAATAATTACATTATTATTTATTATTAATTGCATTATTATTATTAATATTAATTAGATCATTGATTATTACCAACTATTTTTAAATATCAAATTAATTATATTATTAAAATTCATTATTAGAAATTATTAAACATTATATTTTTATTATTAATTAGATTATTAATTACATTTTTGTTATATACAGAAATTTGTTAATAAACTCCACATGAAAGCTATATGGCATCTAAGAAAACACCAATGTAAGAGAATTTTTAAACCAGGGTACAAAATTAGGAGAAAAAACAATTTTCAGAACAAAGTGAGAAAGATGGAGATGATTTTAGGATGAAACCTGAAAAGATGAGAGCCTGACAGAGAAGAGAATGGAACTGGAAAAGAATGACAATAGATATTGACGATGTGCAATTTTACTCTTAGAACCACCAAACATTGTTAGATGATAAAAACATAACAAAAACAATTAATTTTTACATGAAAAAAAAAACAAACAGGACATTGTCATATGTCGGTTTTGACCGGTTTCTTTTGTTTTGCTTTGGTTTGGTTCAGTTCAATTCAATGAGTTTGGATCGGTTCAGATGATTATACTGTGCAAGAATGCTTTTCACCCAGCACTAAAAATCAGGGAAAATAAATTGATAGCAAAAGGCTGACCCCACCCATTTTAAACTACAATTTTGGCTGGCAAACCAATGATACCTGAGGGGCGAAGACACATCCAAGAGTTCCAACAATAATTCCACCAAAAACAAACCCACCAACAAAGATACCTGCACTATTCGGTCTCCCACCTTCGCTGCATCACATGACAATTCGAAACATTGACGTTTTGGCAGTCAAAAAAAATGCTACCACAAAAAAAAACGCTATCTTGAACAAAAGCATTGTAGAGTCCACGAAAAGCCAAGGGCAGATCTGAACAGACTTGCTTAACATGTACACTGGCATTGTATAAATGGCGGTACCATGAAACAGATAAACTAGAGTGGAACCAAAGAATAGCAAGAAGCATCATGAAGTAAACCGAATATTACAGTTAAAAGTGCACGCTTTATGAGCACCATATAAAGATAAACAGCACCTTAATCCTGCTTGAACTGTTACTGGCCTTGAAGAGGCCGAGAGTTGCTTTTTCCTCATTCTGATACAATGGTTAATGGACAAACTGGTGAAGCCCCCTGTTCCAGGAAATTGGTCCAGCGCTTTCAATTGAGAACCTGGCAAGAAATTTCACAAGAAATATAGAATTGAGCAGATTTTCATACAACGGAATGGTAACTGAAGTCAGGCAACAATATAAGCCATTCATAAGAAAATGAAAACCAAATTTTAACAAACATTATAAGTAATAAACAACTAGTGATGAAAAGGTCCAATAAATATTGAAGAATTTCAAAAAACAATGATAATAAACAGCCGCGCCAAAATTTGTCTCGCTTCAAATCTAAACACCAAAAACTTGTTACTAAAATTTGATCAATAGAATGTAAAAGTTGAAGGTGGTAATGAATTGGGGGAAGATAAAAGAATTCCTGATTTTTGAGAATTTATGGGATCAAATTCTTTCACTCCCAAAGAAACTACAAAAAGAATGTTTCCTAAAATTTTTGGCAATGTTCACAAAATTTCTGAAATAAAAACTCAATATCAAACAACTTTCTTGTTTCCATTTTATAACATTTTGAAAATGAGAACAAGATATAAAAAATAGGCAAAAGCCCAAGTGATGCTAAAATTTCCATTTGAGAAGTTCAAGTTCCTGGCTAAAATCTAAAAAACTGTCACTTGATACACCCTCTCCGCAAACAAAATTAAAAGGCATGCTTGGTTAGGGAAATCACTATTTACTAAGTAGAGTTATATATACCGTGATCGAGTTGATTTTGTGACGATCTTTGCAAATGACTCAAAAAAATTATTTTGCAAATGTATTTTCAAGTTTTTTTTCTTTATTACATACATGGCACTGATGAAGTTTTAATGCTAATTCTCCATATATATATATATATAGTAGAACCATTGCTTTGGTCAAACTTTTAATGCACGGCCTAGTAATAATAGACTGAAACCAATTATTAAAAATAGGTACCACATGATCCTTTTGTTCATCTTTCAATAATTAATTAAAACTCAATGCAATTGTTTTCCCTGCATTGGAAATTATTGTTCAGAGATTATCTACAATGGACAGTTGATGTTCACAGGCCTCAAATCTATCTCATAAATATAAATGAGATACAGAATCTGACTTGCTCACAGATAAACAATTAAAACATCAAAATACGTAAATTAGAGAAATTGAGGTATCATGCTTCCAATAGTAATAAACTAACGCACAAAAGAGTGTATGTCGACTTAATTCATGGATCCTGAAGCCAAACTTATGAATTTAAATACCCTGGCAATTCCATTGGAGCAACGAGTTCGAAAGATGGGAGCAATAAGATATCAGGTGAGAGAGAAAGACGAGGTAAAGATCCAACCTCAACAGGAGTAAGAAATAAAGAAATAAAACCTAGCACTGAAAGCAAGGGAAAACAAGTCACTTGCAAGCGAAATGGAGAGAGGCGATAACAACTGTGATGAGAATATTGCAGAGTATTACCATGAGACGAGTGGATCGCAAATTTTTTTGTCAAAACCAGCGAATTCGATAGTTCAGTCATCGCTTACGGTCCTGCAAATAGGATTCGGGAAGGAGCAAGACCGACAGCGGCGTATGCCTCTGGGATGGCTGGATGATGCAAACTAAAATGGGTGGCGTTTCCGTGTCGGTAACATCGATGCCCCGGCATCAGCCCGCGTATTGTTTGGTTTTCTTTTTTTTCTTTTTTTTTTCTTTTTTTTTTCCCCCTTTTTGAACCTATGTCCTTTAACCTCATCCCGGGACAAATCATAACCGGCATCATAATATTCCCTGCATAACCGGTAACATGCCCCGAATCTCAAATGTGATATATGGGCCTCTCCACATTGTGATGCACTCCCGAGGTGTTAAATCATGAGGCGGTGTAATGACAACAATAAGTGCCACAAGCAGGAATTGATTGTCGGAGGTCGAGATTTTCAATTTACAACTCTAACCACTTGACCATCCTGTGGCAAAACTTAGGTTTAAACATTCTTGTGATGGGCCCGCCAACCCCAAAGAAAATCTCTAGTTCCCCACCTCGTCAAACTATGACTCAGCCTAGCAGTCCCGAACCTAGATCAATGACTATAGGTGCTCCTTAGACGACTGTAGTGGCAGTTGCTGATGATCCCCGAAAATAAAAGCATCACCTGTTGGAGTTGGTGCTTTAAAACCAACTTCTTGGTATTTTATAATAACTTGTATTCGTGATTTTGAATATTAATAAACTCTATCACATCATGATTGTTCTTCTACGTAACATAGTATGTGTAATGTCTTAAAAGTAGTTATCGTACTAAAAGGTCGTAGCAGTTCTCCGCTATGATGAGAACCTATAAGTGGTGCGGCATTATTCTTGAATATATGTTTTATAATTGGACGATATCATTTGGGGGGTACAAATGATACAGGCTATCAGGAGTGGAGACTCGTATGACTTTAAAACATTTTCTCATGGTGTGCGTCATTGGTAATATCTAGTATGAATATTATGAGAATGAGATCCACTAGTACGAAATCCACATTTCTATATGTCATTGAATGTTCATATTTGTGGATGTGTGTATCGGTTCTTAAACTTTAAGATTATTATTAATGAGTATTATGAATTGCACACTTAGATGTACTAACAAAAATCGCGACGACAGATGTTCGCGACGAAGTAAGATATGTTAAGTGTGTCGCGAGTAATATTGCATTAATGAATGATGCGAGAAATGATTTATACCTTCTGTTCATTAACAGAAGTTAATATCTCAGACCATTTGATTAAAATAATATAGCTTAAATAAATCTATGACTATAGTATTATGTAAGAAAGTTATATTTTCAGAAATTCAAAGAAAGAGATATTGAGAATATAGGTTGATGACATTGGTATGCAACCTGCTCGATTTGAGATATTGTGATAAATAGATTATATTACACAGTAAGCGTTCATATGAGGTGACATGTCGTTGCGGTATTAACTTCTTTTTCTATGGGTGCCTTAGCGTGTTGCTATACACTAACCTTGGATTTTAGGTTGCTTCACCTAACGTCACTCAGAAAGAGGTCTAGAGGGTCACACACTAAATGTGTCCACAATTTCAGTTAAATAATATATTATTATTTATTATTTAGCATGTTGAATAAATATTATTCCCGTATGTGGTTTAATAATTATTCATGTATGCTTGATCACGTTTATTTCATCACTAATTTTCGAGAGAATATATTGTGAGCGAAATATTTAATAAATATTTATTTACTATTTAGTGAATATAATATTTATTTATTTATTGGTGAATAATACAGTGATATTTATTTAATAAATAAATATACATTATTCAAGGCCCGATAAATATTATGGAGGAATGACGAACCGAGTTTAATGGTCCAGTGAGAAATGATGATATTGAATATTATTTAATTAAATAATATTTAATTATAATTCGCAAGTTCAGCGCATGTCGATAAATAATAATATTACTATTATTATTTGACATGGGTTTTTTTTAAGATTAAATAAATAATAAGGGCACTTGTGCAATTATTTTATTTTAACTCAAGCAATACAAATACCCAATTATGTTATTTTATCATGAGATGATTCGGTTGTGCACAACGATTCAAGGAGAATCCTCTCAAGTCTAGAGAGTTCCCTTCTCTAATAACGCTCCCAAGAACAGCGAGCAATCCTCCTCCATCGGATCAAGGAGAATGCTTTGAAAGCGATTCTTGAGGCGATCAAGACGGATGATGCAAGCGCAATGATCTTCCATGCTAACACTCATAGACTCCTTTGGCGACGTTTGGAGATTCCTGGAACACGTGTGGATCATCGCTAGGGGAAATCTACACTAGGTTTTTACAACGCAACGATGGTGCACCACAGATCTGTCGCTGGACACATCAATGGAGAAAGAATTCCTTAGAGGCAATTCTTTATCTAATTAAATTAATTATAAATAATATGTGTAGATCCTTCTCTCTTGATTCCCGTACAATTCTTCTTTGTCTATTTCTTTGACTCAATTCCACGGATCACAACATTATTTATTATGACAAAAATTAAAGTTAGATTGATTATTGATTATGACAAAAATTAAAGTTAGGCACCGCCCATCGTACGCTTCCGCTGCGTTCATAATCTATAAGTGGTATCAAAGCATGCACATAATTGTTTATAATTATTTAAGATCATTGGTGATTTATGCATTTATAATTTAGTTTTTTCAATTCAAGCTTAATCGTTCTTTTAATCTGAATTGCGAGATTTATTTCTTCCTCATTCATTTCTCGTAGATCCAATCGAGACATTTAATTTGTTGATTAAAATAAAATTGAGAAACTCATCCAGAGGAGCCAAAGATTCTACCTGAATAACACAACAACACACACCAGGTAGTTGTGTTCAATACACTCGAAGTTAATTATAGCGACTCTGGTCTTTTACACATATCATTACATGATTTTAAGCATAATAAACCATGGCTATAAGCCCAAAAAATCATGGCTAGTATTGGCATGGCTATAGGGTAAGGCCTATAGCCACGGTTTGAAACCATGGCAGAAGCTTAAGCCACACAGTACCTATAGCCACAGTTTGAAACCGCGACTATAGGTCTTCCCATTTCATAAAAAAAACAACCCCACCCTCCCCCATGCACATCCCCCTACTCCCCTTGTAGTATCCCACCCCTTGCAAAGCCCCCCCTCCACTCCCCCTGGACACCCCTTATTCCTAGACAACCCCCTCCTTCCTGGACAGACCCCCCACCTACACCCCCCCTTCCTGGACAGACCCCCCCTCCCCCCTCGCACACCCCCCTGCAGACCCCCCATGCAACCCTCTCCCCCCTGCACCCCCCTCCCAGACACCCTCTCCCCCAACCTCGTGGACACCCCCACCCTCCCTCTTGGACACCCCTTCCTGGACCCCCCCCCCCTCTTGGACACCCCTTCCCTCGTGGACACCCCCCCTTCCTGGATACCCTCCTAGACACCCCCACCCTCCTTCCTGGACACCCCCTCCCTCCTGGACACCCCCCTGAAGTACCTTAAATTTTAATTATATCTGCATAAGGTTCAATAAGGTCATCCTGAGGATCTTTCAAAGAAGTTGATCTATCTCTACCTATTTTACATGAAACTCATAGGACATCCACAAATCTCATAGACAAATAAAACATTGGTAGGATTTTGGAACATTCGAAAAAAAGGCCTCTTAAGACTATACCTACCTCACTAATTGCATACCAAGTTCTTACATTTCAAAGAAGATGGTGGGAAGAAATGTGATTTCCTCTTGATACAACCACCCATTTGACAAGTCTTAGTTTTATTCCTCTTTATACTACTGTAATTCCCCTCACAATCTCCATGTATATGGGAAATATGAACCCTGCCCCAATTTGAGTCCCCTGTTGGTACCTCAGGGGTTTGGGTGAATGTTGGTGGAGGTTCGGAGTGAAAAATAACTGAAATTTAAGCGATTGTATCCTTTTATGTTGTGACCCATCAGGTTTATGCCTTGAATGGGGTTGGTTGAGGGGTGAACCCCCTATCTCAAACATTTCAAGCTGTGAACCTCAGTTCAAGCCATGAAATTTCCAGGGGTAGGAATTCATGGTGTGAAACCCTTGGTCACACCATGAATCATGCCTAGGTGGATTTATTTTAATAGGTTAAATTTTGTCTTTTTCTGGGTTAAGTGTTTCATGATACAGGAAATATGGAGAGCTTAGGAGAGGACATTTTAAGTTGTTCCTCTCCCACCACATCCCTCCCTCTATCACCTTCAGGTTGGGCTATTTTCAGATGCATTTTGATGGACACCCACCTGAACACCCCTTTGCCCCCCTACACACCCCTACCCCTCCCCCTCCCCCCTACACACCTTGATGCACCCCCAACCCCCCTGCACCAACCCCAATGCAACCCCCCTACCTGCACCAGTCCACCCCTACCCCCTCCCCCTCCACACCCCCTGCCCCTCCCCCCTGATGCAACCCCAGCCCCCAACCCCCCTGCACCAGCCCCCAATCGCTCCTTCACTAGCCCCCAGCGCCTCCCCCCAACCCCCATGCCCCAGTCCCCGCCCCCCCACACCAGTCCCCCCCTGTTGCACCCAGTCCCCTGCACTTTCGCTAACCCCATCACACCCCCATCACACCCCCTCCCCCAGCACTGTAGATACCCAAAGCTTGACGTACACGGACATTAAATTAATTTTGTGGAAAACTTAATACATGAAAAAAACAGACGCCCAAAGACCATATTAGTTTAGTGTCTTTGGAAACTCGGAACATAATCTTCTAATCACGGTGAAAGATCTTCAACATCTCCCATAAAGTTCTTCCCCTTTTTTTTCTTACCTAAAACCTTTATTTATATCCTGGGGAAAAGAAAACATAAAAAGGGTAATCTCAAATGATCAGTAAGGGAAAACATGGAGAACATAAAACAATCCATAAACATTTGAACGTAAAAACATGAGCATAAAATCTAAACAACAAAATCTTGAGCGATGACATAAAACATGGCAGTTCATAAGGCATAGATCATAAAGGAACATTAATCATGATAAAATATCATGGGAATAAGACATGTAATTGTGGAAAACCATTAATCACATGATATGATTTCCATAGTAGCCAAGACATTGCTGTCAAGACCATCATAGTGGACAAAGTCCATTACTGAACCGAGTTTACTTGTCGTTCCAACTGTGTATATCTCATGAGATATAAATCTTTACCCAATGAATTGGAGGGAGATATAGGTCCCACCCATATTATATTGAAATAATTCTTATGTGTGCCACAAAACAATCATAAATCATTCACCATAACCCAAAGAATAAAATGGGTTTCATAAACATCATCCCATCGTGACATAATTCATATAAAACAAATGGATATCATTTCATCACAATAAAAATAAAACCATGTAAATAATAGAGACATTATACTTGAAACATAAACATGCTAAATAATGTCATCTTAGATAGAAAATAGTTTTGATAAAATACTTGAAATGAATTCTTGAGGAAAATATCATTTCTTCTTCAAAATCATTCTCTTTTCACAAAATGCCACACAATTTTAAAATAAAAGGATTTTATTGAAAATAATCATGAAATATTGTAGAGTAATATTCATGAAGAAAAGGCGTTATGAAACCATAAAAATCCATTCATGCCGTATAAGTTAAAAAAACCATTCTCCTCGTACTTTTACCGAAAAAGTCAAAAAGTACCTCGTATGGTAAACAAAAGAAATATTCCCTACATACCATGTAGTAAAAGTCAAAAAAGGGTAAACATGACTTTAAACATACATGGAAGAATGGTAAACATTTTATGAAAGAATTTTTAGAAAACATGGGCATGGATGATAAACATAACCCCATTAAATACTTATGAATAAACAATCTAGGATAAGAATGAGATTGGAATAATTATCCCTTACCTTAGGTCTGATATGCTTTGTACGTATCTGAACCTCCTGTATAATGATTTAAATAATGTCATTGAATTATTCCAGAATCATATTCATTTTTATGATATCATATATGGTAATATTATTATCTTCTTATTAGTAATATTTCATTGCTACTTGTTATTCGGGTGTTCATTGCTTTATGTTCTTATGCGTGTTTTGTCGAATAAATTCTCATTAATCTTTTTAGGTTATAGATAAATCATTTACAGAATGTTATTAGTATAATATATATCGTATTTATTTATTCAATTCATTTATATAATCATTATTCAATGAAGATCATGTAGAACAAGTCGCATCACATCGTGGAGACGGTAAACCGTACGTACGCACGAGCGATGATATCATTCCCATGATTGTGGAATTGTATTGAAGTGTATGGTGTATAATATTTCAGAATCAATATCACTTTAAAATAATCATATATAGTTATTTCTTCCATCATTATACCCATCCAACTATGTTAGTGATGAAATAAAAGATTACACCACAGCGTGGAGACGGTAAGTCGTACGTACGCACGCGTGGTGATTTCATTTTTTCATAGGATGGATAGAAGATAGAATATGGTTGTTTCATATACATAATAACATATCAGTATACAAGTGATGCTGGAGTTATTACTTAATAATTAAACAACTCATATAGAGGAAGTAGGAGAAGAAATAAGTTTTGAAAGAATCGGTGAAGGATATTACCTCTTCTTCGACGCGCCTCCTCTTAACCTCCTCTTAGGGCACTAAAGTTGGTCTTTGAAGAAGACCAGGACCTCTAGTAGGTTTCTATGGAAGTGGAGAAGTTAAATGGGTAGGTTTTGGATGAATTTGAAAGCTCAAAATTAGTGTGAAGTGTAGAGGGAGGAGGTGCCCTTTTATAAGGGAGGAGAGGGGCACCTTTGGAAACCTAAAAAATATTAATTTATAATAAATTAAAACCCCACTTAAAAACCTCAAAAAATGACTCAATTAGAAGATGAGATGAGACAGGGTTTTAATCTCATCAACCAATAACATTTAGAAATGTTTTAAGTTTATTTTAAACCTTATCATTTTGATTTATCCTTATTTAATCTATTTAATTTTATTTGTGGTAATAATATTCTAAATTTTAAATTGTTATAAATACATAATTATATGTTTTAAATTTCCCATAATTGGATAATTTATAATCTTTTCAACCATATAATTTTAAATTTGTAATTTTTAAATATTTTTGCGATTTTTAAATAATTTAATAATATGTTATTTTTATAAAATACCTATAGTGCAAATTTTGAAACTATTCATTTATTTGAATTTTAATAAAATACACACAGAGAATATATTCGAACCAAAATATTTAATAGGTTCCTAACATGTCATATTCTTCTATAAAATTCGTGGAGTATATTAATTAATTTATATAATATTTATTTTAATATTTTTAAAACCATTTATTTGATATTTCTCTTAATAAAATAATTACTACAACATTTTTATATAATTATTTAATATACTTATTTGTTGCATAAAAATTAAAAATAAAATACTATGATGAATATAAATGTAATATATTTCATAAGAACACTTTTAGTCGAATTTATCTTCTAAAACACCCTACTTTTAAAATGTTATGTTTATTAAATTATGAAGGGGACAACTTTGACATCATTTAAAATAAAATAATATAAGTGTCATAATCTATTTTATAAGACTCCAAATGGTCAAAAATTATACGTTTGTATGCTTATGGTTTATATGTACATTAAAAATAAGTTTTGGTCAGGTTTTTTGGGCCTTTTATGGGTATTATTAGTTTAATAAAAACTATATTATTGATTTTTCACTAAATAAATAATTTCTGCATCATTAATGTATAAGCTATTAAGGTAATTATATATTTCTTAAAAATTACAAATAAATTACCATGATAAATAAAAACATTTTATCTTTCAAATGATTATTTATAACCGAATTTATATTCTGTATAACCTTATATTAAAAACAATTTAATTATTAAAGTTTGGGTGAGATATATTTCACTTTCATTTAAATAAAATAAATTAAAGGTCTTAATCACATACAAGTGGGTTCTAATAGATATCATTTCGACCCAAGTATATTTTAGGACTAAATATAATCATCCAATTATATTAAGACAAGTTTTAGGATAATTTTATAATATTATTTTTACCCTTAATTACCTAATTTACCTTTAACTGTGGTAAATAAAATTTACCGGAGTTACTATTCATAATGACCAAAAATAAAAAGTAGTCTATTAACATAATTTGGACCTAAGAATTCCAAATATGGAATCCATTTTTCCAAATTAAAAACATAGAAGTTGCAGTAATTAATTTAAAATTAATCCCGTTGTCAAAAAAATGGGTTTTTGTTTAAAACATTGCAAAAGATTGAATTGATTTTACCTACGAATTCAATGTAAAATTAATGATAATGACATAAATTATATTAAATGGTAAAAATATATTCTATTTATACTTTAAAACAATTTACCATTATAATTTAACCATATAAATTATCTCGATGAAAAAAGTTGTTTTTAAGTAAAATTTAGCGTGTTTTTACTATTTATCAAAATAAGAACGTTGTCAGAAAAATATCAAAACTTTATCCAATGTAAATTTTTATATCCTGATTAAAAATAAGATGTTTATTTTGTAAAATTTAACTTATAAACTTGTCAAAAATTAGATTTAAAATGGGCGCGTCATCAAAAGGCGACAAAATTGCATTTTTTGAAAAATACTTCTTTTATCCAAAAAATTGATTTTGTTCTCATAAATCATTCCAGAAAATGTGTAAGATGAATTATAATGTTATAAAATTCAAAATGAGGTTAATACTATTCATAACGACTAGTTCCTAATAATATTATAACAATATATCATTGTTTAGTGAAACTCGGTATTGCGTACAACACATGCTATTGAGGAAGGTCACTCTTGCGTGTAATGCAAGAAAAGTCAGGGTTGCATGTAGGGAAAGCTTCATTTGGTGTTCCATATAACATACTAAAAATATAGTTTAGTTATACATTGATCAAAATCTATACTTGGTGTTGTGTAAAATGAATTTTATTCGAAAGAACTTGAAATTGTGTGAATCACAAGCCAATAATAGTGTTGCGTATACTACAAGCTAATAAGGTGTTGCATATAGCGCAATCTAATCTTGGTGAAGTGTACAACAAAATACATCAAAGAAATTAAAAAGAATAATTATCATAAAATCTCGAGGTGTTACATTCTACCCCCCTTAAAATGAATTTCGCCCTCGAAATTCGTCAAGGTTATAAAAGGTTTTCTATTTGAAAGTTTCTTTCATAGAAAACCACATCGTAAAAAGGAATACTAAAACATCATTTTAAAAAGGAACGTTATAAACATAATGGATACCCAAAGTAACTCATCACTGGGTTTCTACATAGGAGAATATAGGTGAAAATATGGATATGGAAGAGAAATCTAACCATCATGTTCTGATGAAGAGTGGTAGAGAACATGGCTATGAAAAATCCAACAATCACAAAGCCATAAATTTGTGATGATCTAAGGTACCATATGATTCATCAGATATGAGGGTACTAGGACCACATTTTTGGATTTCAAGATCATTTACCTAAAGTTGATGAATTTTTGCATAAGGAAAAATACTTACTTGATTTTAGTGTAATATCATCGTTGGTCATTCCATGAACAATTTCCATATCATCTCGTATTTAAAGAAATGAGGTTGAATTTTTCATTCTTGAAGTATTAGCAGATCATGCGATAGAATGATAGGTCATTCCATTTGTCTCTATCACAAAATTGTTAGCACAAGATATTAAATATACATAAATCCATCTATGGTGAGGTTAATCGTATATGGTTCAAAAAATGGACTTATAATTCATCTATCATATCATAAAACTAATTTCTACAAACCAGAGACTTCCTGTAGGCCAGTGGTAGGCGATAAAGGCCTATCGCACTTCGGTTGTGGGTTCGATTCCTGAAGCCCTGTCCGACGCGACTGGTTGTCGCCCGTCCTACATGTTGTCCTTTTTCTAAAACTATACTATTATAACATTTCAGAAATAAAATCAAAAATTTATAGCCTTAAGCAATACTATCTGATGTCTAAATTAATCTATTCTAACCATTAGGATTATCGAAAATACTTCTGTCCAATCTCATAGTATAAAGTAAACGATTACTGAAAATGTCATCTACCAAGCATCTGAATACCATCATTTATCCCCCATATATCATACGATATATCTTGTTGGTCACATTCCAAACATGTAAATACCTTAATCATGTATTCTCTTGAAACATGAGTTACCATAGAACCTTAGTGAAAACATGAATGTTGTAAAAAATTAACTCTTTCCACATACCAAAATCCCAAAATTTCTATATACTCAAACCATGATATCACTTTGTCCCTATATCAGTCATGAGCTCATTAATAATATCAAACATATTATTTTCTCCTTATCCCTTCATTATGCACATATCATCTACTTTCCAAAAATATTTCAATCACTTTTCATGGTTACCAGTACCATATAATTATTGAAAACTACAATGAACCAATACATAAATATTCCAATATTCCACGATACTATAAATGAGATTCCACAACATTATTTTGGAATCCCGTTACATAAACACTTAATCATTCCACCACATCGTTTTCATACTCAACATCGCCAATAGTGATCACATATGACTTCCCATTGTCCTTTGCCTTAAGAGGTTGTTGATGTCGATCATCATTAACCCTTGGATTAGGGCATTGGTTAGCATAATGCCCCATTTCCTTGCACTTGTAGCACTGAAGTGTTGGTGATGCGTTCTCTGTAGTCTTTTCTCTATATACATAATTAGCTACCTTTTTCCCATTACTTCGATAATCAGCTGCTCGATGACCTTCTTTTCCACACTTAAAACATTTTCTAGTCCCTGAAAATCTCATGCTTCTTTCCACACTTTGAGCATAAAGAAACATTTGTCTTCTTTTCACCATTGTTTTGAGATTTTTCCTTGAACTATATCTTTCATTTCTTGTCAAAACCATGAGATGGATATGTAACACCAACTTCCAGTTCTACCTTGATAGCACAACGCACAATTTCTTCATAGCTACTGAAGTCTCTTATAGATAATTCCCTTCAAAGACTTGGTTTTAAGACATTGAAGAATCGATAAACTTTACTTTCAGGTTGGATGATAAAGCAGATGCATACCTTGAAAGCCTTATAAAATTCACCTCGTATATACCAATAAATTCATCATCCCTTTTCTTAAGATCAAGGAACTCCTTTTCCATATTTGTTCGAAGAATACGAGGGAATTACTTATTTAAAAACAAGTTCTTAAACTCATCCCATTCCATGGATTCAATTTAATCTTGGGGCCTTGTATTCTTAATTAGAGTCCACCACTGGTCTGCTTCAACTTCTAACCGGTAAACAACCAAAATGAATTTTTCATACTCTGAACAACGAAGTATGAAAAATATATTTTCAATGGTACTGATCCATTGTTCAGCAACAAGTGGATCAAAAGACCCACTGAAATAAGGTGTATGTTGCCTCATGAAGGACTTAATAGAATATTGTTCCATTCTCTGCTCATTTGGAAGCCCATAATGATTCATAACTTGTGTAAGTATAGCAATAAGATTTTTAACTCCATATACCATAACATTGGTTTGTTCAGGAGAACAATCATTGCATTATCCATTAAATTGATCAACACGGTTCCTTCGGGTTCCAACCATCGTCTAAAATCTAAAAAGAATATTGTGAGAGGCAAAAATCATGCTACGAAAACAACATAATAAAGGGGGAGTACCTTCAATATATAACATCTTAGGTTTAATTCTAAGATCGTTACCATAATTCTAGGACTATAACCTATACGTATACTTAACCTTAGGGACATCCCTAGACATACCTTAGAAATATCTCTAGGGATCTCACTAAAGTTTTCGCATCCTAGTTTCTAAAGGTTGACTAAACCTTCGCTCTGATACCAACTGTAGAGACACAAAACTTGACGTACATGGACATTACATTACTTTTTTAGAAAACTTAATACATGACAAAAACAGACGCCCAAAGACCGTATTAGTTTAGTGTCTTTGGAAACTTGAAACATAATATTCTAATCATGATGAAAAATCTTCAACATCTCCCATAAAGTTCTTCCCCTTTTTTTCTTACCTAAAACCTTTATTTATATCCCAGGGAAAAGAAAACATAAAATGGGTGAGATCAAATTCTTAGTAAGAGTAAACATAGATAACATAAAACAATCCATAAACATTTGAACGTAAAAACATGAGCATAAAATCTAAACATAAAAATCTTGAGCAAAGACATAAAACATGGCAGTACATAAGGCATAGATCATAAAGGAACATTAATCATGATAAAATATCATGGGAATAAGACATTTAATTGTGAAAAACCATTAATCACATGATATTATTTCTATAGTATCCAAGGCATTACTTCCAAGACCATCATAGTGGACAAAGTCCATTACTGAACCGGGTTTACTTGTCATTCCAGCCCTGTATTACTGAACCAGATTTACTTATCGTTCCAACCATGTCTATCTCATGAGATATAAATATTTACCCAATGCATTGGAGGGAGATATAGGTCCTACCCATCTCATATTGAAATCATTCTTACGTGTTCCACAAAACAATCATAAATCATTAATCATAACCCAAAGAATAAAATGGGTTTCATAAACATCATCCCATCATGACATAATCCATATAAAACAAATGGATATCATTTCATCATAATAAAAATAAAACAATGTAAATAATAGAGAAATTATACTTGAAACATAAACATGATAAATAATGTCATCTTAGATGGAAAATAGTTTTGATGAAACACTTGAAATGAATTCTTGAGGAAAATATCATTTCTTCTTCAAAATCATTTTATTTTCACAAAATGCCACACAATTTTAAAAGAAAAATATTTTATTTAAAACAATAATGAAATATTTTAGAGTAATCTTCATGAAGAAAAGGCATTATGAAACCATAAAAATCCATTCATTCCATATAAGTTAAAAAAAACATTATCCTCGTACTTTTACCAAAAAAGTCAAAAAGTACCTCGTATGGTAAACAAAAGAAATATTCCCTACATACTATGTAGTAAAAGTCAAAAAAGGATAAACATGACTTTAAACATACATGGAAGAATAATAAGCATTTTATGAAAGCATTTTTATAAAATATGGGCATGGATGATAAATATAACCCCAGTAAATACTTACGAATAAACAATCTCGGATAAGAATGAGATTGAAATAATTATTCCTTAACTTATGTCCGATATGCTTTGTACATATCTGAACCTCATGTATAATGATTTAAATAATGTCATTTAATTATTCCAGAATCATATTCATTGTTATTATATCATATATGATCGTATTCTTATCTTCTTATTAGTAATATTTCATTGATACTTGTTATTCGGGTGTTCATTGCTTTATGTTCTTATGCGTGTTTTGTCGAATAAATTCTTATTACTATTTTTAGGTTATAGATACCTCATTTACAGAATGGTATTCGTGTAATATATATCATATTTATTCATTCAATTCATTTATATAATCATTATTCAATGAAGATCATGTAGAACGAGTCACATCACATCGTGGAGACGGTAGGCCGTACGTACGCACGAGCAATGATATCATTCCCATGATTGTGGAATTGTATTGAAGTGTATGGTGTATAATATTTCAGAATCAATATCAATTTACAATAATCATATATAGTTATTTCTTCCATCCTTATACCCATCCAAGTATGTTAGTGGTGAAATAAAAGATTACACCACGGTGTGGAGACGGTAAGCCATACGTACGCACGCGTGGTGATTTCATTTTTTCATAGGATGGATAAAAGATAGAATATGGTTTTTTCATATACATAATAACATATCAATATACAAGTTATCCTGGAGTTATTACTTAATAATGAAACAACTCATATAGAGGAAGTAGGAGAAGAAATAAGTTTGAAAGAATCGGTAAAGGATATTACCTCTTCTTCGACGCGCCTCCTCTTAACCTCCTCTTAGGGCACTAAAGTTGGTCTTTGAAGAAGACCATAACCTCTAGTAGGTTTCTATGGAAGTGGAGAAGTGAAATTAACAGGGTTTGGACGAATTAGAAAGCTCAAAATTGGTGTGAAGTGGATAGGGAGGAGATGCCCTTTTATAAGGGAGGAGAGGGGCACCTTTGGAAACCTAAAAAATATTAATTTATAATAAATTAAAACCCCACTTAAAAACCTCAAAAAATGACTCAATTATAATATGAGATGAGAAAGGGTTGTAATATCATCAAACAATAACATTTAGACATGTTTTAAGTTTATTTTAAACCTTATCATTTTGATTTATCCTTATTTAATCTATTAATTTTATTTGTGGTAATAATATTCTAAATTTTAAATTGTTATAAATACATACTTATATGTTGTAAATTTTCCATAATTGGATACTTTACAACCTTTTCTACCATATAATTTTAAATTTTTAAATTTTAAATATTTTTGTGATTTTTAAATAATTTAATAATATGTTATTTTAATAAAATACCAATAGTGTAAATTTTGACACTATTCATTTATTTGAATTGAAATAAAATACACATAGAGAATATATTCGAACCAAAATATTTAATAGGTTCATAAAATGTCATATTATTCTATAAAATTCGTGGATAATATTAATTAGTTCATATAATGTTTATTTTAATATTTTTAAAACCATTTATTTGATATTTCTCTTAATAAAATAATTACTACAACATTTTTATATAATTATTTAATATACTTATTTGTTGCATAAAAATTAAAAATAAAATACTATGATAAATATAGATCTAATATATTTCATAATAATACTTTTAGTTGAATTTATCTTCTAAAACACCCTTCTTTTAAAATGTTATGTTTATTAAATTATGAAGGTGACAACTTTGACATCATTTAAAATAAAATAATATAAGTGTCATAATCACTTTTATAAGGCTCCAAATGGTCAAAAATTAGACCTTTGGATGCTTATGGTTTATATGTACATGAAAAATAAGTTTTGGTTAGGATTTTGGGCCTTTTATGGGTATTATTAGTTTAATAAAAACTATATTATTGATTTTTCACTAAATAAATAATTTCTGCATCATTAATGTATAAGATATTAAGGTAATTATATATTTCTTAAAAATTAAAAATAAATTACCATGATAAATAAAAACATTTTATATTTCAAATGAGTATTTATAACCGAATTTATATTCTGTATGACCTTATATTAAAAACAATTTAATTATTAAAGTTTGAGTGAGACGTATTTCACTTTCATTTAAATAAAATAAATTAAAGGTCTTAATCACATACAAGTGCGTTCTAATAGATACCATTTTAACCCAAGTATATTTTATAATGAAATATAATCATCCAATTATATTAACACAAGCGTTAGGATAATTTTATAATATTATTTTTACCCTTAATTATCTAATTTACCTTTAACTGTGGTAAATAAAATTTACCGTAGTTACTATTCATATTGCCCAAAAATAAAAAGTAGTCTATTAATATAATTTGGACCTACGGATTCCAAATATGAAATCCCTTTTTCCAAATTCAAAACATAGAAGTTGCAGTAATTAATTTAAAATTAATCCCGTTGTCGAAAAAACGGGTTTTTTATTTAAAACATTGCAAAAGATTGAATTGATTTTACCTATGAATTCAATGTAAAATTAATGCTAATGAAATAAATTATATTAAATGGTAAAAATATATTCTATTTATACTTTAAAACAATTTACTATTATAATTTAACCATATAAATTATCTCGATGAAAAAAGTTGTTTTTAAGTAAAATTTAGCGCGTTTTTACTATTCATCAAAATAAGAACGTTGTCAGAAAAATATCAAAATTTTATCCAATGTAAATTTTTATATCCTGATTAAAAAGAATAAGTTTAGTTTTTAAAATTTAACTTATAAACTTTTCAAAAATTATATTTAAAATGGGTGCACCATCAAAAGGCGGCAAAACTACATTTTTTGAAAAATACTTCTTTTATCTGAAAAAATGATTTTGTTCTCATACCTCATTCCAGAAAATGTGTAAGATGAATTATAATGTTATAAAATTCAAAATTCAGTTAATACTATTCATAACGGCTAGTTCATAATAATATTATAACAATATATTGTTTTTTAGTGAAACTCGGTATTGCGTACAACACACGCTATTGAGAAAGGTCGCTCTTGTGTGTAATGCAAGCCAAGTCAGGGTTTCATGTAGGGAAAGCTTCCTTTGGTGTTGCGTATAACATACTAAAAATATAGTTCAGTTATACATTGATCAAAATCTATACTTGGTGTTGTGTAAAATGAATTTTATTTGAAAGAATTTGTAATTGTGTGCATCACATTCCAAGAATAGTGTTGCGTATACTACAAGCTAATAAGGTGTTGCGTATAGAGCAAGGTAATCTTGGTGAAGCGTATAACAAAAGACATCAAAGAAATTAAAAAGAATAATTCTCATAAAATCTCGGGGTGTTACAAGCACACCCTGCACTAAAGTCTTTTGACACCATATCACTTGGATAATAGGGGAGAACCCATCCTTAAGTGTTAGGCCTAAATTATTAAATGGTATTGGGAATGTAATAAATTTTGTATTCACAGTAGGATTAGAGAATGCTGATCTAGATATAATTGTTTATCCTACGAGAACATGAATCAAGCTATGTGTTGTCCTTAGATTAGTGTCCTTTCTACATATTAGGCTACACAGAAGAAAATATAATGGTTTTTTCATAGTTTTAGACTATAGGAGAGGACATTACATAAACTAGTAATCCCATACACTTGGAACTCATAAAATAGATATTTCCTTGACAAAGCTAGTGGTTATTAGAAAACCAGTTTTTAAAACAATCAAGCAATTATGGAAATAAGTTTTTAAAACAATCAAAAAATTATAGAATTCAAATTAAAAGGTTAGCCAGAGGGAACCTACCTCAACCTCAAGGTACGCTGCTTTTGACGATGACAACTCAAATATTCCTTTTTTTTCACTCGCAAACATATGCAACTCCACATATATATAAGGACACCTAGCCCCTATGTACATATTTTCATGGACAAATATGCACAAGGGGGTCCTTAGATATATGTTTATACTTGAATATACCCCTTTACACTTACACATGTATGCATTTTTCATATCCATATATAAGCACACCTATCCCCAATATATATATTCATACCACCATGAGTGAATATATATATAAAGGGAGAACTTATATATATATATGCCTACCTATGCATACATATGTAAGCCTTCATCAATAATGACTCAAATCCACCTCAACAATATCTAAAACACACTACAAAAATATAAGGAACCCAAAAATCACAAAATCCTTAATTAAAATTGGGCCAAAGAATAAAAACATAATAAACCTTACCCAAATATGATGTTGAACTCACTGTCTTTGATGGTGGTGGATAGAACCAACCTCATCATAAGAAACCACCTGTAAGGAAATAGTGGGAAAAGAAATGAGATATAACAACTTCTTATATATATGTGATCACTGTGTCAACTGCACATGATAAATGACACATGAATCCATAACAAAAAATGAACAAATAATATTCAGATTGATATTTATATCCCAATACTAAATAACATGATCATTAATAAAGGCTTTTTGTTCAAATTCTCTCATCATCTGAGTTGATGGATTATTATTGGATTTCTAGACTATAAATACTCATGAATCTCTCACACCACTGGTTCTAATGGACCCATGTTGACTATGTACAAAAAAAATCAAAGCTTCCATATGAATTTTATTACACATACTGAAGTGAAACCTCATTCTATGTGCATTCTCATTCATTATTTTATTCAATAGTTCAACAATAATATTTTGTTTTGTTGTTCAAAAAACAGTTTTTTTGATTTTGGTTCCTATGTTCTGGAAGTATTTCTTGATGTCCCTTCCACTATATTCACCACCAAAATCTGAACAGATGAATTTAATAATTATTAATGAATCTGAACTTCCAAATAAAGATCAATTGGAACTCAATCTATGATTTTTAATTTTTTTTATTACATTACCCCACTTACCATAGTTCCAAAAATATGGTCTAGTTATGGTATTTTTACCTATATTATCATCTCTAGAATTATTTTTTATTTCATACAAAAAAATATTTCGGTTGGGTGAACATTTTCTACCTTCAATACTCAATGCTTAACCAGTTGGTTCCTATATATCCCTCCACCTAAGATATTAATTTATGATCATGTTATTGACATCCTAAAATACAAATTTGGTTTTTCTAATAGAATTACCAACTTCAATAACCATCAGTTCCCAACTCAATGATGTTAATTAAAGAAAAATTAATTTCCAAACATCATCCATGAAAGTAACTTTGATTGAATTTATCCTACTCCTAATCATATTATTGTTTTTAACATGTACTATAGCTGAAATTACTTCAATTAGTCTCAAATCAAACAAATTATATATCATAAACACCTTATTGATTTTGGTTTTCCATGCAAGTTTTCCAGGGAAACCAATAATTTTGTTTTTCATTTCTTCTCACTAATAATGAATGAAAAATTCCGTTCCAATGAAATACTCACTAATCAATATGACTTAAAATTGAGCTACTCCCATTAAAAATTCTATATCTTTTCTGGATTGAATCCATTTAGTAGAAAATCTAAGTATTTTTAAATGTGACATAATTCTATTTTCATTCACCAGATGTCATAGTCCTTTCCATCAAACTAATTAATCTTAATCTATACAAAATTTGATATTATTACTAAAATGTAGTATCCCTCCCACTTCCCCTGCCCCCCACTGCCCCTACCCCCCACACCTGCACCCCCACTACCCCCCAAATGCACCCCCACTACCCCCACCCACCTGCACCCCCACCTATACCCACGCTTCCACCACGCTTCACCCCAACTCATTTGAACCCCCACACCCCTTCCACCCTCCCTACCCCCTACACACTTCCCCCAACCCCCTTTACCCCCACTTCTCCCTGCACACTGCCCCCATACCTCCTTCACCCCCACCCTTCACCCCCACTGCCCCCAACCTTCACCCCCACTGCCCCCTTCCCCCTTCACCCCCACTTCCCCCAACCTTCACCCCCACTGACCCCACCTGCATCCCCACTACCCCCACCCAAAACTCTTCATGCCTATATCCTTCTTGATTTTCTAGATTGAAACCTGATTTTTAGCATGTTATTCTTCTGGAATTAACATTTATTCTTAGTTTATATAGGTTTATCAATTTTATAAAGTAGAGAATTTTTCTTCTTTTATTCTTACTCGATACTCTTGGTCTTTTCAAACTAGTTTGCTCGTATGATTGGACAATCTTTTGGTGCATGATCTCCCTTCTTCTTGATTGTGTATTCCTTTAACAATTATTATTTTCATGGAATCTATGTCATAAATTCTTAACAATTTGGACTATTTGGTTTCCCTTCCACACACACTATCAACTGATATCCATGCCCTAATTGTCATATGGATCATGGAGTTTATAATATAGAAAAAATGAGAGTATAAGTTTCTGAGTAGTTCTTCAACCAAAGATTCACCCCTCTAAATGGTGGGTCATATCCCATTCAAGACCCTCACACTTTTATTTGATTTCTAAATTCATAAAGAAGCATTTGAATCTATAAAATGTATCACGTTATATAAAAACTATATCTATTTTTATTATTTATTCACCTATGGTGTATATTTTATGGAATGGAATAACAATTATACCATCTAAATATAAAATTGGGTTGCCACTAATTAATGGTAATCATAAAGATTCTTGGGTTACGATAAAATATGAAGATTAACGCATGTTAGGGGTCATATGTAAATACTATGTTTTATTAATGAGAAAAAATGTGTTTTGTGTTTTATATGAACCACTAGGATACAACATGGGATTTCACTATAACCTAGATACCAACCCATCATCAACATCAACTATCACTATAACCTAGCTACCAACCCATCTCTCATCCAAGGTTACCAACCATATCAAAAAAATATCAGTAAAATAGACTTAGTAATCAAGCCCATTTCTAATCAAGAAAACCTACCACACATGATTATCAAACAAATAGGAAAAGGAACTAAAAGTTCATAGAGCACACACCCATCAAAAAGTATTTTATGCACACTAGAAAAGGCATTAAGGCCATAAAATAATGTTATACAAGCCTTACACAATAAGAATGCAATTGATCCTACCCAATGTATTTATATATTGTAGGAAAATATTTTAATTCCACCCCCCAAACCGCTCCCCTCCATCCCCCTCTCCCGCCTACACCAGCCCCCAGCCCCAGCCCCTCCTGCACCGCCCCCAGTCCCAACCCTCAGCCCCTCCTTCACCGCAGTCCCCCCCACCTACACCAGCCCCAACCCCTCCTGCACCAGCCCCCAACCCCAGCCCCCATCCCCTCCTGCACCATCCCCCATTCACCAGCCTCCTGCACCCCCACCTGCACCCCCACTGCACCCCCCACTTCCCCTTTCCCCCCATTTCCCCTAGCCCCCCTACACCCCCAATGCACCCCCGCCTGCACCTGCACCCCCACCTGCACCCCCACCACACCCCCACCTACACCCCACTTCCCCCAAACCCCCCACCTACACCCCCACACTTCCCCCCTGCACACCCACCCTACACCCCCACTCCCCCACCTGCACCCCCCACTTTGTAACATACCAAACCCAATTTACTCAAAAGTAACAGAACCTAGATGGACAGATGGCCTCAATAAGGCCTCTAAGTATGTGAGAGTATACCAAATAGGAGGGAGGTTCTATGATGGTACAATAGGGATACTATACCCTCATGATTAGACCTACACATGGTAGAAATAACTGATAAAATAGAAGATCAGATGTACATGAAACTGATGAAGCATAATATCTATCTATAATAATAATAGTAAATAGTGGAATAACAACATAAACAATAAAAAAACCATATCTAGTATCATATAAAAAATACATCATGACTGTATGATATACATAATTAGGGAATATAAGGGAACTAGAGTAGTAGGGGAAATGAAACTTTTTATACAACAATGTAAAAAATATCAAAAGCTATATCAAATATCATTGTGAGTATTGGTTTGGTCCTCTTATCCATTACTCCGTCATAGTATATAAAATCAAGCACCCATTGCTTGATGTTTCCCTTTTTCCATGCCTATATCCATGGAGTTTGTTTGGGAACCAATCAAAGGCTCAAACAGGGTGTGAAATAAACTCACTAGCCCACCATCAACGGTGTATAGAAAAATATAATATTTGGATATACAATGAGCGGTGTACAATTAAAATGAATAAAGGAGATAAAGAAATAAACCATGTCATTCATGGTTCCCCATAGAATAACCATATAAAAAACCCAGCTTCAGTCTATACTGGGATATGTCTGAACATTTATTAATTATTATAAAATTGTAATATTTTCTCAGAAACTAGGCTCATATATTGTAATACTTACATAAGGGATGAATAACACCCATGGAATTTAGAACTGAATGAAGGAAATAAGAAATTTCTCCATGTATGTGAATCATTGACCAAATCCAAGTATGTTCTTTGAACTGGAATACACATCGTCAAATTAATTTAATTTTAAATTTCAGCCAATCCAAGGCATTTAACTTAGGTAACCACAATATTTATTTAGTGTACTGTAAACCCATCCACATACAAGTCCATATATTTTAATCCTCATAAGAATTCAATTGCGACGGGTTATTTGCGACGGGAATAGATCCCGTCGCAAATAGTCCTGTTAAAAACTTATTTGCGACGGGGGTATTTACCTGTCGCAAATAAGGAGGCTTTTGCGACGGGATTGCTTTCCCCGTCGCAAATAACCGGCGGCGGTAAAAGGTATTTGCGACGGGAATATTCCCCCGTCGCAAATAGTATGTCGGCAGGTGGTTATTTGCGACGGGACCCGTCGCAAATAACTATTTACCCGTTGACCGTAATAAATGTCGGCTAAGGTATTTGCGACGGGAATCCCGTCGCAAATGCACCCGTCGCAAATAATCTAACCTATAAATACCCCCATCCGTTTTTTTCAAAACATTCTCAAATTCCATCTTCTTCTCTCAAAGTTATATTTCTAAAGTTCAGTTTTTCTTCAGTTTAATTTTTTTCTCCGGAGCTGATATTAAAGTTTTGAAGAACGATCAGAGCAGATCAATTTTCAAGGTATTTATGTTCAATTTAATTTAATATTTATTTTTAATTTTTTATTAGTTTCAATTATTCTTAATTAGTTGTAATTTAATTATGTTTATATTGTTTTATTACTTAATAAATTTAAATTATTAGTATTGTTCATAGTTAATGGTAATTAGGAATAATTAGTAATAATTTTTAATAATTAAGAATAAATATTAATAATTAGTAATAAATACCAATAATTAGGGATAATAACATTATTACATTATTAGTCTATTTTATTATTAATATTAAAATAATATAATTTTTTATATATATACAGTTCGCTTTTCATCTATGTGTTTGCTGTCTTCACATGTATTATTTGTATGTGGAGATAGAAAACGCACAGATGAAAGGAGAATTGTATATAAATTAGAAAATTATATTATTTTAATATTAATAATAAAATATACTAATAATGTTATTATTTGTAATTATTGGTAATTCTTCCTAATTATTAGTAATTATTCATTTAATGACTAATAATTAGGAACAATTACCAATAATTATAAATAATTAGGAATAATTAGTAATAATTACCAATAATTAGTAATAACTACCAATAATTAGTAATAATTACCAATAATTAGTAATAATTACCAATAATTAGTAATAATTACCAATAAGTAGTAATAATTATCAATAATTATCAATAATTAGTAATAATTAGTATTAATTACCAATAATTAGTATTAATTACCAATAATTAGTATTAATTACCAATAATTAGTAATAATTACCAATAATTAGTAATAATTACCAATAATTAGTAATAATTACCAATAATTAGTAATAATTACCAATAATTAGGAATAATTACCAATAATTAGTAATAATTCGTAATAATTACTAATAATTAGTAATAATTAGTAATAATTAGTAATAATTACCAATAATTAGTAATAATTAGTAATAATTAGTAATAATTAGTAATAATTACCAATAATTAGTAATAATTAGTAGTAATTAGTAATAATTAGTAATAATTGCCAATAATTATTAATAATTAGTAATAATTAGTAATAATTAGTAATAATTAGTAAAAATTAGGAATAATTACCAATAATTAGTAATAATTAGTAATAATTAGTATTAATTACCAATAATTGCCAATATTTATCAATAATTACCAATATTTACCAATATTTACCAATCATTACCAATAATTACCAATGACTAGTAATAATTATCAATAATTACCAATAATTGGTAATAATTAATAATAATTACCAGTAATTAGTAATAATTGGTAATAATTAATAATAATTACCAATAATTAGTAATAATTATTAATAATTAGTAATAATTAAGAATAATTACCAATAATTAGTAATAATTACCAATAATTAGTAATAATTACCAATAATTAGTAATAATTACCAATAATTAGTAATAATTAACAATAATTACCAATAATTAGTAATAATTAGTAATAATTAGTAATAATTAGTAATAATTAGTATTAATTACCAATAATTAGTAATAATTACCAATAATTAGTAATAATTACCAATAATTAACAATAATTACCAATAATTAGTATTAATTACCAATAATTAGTATTTATTACCAATTATTAGTATTTATTACCAATAATTAGTATTAATTACCAATAATTAGTAACAATTACCAATAATTAGGAACAATTACCAATAATTATCAATAATTAGGAATAATTAGTAATAATTACCAATAATTAGTAATAATTACCAATAATTAGTAATAATTACCAATAATTAGTAATAATTACCAACAATTAGTAATAATTACCAATAATTAGTAATAATTACCAATAAGTAGTAATAATTATCAGTAATTACCAATAAGTAGTAATAATTATCAATAATTACCAATAATTAGTAATAATTAGTATTAATTACCAATAATTAGTATTAATTACCAATAATTAGTATTAATTACCAATAATTAGTATTAATTACCAATAATTAGTATTAATTACCAATAATTAGTAATAATTACCAATAATTAGTAATAATTAGTAATAATTACCAATAATTAGTAATAATGACCAATAATTAGGAATAATTACCAATAATTAGTAATAATTACCAATAATTAGTAATAATTACCAATAATTAGTAATAATTAGTAATAATTAGTAATAATTAGTAATAATTACCAATAATTAGTAATAATTACCAATAATTAGTAATAATTAGTAATAATTAGTAATAATTAGTAATAATTACCAATAATTCGTAATAATTACCAATAATTAGTAATAATTACCAATAATTAGTAATAATTAACAATAATTACCAATAATTAGTAATAATTAGTAATAATTAACAATAATTAGTAATAATTAGTATTAATTACCAATAATTAGTATTAATTACCAATAATTAGTATTAATTACCAATAATTAGTAATAATTACCAATAATTAGTAATAATTACCAATAATTAGTAATAATTACCAATAATTTGCAATAATTACCAATAATTAGTAATAATTACCAATAATTAGTAATAATTACCAATAATTACCAATAATTATCAATAATTACCAATAATTAGTATTTATTACCAATAATTAGTATTAATTACCAATAATTAGTATTAATTACCAATAATTAGTAATAATTACCAATAATTAGTAATAATTACCAATAATTAGTAATAATTACCAATAATTAGTAATAATTACAAATAATTAGTAATAATTACCAATAATTAGTAATAATTACCAATAATTAGTAATAATTACCAATAATTAGTAATAATTTACAATAATTAGTAATAATTACCAATAATTAGTAATAATTACCAATAATTAGTAATAATTACCAATAATTAGTAATAATTAGGAATAATTACCAATAATTAGTAATAATTAGTAATAATTACCAATAATTAGTAATAATTAGTAATAATTACCAATAATTAGTACATTATTTGTATATTTTATTATTAATATTAAAATAATATAATTTTCTATATTATATACAATTCTCTTTTCATCTGTGTGTTTTCTGTCTCCACATGTAATATTCGCATTCTTTTTCAAAATTATCAACCTACTCGCTAATGGAGAGGTGAAAGTGAATGCAAATATTACATGTGGAGACAGAATGTTAAACACACAGATAAAAGGAGAATTGTATATAATATAAAAAAATATGTTATTTTAATATTAATAATAAAATATATTTATAATGTAATAATGTTATTATTATATAATTAATGTTTATGAAAAAAATATATTAGTATTATTAAAATAATAAAAAATCAATATAATATTAAAATTATCAATATTTGTAACATGTTTTGCTTTATTCTCAATATATTCAATCTTTACTTGAGTGTTTTTTCTAACAAATTATTCAAAACCAGTAATGCTTTTATATTTTATAGAGAAATATGGAACAACGAGGTCGTCAACAATCATTATTAGGTGACCGCATATGGATAAATCAACGTAGAAATCCAAACGGTTCTGTTTTAAATCCAGTATATGTTGAGGGTGTGGAGACTTTTTTTATCATTTGTGGAATCAAATTCAGAATTTGTTTCAGAAGGTAAAATAAAATGCCCTTGCAGAAAATGTGCATTGAGAACGTTTGACACGTTTGAAAAAGTGGGAGAACATCTCTTGCGTTTTGGTTTTCAACCAGATTATGTTTTTTGGTATCAACACGGTGAACGCAGTTCCAGAGCAGGTGATACCAACTTGATTCCGGATCCATCCCGGTTTCAAGATTTAGTACATGATGTTGCAGGTTCATCTGTTCAACATACAGAAACTCCGGCTGATATAACTTCAAATCCTGAGTTGGCACCGTCTGAATTTTATGAGTTGTTGAAATATGCTGAGGATGCATTATATCCTGGCTGCAAGATGAGCAAATTAGAAGCAGTTGCAAAATTTATGGCTATCAAATCCGATAACGGAATGTCAAACACCTGTTTTGACCAGATATTTTCTTTGCTGAAAACACTATTACCAGAAGGAAATGTTTTACCTGCAAATTACTATGAGAGTAAGAGGCTGGTTCAAAATTTGGGACTTACTTGTCAGAAGATTCATGCATGTTCAAATGACTGCATTTTATATTCTGGGGAAAATGAGTCGTTGGATAGTTGTCCTACATGTGGGAAACTGAGATATAAAGAAGGACAACACGGGAAGTCTGGTTTGATTCCTGTAAAACAGTTGAGATATTTTCCGCTTACATCCAGACTTCAGCGTTTATTCATGTCTAAGAATACAACGACAATGATGTCATGGCATAAAGAGAATATTTCAACCGATAAAAGCTTGAATCATCCAGCCGATGGTGATTCATGGAAACATTTTGATAGAGTCCATCCATCCTTTTCTTTAGAAGCTAGAAATGTTCGACTGGGCCTTTCCACTGATGGTTTCTGTCCGTTCGGATCTTATGGTAGTCAATATTCATGTTGGCCTATTTTTTTAACTCCGTACAATTTACCTCCATGGATGTTGATGAAGGAGCCATATATCTTTTTGACTTTACTAATTCCAGGACATCCGAAGAAAAATATTGATGTTTATTTGAAGCCATTGATTGATGAATTAAATTTATTGTGGAGTACTGGTGTCAGTACATATGATGTTGCAACGGAACAGAATTTCATACTGAGAGCAGCATTGATGTGGACAATAAGTGACTTCCCGGCTTATGAGATGTTATCTGGCTGGAGTACACAGGGTCAGAAATCATGTCCTTACTGTATGGGAGAGAACAAAGCATTTATGCTCATTCATGGAAAGAAACCTTGTTATTTTGACTGTCATCGCAGATTTCTTCCAGCTGATCATCCTTTTCGCAGAAGCAGATCTCATTTCAGAAAAGGAACAGTTGAAAGGGATGGACCTCCAAAAATGCTATCAGGTTCGGAGTTAAAATCAGTTGTATTTTCATTACCCCCCATCACTTTTGGTCCCACAATAAACCAACAGAAAATTTCTGGTTTTGGGAAAGAACACAATTGGATTAAACGTAGCATATTTTGGGATTTGCCATATTGGTCTGATCTGTTGGTCTGACACATGTTAGATGTCATGCATATTGAGAAGAACTGTTTTGATAATTTGTTTCATACAGTTTTGGATACGCCAGGAAAGAGCAAAGACAATGTAAATGCACGTTTAGATCTTGCCCAAATTTGCAGGCGTCCAGAATTGGAACTATTTGAGAATGTCAGAACAAAAAGGTTACTGAAACCAAAAGCAGCTTATACACTGTCTAAAGAAAACCGTTTATTATTTTGTCAGTGGATTGCAGATTTGAGACTTCCAGATGGCTGTGCTTCTAATTTGGGTAGATGTGTAAAGAATGGTCATATTACTGGATTAAAAAGTCATGATTGTCATGTTATAATGGAGAGACTTCTACCCATTGGATTAAGAGGTCTGTTGAATTATGTGATTTGGGATTCCATAACAGACATGTCTCATTTTTTTTCGGGAAATTTGTGCGGCTACGGCAGATTATGATGCTCTAGGCAAACTTGAAAAAGATGTTGTAATTATATGTAAACTGGAAAAAATATTTCCGCCGTCTTTCTTCGACTCAATGGAACATTTGATGTTACATTTGCCATATGAAGCCAAATGTGGAGGTCCAGTACAGTTTAGATGGATGTACCCATTTGAAAGATGCATGCAAAAATTGAAAAGAAAAGTACGTAACAAAGCATCTGTTGAAGGATCTATTGCAGAAGCTTATTTGTAAGAGGAAATATCTTTTTTCTGCTCCCATTATTTTGAATATGAGTATCCTTCAAAACACAACCGAATGGGACGGAACGAGAGGAATATTGATGAAATCAACAATCAATTATCTATTTTCAACCAGTCAGAGCTTGGTTTCGGTGGAGTTTATGAACGCTGGCTTTCAGATGATGAACATCAGAGAGCTCATACGTATGTTCTGCTCAACTGTGAAGAGATGACATCAGTTGTACTGTAAGTGTTTATATCACTTATTCTATCATTTATGTTACAGTAAATAACTTTGGTTTTTATAGGTTGTATGATAATCATATCAAGAAATAAATTCCACAAATTACAGCAGCAGCTCTCGAAGAACGCCGACTGAAAAATTCTCTCAGTGGTTTCAAAAACTGGTAACATAAATTCTTTATCTTTTAGCAACTCATTCAATGTATAGTTTACTATATTGATAATTATTTCACAAATTTTCAGGTGTCTCGACATGCTGATAAAATTGACAAACGGCTGTGTGTATTGAGTAACCCACCTTCCAAACTTGTTAAAACTTATAATGCATATGTGGTGAATGGATTTCGATTCCACACACATGCATATGGGGAATCGAAAAAAACAATGAACAGTAGAGTTAGCTTGAGAGGATCTCATCATCGAGAAAATGAAGTTGACTTTTATGGCATACTTGATGAAATCATTGAACTCTGTTATCTTGGACAACATTACATAACCATGTTCAAATGTCGGTGGTTGGATACAGAGAGAGGCGTGCGTGTTCATCCGACTCATGGAATCATCGATATTAAATGTAAAAGTGTTCTCGTAGTAAATGAACCATTCTTATTGGCTCAACAGGCATATCAAGTTTATTACGCAAAGTACTGTGCAACATCAAGAGAATTGACTGATTGGTGGAGTGTAATAAAAATCAAAATTCGAGACAATCAGTTTAGTCAAAGTGAATGTGCTTTCACTGATGTGCAAAGAATTGAAGTTTTTCAAGAGAGTACTCAAAATCAATCTTTTTTACAAAGAGACATGAGTATCGATGACGACACCCCACATTTAAGAGTCGGTGATGACGATGATGTTAATGATGTCACATATGAATTTGAAATGGTAAGAGATGAAGCAACTGTAACTCGAATGGATATCGATGATGTTGAGGAGGAATATGAAGATGACATTGACATATATGAAGATGATGATGAAGATGAACACTGATAGCATTTCATGGTATTTATATACAATCATAATATGTATATATGTATATATAATAGTAATTATCAATTATTTGCTAACATTAATATTTTCTGTTTCAGATGGACGACGCCACATTTCGTGAGTTGGCGGATGCTAACCTGACTTTCGATGCGGATGAGTTGCTGACAGATGACCCTCAGCCTGCAGGCGCTCCATGGAGTATGCGGAGGGGGCGCGGTCTTGCACGATTGATGATTCCTGACCCCGTCCCCGAGCGACGTCCACGTCTTGGGTTTGATCCACGCACACGGAGGTGTGATAACCTGTGTGATAACCTGTGGATTTGACTAAGATTTCATTAATCTATTCACATAATAAATGTTTATTATTTTTTCAGTTTTCCGCATATAGCAGTCGGACAGGGCAGCGCTATTTTGCGCAACTATTTCTCTCAGCCGTGGACCACATGGGAGCAGATTCCCATTGATCTGCAGCAGACCATGTTCGGCCATTGGTTGGTACGTACGTAAATAAATAATTTTTATTTTGAAAATTATTTCATTTCTAACTTGATATTTTGATTTATTTGTAGGGTTTATGGTATCCGATCGAGGATACCATGCGTGACGCCATCCACGAGGCATGAGAGGTGGCCATGCGTGATCGCCTTCATCAGTTTTTGCACAATTTAAGAAAAGCTGCGATGAAGAAAGTAGGAGTGTCAGATTTTGACGAGTCATGTAGAGCACACCGACCAGAGTATATTTCATCCCATGTATGGGATGGATTATGTGCGCACTGGTTGAGTGGTGCCTTTCAGAGGAGATCATCGGTGGGGAGGCAGAATCGGGGGAGACAGGAGGTGACTCATCGAGCTGGGAGTCGTTCTTTCAGTACTCATAGACAGCATCTGGTACGTACATTATTTATAAATATTTTATATAACTATAAATATTAACAGTTTATTTTTTATTCTTATAGGCTGTCGAGCACCCCGATATTACAGAGTACGACGTATATCGGAGGATGTATAGTGATCCTGCTACTGGGGAGCTCAGAGGTGATCGTCAGCATCACATCGTGGTCAGTATTATTTGTTTTCAAGTTTAAAAATTAACTGCATATAATATATTCACAATTTTAATTTTAAATTACAACTATAGGAGTCATATGAGGCCGCAGCGTCCCAGGCCCGGCCTGAGAGTCAGGCTGAGTCATCAGATCAGACCACTGCCCGTCAGTTTGATGAAGCGGCATGGATGCAGGCCACCCAGTATGCCTTCGAGAAGGGCCGGGTAGTTGGTATCGACTCTCGACTGACTCTCGGAGATTATTATGGCAGTGCTGCGATGTCGGCGTCCAGCTCGAGAGGAGCTCGTGCATCTTCTTCTACTACACAGTATGAGGACCAGTTGCGATCTCAGACTGCACAGATAGAGAGTCTCCGACAGGAGCAGGAGCAGATGCGTCAGCAGCATGAGGAGGAGCGTCGACGCCAGCAGCAGCTGTATGAGGAGCAGGCGAGTCGGTGACAGCAGCAACATCAGGAGCAGATGGAGTACATGCGCCAACTCACTCATGCTTTAGGGATGGAGTTTCCTCCACCACCATCTGCAGATCCCCCACCTCCCCCCTCCTTCAGATTAGAGATTGTACTTATGTTATAAAATTTGTGAAATCAATTTTTTTTTCTATTCGTAGTTTCTGTCTCATTATAAAATATTAATAATATTATATTTTTAAATAACAATATTAATATGAATAATAATATTATTTATATTTTATAATATTAAATTTTATATATATATTAAAATTTTATAATATTATAATTTAATTATATTTTTTGTAATACTTGAATTATTTTAATATTTGAATGTAAAATAATTCTATTATTTTTATATTAATTAAAATAAATTATTAATATTTTTTTTATTTATGAATTATAATTCTAATATTATTATATTAATTAAATCATTTATTAATATTCTATTATTTTTTATTTTTGAATTATAATTCTATTATTATTATATTAATTAAAATAATTTATTAATAATTTATTATTTTTATTTGTGAATTATAATTCTATTATTATATTAATGAAAATAATTTATTAATAATTTATTTTTTTATTTTTTTTATAGTATTTGCGACGAGATACTATGCCCGTCGCAAATACTAGTATTATTAATAGTTTTTTATTTTTTTTAAAAAATAGTTTTTGCGACGGGACCCGTCACAAAAACTATTTATAGTATTTGCGACGGGATACTATGCCCATCGCAAATACTAGTATTATTAATAGTTTTTTATTTTTTTTAAAAAATAGTTTTTGCGACGGGTCCCGTCGCAAAAGGTATTTGCGACGGGCCCGTCGCAAAAAATATTTTAAAAGTTTTTTACAAAAATACGGAGTACTATTTGTGACGGGGAGAATGACCATCGCAAAAAACGGCTTTAGCGACGGGCCCGTCGCAAATAAGTGTTGTTGCGACGCCGTTTTCAGCAACGAGCTATTTGCGACGGACCCCCGTCGCAAAAAGCCATTTGCGACGGGATCCTGTCGCAAATGCCCCGTCGCAAATGCCCGTTTTTCTAGTAGTGGATGGCCTCAATAAGGCCTCTAAGTATGTGAGAGTATACCAAATAGGAGGGAGGTTCTATGATGGTACAATAGGGATACTATACCCTCATGATTAGACCTACACATGGTAGAAATAACTGATAAAATAGAAGATCAGATGTACATGAAACTGATGAAGCATAATATCTATCTATAATAATAATACTAAATAGTGGAATAACAACATAAACAATAAAAAAACCATATCTAGTATCATATAAAAAATACATCATGACTGTATGATATACAGAATTAGGGAATATAAGGGAACTAGAGTAGTAGGGGAAATGAAACTTTTTATACAACAATGTAAAAAATATCAAAATCTATATCAAATATCATTGTGAGTATTGGTTTGGTCCTCTTATCCATTACTCCATCATAGTATATAAAATCAAGCACCCATTGCTTGATGTTTCCCTTTTTCCATGCCTATATCCATGGAGTTTGTTTGGGAACCAATCAAAGGCTCAAACAGGGTGTGAAATAAACTCACTAGCCCACCATCAACGGTGTATAGAAAAATATAATATTTGGATATACAATGAGCGGTGTACAATTAAAATGAATAAAGGAGATAAAGAAATAAACCATGTCATTCATGGTTCCCCATAGAATAACCATATAAAAAACCCAGCTTCAGTCTATACTGGGATATGTCTGAACATTTATTAATTATTATAAAATTGTAATATTTTCTCAGAAACTAGGCTCATATATTGTAATACTTACATAAGGGATGAATAACACCCATGGAATTTAGAACTGAATGAAGGAAATAAGAAATTTCTCCATGTATGTGAATCATTGACCAAATCCAAGTATGTTCTTTGAACTGGAATACACATCGTCAAATTAATTTAATTTTAAATTTCAGCCAATCCAAGGCATTTAACTTAGGTAACCACAATATTTATTTAGTGTACTGTAAACCCATCCACATACAAGTCCATATATTTTAATCCTCATAAGAATTCAAGTATATTTAATTCATGGTATAATTTCATTGCATCCTAAGCCTGTCTTTGGTAGTCCATATAGGGAACCCAAGTGTCACTCAATGCATAATGTAACACACTTCCCTCTGAGACTATCCTCGATATTACATATAGGGAACCCAAGTGTCACATGTGGCATAATTTAAGACCACTCTCCATGTGATATCATCTAATTCATTATACCTATGAATCCATATATTTCCTACAATGTAATGAAATTACATTTATAATTCATTTTATTTCAAAAGATCGGTGATCTCATACACGGTGTTTCATGTCCGAACACTTGTATCATCCTTTTCATGTCATGATGGATGGTCATAGATAGTAGAACCCATACCATTTTACAATTCACTTTATTCCATTTGGTAATTTAATTTATAATGACAATTTAATCTATAAAAAATATGAACAAGGGCCTATGAATATAGGCTTACCATTTTACATTTTTTATATTCATACTGCAATTCAATAATAGGGGCTAACTCAACAGACCTCAATTGGAGGTTCAATTTAAATTCAATTATATGTATTATGGGACATTAAACGTGATCCACCCTAAGGGGTGGCTCAAATTGAGTTAAATAGTCTAGGATGAAAAATTTAGGTTCCCAGGACTACCTTAAAAAAGGTGATAACAATTCATTTGATTATTTTGGAATTTTGGTTACGTCATATATATATTATGGTGTTTAGAATGACAACACATAATATAAAATCAAGTAATTAATTAAAAAAGAAAAAGACCATCTACCATAGCTTCATAGTTCACTCCACATCTAGTATTAGCTTCATATTCAAGAAAGAATAGAAGAAATAAAATACCTTGATGATAGGGCATCAGGGGTGTCGACCTCAGTGTCAAGGGTGTTGAGGGTTGTGGGGGAGAGCTGTTGAGAAGTAAGGGAGGAGGTAGGGAGGCCTCTCAGAGCATCTTCGTTGGACGAGGAGGATCGTGGGGAGGAGGGTCGTAGTGAGGAGGCGTCATGGGTGTTGAGGGTTGTTGGGGAGTAGGAATATGGGAGGGCGTTGGGGGTGTCAACCTCGACGTCGGGTGTGTGTTATGGAGTAGAGTTGTCAGGAAGGAAGAGAGGAGGTGGGGAGGTAGCTCAGATAAACTTTTTTGGAGGTGGAGGGTCGTGATGAAGAGGTGTCGGGGAGGGCGTCAGGGCTGTTGAGGGTTTTCGTGGAGGATGGATCGAGCGTAAGGTGGGAAGAAATGAACGGGTTGGGCTATACAACCATAGAGCCGTGGAAATTTATGTGGCTATAGACATGAGTTTTTTAACCAATGGCTATATAGGTATAGCTATATATCAGTTTTATAGTAGTGAAGGGATTAGCTAAAACACCCAGTAAGGGAATAGACATAAGAATAAATCTTTAGCACATGGGTTAAAAGACATGACATAATGGTATAAAAAGATATGGAAAGTATGGATTCAAAACATATAAACATGGGATCATATAAACATGGATTCATAGTAATATGGAAAAAATATAAAACAAAAATTTAGCACGATTCAAGACTCATTTCAAATTGACGACTACAAGTCAAGGTTAGCCACCAAGACCGTTGCACATGGTAGCACAAGTCAAGGTTAACCGCCAAGACCATTGCACATAAAGTCTCATGAGACTCAAATTTACCCAATGAATTGGAGCACTATCTGGGCACACCCATCATAACATGTTCATTAGTATGATTTCCACATATAGAATCATGCATAATCAATCATACATAAACATAAGGGTTACCCATGGTAAGAATTGAGCATCATAATCATGTCATAAAGCATAACAAATGGGACTATCATAAAAATGTCCATGAAGGAAAGGAATTAGACCATACATGAACAATAATATGGTAGAATAGGCATATATCATGAAAATTTATGTCAACTTGAAGTAATAACATGTAAAAATAGTACTTAAAAAACTTTAGAATTAAAACATTTTAGTGCGATTAAAGGAAAATATCAAAGGTCATTTAAAACATAAAAGGGAATAATATTTTATATAAAACCAGAAGTTAACCAAGAAGGTTTTCATAATAAAAATATTGGTTTTATAAAAAAAAATTGTGTCTTAAAAAAATATTATATAGTGTACTTGAAAATGGGTAAGAATTCAGAAAGTTCCCTTAAAACGGGCTTGCTTATCAAGAATAATTGAGGAGGAAATCATTTAAAAACATACATATCCCTGAAAGATAATGATGAATGGATCTGATAAATGATTTTGGAGAATATACAAAATATTTATAATAAGTTCATAAAAATAATAGATAACTTCATTTGGGTAAAAAGAAAGATAGAACAACCCAAAGGAATAATAGAGGTTCGGGTAGAATCCCTTACCTTAAGTATGATGATGTCCTTCAATTGATCTTAATGGCATGGATAACCAAATTAAATTAATTAATTAATATTTACATAACCTTTTATACATGTAATTGATTTATTATAACCTTATTAAGTTCATTCATGACATTTTTGGTGGGTTAAGAGGTTCAATTTCATTGTTTTGGGAGCGTTTGTTTCCTTGGTTTTCATGATTGGTTTACTTATATACATGTATGGATAAAAATTTAAGGTGGGAATGGTTTTAAAAAATTGGATTTATATGTTATTAGTGAAAATCCAGAATATTACATGGTTATAAAATTCATTTGGTTATTTGGAGTGAATATTAATCATTATATAAAACTTTAATGATAACCGTTTTGGTTAATTGGCGGTTTTTGATCACAACAAACACATTTTGCTTTATAAATTAATATCACGTGTAAAAAAGATTAAAAACCTTAAATTAGACATAATAAATATATTATAATCTGGTTAAACCATAAAAAAGGTTTCATGACCAGAATTGAATACGAAAAAAGAAATTGAAAACCCGTCGTCCTTGAATGCGATGAACTAACACATCTCGGATGGTATTTTCATTTCTAGTATCAAAGGAGGGTAAAATAGAGATGATGATGAATTATTACATTAGAATAAAAAAAATCAATTAAATTTAAGGTACCGGATTTATCACACCATTTATATTAGGAGATGTGAGGATTTAAAAGAAAACAAATAATCATGAGAAGAAAAGAAAAGAAAAGAAAAGAGGAATTTACCTCTTGAATATATCTTCCTTAAGAGCCTCTTTAGGGGAGAGGTTTTGGTATTTTTATGAGACCAATAGCTACTAGACATGGGAAAAGGGATTAGGGAGATATTTGAGTAGAATTTGGACTAGGCACAAGGCTTGAGAGGTGCAAGGAGAGGAGGTAAAGAGGGGTGATATTTATAGTGTAAGAGAGGAGGGGTTTCCCATTATTCTAATAATTAGTTTAATATTTTTGATCAAGAATCTGAATAGTATTGATTATTGTGACCAAAAATAGTAAAAAGATCACGTGAGTTTGAACCAATGACCATTTACATCATTCATGACTCAAGCATGATGCAAAAATTCATTTATTTAGCATTTATCGTAAATTATTATATTTTACTATTCACCAAAAAATTCAAGTATTTTAAAAAAATATCAAAAATTCACCCCAATTTTTTTGACGTATAGAATTAAAAAAAAGAGCTCCATTTTATGAAAACAATTTTATAAATATGAGAAATTTAATTTTTAAGTAAAATCATAATTTACTTGAAAAATACAAATTTTAAAATTTAAACTGCTTTTCGAACACTTTGAAAAAATAATTAAGGTAACTTAAAATTATCTTATAATCACAAGTCATAAAAATAATTATTTATGAATAAATTTTATGAAATAAATTTTCTTTTAAATTATTAAATTAATCATAAAATTGTAATTAAATATACATGACTTACAAAAATACCAACACTTGATTAATAATTTTTAAAATATTTACTTATACTATCATATATTTATATCATATTATCACTTATAAGATGGATACATTTTATTTATACTTTTATTAGTGAGGTTACTATTTAATTGGTCAATTTACTATTCATAAGGGTCACATTACTATTCCAAAGGTCAAGTTACTATTTCATCGGTATATGTTCCTTAGCTTCTAGAGACACCTTTTTTATTTTACTCATTCTTCATTTATAAGGTTTGTATTGTGTTCTATATGCAATCTTATATGATTATACTATAATAAATAATTATAATAAGGGAATTTCAATGATAAAACATTGGTTCGTTACATTCTTTCCCCTTAAGAAATTTCTCCCTCGAAATTCCGTTTTACATTATAAGCTAAAAACAAGTGTGGGTAATTTTCCTTCATTGATTAATCTAGTTCCCATGTTTCCTCTTCGTACTTATGGTTCCACCATAGTACTTTGACTAGGTGAGTAGTCTTGTTACATAGAACTTTATCTCTACGATCCAAGATCTTCAATGGTTTCTCCTCGTAAGAAAGATCATTATCCAACTGTACCACCTCTAAAGATAGTACATGTGTAGGATCTGTTATGTAATTCCTTAATATAGATACATGGAAGACATCATGTACTTTAGACATGGTAGGTAGAAGTGCTAGTCGATATTACATAGCTTTGACACGATCAAGAATCTCTAAGGGGCCGATGTACTTAGGACTTAGCTTTCATTTCTTCCCAAATATCATGACCTTATTGCATGGAGATATATAGAGGAATATCATGTATCTAACTATAAACTCAAGGTCTCATTGAAAATTGTCTGCATAGATCTTTTATCGAATTTGGGCTGCCTTGAAGTGCTGCTGAATGGTTTTCACCTTTCCCCCATTTCTTTGATCATTTCAAGTCCTAACAGCTTATGCTCACCGACTTCATCCCAACACATTAGTGTTCTACACCTTTTCCGATAAAGGGATTAATATAGTTCCATTCAGATGGTTAAGGGGAAAATATTGTTTTAATAGAATTCGATCAGTGGAAGATGTTGTTCCCATCCTCCTTTGAAGTTCATAGAATACACTCTCAACATATCTTCCAGTATCTTAATAGTTCACTCATATTGGCTATTAGTTTGAGGATAATAGGCTGCACTGAAGTTTAGTTCAGTTCTTAAATCATGGTGGAGACTTTTCTAGAACTTCTAGGTGAATCTCGAATCTCTACCGAATACAATAGATAATGGTACTCTATGAAGCCTTACCACATCTTTGATATATATCCATGAAAGTTGATCCAATGATATGTCCTCTCTAATTGAGATAAAGTGAGATGTCTTTGTAAGGCGATCCACAATGACCCATATAGCATTGTTTCCTCTAGATGTCCTTGGAAGTCCTGTGACAAAGTCCATGGTGATGTTCTCCCACTTCCATGTTGGTATGTGTATTAGTTTCATCATATACTTAGACTTTTTCCTTTAATCCTTCACTTGCTGACATACTGTGAATTTTGACATATACTCAGCAATCTTCTTCTTCATATTGTCCCACCAATAATTCTCCTAGAGATCTTGATATATCTTTGTGTTCCATGGGTGAATAGAGAAGGTTGAGCTATGTGCGTCATTCAGAATATCCTTATTTATCTATGGATTGGATGGTGCACATAATCGTGACCCAAAAATTATGAATCCATCCTTGTCAATATTGTACTCATAGTATTTCCCATTTCTGATAGCTTCCACCCTTTTCCAGATTTCCACATCATTTCTTTGATCAACATTTATTTTCTCCATGAGGTATGGTTGAACAATCATTTGATAAAGGATTGATGATGTTCCTCCCTTAATGATTCACATGTCTATCCTCTTCGAATCTAAAAAACTGGATCCTTTTAAATTCTCATCATTGATAATGATGCATGATCCTTTATACTTAGAGCATCCACCACCTTATTTTTTTTACCAGGATAGTAGTGGTTTGAGTAGTTATAATCCTTAATGAGATCTAACCATCTTCACTGGGGAATATTAAGATATTTCTATGTGAATATATATTGGAGACTCTTGTGATCAGTATTTATCTCACACTTCTCCACATAGATATAATGTCGTCATATTTTCAATTCAAAGATCACAACCGCCAACTCTAGATAATGCATGGGATAGTTTTTATCATGAATTTTCAGCTGCCTTGAGGCATAGGCTATCACTTTATGAATTTTCATCAGCACACATCCTAAACCCTTTTTTCAAGCATCACTTCACACTACAAAGATTTATCCACTTATCGGGAGTGTGAGTACTGGTGCAGTGATAAGCCTCTTTTTGAGATCCTTAAAGATTTCCTCACATTATTAAGTCTAGATGAGATTCACTCCCTTCCATGTCTTCTTGTTCATTGGGTTTTAAAATCACGATAAGTTCTTCACAAATCATCGATAATACCCAGCTAGACCCAAAAATTTGAGGATCTCTATTATAGATGTTGGCCCGGGCCACTCTTCAATTTCCTTTATCTTGGAAGGGTATATATATATTCCTTTTCTATTGATAACATTCCCCAAGAATGATACTTCCTCCATATAGAACTCACATTTACTATACTTTTCATAAAGTTTCTCCCTTCATAAAGTCATCAACATAGTATTCAAATGCTCTTCATATTCCTCTTTTCTCTTGGAGTATATCAGAATATCATCGATAAAGACTACCAAAAATTTGTTGAGGTAATTTATAAAGACTATATTAATTAAATACATGAATATTTTTGTAGCATTAATGAGTCTAAATGGAATCACTATGAAATCATAGTGTCTATACCTCGTTCGAAAGGTAGTTTTGGGAATATCTTCCTTTCTTACCTTTAATTGGTGATATCCCGACCAACGGTCCAACTTAGAGAAATAATTTTACCCACATAGATGATCGAACAAGTCATCTATCTGAGGTAGAGGATACTTGTTCTTTATCTTGAATTTATTGAGCTTATGATAATCAATAAAGAGATACATTGATCCATCCTTATTCTTAACAAAGAGGACTGGTGCACCCCATGGTGAAGCACTCGGGAATATAAAACCCTTCTCCAAATTCTCCTGTAACTGATTCTTTAGCTCTTCTAGCTCAATGATGACCATTCTATAAGGTGTTTTTGATATAGGCAGGGATCTAAGAATAATTTTAATTGAGAACTCAACCTCTCGATCAAGAGTAAGGCTAGACAATTATTCAGGGAATACATCAGTGTAATCCCTCACGATGTGCATATCTTCAAGAAGTATCATCTCCTTTGTCACAATTTTTTGAGCAAGATATGCTTGATCAAAAGGAAACATTATACACACTTGATATGATGATTCTGAAGGAGATTCATCTTCCTCCTTACACTTTTACAATATTGAAGGATACTCTGGGATGTGAAGAGTGATCTCCCTTTCCTGACAGTTAATGTTGGATTTGTATAAAGATAACCAATCCATTCATGAAATTGCATCTAACTCTACTAGAGGAAGTATGAAAATATTTGTTGGGAGGTTCAGTTCACAAACATTTACCAAGGAGGAGTTATAAACCTTGGACACAATAATTTACCCATTATCTATTCTCACAAATAAACCAACTTCCAAATTTTGAGGTGGTGTTTGAATAGTTATACTAAACTTGTAAGATATGAAAGAATGCATAAAACCAGAATCAAATAGTACGCTCGCTATTTTTGAATGAATAACCAGCGTACTTATCACCACATCGTTGTCCAGATCCACCTCAATATTAGTGATATCATAAGCCCTTCCTTATTTCCTTGGAGGTTGTTGCTGATTTCCTTCAACAACCCTTGGCTTAGGGAAAATTTTCACATCATAACCATGTTTTTTGTAGTTGTAACACTACACTATAGGCTGAGTGTTAATATGGACCTTCCTTTCTTCTTCCACATTAGTGGTATTCTTCATATCGCTCTGGAATTTCTTAGCCATATGTCCCATTCTTAAACATTTGAAGCAATTCCTAATTCCCTTTAAATAGTTCCTAGGATGCTTCTTCCCATAATTTTAACACGTGGGATGTTCGATCTTCTTTCCATCATGGGATTTATTTTCTGAACCACCCATATTAGACTTTATTTTCTGCTTTTTTTCACTAGTCCCATAAGATCATTGAGAGTCTCCGATCTCTATTTCAACCTCGAGGGCACAACAGACAATCTCCTCCTAACTTTCTAAGTCTCAAATTGACAACAATTTTTGTAGACTTAACTTTATTATGCTAAATAAGTGATCCACCTTGCTTTCAATGTTCATGACAAAGACAAAGGCATATCTTGCAAGACTTGTGAAGTTTGATTCATATGCCCTAATAGACTCATCTTCCTTCTTCTTAAGTCTAAGGAACTCTATTTCCATACAGATACAAAGGGTTTAGGGAAAATATTTATTGAAAAACATTTTCTTGAATTCCTCCCAATCCATAAGATCAATTTCCTCCATGGAATTTTTAGTCTTGATCAGTTTCCACCATAGATCTACTTTCCCATCAAAACTATAGACCTTCAATATGATTTTATCTTCTTCTGAGCACTGGAGGATAGAGAATATATTTTCAATAGAGTTAATCCACTGTTTTATGAGGAGGGGATCAAAATATCCACCAAACATGGCAGGCCTTTTCTGCATGAAGGTTTAGACAACAACTTTCTCTTTCCTTAGAGGAGGAGGGCGTTCCACATGATTCAAATTATTATTCATAACTTGATCTAGTTGATAAAGTACTTTCATAATGTTTTGAGCACCCGTTCCCATCATATTAGGCATATTATTAGGGTAATCATCACATTTCCTATCACATTGATTTTTGACACGTGTTCTTCTATTTCCCTCCATTAACTAAGAACAAGAATGTACAATTATATGGATTGAATATTTAGATGATAAGCATAAAAAGGAAACTTTAAATATAAAAGGCTAAAATCTTAAAGGAAAAGCATATCCTAACTCGTGATTCCCTAGGTTTCAATCTAGGTTACCCATGATCTATTTCCTCAAATTTATTCTTATGGGATTATTTTTCCCTTGATAATGGTTTATACTAAGCTTATGAATTTACCAAATCATATCCCCCGGGAGTGTCAAACCAAGAGTGCAGCAAAGTCCGTTGACGTGCACTAGTTCCCATTCAAGTCTACCTCAAATCGATGTTTTAGGGTTTTACCCCTAGATACATCTGTGCTAGATCCACATCCACTTTCTCGTATCTAGAAATATATTTATTTTCTTGATAAACCACTTAATCTATTCTTACCAAAATTTAGGGATGTTTTCTTATACTTAGTCTCATCCATAAGGTTCTTACTAAAGTGATCTATTCATAAGCTCCAAAAATAACTAAAACATCCTATGATACCAACTATAGAGACCCTATACTTTTATATATATCATTACATGATTTTAAGCATAATAAATCATCATATTACAAGCCAAGGATCATAAAGTCTAGTGTCTTAGAAGACTAGGTACATAAAAATAAAAACATGGGACTAAATAAAACATTTATTTATTTAATATTCATAAAGTGATACTAATTTCCATTGTTCTCATACATATTCATAGGATAACCTAAGGGTGAAATGAACAAATGGATGAGCTAAAAAACCCAGTAAGGGAATAAACATAAGAATAAAGCGTTAACACATGGGTTAGAAGGCATGGCATAATGTTATAAAAAGGCATAAAACATATGGATTCAAAACATATAAACATGGAGTCATAATAATGTAGAAGCAACATAAAACATGAATTTAGCACGAGTCAAGGCTCGTTGCTCATAGAGGATCACAAGTCAAGGTTAGCCACTAAGATCGTTGCACATGGTAGCATGAGTCAAGGCTAACCGCCAAGACTGTTGAATATAACATCTCATGAGACTAAACTTTACCCAATGAATTGGAGAGATATCTAGGCGCAACCATCATAACATATTCATGAATATTCTTGCTGTATATAGAATCATACATAATCAATCTTACATAAACATAAGGGTTATCCATGGCAAGAATTGAGGATCATAATCATGTCATAAAGCATAACAAATGAGAGTATCATAAAAATTTCCATGAAGGAAAGGAATTAGATCATGAATGGAAAATAATAGGGTATAATAGGCATATATCAAGAAAATTGATGTCAACTTGAAGTAATAACATGTAAAAAGAGTACTTAAAAACTTTATAATTAAAACATTTTAGTGTAGTTAAAGTAAAACATCAAAGGTTATTTAAAACATAAAAGGGAATAATATTTTATATAAAACAAAAAGTTAACCAAGAAAATTTTTATAATAAAAAGAGCGGTTTTATAAAAATAATTGTGGATTAAAAACAGATTATATATTGTACTTGAAAATGGGTAAGAATTCGGAAAGTTCCCTTAAAACGGGCTTGCTTATCAAGAATAATTGAGAAAGGAATCATTTAAAAACATGTATATCCCTAAAAAATAATATTGAATGGAACTTGATACATGATTTTGGAGAATATAAAAAACATTTATAAGATGTTCATAAAAATAATAGATAACTTCACTTGGGTAAAAATAAAGATAGAACAACCCAAAGGAATAATGGAGGTTCGAGTAGAATCTCTTACCTTAAGTACGATATTGCCCTTCACTTGATCTTAATGTGCCAAATAACCAAATTAAATTCATTAATTAATATTTAAAGAACCTAGTATACATGTAATTGATTTATTATAAACTTATTAAGTTCATTCATGACCTTTTTGGTGGGTTAAGAGGTTCAATTTCATTGTTTTGGGAGCATTTGTTTCCTTGGTTTTCATGATTGGTTTACTTATATACATGTAAGGATAAACATGTAAGGTGAGAATAGTTATCAATTATTAGAGTTATATGTTATTAGTGAACATATAGAAGATTACATGGTTATAAAATTCATTTGGTTATTTGTATTGAAGATGAATCATTATATAAAACTTTAATAATAATCGTTTTGGTTAATTGGCGATTTTTGATCACAAGGAACACATTTTTCTTTATAAATTAATATCACGTGTACAAAAGATTTAAGAAGCTTAAGTTAGACATAATACATATATATTATAGTCTGTTTCAACCATAAAAATTCTTTTATGACCAGAATCAAAGATGGTAAAAGAAATTGAAAACCCGTCGTCCTTGAATGTGATGAATCAACACATCTCGGATGGTGCTTTCACTACAGGAAAACTGAATATTTGCGACATGCGATTTGCGACGGGATCCCGTCGCAAAAGATCTTTTGCGACGGGGCCCCATCGCAAATCTCCCATTGCCGAAAACGGCGTCGCAAATAGGTGTTTTTGCGGCGGTCCCGTCGCAAAAAGAGTATTTGCGACGGTATTTTACCCCCGTCGCAAACGAGTTTTCGTTTATATATAAAAATGGTATTTGCGACGGGCCGTCGCAGATATATTAGTTGCGACGGGTTAGAATCCCGTCGCAAATGTGAAATTTAAAAAATACTTGCGACGAAGGTATTTGCGACGGACCGTCGCAGAAAGGTTTTCCCGACGGGTATTCGTCCCGTCGCAAATGGTACAGTAAAACACATTTACGATGGGAAATCCCGTCGCAAATGTTCTCGTCGCAAATATTAAAAAAAATAAAAAAAATAAAATAATTAATACAAATCGTATAATATTATATAAAAATAATAATAATATTAATAATATAAAAATAATAATAATATTAATAATATAAAAAATTATATTATTATAATATAAATAAAAAAATATATAAAATATAATTATGAAATATTAATATAAAATAATAATAATATGAATATAAATAATATAATATAATATAATAATACTAATATTAATAATATAAAAAATTAATATAATATTATTATTATTAAAATATCTATATAATAATAATAATAATAATAATATAAATAAATTATATTATTATAATATTAATAATAAAATATATATAATATAATTATAAAATATTAATATCAAAAAATAATAATAATATGAATATAAATAATATTATATTATATATTATGAAATATTAATATCAAATAATAATAATAATAGTACTAATATTATTAATATAAAAAATTAATATAATAATATTATTATTAAAATAAACATACATATTTATGAAAAAATAATATTAATATTATTAATAATAAAATTATAAAATTATAAAATTATAAACTTCTCAATATTAACAATAAATATAAAATATTAAAAGTAATATTACTAAAATAAGCAGACATTAAAAATAATACCAATAAGTAATAATATATTAAAAAAAACAAATTAAATCACATAATATTCGTACCAATATGAAAGAGGAATTGTAAATAATTAATATGACAATAAATTATGAACTCAAATGTTTATTACATCTAAAAAAATCACTGGGGGGGTGGATAATTTGGAGGACCTGGAGGACCTGGAGGAGGTGGTGGAGGAAACTCCATCCCTAAACTATGAGTCAGACGACGCATATACTCCATATACTCCTGATGTTGCTCCTCATATCGACGTCTCTCCTCATCCTGCTGCTGACGCATCTGCTCCTCCCGTCGACGCATCTCCTCATCGTGCTGCTGACGCATCTGCTCCTGCCCCTGACGCAAATCCTCTATAAGCTGACTCTGAGCACGCAGTTGCTCCTGATACTGTGAGGCAGAAGATGATGTCTCTCCACGAGCTCCTCTCGAGCTGGACGCCGACATCATAAAAGTACCATAATAAGCTGCAGGAGTCAAATGAGAGCCGATACCAACTACTTGGCCCTTTTCGAAGCCATATTGGGTCGCCTGCATCCATGCCGTCTCATCAAAATGGTGGGCACTAGTCTGATCACCCGTCTCATCTTGACTCTCAGCCTGTGTCTGAGAGGTCGCGGCCTCATATGACTCCTTAAGTTTCAATTATAAATTAAAATAATGAAAATATTATATGCATTTAATTTGAAAACTGAAAAGAAAATAATACTGACCACAATTTGACGCTGGCGGTCACCTCTAATCTCTCCAGTAGCCGGGTCAGTGTACATCCTCCGATAAACGCCATACACCAAAATACCGGGCTGGTCATCTTTCTATATGAATATAAAATAAACTGTTTATATTTAAAGTTGTATAAAATATTAAAAAAAGTACTTACCAGATGCTCTCTATGCGCACTGAATGTACGACTACCGGCTCGATGCGTCACCTCTTGTCTCCCCCGATTCTGTCGATCCAATGCAGATCTCCTCTGAAACCCACCACCCAACCAGTGTGTACATAATCCACCCCAAACGTGAGATGAAATGTACTCTAGTCGGTGGTGTAACGAACCCGGCGGGCCTAAAGCCCAACCAAACTCGGCCACGCCCGAGCCCAGCCCTCTGGCAGATAGCAGACCCCCACCCTCAGGCAGATAACAGGCCCCCACCTCAGACCGGACCAGATAACACGCGGCAGGAACTGTCCCCTGCCTGGCGAGGATTTAATACGCCTCCCCCGCAACTCGAACCCGTGACCAAAGGCTTAAAGGCCAACCGTGAAGCGTTACGAGTACCAGGCAGGGGACAGTTCCTGCCGCGTGTTATCTGGTCCGGTCTGAGGTGGGGGCCTGTTATCTGCCTGAGGGTGGGGGTCTGCTATCTGCCAGAGGGCTGGGCTCGGGCGTGGCCGAGTTTGGTTGGGCTTTAGGCCCGCCAGGTTCATTATAGCTGGGCTCTACAGGATTCATCAAATTCTGTCACTTCGGCTTTCTTCACAGCCGTCTTTATCAAATTATGCAAAAACTGACGGAAACGGTCACGCATAGACACCACCCATGTCGCGTGGATAGTGACACGCATGCTCTCGTCGATGGGATACCATAAAACCTAATATAAAGTTATTAATGAATTAAATTTCAAAATAAATAATATTTAATTACGTACCAGCCAATGATCGAACATGGCGGCCTGCACATCAGCGGGAATCTGATTCCATGTGAGCCAGGGCTGAGAAAAATAATTGCGCAAGATAGCACTCCCCTGTCCAATAGCTATATGCGTAAAACTGTGGAAAAAGAACAAATAATCAAACAATTAGAATATTAATAAATTATAATGAAAGATAACTAAAATACACAGGTTACCATACCACCGCGTGTGCGCATCGAATCCAAGAGGTGGGCGTCGCTCCGGGATAGGATCTGGAATCATCAGTCTGGCAAGACCACGCCCCCTCCGAGTGCTCCCTGTAGTGCCAACATCTTGAGGGTCAGATGACTCAAGAACCTCATCATCCATAGGTAGATCAGCCTCCAGAAACTGGCGAAATGTTTCCGAGTCCATCTGAAACATGAAATGATTGTTATTAGAAAACAATTTAAAATAACTATTATGTATAGATATATATTTTTTATGATTCAAACCAGCATTTTACTATGTCAATGTTCATCTTCATCATCATCTTCATAGTTGTCAATGTCAATGTCTTCATCTTCCTCATCAACATCATCAATTTCCATATTAGTTTCACTGTCATCATCTCTGGTCATTTCAAATTCAGTTGTAACATCATTGACAACATCATCACCATCGACCCTTAACTGTGGGGTGTCATCCTCAATATTCATGTCTCTTTGTGAAAAAGATGTGTTTTGAGGAGTGTCCTGAAAAATTTCATTTCCTTGCACTTCAGTGGAACCACATTCAGTTTGAGTAAATTGATTTTCTCGAGATTTAACTTTTATTATACTCCACCAATCATCCAACTCTTTTGCAGTAGCACAGTATTTTGCATAATAAATTTGATGTGCCTGATGAGCCAATAAAAATGGTTCATTTACTACAAGAAGACTTTTATGTTTAATATCAAAAATTCCATGAGTCGGATGAATACACAGACCTCTCTCAGTATCTAGCCATCAACATTTAAAAATTGTTACATAATTCTGTCCCAAATAACACAGTTCAATAATTTCTTCAAGCATTCCGTAAAAGTCAACTTCAATATCTCTATGATGTGATCCCTTAAAACAAACACCACTATTCATTGTTTTCTTTGATTCCCCATATGCACGTGTATGAAAGCGATAACCATTCACCACATATGCATTATAAGATTTAACCATTTTGGATGGTGGGCTACTCAAAATACGCAATCGACTATCAATCTTATCAGCATGTACAGATACCTGAAAATTTGTAAAACATTTATCACTATTACAAGTAATAAATTGATTTTATATGTAAAACCAAAAAATAACGTATGTTACCAGTTTTTGAAACCAGTAGGCAAATTTTTTTTGCCGACGTTCTTCTAAGCCAGCTACTGTAATTTGTGGAAATTGTTTCTTGATATGATCATCATATAACCTACAAATACAATATGATTAATTTACTGTAACAGAATCTATAGAATAAAGGATAATAGCACTCACTGTACAATTGGTGAAATTTATTCACAGTTGAGTAGAACATATGTATGAGCTCTATGATGTTCATCATCTGAAAGCCATCTATCATGAACTCCACCAAAGCCAAGTTCAGGCTGATTGAAAACTGATAATTGATTGTTCATACCATAATCAACATTCCCCTCATTCCGGCCCATGTGGTTAAATTTTGAGGGATATTCAGATTCAAAATAATGAGAGCAGAATAAAGAAATTTCTTCTTGCAAATAAGCTTCAGCAATTGAGCCTTCAACTGATTCTTTGTTACAGACTTTTTTCTTCAATTTCTGCATGCATCTCTCAAATAGGTACATCCATCGAAACTGAACCGGACCTCCACATTTTGCTTCATGTGGAAAATGTAATATCAAATGTTCCATCGAGTCAAAGAAAGCCAGCAGAAAGATTTTTTCCAATTTGCATATAATTACAACAAAATCTTCTTCCAGTTTTTTTAGTGTATCGTAGTCTGTTGTCGCCGCACACATGTCTCGGAAAAAATATGATATATCTGTTATCGAATCCCAAATATTAGAATTCAACAAACCTCTTAATCCAATAGGCATAAGCCTTTCCATTATAACATGACATTCATGACTTTTTAATCCGGTAATATGACCATTTTTAACACATCTGCCCAAGTTGGAAGCATAGCCATCTGGAAGTCTCAAATCTGCAATCCACTGACAAAATAATAAGCGACTCTCTTTGGTCAGTGTATAAGCTGCTTTTGGCTTCATTAATCTCCATGATCTGACATTTTCAAACAATTCAAGTTCTGGTCACCTGCAGATTTGGGCAAGATCTAATCGTGCCTTTACATTATCTTTGGTTTTACCCGGTGTATCCAAAACTGTATGAAATAAATTATCAAAACAGTTCTTTTCAATATGCATGACATCCAACATGTGTCAGACCAACAAATCAGACCAATATGGCAGATTCCAAAAAATGCTCCGTTTTGTCCAATTGTGTTCTTTCCCAAAACCATGAATTTTCTGTTGGTTTATTATCGGTCCAAAAGTGATGGAAGGTAATGAAAATACAACTAATTGTAACTCTGTACCTGAGATCATTTTTGGAGGTTCATCTCTTTCATTTCTGCCTTTTCTGAAATGAGATTTATTCCTCTAAAAAGGATGATCGATTGGAAGAAATCTGCAATGACAGTCAAAATAACAAGGTTTTTTCCATTCACGAGCATAAATGCTTTGTTGTCTCCCATATAATAAGGACATGATTCTGGACCATGTGTACTCCAGCCAGATAACATTCCATATGCTGGGAAGTCACTAATTGTCCACATCAAAGCATCTTTCATTACAAAATTCTGTTTCGCAGCAGCATCATATGTATCAACACCATGACTCCACAATAAATTTAACTCATCAATCAGTGGTTTCAAATAAACATCAATATTCTTTTTTAGATGTCCTGGGATTAATAATGTCAAAAAGATATAAGTCTCTTTCATCAACATTCATGGAGGCAAATTGTACGGAGTTATAAAGACAGACCAACAGGAATACTGACTACCAAAAGATCCAAATGGACAAAAACCGTCAGTAGAAAGACCCAATCGCACGTTCCGAGACTCTAAAGCAAAAGACAGATGCACTTGATCAAAATGTTTCCATGAATCGCCATCAGATGGATGAACCAAGCTTTTACCATTTGAAATATTGGTTTTGTGCCATGACATCATTGTCGCTGTGTTTTGAGACATAAATAAACGCTGCAACCTAGGTGTAAGCGGGAAATATCTCAACTGTTTTACAGGAATCAATCCAGACTTCCCTGATTGAGATTCTTTATACCTCGATTGTCCACATGTGGGAAAACTATCCAACGACTCATTTTCACCAGAATATAAGATGCAATCGTTTGAACATGCATGGATCTTCTGATAACTAAGGCCCAGATTACGAACGAGTCTTTTTCTCTCATAATAATTAGCAGGCAACACATTTCCTTCAGGTAACAATGATTTAACCAAAGAAAATATCTGATCAAAACAGTTATTTGACATTCCATTATATGATTTAATAGCCATAAATTTTGCAACTGCTTCTAATTTACTTATCTTGCAACCAGGATATAATGCATCCTCAGCAGACCTGAACAACTCAGCAAATTCAGATGGTGCCAACTCAGGAGGTAAATCAACATCATCCTCAATTTCTGTTTTTTGAACGGATGACCCTCTAACATCATGTACTAAATTCTAAAACCGTGATGAATCCGAAATAAAATTATTAGTATCTTCTATGGAACTACGTTCACCGTGTTGATACCAAAAAATATAATCTGATTGAAAACCATAACGCAAGAGATGTTGCCCAATGATGTCAAATGTCTCAAACGTTCTCAGAGCACATTTTTTACAAGGACACTTAATTGTCCCTTCTGAAACAAATTCCGGGTTTGATGATGCAAATGATAAGAAAGCTTCAACACCATCAACATATATAGGATTTAAACTAGAACCGTTTGGATTTCTGCGCTGATTTATCCAAGCACAATCATCTAATAATGATTGATGTCGATTTCCTTGTTCCATATTCATATATATGTTTCTCCAAAATTTAAAATCATTACTATTGTTAAATAATTTGATATAAGAAACAATATCCTAAAAAAAGAAGATACATAATTACAATTATTTATTAGTAATTACCAATAATTATAGGCGACACAGTTGGTTTGTAATCATCCCCACTAATTATTATTAATTTAGCAATACTTGGCAAAATGAAATATGCCAATTTATAACCATGTACTTGAATTTATTTGATTTTTGATTAATTTTATTAGTAATTATTACTAATTATTACAAATCTCAATATTTCTAACAGATTTTGCTTTATTCTTAACATGTTCAAATCTTAAAGGGTCGTCAATTTTCAGGTCATGCCCAATAAAAAGTTTGGGTCAACCTTGACCAATTTAAACTCTATAATTGTTCTAACTTGGTTGATCATCTCGCAAGTAGTGTTGTAATAGGATGACACAAGTAATGAGAAATACATTACATGGGTTGTCCTATTGCAACGCTACTTGCGAGGTGATCAACCAAGCAAGAACAATTATAGAGTTTACATTGGACACAGTTGACGCAAACTTTTTATTTGTCATGACCTGAAAATTGGCAACCCTTTAAGATTTGAACTGTTAAGAATAAAGCAAAACTTGTTGAAAATATTGATAATTGTAATATTTTATAATTTTTTTATAATTTTAATAATATTAATATTTTTTTTATAAATATTAAACATATAATAATAAAATCATTATATTATAAGTATTATTTATGTTATTATTTATGTTACTATTTATGTTACTATTTATGTTACTATCTATGTTACTATTTATGTTACTATTTATGTTACTATTTATGTTACTATTTATGTTACTATTTATGTTACTATTTATGTTACTATTTATGTTACTATTTATGTTACTATTTATGTTACTATTTATGTTAATAATTAGAAATGCGAAGATATGCATATAGGTCGGGTGGTTAGTCAATCAATGAATAGACAAACAAATGTAATTAACCGATCATCTACCTCAATTTTCTTTTCATTTGTGTGTTGAGGTTGACAGAAAACTTCTGCCTCCACATGTAATATGTGATTTTACCATCAAAATTATAAACCTCCTCACCTCTATATTGGCGAGGAGGTTGATAATTTTGACAGTAAAAGCAGATATTACATGTGGAGGCAAAATTTTCCTGTAAGCCTCAACACACAAATGAAAAGAAAATTGAGGTAGATGAGCGATCAATCACATTTCCTCATTATACTGATTGTTTCCTCATTATACTGATTGTTTCCTCATTATACTGATTGTTTCCTCATTATACTGATTGTTTCCTCATTATACTGATTGTTTCCTAATTATACTGATTGTTTCCTAATTATATTGATTGTTTCCTAATTATACTGATTGTTTACTAATTATACTGGTTGTTTCCTAATTATACCGATTGTTTCCTAATTATACTGATTGTTTCCTAATTAAATCTAATTATTTTCTAATTATTGTAATTGTTTTCTAATTATTTATAATCAATTAAATCAAATTATTTCCTAATTATTTGATAATTATTTTAATTAAATCTAATTATTTCTTATTAATTCTTTTCTAATTATTTTAATTGTTCCCTAATTATTTATAATCAATTAAATCTAATTATTTCCTAATTATTTGATAATTATTTCAATTAAATCTAATTATTTCTTAATTATTTGATAATCATATATTTATTTCTAATTATTACCAAAACATCCCCCGGGAGTGTCGAACCAAGAGTGCAACAAGGCCCGTTGTCGTGTACCAGGTTACCCCGAGTCAAGCTCGAAACACCTTGTCAGAGTTTTCACTCCTAGGTACATCTGTGCCAGATTCACCTCTACTTGTTCGTATCCAGACAAGGATTATTTGGTACAAACACATAAACTAATTATACTATATAGCTAAACATTCTATTAAAAAAAATAAAATTAACAATTAAAAATAATTTAACAATTAAAAAAAATATTACAAAAAATATAAATACCTTTAATAATCTGCACCAACTCCTTCCTTCCTTCCACTTCTCGAAAGAAAAAATTAAAAGAAAAAAAATTCTGCTCAGATATGAAAACGAGAGAGAGAGAAGAATGGAGATCTGAATGTTATGAAAAAAAAACGGATGGGGTGTATATATAGGTTAGATTATTTGCGACGGTCGCATTTGCGACGAGTGACTATCGCAAATACGACGTATTGTGATGGGATACCGTCACAAATGACTTCGTCGGCATTAAATAGAGGCGGCGGGTAAATATCCTTTTGTGACGGGCCCGTCGGAAATAGACACCTTTAGCGACGACGGCTATCCCCATCGCAAATATCCATTTATCGCCGCCGGTATTCGCGACGGGGCCCGTCGCCAATACCTTCGCCCGCATTAATTACGGGCGGCAGGTAAAAGGGTTTTTGCGACGGGTCCGTCGCTAATGTCACACCATTAGCGACGGGCGGATATCCCCGTCACAACTTACTATGTACCGCCGCCGGTATTTGCGACGGGACCCGTCGCAAATACCTCCCCTTGGATTATCTGTTGCGACGGGTACATAGTCCCGTCGCAAAACCGTATTTACCACCGCGGGGTATTTGTGACGGGTTGTAGGTGACCGTCGCAAATAGGATTTACAGCGGCCAGTATTGGCAACGGGCCCCGTCGCCAATAGTATCGGGTGAATACTTTTTTGCGACGGGAACATTTCCCCGTCGCAAATACCATTTACCACCACCGGGTACTTGCGACGGGTAGCCTTCCACCCGTCGTAAATATCCTTCCCGCGTTTTGGCATGCAAACCGCGCCATTGCAATTTCGACGGGCCCTGTATTTCCGTCGCAAAAACCCTTTTCATCGGAGTTGTCGCGACGGGAATAAGACCCGTCGCAAATAACCCGTCGCAAGTATCGTTTTTTCCTGTAGTGTTTCATTTCTAGTATAAAAGGATGGGAAAGGAGAGATGATGATGAATTATTCCATTAGAATAAAAACATTACAGTACATTTATGGTACTGGATTTATCACTCCATTTGTATTAAGAAAGGTGAGGATAGAAAATAAAACAAAGGAACATGAAAAGAAAATAAAAGAAAAGAAAAGAGGAATTTACCTATTGAATATATATTCCTTGAGAGCCTCTTTAGGGGAGAGGTTTTGGTCTTTTTATGGGAAAAAGAGATCATGGACATGGGAGATGGGATTGGGGAGATATTTGAGTATAATTTGGACTAGAAACAAGGCTTGAGAGGTGTGAGGAGAGGAAGTAAAGAGTGGTGGTATTTATAGTGGAGGAGAGAAGGGGTTTCCCATTATTCTAATCATTAGTTTAATATTTTTGCTCAAGACTATAAATAGTATTGATTCTTGTGACCAAAAATAGTAAATAGAGCATGTGATTTCAAACCGATGTTCATTTTCATCATCCATGACTCAATCATTATGCAGAAATTCATTTATTTAGCATTTATTGTAAATTATCGTATTTTACTATTCACAAAAATTAAAGTATTTTAGAAAATTTAAAAAATAATCATCCCAACTGTTTTTCAAAATGTATAATTAAAAAATAAACTCCATTTTATTAAAATAATTTTCTAAATATTAGAAATTTAATTTTTAATTAAAATCACAATTTACTTGAAAAATACAAATTTTAAAATTAAAATTGTTTTTCTAACACTTTGAAAAAATAATCAAGGTCTCTTAAAATTATATTATAATCAAAATTCATAAAAATACTTATGTATGAATACATTTTATGAAAATAAATTTTATTTTAAATTATTAAATTAATCATAAAATTGTAATTAAATATACACGACTTATAAAAATTCCAACACTTAATTAATAATTTTTAAAATATTTACCTACTTATATTATGATATATTTATATCATATTGTCACTTATATGATATATAAATTTTATTTATACTTTCATTAGTGAGGTTACTATTCAATTGACCGGTTTACTATTCATAAGGGTCGCATTACTATTCCAAAGGTCAAGATACTATTTCATCAATATACATTCCTTAACTTCTAGAGATACCTTTTTTATTTTACTCATTATTCATTTATAAGAGTTGTATTGTGTAGTCAATATTTTGTCTCTCCTGTGTGAGAGCGTCTCTCTCCTAAGAATTCCTAGGGTTTCAGTTCTTTGTCCGTCCAGTTTCCGGCGGCGCCGTCTCCTTTCGCGCACCCTGCCCGAAGTCTACGCTGGTCACTCTTCCTTAGCTTCGGGGTCTCTGGTTACTCCTCCTTGTTGTGTCTCTCTTCATTGCGAGATCCCGTGTTCTACCTCCTTTCCCATTCACCCGCTCTCGGATTCCACCGTCTGTGTTCTGGAAGGAGCCAGTTTCTCCTTCATCTGCTCGACTTGGACCTCAGGCATTGGATTAGGCCTCCCTCAGGGCCCTGGAATTCCGTCCATCTCCTCCCCCCTCATCGGCTTCAAATTTGCGTGAGGGAACGCGTCGCCAGATCCCCACCCTCCTTCTTCACCGGCACTCCAGATCTGTGTGCCCTTGGCTCTTGGCTTCACCATCTTCTTGAGGAATTCCTCCATTCTTCAAGTCCCCTTCAGAGTCAGATCCTCGTACTCAGAGTCTCGAGGCAAACTCAAATTCGAGGATATTTTTACCCTTTTCGTTTCTTCTTCCAGCTGCCGTGGAGTGGGTTTTGTACTGTTGCAGGTTTTCGGTCTCCTTGACTCGCGAAGTGTCCGCCACGAAGTGGTTCTAGCTCGCGAAGCTCCCCCCGCAGGCAACCTTGAGTTCGATGATTTCTTCACCCTTTGGTTCCTCTCCCTGCTATCGCGAAGCGGGCACTGTTCTATAGTCGGATTTGTTCTCCTTGATTCGCGAAGTTGCCGCCGCGAACTGGTCTGGACTCACGAAGCTCCTTCCGCGACGATTCACTACGCCGAGAGACCGCGAAGCGGCTGTCGCAAAGCAGTCTGACTCGCGAAGTGCCTCTTGCGAGGTTCTTCCACGTTGTATGTCCGCGAAGCGTCTGATGCGATGATCAAGTAGTTGGGTTTTGATTCGCTTGGTGGGGTGTGCACTACGCTGAAGGTGGGGACCGGTGGGCGTAAGGCCGTTCCCTTGTGGTGGTTGCGAAGCTTAGCTGCGAAGTGGCGTGTTGCGGGCCTGGTGTGCAATGTGTCGCCGCGAAGCAATTGTTATGTTGTGAAGGCTGAAGGTCCGTTGGGGGTGTTGCCCAGCGAAGATTGGTGTGATTCGCGGTGTGAGTTTCTTGGGTACGGCCAACCAAGATACACATATGACGACATTGGTCATGGAGCTTGGCCAGGGGTGCGATTAGTGGCTGGAGGCCGCATTGGGGCCTACGGTTTAGGGATCCTCTCGTTGCACCAGACGTTGACTCAAGTGAGGGCTGTGGGGATTCAAAAACACCGGCCCCATTGGAGGCTTGCGAAATATTTTGTGCACTATAGATGCAGAATTGGTTAATCAATGGAAGAGGTTGTCCCTGATGGAAAAAGAAAAGGAAACAATTGAGGCATAGAGAAATGAAGACACACTCCTAGAAAAGCGCTTGTCTCTGCTTGTGGTGGGAAAATTCGTGGAAAATATATCGGTTAATCATGGGGCGCTCAAAAACACTCTACAGAATATCTGGAAACTTGAGGCAGGAGTGGCTATTTGGGAAGCAGGGATCAACCGCTTCGTCTTTGAGTTCTTTAACGAGAAAGACAGAGACAAAATATTGCACAGTAGACCGTGGTCCTTCTATAATCAACTCCTCCTCATGGAAGAATTCAAAGGGGGGGACGATATCCAGCGAGAGATTTTAACCCATCCCCCCTTCTGGATACAAATTAAAGGTATCCCCTTCCATGTAAGAACGTATCGTACTATGAGGGGAATTGGGGACAGTTTAGGGCATTTTCTTGAATGGGACAGGTTAGACCCAATACAATGGGCCCCTGAGGTTCGAGTAAAGGTGGAGATTGATGTGTCAGAGCCACTGATGAGGGGAATTTTCTTAAAGATTTAAGATACCAATGCTTGGATATCATTCGAGTTTGAGAAACTCCCAATCTTCTGCTTTTACTGTGGTCGCCTTGGCCATCTGGAAAGAACGTGCACCACTAAACATAAGAGTGATGTGGGTAACACTATCCTCCAGTATGACCCCTGGCTCCATTCCAAAACAAAGAAATATGCTTTCATCCCTAAGATGGAAAAACAAAAAGACCGTGACCGTCTCACATTGGCACATTCCAGTATGACAAACCCCATACCTGAAAATGTCTTAATTCCTGGGCCAACGAATTTCCCAAAGGATGGTCCTCCCACTCAGGGAGAAGCTGGCACTCAGAGCAAAGCTGGAGCTCAACCTAAATCCCTGAGGTACAATTCTCCAACATCGGCAAAGTTGGTGACGATGCAACAAAAATCACCGTCACATTGCTCAAAGACAATGTTGATGCACGTCGAACCACCAGATCCGGACCCTGACCCACCTTTGACCGCAGCTGGAACTCTTACAATGAAGGACCATGGAATGTCAGGCCCTCTACTAATGGGTCCAATCACCTGCCGAATGTGGAAAAGGAGGCAACGAGGTGAGAGTGATGGGCACACAGAAGATCCAAAACTCCGGGTGAGAAAGAGACAAAGTGATACATGTCAATCAGGAAGGAACCTCACCAAAAGATGGAAAACGACAAATAGAGAAGCAAGTTCGAAGAAACCAGAGGCGGAGGTGGGAGAGACCCAGCACCACCTAGAGCAATGATTGACTTATGTTGGAACTGTCGTGGGCTTGGCAACCCTCTAACGGTTCGCATGCTTCAGCGCAATTGCGCTCAAAGTCACCCCGATATGGTTTTCCTGTCCAAAACCATACTGGAATGTAAGGACACCAATGGTATTGCTCTGAAGTGCGGCTTCCAAGGCTGTTTCCCGATGCCCAGACAAGGCCATTCCAGGGGACTCTATCTCCTTTGTAAGGACAATGTCGATGTTAAAATTTTGTCCTTTTCCCCGCACCATGTGGCAGTGACTATTCAAATAGACCTTCACCCACCCTGGACTTTTGTGGGTTTCTATGGCTGGCCATCCCATAATGACAAGGTGAAGTCATGGGATCTTCTTTGCAAGCTGCATGTTGACTTACTGAGCCCTATTCTGTTCAGAGGAGACTTCAATGAGATTATGTTCCATAAGGAAAATAGGGGAGGAACCATCTGACCTTCAGCTTCGATGTCATACTTGAAGGATGTTGTTTCCAGGGAGGACCTGGTCGATCTGAGGTACTCAGGAAATCCGTTTACTTGGTTCCGCGGAAATTCATAAGGCACCCGTATCACTGACTGTCTTGATAGATTTCTGGGCTCTACTGATTGGATTAATCTGTTCAGCATGTTTCATATCGACCACATGACCCTAAACTGCTCGGACCACTATCCAATCCTCATTGACTATACACGTGGCGGACATACTAGACACTTTAGCAGACCCTTCAGATTTGAGAGCTTCTGGTCAAAAGATCAGGAATGTGAAGAGGTGATCTGATCAAGCTGAAAATGTACTCACAAGGATATTTGCCTCAACCTCCAACAAGTCGCATCCGATCTGAGGTCGTGGAGCAATAAGAAATTCCAAAACCCTAACCGGCACTGCGACATCCTTGAAAAGTGACTGAACTTTCTCCTCAAACAACCCACATCCAATGGCAATCTATCTAATATTGGCGCCACACAAAGAGAGCTAGACACGACTCTACGTATCAAGGAAAGCTTCTGGGCTATGCGCACGTGGGACAACCATATTAAAGAAGGGGATGCTAACACCCGGTATTTTCACCAGAAAGCTTCATCCAGGCGTCGAAAAAACTCTATTACTTGCATAACACAACCCGATGGAAGCAAAGTTCCTGACACTAATGGTATTCACGAGGCCGTGACTGGATTTTTTCAGAACATCTTCTCTGCAGGAACCCCTTTCATGTCTGATGAGGTGGAAGAATGTATCAGACCTGTGATCACTGAAGAGATCAATAGAAATATCTCCAAAGATGTGACAGATGACGAGATACGCTTGGCTCTGAAACATCTTCATCCCACCAAGGATCCGGGACCAGATGGGTTCCACACCCTCTTTTTTAAGCAATACTGGCACATAATCGGTCCTGACATCTTCAATATGATTAAATATATCTGGGCTGGGAACACCATCATTGCGGCCATCAATGAAACGGTCCTCATTCTCATCCCCAAAATCAAGAAACCTGTGGCGATCCCTGACTTTTGACCTATCAGCCTCTATAATGTCTCTTATAAGATCTTCTCAAAGATCCTTGTCAACCGGCTGCGACCTTGGCTACCAGATATTATCTCCGAAAATTAGAGCGCCTTTGTGGCCAAGAGACTGATAACTGATAATGCAATTGTGGCCCATGAAGTGTTCCACTCTATGAAATCACACTCCACAGTGAAAAGAGGAACCGTGGCCTAGAAATTGGATATGTCCAAGGCCTACGATAGAGTTGAATGGAACTTCCTAAGAGCCATTATGCAAAAAATGGGTTTTTGCGCTAAATGGATAGATATGGTCATGAACTGCGTTTCGACCATCTCTTTTAAAATCAAGGTCAATGGGGAGCTCACCAGAAAATTCACCCCATCTCGAGGCCTTCGCCAGGGAGACCCTCTCTCCCCTTTTCTCTTCATCCTGGTGGCTGACGTGTTTTCTAATTTTATTTCCAAGGTTGTTTCCTCTAAGTCTATTCATGGGACAAAAGTCTGCCGAGTTGGCCCTCCAGTGTCGCATCTCTTATTCGCTGAAGACTGCCTCCTTTTTTCCAGAGCAACAATTAATGAATGCCAGGTTATTTTCCAGGCGATTCGCCAGTATGAGAGGGCATCTGGTCAAACAATCAATCATGGTAAATCTGAAATTTCCTTCAGTGCAGAGGTGCCTCTTTCTAAGAGGGATGAACTTTGCGCATCAGTTGACATACATATGGTTGTTAAACATCAGAAGTATCTCGGGCTTCCCACGGTGATTGGCCGATCTAAAAAAGAAATCTTCGCATCCATTGTGGACAGGATTGAGGCTAAAATTCAAGGCTGGAACCCAAAAATAATTTCTAAAGCTGGAAAAGAGACCCTCATTAAAGCTATCATCCAACATGTCCCCAGCTACTTTATGTCCCTTTTTAAGCTCCCGGTGGCCACCATCGACCATATCCACACACGCACTGCTAATTTCTAGTGGGGGAAGCACGATGGAAGGAATCGAACCCATTGGATGGCCTGGGAGAAACTTTGAAAACCCAAATCAGAGGGGGGGATGGGGTTCCATAATCTTCCTCTATTCAACGACGCGCTTTTGGACAAGCAAGGATGGCGCCTTATTAACCATCCATCATCTATATGTGCGCGAGTTCTACGAGCTAAGTACTTTCCCCACACGGACTTTCATGCTTCCTCTCTTGGTCCCCTCCCTAGCTTTCTCTGGAGAAGAATCTGGGGGGCTAAAAATCTCCTGGATAAAGGATTGGGATGGAGGATTAGGACTGGCTAATCTGTCCAAATTTGGACTGATCCCTGGCTTGTTGATAAGGATGGTTTACGGGCTATATCACCCGCCCAACCAGGTCTGGAAGACTCCACTGTCAGCTGCCTCCTTTCCGACCAGGGACAAGGGTGGTGTTTGGAAAAGATCCTTGAATGGTTTAACGAAAGAGATCAAAGAATTATCCTTAGCACCCCCTGGGTACTAGATGCAGGCCCCGACCGTCTCTTCTGGATCAATGAAATTTCGGGCGATTACATGGTGAGATCCAGCTACAAAATTGCTCTTGGAATCCACCCAGTTGGTAGGGATGAGGGGCCTTGGAAATTGATTTGGTCACTCAACGTCCCCCAAAAAATTCATCAATTTTGGTGGATGGTTTTTACGGGCACTCTCCCAACAATGATCCTTCTTGTTTTTTGACATATGGCCTGTACCTCCTTTTTCCCTTTCTGTCCGAACACTCCCGAAACTCCTATGCATGCTATCATTTTATGCCCGGGAGCTAAGGAAATCTGGAATCAATAGGGCTCGGCTTCTGCAGCTTCGCTGGCATTGGTCTCTGACCTCCACGATCTTCTGACGCGTTGGTGCTCCTCTATCTCCCCGACGGATGTTGGTTCACTCTGCACGTTGGCTTGGATTATTTGGGTCCGGCGCAACGACGCTGTTTTTCATCACGTCCACAGACCCCCCAAATTCTAGATTGATCGAGCTTCTTCTTGGATTGAAGGTTGGGAAGGCCACAACGAATGTTCTATGTCGGGTGTCCCCCCCTCCCCTCCCGTTCACTGGAATCCCCCAATGGAAGGGATTCTCAAGATTAATGTGGACACATCGCTTCCAAAAGCCGAGCTTGTTGCCCTCAGCCTCCTTGCCCGAAATCATCTGGGGAAAATCCTTGCTGCTAAGTATGAGCCACATCAGGCATTCTGGGAACCAGAAGTCACTGAAGCCATGACCATCCTTGCTAGCATGATGCTCACTTTTGATTGTGGATGGGGTGACGTCATCATTGAGTCTGACTGTCTTTCCGTAATCGATGCTATCAATCACAACGATGGAGGACTCCGGGCGTTTGGCACCATTATCAGGATAATCCTCTCACTTCGCCAATGCTTCTCATTGTGCACCTTATCATTTATCAGAAGGGAAGGAAACAACACGGCCCATTAGCTGGAGTCCTCAGGCCCATTCGGTACTAACCAATTCTGGCTGGACAATTTCCCTTCATGGCTTCACACATGTACTTCTGCTGATCTTTGTCATTAATGTTATATGCTCTTATAAAAAAAAGAGTTGTATTGTGTTCTATATGTAATATTATATGATTATAATATAATAAATAATTATAATAAGGGAATTTCATTGATAAAAAATTGAGTCGTTACATTAATTCGGTAATTACTCAACCCATGTGCATTAATGACACACAGTGTAGTTAATTCTTACATCGCGTATTGATCGGGACAGACTGGTGCACGTTCAACCGGACTACACACCGTGTGGCCCATTGAACATGGTGTGTGGTCCTTTTGTGTTAAGGACATGCCGTTTATTCAATACATGACCTACCTGACGGGTGACCGTGTAACAGAGAGTCAACACAACATGTGGCCCATTAGACATGCTGTGTACTCCAAATTTTTGAGGCACAAACTACATGATGAGTCCCTAGGTGCGTGTCTCATATAGAAGGTGAGAGGTGTACATGCCATGTACTTATACCAAGTTACACAGATTTAAAATATATTTATTTTACTATGCAAACATTGAGATATATACTTGCGTGTGGTTGTAAAGATAGGACACACCATGTGATAAGTTTTAATATACATAAATATTTAAATGTTTAAATAATATCTGCATAATGTTCAAGATCTGTATATCATGCATGAGCCGTATTACATGTTGTTACTTTATGTTCATCGAAGAATAACACGTGACCAAAAAATCATGTAATTCGTATAATTATCTATAAAGTACACATTGTGAAAGTATGTGATAAGTCGTGTATGCCATATGTCACAAGTGTAAAACAGTATATGAGTATAATACATGTTGGGTAGATTTGGATGAGTATTCACCATGTTACCTCCATGGTACAAGTTACGTACACAATTAATTTTAAATGAATTTATTTAATTTGTTTAAAATTATAATGGATGATAATCTCAAGGAAATCTAGATAAGGATTAAGATAAAAGTATTGATTAATTAACGATGATAATTAATCGATTCAATGGTGATTTATTTTAAATAAGAACAATTAAAGATTTTAATTCTAGTTTTATTAAATGCATAATACATTGCATGCATGTGGATGATCATGATCTAGACCAGACCTTTTGTATGTGATTGGTTTCTTTTAATTTATTATTAAATTAAATTGTTGGCCCACGTGTCTTCTCTCCTCATTATTATGTAGGGTCTGCGTGCCCATGGTTTCTTTTATGTAAACCCCATTCCCCCCTCACTTGTGTATGAGTAAAAGGAATATGTAATAGATGGAGCTCCTAAGCTAATGAAGATGGTTCAATTTAGGATCTGAGGAGAAACCAATCCAAGGAGATACAAAGAAAGACAAGTGGAAAGATGTAAAAATGAACCTCAATTGGTTCAAGGTGTTTCTACCCTAGGTCAAAAATTAGTTTATCAACTGCTAGATAAAATAACCATTAGTATAAGCTCATGATCATACCCTTTATTTTTGTTAGTTTCATGGTTATTTCATTATGGATGTCTTGTCACGATCACATAATTAATTAATTAACAAGCATGAAATATGAAATTAAAATGAACTGGATTATGCATAAATATTATCTAAATACATGGTTAATTACTTAATTAATACCACTTAATATTAATAATCATGTAATAAAGATAATAAATGGAAATTTATGCATAAAGGATAAAATTTATCAATAAAATATTAAGTCAGTATATCCTTCCTTTACTTCAGTTAGAATCGAACCATAGTTCAAAGTGATTGACCAACAAAATTTAGGATAATTTCAATTATTGGGAAATTCTAACATGAGGTTTTGGGTTGACTTGACTTGGTTCAAATCAAGGGTTAACTGCCAAAGAAGTACTTATTGTAATTGAGTGGTAAAGCTTGAGGAAATACAAAATTAAGGATTTTAGGATTGGGGAGTCCACTTATTAGATTAAGGAACTATGAGTTAATGCAGTTAGCATTTGGAATGCCTACCTAAAACCATTCAAGTTACTTGACCAACCAAAGTTAGGGTAATCAGAAGGGGAATATGGATACTTTCCACTTGAATTTCTAAGCAATAGAATATTCCAAATCCAATGGTGAGGGATATTGGGTTTTGATAAAATAGTGGGAGACTAATAAATATAATATTTATTTGTTTATCTAAATTTTATCAGATAAAGTACTAAAATTCTACTTATCCATTTTGTAGAAACATCAATAAAAATGACATCAAACATATTATTGTGATCCATACTTGAGAAGGAAAACCTTCTCACCAGTATCAATTTCCAGGAGTGGAAAAGGTGCCTACGGTTCATCCTTCACCATGAAAGGAAATTGGATGTGCTGGAAGAACCTTTACCAGTTGCGCTTGGAAATGAGGCAAGTGATGAAAAAATATCTCTCTATGAGAAAAATCTGAATGATGCTACATATGTCCAGTTCTTCATGCTATCATCCATGTCCAATGAGATTTTAAAGAAACACGAGGAAATGGATTCATATAGCATGATGTCTTGCCTTCAGGATCTGTATCAAGAGAAGGAGATACAAGAGAGGTATGAGATCTCCAATGATTTGTTTACCACTAAGCTTAGAGAGTCTACACCAGTTGTGTCTCATGTAGTCAATATTATTGGTTACATTGAATGCCTGAACATCTTAGGGATTAAATTCCCAGATGAGTTGCGTATAGATCTCATACTTTCATCATTTCCCAAGACCTTCTCCAACTTTATTGTGAATTATACTAAGATCAATTAAGAGAATAGACTTTTAGAACTTCTTACTTTAATTTGCAAAGTGGATAAGGAAATGAGGCATAATAAAACCATGGTCCTTATGGTGAATAAGAATAGTAAGGACGAGACAAAGGGGCCCAAGACTTATAAATAGTATAAAGCTCCTAGGCACTATCTTACTAAGAAGAAGAAGATCCAAAGGCAGAGTAAGGAAAATGAGGTAGTATGTTTTGCATGTATCAAGATAGGACACTAGAAGAGGAACTCCACCCAGAAGTAAGGGGAAGCTAAAGGTGCATTTTTTATTGAGTGTAATCTTTCCATATCTACACATTGGGTATTAAATACAACTTGTGGTGCTCACATTTGTATCCAAATGTAGGAACCAAGTAGATTTTAAAAAATTTCCAGAGGAGAGGTGGATATGAAAGCTACCAATGGTGTGAGGCTAGTAACACTTGCCATTGGTGATGACCACCTTTCATTTCCAACGAGAATGATTTTGGTTTTACATGATTGTTATTATGTATCTACTGTTACCAAAAACATAATTTTTTTATCAAGTTTAGACAAAGATAGGTTTATTTTAAATTTCAGAAATAAAAGTTGTTTCTTTTATAAGTAAAATATATGTTATGTTATGAAATATTTAAATAATGGTCTGTATGTATTAAATTATGAAAACCAAGTGTTGGAAATTGATAACGAATCAAGTTCACATGACTCATATAACACCCAGCTTTGGCATCACCGTCTTGGTCATGTAAATGAAAAGAGTTTGACAAAGATCTGTTAAGATTTCTATTTAGAATCTTATGAGCTAAAACCACTCGATAGATGTCATGATTTTTTACAAGAAAAAATGACCAAACCACCATTTGATGGATAGTGTGAAAGGTCCACAGAGCTTTTAGGATTGGTACACACTGATGTGTGTGGACAATTTCTAGTAGAAGCTAGAGGTGGATATTATTATTTCATAACTTTTACTGATGACTTGAGTAGATATACCTATATTTACTTGATGAGGTATAAGTCTAAGTCCTTTGAGAAATTCAAAGAATTTAAGAATGAAGTAGAGAATCAACTTGGTAAGAAGATAAAGAATATTCGATCGGATCGAGGTGGGGAATATATTAACCAAGTATTCATCAAATTTCTATGGGAGTTTGGGATTCTATCTCAACTCACTCTACCTTATACACCACAGTTAAATGGTGTTAGTGAAAGAAGAAATCGTACATTATCAGACATGGTAAGGTTGATGATGAGTCATGAAGATCTTTCATTATCCTTTTGGGGATATACATTACAAACTATGACATACACATTAAACCGAGTATCGACTAAAGTGAAAAATGGAATTCCCTTTGAGATATGGAGTGTAAAGAAACCCATTTTATTGAATACATGTGTATGGGGTTGCGAGACATTTTGTTAAGGGCTTATCAAGAACCAAATAGTACCTCAGGGCATAAAGTGTATCTTTATAGGGTATACCAAGGGAAAAAAGGGATATTACCTATACAACCCCTCAGACAAGAAAGTGATTGTTGCCAGACAAGCTGTCTTTCTTGAGAAGGAGCACATCCTCAAAAAGGATAGTGGAAGCAAGATTGACTTTGTTGAAGTTGATACTCAAGATACACAAGAGTTGGTATAAGAATAGATTCCATAGGTTCCTATGGAAGAAGTTTCTCCTAAAACACAAGAAATGCGTAGGAGCATAAGATAGGTAAGAGAACTAGAGATATATATTTTTCTGGTCAATGAGGATGGTGACTCATTATTGGTTGAAAATGATGAATCTCTCTCCTATAAAGAGGTATTAGAGATATCAAAAGCTATAAGATGGATAGAAGATATAAATTTTGAAATGGATTCCATGTATCAGAACCAATTTTGGGTTCTAGTCAATGCGCTAGTTAATGTAAAGCCTGTTGGATGCAAATGGGTATTCAAGAGGAAGCTAGATATGGAGGGTAAAGAAAGTACCTATAAAGTAAGGATAGTGGCTAAAGGTTTTAAACAACGTCTAAGAATTGATTATGATGAACCATTTTTTCTAATTTCCATGTTTAAATCCATTAGAATTATACTTGTTATAGCAGATTACCATGACTATGATATTTGGAAGATGGATGTAAAAACTGCATTCATTAATGGGAACCTTCAAGAAGATGTCTATATGTCACAACTAGAAGGGTTTGTGACTCTAGGTGATGCCAAAAGGATTTGAAAGTTGCATAAATCCATTTGTGGATTGAAGAAAACATCCATGACATGGAACATTCAATTTGATGCAACCATAAAAGTATTTGGTTTCATTAATAATGAATGTGAGCCATGTGTTTATAATAGGTTTAATGTGAATTTAGTAGTTATCCAAGTAGTATATGTTGATGAAATATTACTTATTGGAAACAAAATACTAGTCTTACAATCTGTTAAGGACTGGTTGAACAAGTGTTTCTCCATGAAGGACTTAGGAGAAGAAGACTATATTTTAGGGATAAAGAGCATTCATGATAGATCCAAGATGCTTCTTGGACTAAGTCAAAGTATATATATTGACTAAATAAGAAAGAGATTTAGTATGGAATAATCCAAGAGGGTATTAGTTCTAGTGTCACATGGTTTACATATTTCTAAAAAAAATGTTTCCTTGGACACAACAAGAGAAAGAGAGAATGAGTAAGATCCCATACGCTTCCACAACTAAAAAATGGAGCTACTACCATATACCTATAGCTACAATTTTAAAACATGTCTATAAGCCTATTTTTCATGGCCTATAGCCACAGTTTTGTGGCCTATGGCCACAGTTTGAAAAACTGTGGCTATAAGCCAATTTTTTTGAAGCCTTATAGCCATAGTTCTCCAAAACCGTGGCTATAGGGTTCCCGTGCTTCCGTGGGAACAAAAATTCGCACAAAAAATTTGGCGGGAAGCCCTACCACCACAGTTTTGATGATATTCCCATGGTTTTTATTAATATATATATCATAATATATATATATATATATATATATATATATATACCCTAATTGTGGTGTGGTGTAGTGGTAAGCGCACTGAATTGCAAAGTGGAGGTGCAGTGATCGAAACCTGCCAGTGGAATTTTTGATTTAGGCTATTGCCATGGTTTTTCGAGGCAATATCCATTGTTAAAATTGTGGAAATAGCCACCTATAGCCATAGTTTAAACTGTGGCTATAGGTCAATCACCACGGTGGACAGTTTGGAAGCCTATTGCCATGGTTAAAACCGTGACAATAGGATGGGACCTACTTCCATGGTGATAGTGACCACGGTTGGCCAAAACCATGGCCGTTGTAACGACCCTGACCCGAACAGCCACCCGAACAGTGCTAAACGGGTCGGGTGCTACTACCTTAGGTGCACCTCCCTGAACGCCAAAGGCTTTCGACTAGCAGTGAGGGTCTGATAAGTATAGTGGGGAGGCTATACCCTCTCGGAGGATAATAACAATGGTACCAGTCCAAGTATAACTGTAAAGATGCAGCGAAATAAATGACTTAGCAGACTCAAACTAGACCCGCAGAGCGGAAGCATATTCAATATCAATAAACAGTGAAAGCAATAAATATAAACAACAACAGCGGAAATAAACACAACAAAATGCTAATACAGAAAACAGAACAAAACAGAGTAACTTCATCTAGGTAAGACCTCAAGGTCCATACCATATCCACACAATAACTAACATAGCCCAGCTCCTGAATCTGGCCTCTTTCCTGCACACAAATCCATAAAGTCTACACGCATCCCGAAGGGCCCGTGCAGGGTGTGAGACAAATATCAGTAGGATACCACCCAACGGTGCGTACCTAATATAAGTGTTTACGTAGACATGAATTTATAAGGAAATAAGTAAACAGAACGATGCAAAAATAAACACTAACTCCATTGGTGCTCAGCATCCACCATGGAGTGTCACCTACTTCAGCCAATGCCAGAATTCTGTCATGTAACCCGGCACCATGTGCCCCTTGACACCTCGTGTCTCAAGTATCGACGTCCCGAAGGAACGCCCAATAGTATTAACTCGGAGGAGAAGCGATGCATGTCCTCAATAAGTAACCGTAGGGACAGCGATGTCTGCCCTCAAAATTGGTAGCCGGAGGGACAACAATGTCTGCCCTCAAATAAAGTATCCAGAGGGACAGCGATATCTGCCCTCAAATAAAGGCAAGCCTCGACTCCCAACCCGATAGCCTTAACGCTATCCCCTGAAGGCTCCTCACCTCCCACGTGGCTTCCTACAACAAGAACCCCCAAACCGATAGTACCTAAACCACAACTAACGGGGGCCTCTTCCCACACGAGTGGTAAAAACCACCTCATCATGGAGTATCTTTATGTGCACACTACTCAAAGTCCGGGTGAGAAGTAATCACCAAAAATAGTACCCAAGCCACCACATCTCTAACACATCGTGTCCCTGTGACCATGTCACTCAAGTCTGATGGCATCGCCATCCTAGTAACCCGTGCCATGCCCAACCTGACAGTCATCCTGCCTCAATCTGACATCCATGACGCCCAATCCCGTGGTCAAAACCACCCAACATAACCCGGGCCAAGTCCAACCTGTGATCTGAATCACTCAAGAATATCTGGGTCTTGCCCAACACCACCCAAAAAGGGTCCAACAGATGCAATTCAGCAATTTCATATGTAACATATTTAAACAGAAAACACAAATAGGAAAAACATTCTAAACAATTGAATTTCCCTACACAAGGTGTTGTCCCATACCAGCACTGAGGTCTTGAATGCCTCTAACAAGTTATATCAGGCTTTAAGAAGTTAAAATCAACAGTTTATAATAATATAAGACAAAAAATAACCATTTTGGCATCCCCCAGCCAAAATTCCCCGCTGAGCTAAGACCCCTTGCCCGACCCCGTTAAAGCAAAACTGGTAACATAGCATACCCAAAGGCATCCCATTGGTCCAACAATCAATTCAATATGAAACAACAGATAAAATGGGTCCCGCTCAAAATACCCGAAAACGCGCCGAAGGCCGCATTACCCAAATAACCACGAAAACACAAAAAGAGGTATGAACCACCTACCTGAGACTCGTACGATGCTACTCCTCTGGTAACAACCTCCAATTTGGGCTAAAACACGGTAGATCTACAAAAAATTTGAAACCGCTCAAACCCCTATAACTCGTTCTAGAATAGAAATCAAACAAAATGGATCAAGAGGAATCGAGGCCTTACCGAGGGGGTTCCAACACATCAATCGACAATCAAAAAGGGTCTCAAACAAAGACCCAGGAGAAAGATTGAGCTCCGACCATCTCGGTTCACGAAACCGAGCGACACACAATTGTTCTGCCTAAAAAACGAGGCTACTGCCTATTTTAGCAAGAAAAAGAAAGTAAACGGCGTGTACTTTTGACTAAATGTCGTGTATATCATTTAACTGTTCATTTGACGACTGGAATTCCACCGACCTACTTTCCAGAACCTGCCGACATGAGTACACGGCGTGTACCTATGGGTACACGGTGTGTACTGGGTTTTCCTTCTCTCCCTTGCCGACTTACCCACACGCCATGTATATCCCTCATACACGGATAGACTACACGGCGTGTCCAAGGAGAACACGACGTGTATCTAGTTTCAACTATTATCCCCGGACAACAAGCCTACACGCCATGTATGGCCGCCACACGGTCGCGGGTACACAACATGTTTAAAACTACACGCTGTGTAGTAAGAAATTTCTACACGGTCATCACACAACATGTACTCGGCGAGCACACGGACGGTCACTCGCTTAACATATACACAGCGTGTACTTAAAGTACATGACTTATAGTCTGGAAATTTCCAAAACCTTCCCATTTCCTCCAGTTTCCTTAGAAACAAGTCAAAAATTCAAACAGGGTCGGGATTTTGACCCGTTCTAAAAACCTGGGTTCTTACAATCTCACCACCTTAACATAGCTAGTCCCCGAGCTATCAAACGAAACCCAGATATGACCCCAAACGCACCACCCTGATCAAAGTAACCCGGACTTCCCCAGTCTCGAAGGTCCTAGAGAAATTAATCAAGGGCTCCCCACCTTAGAAATCGCCTAAATCGGTCTCAACATGACAAAACTCAATACAAAAAAGGGTTTACTAACCTGTTTCCAAATTCACAGTCCTTATGTGACTCATCATCAACCCTACGCCTCATTGGCACTCCTATGTCGTTCCCAACACCCAACGTATCCCGCACCGCATCAGTGTCCGCCTCCACGAGGTCCTGGTGCCTAGCACCTCAAGTAACCTGCATCACCGATGCCTCGATGCCCATAGCACCTCAAGTATCCCACATCCTCGATGCCCCGATGCCCACGACACATCAAGTAACCTATATCCTCGATCCCCCGAATGCTACGCATCCCATACACACACACACACACACACACACACACACACACACACATATATATATAAATATATCACGCACCCGATATGGTGCCAATCCCACTAACTAGCATCTAGTCAGTCCACATAGATCCTGTGCACGACGTGCACTCAAAAAAGACATGCCACTACAGGTCATGCCAAAAAGGAAACATGGGAATCACGGCCACACCGCGGTGTACCTATAACCATCGTCGGCTCATCAGCCTGCTCATCCTTTGGAAGCTCCACAACATGCACCTGTCCTGAAGCACGACTGCCTGATGCCTGAACTCCCCACGGTGCTACTCCAGTTACCAGCCACTGACCCCTAAATTGGATCCCGCTGTCTCTGTCACATCCTCCATGTGCAGCTAAACCTCGGCTACCCTCTCCTAGTACCGAACCCGAACCAACTCTGGATGCCACCGTCTGTCCTGGTCCCTGTCTTTCGACTGTCTAAGAAGGCTGTTTGCAAAACCTCTCAAGGTGCCCGACCTGTCCACATGCTCGACACTCCTTTGGAGGCCTATCGCACTGAGTCTGAAAATATCCTGACTGTCCACACTGAAAACAAATCACTAAAGAACTACCATGATGTGGTCTAGCTGAATCCCTAGCCTGACTACCCTGCTGGAACTCATCCCGTCCTCGCTTCCTGCTATCTGAACCGTCACCTGAAGCCGTCACCTGGCCAACCTGGGGCCTATCCCTCTGGTTGCCCTCCGCTATGAGCTCCTGGTTCACTGCCTCTGAGAAGGAACCCAGCCTGAAGATATTTACCTGGACCCGAATGGAGTGTCATAATCCATCCTTTAAGTGTCTCACCCTATCCGCGTCATCGCTTACCATAACAGGTGCAAAGCATGACAACTTAGTGAATGTAGCTGCGTAGTCCATGACAGACATGTCTCCCTGCTGAAGACTCAAGAACTCCCGAGATCTTTCTACTCTCAGTGTCTCTGGGTAAAAGTTCTCAAAGAATCTATCCTCGAAGTCCTTCCATGCCAGTCCCTCATGCCTACGAGCCTGAACCTGCACATCCTACCAACGCTTTGCCAGTCCTCTCAGCATGTATGTCTCCAGCTTGACCCTCCTCCATGGAGGCGTCTCGAGCTGCTCAAAGATCATCTTCATGCTCTCTATCCAGTTCTCAGCTGCCTACAGACCACCCTCACCCTGAAAAAGCGGCGGGTGCTGCGACTGGAACTCCCGCATCAGATATGCCATAGATGGATCTGTAACTTGCACGCCTATGTCGATATCCTACAAGATGCATAACAGGCTCGCTCAGAGATGCTCGTCAAGCCACGACATGAACGATGCCAAACCCGGCTGCTGTCCTGCCTGCACCAGATCTTGAACCTGATCCTGTACCTGCAGCTCGTGCTCTGCCTGTACCGAATCCTGGAGCTGATCCTGCACCCGTGACACTGTATCCTCACTTGCCTGACGCTCCATCGAGATGTGTAAGAGGAACCCGCTGAATACCATAAATGGTCAGACAACCCATATATATATAACAATATATATTCACATAGATGGGAAAAGCAGTAAAAGGAAACATAAAACAACTACTCTTACTCTCCCTTATTGCAACCCATGCCCACGGCATCCCAGCCTCATGGACTCCTTACCCGCCCTTAACAGAGCCAAGTATCAAAAGTACCTCGGGCCATGCCCGTCCTGACAACCAATGTTGCCTCAAACCGATGACTGAGCTGCCCAATCCTGGTGATCAAAATCACCTCAACCGATAGTACCTGTCTGCTCTCATAAGAGTTAGACCCAAATATCCTACCACATGAAATTCTATAAAAATAAAGTATGGCATACACATTGCAACAACAAGCAATTCTATCCGAAATTTCACCTTTTTACATTTCAAAGAATATAAATCATGGCATTTGATTTTATTCACATGGTATTATCACTTCACAAATCATACGTGCAATTATGAAATTGAAATACCCTAAAAAATGTGCCTATCAAAAGCCAAACAACAAGCCTTGCCATACCAGGCCAAGGTCCAATTCTCCCTTACTGCACCAGGTCAAGGGTCACATATCACAATCAATAACCTCACACATCAAGTGAGCCACTGAGGTGGAAATCATATAAACTGTAATCTGAGAAAAAATAAAACAACAATTCCCACCCAAGGTAACTTGGTCCATCCCTCATACCTGGGGCTGCAGGCACCCAAGCACAAGCTAGAAACCCAGTTCTAGTAACAACCTATCTTCAGTCTGCCATATCCCAAATAGTAAAACTAGTAGAAATAAAGAGAGAAGTCTCAATCTCATTAGTATCCAGCAAAACACTACTACTAAATCCCTGTCAAGAACTCATCTGATACCACTTTGTAACAAACCACACCCGAACAGCCACCCAAACAGGGCTAAACGGGTCAGGTGCTACTACCTTAGGCGCACCTCCCTGAACGCCAAAGGCTGCCGAATAGAATTGAGGGTCTGATAGGTATAGTGGGGAGGCTATACCCTCTCAGAGGATAATAAAAATGGTACTGGTCCAAGTATAACTGTAAATATGCAGCGGAATAAATGACTCATCAGACTCGAACCAGACCCACAGAGCGGAAGCACATTCAATATCAACAAATAGCGAAAGCAATAAATACAAACAACAACAACAGAAATAAACACAACATCATGCTGATACAGAAAAGAGAACAAAATAGAGTAACTCCAGCTAGGTAAGACCTCAAGGTCCATACCATCTCCATGCAACAACTAACGCAACCCAACTCCTAAAGTTGGCCTCTTTCCTGCATGCAGATCCATAAAGTCTACACGCGTCCCGAAGGGCCTGTGCAGGGTGTGAGACAAATCTCAGTAGGATACCACCCAATGGTGCGTACCCAATATAAGTGTTTACACAGGCATGAATTTATAAGGAAAGCAGTAAACATAACAATGCGCAAATAAACACTAACTCCACTGGTGCTCAGCAGCCACCATGGAGTGTCACCTGCTTCGTCCAACGCCGTAATTCTGTCATGTAACCCGACACCATGTGCCCCCTGACACCTCGTGTCTCAAGTACCGACATCCCGAAGGCACGCCCAATAGTAGTAACTCGGAGGAGTAGCGATTCCTGTCCTCAATAAGTAACCGGAGGGACAACGATTTCTACCCTCAAAATAGGTATCCAGAGGGACAACGATGTCTGCCCTCAAATAAAGTATCCAGAGGGACAACGATATCTGCCCTCAAATAACGACGATCCTCAGCCCCCAACCCGATAGCCTCAATGCTATCCCCTAAAGGCTCCTCACCTCCCACGTGGATTCCTACATCAAGCACCCCCAAACCGATAGTACCTAAACCACAACTAATGGGGGCCTCTACCCACACGAGTGGTCAAAAACACCTTATCACGGAGTATCTCTATGTGCACACTACTCAAAGTCCGGGTGAGTGGTAATCACCAAAAATAGTACCCAAGCCACCATATCTCTGACACCTCGTGACCCTGCGACCATGTCGCTCAAGTCTGATGGCATCGCCATCCTAGTAACCCGGGCCATGCCCAACCTGATAGTCATCCTGCCTCAAACCGACGTCCATGACACCCAATCCCATGGTCAAAACCACCCAACGTAACCCGAGACAAGCCCAACCTGTGATCCGTATCACTCAATAATATCCGGGTCATGCCCAACACCACCCAAAAAGGGTCCAACGGATGCAATTCAGCAATTGCATATGTAACATATTTAAACAGAAAACACAAACAGGAAAAACGTTCTAAATAGTTGAATTTCACTACACAAGGTGTTGTCCCATACCATAAATGTGGTCTTGAATTCCTCTAACAAGTTATATCAGGCTTTAAGAAGTTAAACTCAATAGTTTATAGCAAATATAAGATAAAAATTAACCATTTTGGCATCCCCCATCCAAAATTCCCCACTGAGCTACAACCCCTCACCCGGCCCCACTCAAGAAAAACTGGTAACAGGGCATACCCAAAGGCTTCCCATAGGTCCAACAATCAATTTAATATGAAACAACAGATAAATGGGTCCCGCTAAAAATACCCAAAAACGCGCCGAAGGCCGCGTTACCCAAATGACCACAAAAACACAAAAATAGGGATGCACCTCCTAACTGAGACTCGTATGATGCTACGCCTCCGGTAACAACCTCCAATTTGGGCTGAAACACGGTAGATCTACAAAAGAGTCAAAACCGCTCAAACCCCTATAACTCGTTCTAGAATAGAAATAAAAAAAAAACAGATCAAGAGGAATCGAGGCCTTACTGAGGGGGTTCCAACACATCAATTAGCGATCAAAACGGGTCTTGGATGAAGACCCGGGAGCAATATTGAGCTCCGGCCAGCTCGGTTCGCGAAACCGGGCGACACACAAGTGTTCTGCCTCAAAAATGAGGCTACTGCCTGTTTTAGGGAAAAAAAGAAAGTACACAGCATGTAATTTTGACTACACGCCATGTATATCATTTAACTGTTCATTTTACATTTGGAATTCCACCGACATACTTTCCAGAACCTTCTGACATGAGTACACGACGTGTACCTATGGGTACACAACGTGTACTGGGTTTCCCTTCTCTCCCTCGCCGACTTACCCACACGCCATGTACATCCCTCATACACAGCTAGACTACACGACGTGTCCAAGGAGAACACGGTGTGTATCTGGTTTCAAAGATTCTCCCCGGCCAATAGGCCTACATGCCATGTATGGCTGCCACACGGTCGCGGGTACACGACGTGTTTAAAACTACACGCCATGTAGTAAGAAATTTCTACACGGTCATCACACGACATGCACTCGACGAGCACACAGCCGGTCACTTGCTTAACATATACATGGCGTGTACTTAAAGTACATGACGTGTAGTCTAGAAATTTCCAGAAACTGCCCATTTCCTCCAGTTTCCACAGAAACAAGTCAAAAATTCAAATAGGGTCGGGATTTTGACCCGTTCTAAAAACCCAGGTTCTTACAGCCGTAGCCTATGGCCATAGTTTTGGGGCTTATTGCCATGGTTTTGAACCATGGAAATAGACCTTTTTTCTAGTTGTGTTCGGTGATAGGATCAATCATGTATACCATGTTATGTACTAGACTTGATGTTGCCTATGCACTGAACATGGTAGGAAGATATCAAGAAGATACAGGAGAACAATATTGGAATATTGTTAATGCTATCCTTAAGTATCTAAAAATAACTAAGGATATATTCTTAGTGTATGGAGGAGATGAGGATCTGGTCATTAGGGGTTATATTGATGCTGGTTTTTAGATAGATCAAAATGATCTAAAGTCGCAATCAGGATATGTTTTCTGTCTCAATGGAGGAGCTGTGAGCTGGAAGAGTTCAAAGCAACCAGTTGTCGCTGATTCTACAACAGAGTCTGAGTATATAACAGCTTCTGATGTATCCAAGGAATCCATTTGGATTTAGAACTTTGTCCAGGATCTTGATATGGTACCTAGAAGTAAAGACCCTATCACATTGTATTATGATAATACTACAGTATTGGCTCTTGCAAAAGAGCCAAGGTCACACCAACAAACAAATAATATACTCCAAAAGTATCACCTCTTGAGGGATTTATATCATAGGGGTAAAGTTTCAGTGAGCAGATTACCCACAAAAGATAACATGGTAGACCCCTTAACTAAGGTCCTATCTCAACAGAAGCATTAGTATCATGTGAGAGCTAGCGGACTGAAGGTTGTTAGTAGTTGGATCTAGTGAAAATGGGATTCTGTTGGAGTTAGTGCCCTAAAACCAATTTCTTTGTACTTTATGATAACTTTTATTAGTGGTTTTGAATATTAATAAAATCCTTATCACATCATGATTATTCTAATGCATAACATAGTTTGTGATAATGTTCTAAGAGTAGATATCATAATAAAAAGTCATAGGAGTTCCCCGCTATGATGAGAACCCGAAAGTGATACGACGCTATTATTGAATATATGTTCTATAGTCGAACAATATCATTTGAGGGACAAAAATGATACAAGCTATTAGGGGTGGAGATTCATAAGAATTTGAGGCACCTTCTCATGGTGTACACCCTTGGTAATATCTAGTATAAATATTATGAGAATGAGACCCGCCAGTAGGAAATCCACATTTCTATGTGTCATTGGATGTTCCTATCTGCTGACATGTGTATTGGCCCTTAGACTTTAATGTTATTATTAATGAGTATTATAAGTCGTGCTCTTAGATGTATTAATAAAAACCATGATGATAGATGTTCACGGTGAAGTAGGATATGTTGGGTACGTCACGAGTAATATTGCAATAATGAATAATGTGAGAAAGGATTTATCCCTTCTATTCATTAATAGAAGTTAATATCTTAGGTCCTTTGATGGAAATGATATAGACTAAATAGATCCATGGTCATGGTGTTCTATGGGCGAGTTCTATTTTCAGAAATTCAAAGAAAGAGATATCGAGCATATAGGTTGATTCCACTCGCATGAAACCTTCTCTATTTGAGATATTTTGATAAAGTGATTATATTACATGGTAAGTGTTCGTATGAGGTGACATGTCACTACATCATTAACCTATTTCTCTTTGTGTGCCTTGGCTTGTTGCTAGATTCTAACATTGGACTTTAGGCTGCTTCACCTAATGTCACTGAGAAAGAGGTATAGAGGGTCACACACTAAGTGTGTCTAGAATATCAGTTAAATAATATATTATTATTTATTATTTAATAGGTTGAATAAATATTATTCCTACACATGGTTTAATAATTATTCATGTATGCTCGATCATATTTATTCCATCACTAATTACGCGAGAGAATATATTGTGAGCGGAATATTTAATAAATATTTATTTTCTATTCAGTGAATATAATATTTATTTATTTATTGGTGAATAATGCAGTGATATTTATTTAATAAATAAATAGACATTATTCAAGGCCCGATAAATATTATGTAGGAATGACAAACCAAGTTTAATAGTCTGGTGAGAAATGATAATATTGAATATTATTTAATTAAATATTGTTTAATTATAATTCTCAAATTTAGCGGATGTCGAGAAATAATAATAATAATATTATTATTTGACATGGGGTTTTTCTAGGATTAAATAAATAATAAGGGAACTTGTGCAATTATTTTATTTTAACCATAGTAATACAAATACCCAATTATGTTATTTTCTCATGAGCTGATTCGATTATGCACAATGATTCAAGGAGAATCCTCCCAAGCTTAGAGAGCTCCCTTCTCTAAGAACACTCCTAAGAATGGAGAGAAATACTCCTCCATCAGATCAAGGAGAACACTTTAGAAGCGATTCTTAAGGCAATCAAGGTGGACAACGCAAACACAAGGATCTTCCGTGCTAGCACCCAGAGACTCCTTCAACGACGTATGAAGATTCATAGAACATGTGTGGATCACTGTTAGAGTAAATATACAATTGGTTTCTATGACGTAATGATGGTGCACCACAGATCTGTCATCAAACCCATCAACGAAGAAATAATTCCTTAGAGGCAATTCTTTATCTAATTAAATTAATTATAAAAAATATGTGTTGATCCTTCTATCTTGGTTCCGGTGAAATTCTTCTTCGTCTATTTATTTGACTCAATTATGTGGATCACGATGTTCATAATTATATAGATATTAGATTGATCATTGATTATGGTAAAAATTAAAGTTGGGCACCGTCCATTGCATGCTTTCGCTGCGCCCAAAACCTACATCAGCAACCACCCATGGTGGCCGCTCACCTGAAGATTTTTTTTTAAAAAATATTACATTTTTATAGCTGCCAAATAACCAAAACAAATAAAATCCTACAAATAACAAAACCAAAAAATAAAATATAGACATCTAAAAAAACTAGCAATTAAAACAGATACAAATCCTTCTATTCTTCTGTCTCAATCAACCTATCGATAAGATACATAAAATAATTTAAAAAAATAAAAATTATTATATTTAACATTAATAAAATTTATTTAGTTAATATATATATATATATATATAATAAAAATGTTTTATATAGTGTTACCTACAAAAAGCATCATAGATATATAAATGATGAAAATCTAATATGAAATGTCTGTTTATAATATTTATCAATTAAGTAATAACTACTAAAAGTTAAAATCCAAGTTTACCATATACCGATCAATCCAGACATCAGATTGATGTGTGGTTGATTCTAATAGATCACATATGATTTGAGTAATGTTATACTAGTTTTTCAAATCAATTAGAAATCATTTTCTTATTTTTACTCCATATTGGGATATATGCCATTTTAATAATACTAGAAAATCCGTTATTTTCTATCATATTAGACGACACAGGCATCCAATAGGTGCGATGTTGATTCCTGTAGATCAAAAATGGATCAATGATAATTATACCATGATTTTATGTCAATCCAAGTGAATTTTTTGGGTATTGGACCCTTTTACATGATTTATCACTTAACTCCAGATCTAAGGGACAAACAACACTTTTGATCATACCAAGCAATTTAGGTATCCGATCTCTATACTAATGCTTCATACAAATTTTAAATGACTTAAATATTGGTTTTTTAATATTTCATGTCAATTTGAGCTTGTTTTATCGAGTTTTGACCCCTACACACTTGTTTTTCCTATTATTACAAAAACGATAATAAATGTGAAAATGAACTTATAATTGTACTGACCAATTTAGGGATAAAATTGATGCATGGTTGATTCCAATAGATCACATATGATTTGAGAAATTTTCTCCTATCTTTGTACATCAATCAAAAGTAATTTTCTCATTTTGAACCCCTGATGGAAGACATGTCATTTTAATAACACTAGACATTTTATTCATTATTTTCCATCATACCAGACAACACAAGCATTTGATGGATGTGGTGTTGATTCCTATAGATAAAAAATAGTTCAATGATTTTCACCCATGATTACATGACAATATAAGTGTGTTTTCTTGGTATTAGTCCCCTTTACATGATTTGTCACTTGACTCCAAATCCAAGGGACAAGCACCATTTTTGATCATATTGAGAAATTCAGGTATCTGATCCACGTTCCAATGCTTTGTATAGATTTTAAATGACTTAAAGATAATTTTCCTAACATTTCAAGTCAACTGGGGTGTGTTTAGTCAGTTTTTTACCCCTACACACATGATTTTCCCATTATTACAAAAATGATAATAAATATGAAAATAGACTTTTAATTGTACCGATCAACCTAGGCATCAGATTGAAATTAGATTAATTCCAATAGATCACATATGATTCAATAAATGTTCTCCAAGATTTTTACATCAATTAGAAGTCATTTTATCATCCTGTCCCCCTAATGGGAGATATGTCATTTTAATAACACTGGACAATGTTGTCCATTATTTTCCATCATATTGGGTGACACGAGCATCCGATGGATGTAGCTTTGATTAATATAGATAAAAAACTGATCAGTGATTGTTCTCCCATGATTTTATATCAATCCAAGTGTGTTTTCTTGGTATTATCCCCTTTTACGTGATTTGTCACTAAACTCCAAATCCAAGGGACAAACACAACTTTTGATCATACCAAACAATTCAGGTATTTGATCCACATTTCAATGTTCCATACAAATTTTAAATGAATTAAATAAATTTTCCTAATATTTCATATCAATCAGAGCTCCTTTGGCCAGTTTTGACCCCTGAACACATGATTTTCCCATTATTAAAAAAATGATAATAAATGTGAAAATGCACTTTTAATTGTATCGACCAATACAAGAATCAAATTGAAACATGGTTAATTCTAATATATCACATATGATTTGAGGAATTTTCTCCTAGATTTTCATGTCAATAAAAATTTGTTTGTTCATTTTGACCCTTTGATAGAAGATATGCCATTTTAATAACACTTGACAAAATTATCCGTCATTTTCCATCACATTGGGAAACATGAGCATATGATAGATGAGAAATTGATTCATACAAATAAAAAATGGATAATTGATCATTCAACCATGATTTAATGTTAATAAAAGTGAATTTTCTTAGTATTGACCCCTTTTACATGATTTTCCACTTAACTCCAAATTTAATGGACAAACGCCGCTTTCGATTATACCAAGAAATTTCAGTATCCAATCCATGTGATGATGCTTCCTACATATTTTAAATGACTTAAAGATAATTTTACTAATATGTCATGTCAATCAGAGCTTATTTAGTAAGTTTTGACACCTACACACATGATTTTCTCATTATTGAAAAAATGATAACAAATTTGAAAATGAACTTTTAATTGTATCATCAAATATAGGAATAATATTGATATGAAATTGATTCCAATAGATCACATATGATTTGAGGAGTGTTCTACAAGCTCTGCACATCAATCAGAAGTTTTTTTCTCATTTTTGACCCCATGAAAATGATATGTCATTTTAATGATGTTAGACAATGTTATTCACCATTTCCATCATATCATGAGACAAAATCATCTGATAGATGAAACGTTAATTTATAAAGATAAAAAATATCTCATTGATTATTCTCTCATGATTTCATGTAAATCAAAGTGCCTTTTCTTATCATTTCCCTCTTTTATATGATTTGTCACTTAACTCCAAATCTGAGGGATAAACACTGCTTTATATCATACCAATAAATTCAGGTATCCAATCCATATGCCGATGATTACTATAGATTTTAAATGACTTAAATATCATTTTCCTAAGATTTCATATCATTATAAACTATGGAAGATGAGAATGGAGAGTGTGGTGTATAGATGACTTGTGTTATCTAGAGAAGAATATGAGCATGAAGGAATCATATTCTGTAGTTGTGATCTCACAATATCAATTCAAGTTGGGTCTGTAAAAAAATTGTGAAATGTTACATGTTAAACAGTGTGATGTGGATGATGAATGCATGAGAATTATGATTACTTGAAGATAACTGTTGAAGGAACTAAATATAAAAATAGCTCTTCTTGAGTATTTTGAACCTATAGAGCTCATTCAGAAGGAGGTTCACTTTCTATATTAACTCATCCCTCTTTAATTATCCAATGAGAATTCCCTATAGAAGAATTAACATCCTAAACATTATCTATAACATAATAAACCTATAAAAGAACATTGGGGTCATCAATGATTTCAATTATGGAGAATGATTCTTTGAAGATACAACCAAACTAACATGGAGGCTTTCTCGAGTAGATATCCTGCAATCAGAGATCACAATACCATGAACGTGACATATCAAAAAAAGGTAGTAGATTTGAGGAAATCAAGTTTCTACAAAAATTAGATAGAATCTCTCACCCATAGAAGGTCACGATCAGGAAAATTTAATTCCAGGTCAATGTCAATGTAAATACTAGCCAAAATGGTGGATATCATAGAGAGTGTTAAGGCATCAATGCAAAGGAAATTACAAATGGAGTTTCTGATATCCTCTAAGATTTATGTGTTGTGAAATGAGAGTACTAAACCTCAAAGGTGAACTAATGTAGAATCCATATTGTGTCATATTTCTTTAACTAGATCCATCAACCAATGTAATAAGATAATTATTTTATGATCATAAATTTGAGACACACTTCCTCATGTAGTCACAAAAGTAGATTCTAAAAAGAAATGGATGGAGAAGGATCCCCTATTATGGATAGACAAGGTTGTATGACCATGAAGCATCCAAGTAGCTTTTTCAAAATTCACAGAGGAAATAATCGAGGTTTAATACCTTATAACTTTTGAAACAAGGGTCAACGAGTTATTTTTGTTGCTAATTTAAACTTACTGATTATTTTCCTAATTTTTCTCATCAGTCTAAATGTATTTAGTTGGTTTTGAATACCTAATTTATCAAATTTCATTTTAATGAAAATGAAAATGAAAATGTGATTTGTGACTTTACTAAAAATACAAAAAACAAAATGATTTAGTGAATTTGAATGAGAAATCAGAAATATAAAACAAAACACACCTCCTGAATATGATGCATCATATAGGACCATCATTGCTACCTGCATCTAGCGTGGTAGGGACCTGCAAAAAATAAAAATTATGAAGATAATAATAATGAATATAATAAAAAGAACCAATATAAACCTACATCATAGGATCCCTTGCACCATCACCCCAACACATATAATCCTATAGTGTTCTAACCTCAGCTAATAGTTGCACATTTACCTCCTCAGAAGCATGAATCCGTGCCTAAATCTGTCACATGTTGTGTCATACTAGTAACAACAGGATCCAAAACCTTAGTACGTGACACTATAGAATGAGGAATACCCATGCCATATGTCAAGCTACATCCATGTCCTGTAGGTTTCGGGCGTAGCAGAAGCATGCAATGGGTCATGCCCAATTTTTCTTTTTTTCATGATCAATGATCAATTTGAGATTTACACAATGATTAACATCATGATCTATGGAATTGAATCAAAGAAAATATACAAAGGATAGAATACTGGAACTAGAGAGAGGATCATTACAAATTATTTATAATCAATTTAATTAATTAAAGAATTACCTCATTGAATTATTTCTTTATTGATGGATCTGACAATATGTCTGCATTGTTCTTTCGTTGTGTTGTAGGAATCAAAGAATATTCCCTCTAGTGGTTATCCACACATGTTACAAAAATCTCCAAATTTTGTCATAGGAATCTCTGGGTTCTAGCAAGACAAATCCCATCGCTTGTGTCATACGCCTTTGATCGCCTCGAGAACCGCTTCCAAATAATTCTACTAGATCTCTCTTGACTTGAGAGTGGGAGGTGGAGGAAGATCAATCTCTGTTCTTGGGAGAGTTCTTGGCGAAGGAATCTCTCTAGGGATTGAGAGAATTCTCCATATATATTGTGCACAACCAAATAAAATGAAATGGCTCTTTGAGAAAATAATATAATTGAGTTTATATATTTTTAGGGTTAAAATAACATAATTTCAAAAGTTCCCTTTATTATTTATTTAATCTCAACAAAACCCCATGTAAAATAATAATAATAATAATATTATTTCTTGATATGTGATTAAATTTCAAATTAAATTAAATATTATTTAATCAAATAATATTTAATAATTATTATTTATCAGTGGACCATTAAACTCGGTCTTCCATTCCTCCATAATATTTATCAGGCCTTGAATAATGACTATTTATTTATTAAATAAATATTTCTTCATTATTCTCCAATAAATATATAAATATTATATTCACTGAATAGAAAATAAATATTTACATATAGTCAAGCATACATGAATAATTGTTAAACCACATTCAGGAATAATATTTATTCAACTTGTTAAATAATAAATAATAATATATTATTTAACTGAGATTTTGGATACACTTAGTGTGTGACCCTATAGGCCTATTTCTTAGTGGCATTAGACAAAACAACCTAAAGTTTAAGGTTAGAATCTAGCAACATGTCAATGTACCCATATAGAAAGAACTTTATGCTGCAACTACATGATACCTCATACAGATTCTTACCATGTAATATTATACCTTTATCATAATATCTCAAATCAAGTAGGTTCCATGCTAGTGCCATCAACCTATGTGCTCGATGTCTCTTTATTTGACTTCCTAGAAATTGAACTTGGATATAGAACACTATGGACATGGATTTATTTAGGCTATATAATTTCCATCAAAGGGCCTGAGATATCAACTTCTATTAAAAAATATAAGTGAAAAATCCTTTCTCTCATTATTTATCAGTGCAATACTAATTGTGATGCATCCAATGTATCCTACCTCACCATGAACATATGTTGTCACAACTTTCATCAATACATCAATGTACATGACTAATAATACTAATTAATAATAATATTAAAGTCTAAGGACAAATACATATGTCCACATATATGAACATCCAATGGCACACATAAATGTGGATTTCCTGCTGGAAGGTCTCATTCTCAGAATATCCTACTAGATATTACCAAGGGAATGCACCATGAGAAGGTGACTCAAAGTCCTATGAGTCTCCACACCTGATATCATGTATCACTTGTGTATATCAAATGATATAATATGGATATATAAAATATATTTAAGAATAATGTCGTAGCACTTCTGAGTTCTCATCATAGTAGGGAACTGCTATGACCTTTTAGTGCGACAACTACTCTTGGAACATTATTAAATACTATGTTATATAGAAGAATAATCACGATGTGATAAGAAGTTAATTAATATTCAAAACCATGAAAATTTGTCATAAAGTACACAGAAGTTGGTTCTAGGGAACCAACTCCAACGGACTCCCACTTACACTAGAACCGACTACTAATAACTTTTAGTCCACTGGATCTTACATGATACTCATGATTTTACTGAGATAATCCTTTATTCAAGGGGCCCTCCACATTATATTCCATGAGAAATATTCTCACCATAACTTGAACCCTCTAATAAAAATCTATTAAGTGGTGATACTTTTGGATAATGTGCTTTGTCCGTTGGTGTGACCTTGGCTCTTTTGAAAGAGTCATAATTGTAGTATTATCACAATACAATGTGATAGGGATTTTACTATTGGGTACCACATCAAGATCTTGGACAAAGTTCTGAATCCAAATGGATTCCTTGGGTGCATCAGAAGCCGTTATATACTCAGAATCCACTATAGAATCAGTAAAAACTGGTTGTTTTGAACTCTTCCAGCTCACAGCTCCTCTGTTGAGAGAGAAAACATATCCTGATTTCAATTTAAAATCATTCTGATCTATCTAAAAACTAGAATTAGTATAATCCCTAATGACTAGCTCCTCATCTCCTCCATACACCAAGAATATATCATTAGTTCTTCTTAGATACTTAAGGATATACTTAACAATAGTCCAATGTTGTTCTCTAGGATCTGCTTGATATCTTCCTACCATGCTCGATGCATAGGAAATATCAAGTCTATTATATAACATGACATACATAATTGATCCTATCACTTAAGCATATAAGATATTTCTCATTATATCTTTCTCTTGTTATGTTCAATGAAACATTTTATTAGAAAGATATAAACCATGTGACACTGTAACTAATCCCCTCTTGGATTTTTCCATACTAAATCTCTTTAGTATCTAGTCAAAATATATACTTTGACTTAGTCTAAGAAGCCTATTGGATCTATCATGAATGATATTGATCCCTAGAATATAGGCTACTTCACCTAATTCCTTCATGGAGAAACACCTGTTTAACCAATCCTTAACAGGCTATAATACTGGCATGTCATTTATAATAAGTAATATGTGATCAACATATACTATTAGGATAAAAAATTCATTCCCACAAAACCTCTTGTAAACACACGACTCAAATTCATTCTTAATGAAACCAAATTCTTTTATGGATTCATCAAATCGAATGTTCCATAACCTAGATGTTTGCTTCTATCCATAAATGGATCTCTATAACTTGAAAATATTCTTGTCATCACCCAGAGTCACAAAAAATTCTGGTTTTTTCATATAGACATCTTTATGAAGGTTCCCATTAAGGAATATAGTTTTGATATCCATTTTCCTAATCTCATAGTCATGGTAAGCTACTATAGAAAGTATAATTTTGATGGATTTAAACATGAAAATTGGTGAAAATGTTTCATCATAGTCAATTTATTAACACTATTTAAACCCTTTATCCACTAGCCTTGATTTATAGGTATTTAATTTACCTTCTATTTCTAGTTTCCTCTTGAATACCCATTTGAATCCTACATGCTTTATATTAATTGGTGCATTGAAAAGAATCCAAACTTGGTTCTAGTACGTGGAATCTATTTTAGAATTCATGTCTTCTTGCTATCTTGCAGCTTCTGAGCTCTCTATTGACTCATTTTAGGATAGATGTTTATCATTGTCAACCAATAATGAGTCAACATCTTCAGTTAATAGAAAACCATATCTCTCTAGTTCTCTTACCCCACTTACGCTCTTACGCAATACTTGTGTTTCAGAAACTACTTATTATATGGGGACCTATGTAATCTATTCCTGTACTAACTCTTGTATATCTTGAGCATCAAATTCATAAAATTCAATCTTTATCCCACTATAATTTTTGAGGATATTCCCACTCTCAAGAAATATAACTTTTTTGGTGACAATCACTTTCTTGTCTGAGGGGTTGTATAGGTAGTATCCCTTTGTTTCCTTGGGACATCCTATAAAGATAAAATTTGTGCCCCGGGGTGCTAGTTTATTTCTTGATCATGCCTAAACAAAAACCTCACAACCCCATACACATGTGTGTGACAAAATGGGTTTCTTTCCACTCTATAGTTTGAAGGTAATTCCATTTTCCACTTTAGTTGGTACTCGATTTAATGTGTTTTCTGTAGTTTGTAATACATATCCCTAAAAGGATAATAGAAGATCTGTATGAATCATCATTAGACTTACCATGTCTAACAATGTATGGTTACTCATTTCACTAACACCATTCCAATTTGGTGTGTAAGGTGGAGTGAGTAAAGATAGAATCTCAAACTCCCATATAAATTCAATGAACTCTTGGTTAAGATATTCACCACCTCGATGTAATAGAATACTCTTTATCTTCTTTCAAATTCGATTATCTACTTTATTATTGAATTCCCTGAATTTATCAAAGGAATCAGACTTATACCTCATTAAGTAGATATATCCAAATCTACTTAATTCATCAGTAATAGTTATGAATTAAGAATATGCATCTCTATCTTCTATTAGAAATGGTCTACACACATCATTGTGTACCAATCCTAGAAGTTTTGTGGCCCTTTCACCCAGTCAACCAAATGGCTGTTTGGTCATTTTTCCTTATAAACAAGCATGACATATTTCAAGTGGTTTTATCTCAAATGAGTCTAAATAACCATCTTGACAGATCTTTTCCAAACTCTTCTCATTTACATGACTAAGACAGTGATGCCAAAGATGGGTGGTATATGAGTCGCGTGAACATGATTCATTATAAGTTTCCAATACTTGGTTTTCATAATTTAATACATAAAGACTGTTATTCAAATGTTCCATATCATAACATATGTTTTCCTTACAAAAGAAACAAATTTTATTTCCAAACCAGAAAATAAACCCATCTGCATCTAGGAACGATACAAAAATTATGTTCTTGGTAACCGTAGGTACATAATAACAATATTTTAAAGCCAAAATAATTACCATTGGCAATGAAAGGTGGTAGTCACCAATGGCTAGGGTGGCCAACCTCACACCATTATTAGCTCTTAGATCCACCTATACTCTAGAAATATTTCAGAATCTACTTGGTTCTTGCATTTGGATACAAATGTGAGTACCAAAAACTGTATCTAATACCCAATGTGTAGATATGGAAAGATTACACTCAATAACAAAAGAACCTTTAGATCCCTTTAGCTTTTGGGTGTAGTTCCTTTTCCAGTGGCCTGACTTTCTATATGCAAAACATACTACCTTATTTTCCTTGACTTGACTCTAGATATTCCTCTTCTTAGAAGGACGGTTTTTGAGAACTTTAGACTATTTATAGGTTTTGGACCTCTTTTTCATGTTCTTCCTTTTCTTATTCACCATAAAGACTGTAGGTTTATCACACCCCATGTCTTTATCCACTTGGTGAATCAAAGTAAGAAGTTCCAAATGACTCTTCTCATTATTTCTCATGTTTTAATTAATAATAAAACCAGAGAAGGTATTGGAGAGTGATAAAAGTATGAGATCTATACGCAACTCATCTGAGAATTTAATCCCTAAGACGTCTAAGCATTCAATGTAGCTAATAAGATTGACTACATGAGGCCCAACTAACAAAAACCATCCAAGATTATTTATGAATAAAGAATTGGAGATATTTTACCTCTGTTGTCTCACCTTCTCTTAATAGAGACCCCAAAGGTGAGACATCATGCTATACACATCCATGTCCTCATGTTGCTTTAAAAGCTCATTGGATATGGATGCTATCACAAAATATTAAACATTAGTGGAATCATTCAAATGTTTCTTATAGAGTTTTAACTCTTCATCACTTGCCTTATTACCAGGCGTATCAGGTAAAGGTTCTTATAGCACATACTATTTTATTTCATGGTGAAAGATAACACATAGGTGCCTTTACCACTCTTGGAAATTTGTGTCGGTGAGAAGGTTATCCTTATCAAGTATGGATAACAATGATATATTTGATGTCATTTTATTATTGTTTCTATAAATAATATAAGAATAATTTTAGTACTTTATCTAATAAATTTAGAAAAATAAATAAATATTATATTTATTAGTCTCCCACTATTTTATCGAAACCCAATATCCATTACCATTGGCTTTGAAATATCCTGTTTCTTGGATATTCAAGTGGAAAGGATCCATATTCCCCTTCTCATTACTCCAACTTTGGTTGGTCAAGTGACTTGAATGGTTTTAGGTAGGCATTCTAAATTCCAAATTCATCAAATCATAGTTCCTTGATCTGTTGAGTGGACTCCCCAATCCTGAAATCCTTAAATTGGATTTCCTCAACCTTTTCCTATCATTTACACCAAGTCCTACTTTGGTAGTCAACCCTTAATGTGAACTAAGTTAAGTCAACCCAAAAATTCTAGTTATAATTCCCTAATAATTGAAAGCACCACAAGTTTGGATAATCAAGCACTTTGAACTATGGTTTGATTTTAGCTGAAGTAGTGGAAGGCTATACCAACTTAATATATATAATTGAGTGATTTTATCCTTTTATGCATAAATTTCTAATTATTATCTTTATTACATGATTATTAATATTAAGTGGATTTAATTAAGTGATTAACAATGTCTTAGATAATATTTACGCATAAGCCAATTTATTTTAGTTCTATCCTGCATGCTCATTAATTTCATTAAATTATGTGATCGTGAAAAAACATTCATAATGAAATAACTATGCAACTTGATAGAAATAAAATAATAAAGTAGTATGATCATGAGCTTATACTAATGGTTATTTTACATAGTGGTTGATAAACTAACTACTGACCTAGGGGAAAAACACCTTGAACCAATTAAGGTTCGTGTTACAGATTTCCACCGGTCCACCTATGCATCTCTCTTGGATTGGTTTTTCCTCAGATACAAACTTAAACCACCTCCACTATCTTGGGAGATCCATCCATTAAATATGATTTTACTCACACATAGGTGATGGAAACAAGGGGTTTATATAAAAGAAACCATGGACATGCAAAACCTTACATAATAAGAGGATAGAAGGCACATATGCCAACAATTTAATTTAATAATAAATTAAATGAAACCAATCTCATACAAAGGTATGGTCTATACTCATGATCATCCACATGCATGAAAAAATTACGTATTTAATAAAACTAGCATTCATTTATTAATCGTTCTTATTTAAGATAAATCACACTCAAATCAATTAATTATCATATTTAATTAATCAATTATTTTATCTTAATTCTTATCTGAATTTCCTTGATATTCTCATCCATTATAATTTTAAACAAATTAAATAAATTTATTTAAAATTAGCTGTGTACATAAATGTACATTGGAGGAAACACGGTGAATACCCATCTGATTCTACCCAATATGCATTATAATCATATACTGTTTACTCTTGTGACATATGGCATACACAACTTATCACATACTTTCATGACATGTACCGATAACTTAATGATTATATGAATTACATGATTTTTTGGTCATGTGTTATTCTTTAATGCACATAGAGTAACAACTGTAATATGAATCATACATGATATGAAAATTTGAACATTACTTAGATATTAATTAAACACACACACACACACACACACACACACACATATATATATATCAAAAACATATCACATGGAATGTCCTATCAACTTAATTACCAAACACAAGAACATGTTGATAAGGTTTACATAGTATAATAAATAAATTTTAAAACTATATAATTTTGTATAAGTACATGACATGTACATGCGAGCTACATGGTGTGTACATCTCTCACAGTGTATCCGAGGCACATGCCTAGGGACTCAGTGTGTAAAACATGCCTCAGAAAAATAGAGTACATGACATGTATAAAAAACTACAGGGAATGTTAACTCTGAGTCATACAATCACTAGTTAGGTAGGTCGTGTATGGTAATACACGACCTATCTATGACTCAAATGGAAGACACACCATGTACGTGGGCTACACGGCGTGTAATCTGGATGATCATTTTCCAGGCTGGACCAATCAACATGTGGTGTAAAAATTAACTATATCACGTTTAATCAATGCATATGGTTTGAGTAATTGCCGAATTAACTCACGGTTCATTGAACATAAGTACACGATGTGTAACTCTGGTTACTCGATGTGTACTCCTGTGTTGTCTGGCCAGAAACCTCAGTACCTTCAGATGAGTTCCTCAATTTTATTTTATTCATAAAATTAATCATCTCGATTAGATCTATGAGAAAATAAGGAGGAATAAGTACATCTTGAAATTCAGATTAAAATAACGATTAACTTGAATTGAAAAACTAAACTAAAATTGAATAAATGAATCAATGATCTTTAAATAATTTTAAATAATTATGTGACCACTTTGATACCACTTGTAGGTTCTGGGTGTAGTGGAAGCATGTGACAGGTTATGCCCAACTTTTCTTTTTTATCACGATCAATGATCAATTCAAGATTTACACACCAATTAATGTCATGATCTACAGAATTGAATCAAAGAATATAGAAAAAGTATAGAACACTGGAACCAGATATAAGATCATCACATATTATTTATAATCAATTTAAGTAATTAAAGAATTACCTTATTGGAATTATTTCTTTATTGATGGATCTGACAATAAATCTGTATTGTTCTGCCATTGTGTTGTAGGAATCAAAGTAGATTCCCTCTAACGGTGATCCACACATGTTCCAAAAATATCCAAATTTCGTTGTAGGAATATCTCGGAACTAGCATGGAAGATTCTATCGCTTGCATCATCTACCTTTGATCTCCTTGAGAACTACTTCCAAATCATTCTTCTGGATCTCTCTTGACTTGAGAGTGGTAGGTGGAGAAATATCACTCTCCATTCTTGGGAGTGTTCTTGGAGAAGGGATCACTCTAGGGATTGAGAGAATTCTCTAAATCCGTTGTACACAACCAAATAAAATGAATTGTCTCTTTGAGAAAATAATATAATTGAGTTTATATATCACTAGGGTTAAAATAAAATAATTACACAAGTTCCCTTTATTATTTATTTAATCCCAGTAGAACCCCATGTCAAATAATAATAATAATAATAATATTTCTTGAAACGTGCTTAACCTGAAAATTAAATTAAATATTATTTAATCAAATAATATCCAATATTTATTATTTCTCACTAGACCATTAAACTTGGTATGCTATTCCTCCATAATATTTATCAGGGCTTGAATAATGACTATTTATTTATTAAATAAATATCACTACATTATTCGCCAATAAATATATAAATATTATATATATTAAATAGAAAATAAATATTTATATGCGATCAAGCATATATGAATAATTATCAAACCACATATGGGAATAATATTTATTCAACTTATTAAATAATAAATAATAATATATTATTTAACTGAGATTATGGATACACTTAGTGTGTGACCCTTTGGGCCTATTTCTCAGTGGCACTAGACGAAATAGCCTAAAGTCCAAGGTTAACATCTAGAAACACACCAAGGAACCCATAGATAAATAATTTTACTCTGAAATGATATGACACCTCATATGGATGCTTACTGTGTAATATAATCCCTTTATCACAACATCTCAAATTAAGCAGGTTGCATGCTGGTGCCATCAACCTATGTTCTTAATGTCTCTTTATTTGACTTCCCAAAAATTGAACTTTCCTATAGAAAACTATGGCCATGGATTTATTTAGGATATATCATTTCCATAAAAGGGTTTGAGATATCAACTTCTGTTAAGGAACAGAAGGGACAAATCCTTTCTCACATTATTCACTAATGCAATATTAATTGTGACGCACCCAATGTATCCTACCTCACCGCAGACATCTGTCATCATGGTTTTCATCAATACATCAAAGTAATTGACTCATAAAACTCATTAATAATAATATTAAAGTCTAAGGACCAATAAACATGTTCATATATAAGAACATCCAATGACACATATAAATGTGAATTTCCTACTGACGGGTCTCATTCTCATAATATCTTACTAGATATTTCTAAGGGAGTACACCATGAGAAGGTGCATCAAAGTCCTATGAGTCTCCACCCATAATAGAATGTATCATTTGCATCTGTCAAATGATATCATCCAGTTATAGAACATATATTTAAGAACAACGTCATAACACTTCCTGGTTCTCATCTTAGTGGGGAACTGCTATATACTTTTAGTGAGACAACTAATCTTGGGACATTATCACATACTATGTTACACAAAAGAAAAACCAGGATGTGATACAAATTTTATTTATATTCAAAACCATGAATAAAGGTTATCATAAAGTACATAAAAGTTGGTTTCAGGGAACCAACTCAAACATGCCCATTGCGACCAATAATGTGATGAAATATCTCATCCATTTTCATGAAAAGTTGTCATTGGTCCTCTGAAAATTATTCTAACTCAAGATAAAATTTATCTTGTGTGATATATAAATATGTATATATGTATTTAAGTATTAATAATTAGTACCATAACTTAATATAAGATCCATAACCTTCATATCATTCTGATCACGAGTCATCATCCGCACCGACATTTTATCAGTCAGTGAACCTTGCTCCTATAAATTTATACCAATATGACATAAATATAGAATGAAAAAACATATTGAATAATAAATTTAAAAAGTGAATAATAAATACATCATGTCGAATCTGGCACATGTGACAAGTCCCAATCCCATGAGGTGGTCCCTACAATGCAGGATTCTCGGAACTACACATTTCCACCTCCTATATTCAATTAATTGAAATTTTAAACACATAAAATGATAAAAATTATTCAAAATATATAAACCAATATAAATAAACACTTATTTTCATAGTTAGTGGACCAATATGCAACTAACTCATGCCACTGAGATGAGAGAATACCTCTCGGGACTCTGTCTAGAATGTCTAGGGCAGCTACATTTGGCACCTAGTTCTCCCTCTTGACTCTAACATTATAATCTTTCTACATTTTATGAAATTTTTCCATATACACTGGACAAAAATCATTAGGGTAACACTCTCAGATTATTCTATTTAAGAAAAAAAATTATCACAAATTTAATTATTTTTAAACAAACTAAGAAACTAAAATGATCCTCTTACCCAAACTTCCCTCCATAGTTGATGTAATGTATCCCAGGGGAATGAAGCCCAGTCACACGTAGTCAATGAAAATCTGTGTGGGTCGTATATGTTATGACCCAACTGGAAAATAAATTCAGGGGCACCCACTCCTATAGGATAGTATGTATATTCAAATGATATGTTAAGGTTCATGTCAGAATTTTATGATAAAATACCACGACCAGGGCCTCTCCTATAAGAGTAAGAAGCAGTCGTGTCTGATTCTATTAAAAATAATTTCATACATAATTATATAGATGTGAATATATATTTTTAATGCTTAATTAAAAAAACACATTTACATTTATATATACCTTGACCTGTAGATGTATATGGATCTGCAGAATGGTGTGGATCTAGTGCCTGTTCCCTCGACATGTTTGCATTCATAGAAAGAATTAGTAAGGAAAGGATTCATTTCCTATTATAGTTCCATATAGTGTTAACTATAAATGACTTATGTACTTTTTATTTATTGGACACATATTTCATCAAATATAAAGGAGTGTCCATATCAAAACACATGCCTAGGAAAAGATATGATATTTCATCATTTTATAACCTTGAAATACCATAAAAGGATAAAGATTAAATACCTATTCATTTGATTCATCAATAATGAGAAATTCATAAAGGCTGAGTTTCTCAACACCAGGAAATAAAAGGTGTTGAATGTTTCTTTCCACTACCAAAAATTAAATATCATCACTATCATATACCAGATAAGGGGCATCTATATGCGTGAAAATAAAATATGATTTCATATATCATAAAGAAAGGAATAAAACTTCAATAAGTAAAAGATTATAGAAAAATATATAAAGTACATTCCAAGGGGACCACTTAAGTTTAACTAGAGACACTAATTTCATCTTAATTACATGTTGGTAGCATGAAAATAAAAAGAATATTTATAGAAATATTTCCCCCAAATTCAGGTAAGGTTATTATAATGTACACACAAATGTAGAATGTGAAGAGAGAGAAATAAAAGGTGGAGGTTGACTCACACTTGTTCTCTCTCAATAATTGGGATGTAAAGAGCCTCATATAATAATGTAGAAATATAAGGGGAGTGTGTCACATGAAAGTGATCAAGTGAAAGAAGAAAATTCTCATGGATCCATACTGGAAGGTTGATAAATCTAAAGGAGATACTTTAGGTCTGAAGTCTATTGACTGAAGGGTGGTTTATTCTATCCAACCCATTCTGATTCATTACTCATTCATCCCATTAATTTTCCATTCATTACACTTCACCCATCCATCCATTTTGAGGAGGATTTTTAGACTATAGAAGAATAAGGGGTTGATATGAATGATATAGAATAAATTTTTACTCTATATTTTTACATTTTTTAGTATCCTAGACTAGGAACTCTTGTGGGGAGTAAATGGGATTTAATTCACTAATTGTTTCATGTTAATTGAAATCTATAAATATGTGATTCAAGATATTTTTATTAAAAATATAATTTATGGATTACTAGTTAATAGATTTTAAGGTAAGGGTGATAGAGAGAGAGTGGAAGACTCAATCTTGGAAAAGAGTTATGAAACTATATTTTTTTAATGGAATTTCAAGGATTGTAGTGGGATAATAATCATAAAAAATGAATGAAACACTTCTCATAAGGAATAATCACAAATTATAGGGACTCATGACCTTATGAGTAAGTCCTTGGATATCCTAAGATATAATTTTAAGAAATTCATGATGTAGATAATTTTTTTATTAGAAATTAATTTGATATGAATAATAAGGTCATATACTACCAGGATCATCCTACTTATCTATTATGAAATCAAAAATCAATTTTTTGTCATTTCTACTAACTCATTTCCACACTCAAAAAATTAATAAAAAATAAAAAAAAACATTTACATTATTATTGTGATTACAAAAACATCACCATCCATTCTTAGTTTTGATTCTTTGTATATAAGTAAATCAATAATCTAATCAATATTCTATCCTCATGGAGATCGTCTAGTCCTTACTAGTTATTGTGCTAATAATACCTTATAAACTTGTAGGAGTTGTGTAGTTTACAATTACATAAATACATCAAGAAAAAATGGCACTATATAAAAGAACAAGAGGGGTTAAAAAATAGCTGCAAAGAAAGATTTTAATGAAACAAGGGAAGAAAGAGTGGTGTTGTTACTATGGATGAACATATGGATAAATAATTCATGATGAAAAATTTAAAATAAGCACCCTTGGGTGGAAAACCAATCATTTGACTTTTATTTTATTATTTTAATTATTTTTCTCAATAAAATGATCATTCACCCCATTGAGTGTGTTATATTTTTTATGATGCTCACTAAAAAATAAAACAAAGGAAACATGGAAGAAAGACACACATCGCATCGAAAGACTAAAAAGTAATTGGTGTATTCTACCCAATCATTTTATCTCACCTTGCTAATACATTTATTCATTTTTAAATAATTCAATACATCACACTTGTAATGTTCACATCAACTAAAAGTAGTGCCTCTCTTCACCATGGTGATTCTAAGAAAGAAAAGTTTTTATCAAATATATATTGGTGAGAAAAAATGGGATGCACTAACACATATAAAAAAACTGAAAATTTTAATACATGATAATAAAAAATGGTGGCTAATACTTTGGTGTACCCTCTCATGGTCATTAATGAAGGCAAAGACATTTATCAAACCCTATAATAATATAATAGTGAAATTTTTTATATGATTTTTCTTTGGATATGTTTTCACTCACAAGCATGGAATTTCTAGCAACACTGAACTACCCAACATCACAAAAAGCAAACAAAATTCATCAAATTATGTCCATTGTAAAAACTTTAGAAAGATGAAATGAGTGACTGCTCAACATGAAAATCCCCCTATCCCAATTATTTTTGAAAATTTCCCAATAATACTTTGAGATTCAAGCCTCAAATTTCTAAACTGATAAACAATGATAATACTAAAAAAATACATATATCGACATAATTGGTTGCTTCAACCAATATTTAATAATAGTTATTTAAAAATTTAGATAAAACTTACTATTTATGATAATTTTTTTGTATATATGGTTTCAAAATCATTTTCTTCTCCCATAAAATATAATCCAGATATCCCCACCATCCCCATGTAATTTTACTGTATCGAACAACTTTAGCCTTTACATCCAAAAGGAATTGAGGGGAAGATATGGATTAAAAAATACGAAGTGATTTTTTTTCTTGTGAAATAAAAAATGATATGAAATAAAATACACTTGAAAATAAAGAAATGTAAAAAATCTATTTGATTAAGAAAGAGTTGTCTCACTTTAATGAATCTTCTTCTTAATGCATGATAAACAATAATATGGTGAAGAAAAATAAATGGTATAATAAAAAAGTAGACTCATCCTCCTAAACATTAGGGGAATTAAAATTTAAGTTTATGTTTTCCATCAACTAAAATAAAATAAAAAATAATTTAAAAAAGGATTTGGTTGGGATCCAAGTTATGTTATCCCTATTAGAGAATTATGGTTAGTTGGGTATCCCCAGACTTGACCTGATCATGGGTATCAGTGGAATGATCCTATTCTATATTGTCATTCTAATAATCCCATTTATATTTCATGCTCCATGATCGCTCTAAGATTATTTATCCTCTAATATAAACAATACTATAAGGTATGATTGCTTATTGAGGGAATAATGAATATAATGAATACAAAGTAAATTCATGAGAAAAATATATAAATGGAAACATATAATAAATCACGATGAAGGTGTTGTGAGATTAGGTATTAGGGTTATAATCTTGAATGTTAAGAAATTGAAAATGTGTTATTATATTAACATTAGGATTCCAATAATTCTTTTTAATTAACCTTTGATGACCCAAGCCTCCAAAATTTGATGAAATGAATGATTAATGAAAATTTTTATTACAATTAATTACTTGAAGTTAATTAGTATCTCCATTATGGGGTGGGGGGTACGGTTAACATATATATTTTTTTATTTTATTATCATAGTTTACATATAATTTATGTTTTTTTGTTTTATCATATAAATATTATAGGATTTTTTTATATTTTTATGAAAAAAATTACTTTATTTATTTTTACTCTAATTCATATCATTCTTCATTCATGCATATACCAAATATAGATACAATAAATACACACAAAAAAACATTTAAATAGTTCATAAAACGTTAAACAATTTTAAAAAAGTTTTTAAATTGAAGAGCGGGAAAATAATCATACCTTTCATTAAACATGAAAATAGACTATTTCTCCTTTAACACTCTCTTTAACCTAATGAATATCTTATTAATGTTGAACTATGATGCATTGATCAATCTATTGTTCAATAAAGGTAATAGTCATGGGTTTGAATTGTTCAATTAAAAACACTCCCCACATTGACATTTTCATAGGAACTTTCCAATTTGGATTAGATGGAAAGGTAATAAAGAAAACTTGTTCTTATTATGATTCCAAAATTGAAGGTTCATTACTAACTCATTCATATCTATATAACATACTATCAAAGTTCACCAATGTAAAGTGATATTGATCGACTTTACTTCCATGGACTAGATCAACCCAATTACACTTTAACAATATGTATTTCAATCCATGTGCATATACAACTTCAATGATGACTTTTAATTGACCATAGTAATATCCAGAACTGATAGATGGACAACCAATGCCACTTTTTTTGTTTCTCACTTTTCATTGAAATATTTAATCCAAAATCAAAATCTATTAAAATCTAAATATTTGTAATGATGATCTGTTATAAATGTACCCTCAAATATTTGGTTAAATTCTTCAGTTAGTGTAGAGTCACCTAACTCTAAAAGGTTATGGACCTATATATTTCACAAATTTCAATAAAAATTTATGTAGAAATAAATTATTACTATAATTAAATCATAATTAAAATCTATTTATACATACAAAATCCTTGAATCAATCATGAAATGATGCATAATGGGATTTTTGAATTTGATAATCACTCACATGAGACATATATTATTTTATCTCATTAATTTATTTCCTACAAATGATAATGCCATGTTTAAATGATCAACTTATATAGATAAACAAAACATGTAAAAGTTAAACAATAAAAGTGATAATACACTTACTACATCAATGGTGAAACTGATGAAGTATTGAACAAGATATATCGATGAGCTTGTACCTACTCGATTTTGTCTGTATAAAATATAGTTACTTCTCCAACTGGACCATCATGAATCCAAGAGGTATTATCTAATTTTGTTTCAAAATTCATAATATATTATGTAAAAAAATTATTACACTTATCCATCAAATAACCATCGACTATTGATGCCTCTAGATGAGCTCTGTTACATACAATTAATTTCAATGTGTTCAGATACTACTCAATAGGATACATCCACCTGAATTGCACTGGAACAAGAACCATTACTTCATCAGTTAGGTGCACTGTCATGTGAACCATAACATTGAAAAATGAGGGTGGAAATATTTTCTCCACATTAAAAATCATAAGTATAATTTTGTGTTGTAAAAATTTTAATTACCCATTTGTTGATTTCTTAAAAAAATCCATCTAAAAAAATTACTCATATCAATCAATGGTTGAAAAAAATTGGGTGATAAACAATAAAAAATTGTGATTGGAATCAACTACTAATGTATTATGTGATTTTCATGACTTTTCAACCCTTCTAATGTACTTCTCATCACATTTACACACTTGGAAATATTAGAAGAGTATCCACAAGGCACCTTGAGCATCTTCAAATTATAAATAAATGTATCTTTCTATTTTTTACTCATCATATAGTATGTATAAATCATGTATTCCTTATTTCCCCCAACTATAAATGAAATTGTTTCCTTAAACCCATTTATTATAAATCACGTTGTGCATTAACACGAACCTTTTATTTTCCAATTACACCTAAAATGGTCCACACTATATTATTAAAAACATTTTTTTCAATGTTAATAACATTCATATTATGAATTATCATTTTAGTTTTCCAATAACGGAGATTAAAAAAATATTTTTCTTCTTTAAATTGTGTCTGCACTGTTTACCCGCACTATGAGTATTGTGCAATGGATGAGCCACCAAATCCTAAAATTAATATACCATGTGAATGTTTTCTTCCTCAATATGTTATAATATTTTTACTCATTTCATGATCTTTGGTGTTGGGTTTAATTCTCTAGAACCATCAAATGTCACTATGTCCTTTCTAAACCTACGCTAAGGGGGAAGAAAACTTCTATGACCCATGTATGCCCATTTTTTACAATTTTTAAGCTAAGTAATTTTTTTACCTTTATTGAAATAAGGGAAATAAAATCCTCCTTTCATACTCCAACTTGAAAAATTTGCATAATCCATGAATTTATTTATTTTCCACAATAAAACAATATGTAGTTTGAATATTTCTTTCATTTCACAGTCGTAAGTAATCACACCATCACCCCAAAAATTCATTCAACTCATCAATCAATGGATTAATTTAATGATCAATCTTATCCCCAGTACTTATAGGTCCATAAATATGGGTGGGAAGTAATAGAAATTGTTTTTTCATACAAATCCATAAAGGAAGATTATACGGAACCAACACCATGGACCATGTGTTATGAGTTTCACCAACTATAGACTTGAATGGATTGAAACCATTTGCTTATAATCCCAATCTGATATTAAGATTGTATTTAGTAAAGTCAGGGTGTCTCTGAATAAAATCCTTCCATGCAAGAGAATCAGCCAGGTGGGATATCATATCACTTTCCTCATTTCCTTACACATGCCATCTAGTTAATTTATAAACTTTAAATGACATAAATAATCATTTAACCACATATTTAGTGAAAACTAACACATTTTCTTAATGGAAATCGGTTTCCCCTATTTTACAGTCTGACTTTGATGAGTCCGATTTCCCCCATTATCTTTCCACCTGGAAGAGTCATAGAGTGTAAAATTATCCAAATAGATAGTTTACTCTATAAAAAACATACAGTTTTTTGCACATGTATCTATGGTCTCATATGTGAAACCTAAGCTCTCCATCAACTTATGAGCATGGTAATATGACTCAGGAATCTTAGCATTAATAGGAATTACTTTTTTTAGTAACACAAACAACACATCAAATGATATATTTAACCAAATATACAGAGTCTTCAAGTGAACAACTCCATGATAAATGAAAATTTATTACAATCAATACACATAGAATATAATTCAGTTTGTTCATCATCAAGTCTTTCATAAAACCTCAATGAATCATGATATTCACCAGAGCACAAATTGATGTCACCGGTCTCAACATTTCGGATGTTAATGCCTTCAATAGCCAACCCACATACCATTTTAGTAGGCATTTAATGCATCAAATCATTCTTCCTCACATCAACATCCATACAAAATGTTTTTATATGATGAAAAATAATATATTATTCCCCACAATGAGTCAAACCCTTATAAGTTTTCAGAAACCCATTCAAGAATAAGTGGTCCCTCATGGAATCTCATATGAATTGATATATGTTTTCACATTTTACACATAGAAAACTAATATAGTCACTTTTAAATCCTCTAGTGAAATCAATAAACTATATAATTCCCTCAAAATATTCTCTAGATATTATATTTGGAATATCAATTCATCTCTTATCCATATTCATATCTATACAACAAAAAATACCTATTACACAAGACTACATATTGCATGAATTTTTATAATTTCATATCATAAAATATTTTTAAAATAAAGACCAACCAATTTCATGTGGTCTATAATTCATACTCATCTAAAATAAGAAAAAAAATTCACAAATGACACGATCATCACATTTTAAGTTACATTTAATTATTTATACCTTTTATTTTTTAAAGAATTCTTTTGTACATGACTACATATTTTGTAGAGAGGTGATTATAAAACAATAAATTACTAGAAAATTTAAAAAGTAAAAAAAATCAGATATATATATTAATATATGACCAATGGTTATTTTATAAATTTAGTTATCAAAACACTAGACTACATAAAATTATGTTATTCGACTATCGTTGATATTTAGTGTATCAATAAATAAAATTTATAATAATTAATTATATATTTATGATTTATAATAAATTATATTTTTAGTACACATTTTATAGTTTAAATTAACTTTATAGAGGTTTTTTGATATAATTCCCTTTTTTTGGTAAAAAATAATGAATTATATAATAGAAGATGTGGAAGGTTATATGTCTCGAATAATGCAGAATAAAAGTTGGGGGTTAGTTCATGTGGAAAATTAATTTATTTAAATGTTTTAAAGATAAAAAAGTTTATTATTGGTAAAATTATCAACATAGTTATATTTATAACATTTGAATATAATAATAAACTAGTGCTCCAACTCGTGTAGTTGCACGAGGAAAGATAACAAGTAAATTAATTAAAACATAGATTTAACTAAAAATACTTATAGAGAGATACAATATAGGAAGAGAAATAAATATAAGAGTAAATAATATTTAATTAATAGAATGAAATAGAATCATATCTTTAAATAGTGAGATATTACATTTCAAGGAAACATTCGAACATATCAATTGATAGTAGTTTAGTCTATTCAAGATAGAGAGTAAATCAATTTAGTCAACTATTTTTGAATCTTTTTAGACTTTGAAGTTCCATGATTTAAATCACTTATGACTACTTATCTTTCAAGAAATATTTCTCTATCAAAATCATGAGATAAATCTCTCAAAAAATAAACTAATTAATAACCAAAATGTGAGAGGTGATGAAAAGAAACAAACAATTTATTTTAACTGAAGTATATAGTTAATAATAATTCGAATACATTTCACTAAATTATCTAACTAATTGTTTATATAAATGATATATATAAGAAGGAATAGTATATAAAGAAACATTTTATAGAAATAGTAAATGTAATTGTAAAACATAAGAGGTTAGAAATAATAACTTAATTAGACATTGGAAAACCAAAATCTTGAATAATAAACAAAGTAAACGAGAAAAAACTTAAGTTATTAACAACCTAAAATATATCAGTTCAGGAGAATGTTTTAGTGTATAATGTTCCTGATATACATAGTTAAAGACTTATATGATCAAAAAACTTATTATGAAACCTTATTAATCATCTATGAAATATCTCTTCTATATAAGTGGCTTAGAAATTGAAATTCATGTGTGAAATATTTGTAATGGTTTGATAAAGAGTAAAACACAATTATGATATTAAATGTTAATGTAAAACATATTATGAAATAAAAAAACCAAAAAATATTTGTAATATGGATTTTGAAAACTAAAGTCAACATATCATGTATTTAAATTTGTTTCACAAAATTGAACAGGGTTCAAGAACATTCCAATATGAGTATAATGATATATACAATATATATTTTAGACATGAATAATTCAGAATAAAAGTTATAGGTTACCTTAGATAACGTGAAAAATCTAAGATGACAGTGAGATCACCGTAAGTGGTAGAGAGGTGGCGACGGTAGTGACCAGGATCAAAGGATGTGGTGGTAGTGGCTCTACTAGGGCTGCAGGGAGGGTGGGGTGGGGGGGGGGGGGTACAAGGAGGGTGTATTGGTGGTAGAGGTGGAATAGAAGGAGGTGTGGTGAGGGTTATGGGAGTGGTGAGGGTGAAAGGGTAGTGGCTATGACTTCGGGTGCAGCGACGACATCAACTTCAGTTGTGGTAGAGAGGGTTTGGAGGGCGGACATGTGGTGTCAGTAGTAGCAACTCTAGTTTGGTATGGGGATGGGTGTTCATTATAGGGAGGTATGTTTTCAAGGGGGTGTAGGGTGGACGGGCGGAGGCTACTATGAGTGCGACAACAGTGGCGAGGGGGAGGGTTTTCATGAGGCAGATGTGGTCATGAGGGGGAGGGGTGTGGCGGGGGGGGGGGGGGGGTAAACAGGAAATTTTTTTAGGGATAGAAACTACCTTTAGTAGTCACTATTAGTGACCAATAGAGATTTTCAATGGCATTCTCCAATTTTAAGGGGCATGTTTGCCCATATTTCTAGTTGTGTAAACCCATTCAAGTGCGAGCTTGCTTACATTCTTGATTTAAAACAATATGTGTGTGTTATTTTAAATCATTTTATTTATTTATTAATTTATTGTTTTTACTCAATACATTATCTTCCCCTTCCCACATCCAAACCTTGGTCTTGTCTTCCCCTTCCCTCAATTTTTTAGATCTTCATTCGAACTAATCCACACCTCTTTCGACCTTCCCACGACACACCAATTTATCATTATGTTGGGTGAAAATTCAATACCACATTAGTTTCTGCAAGAAATAATGACCGGCATATAAAATTTTATAGGAAAATCCCCCCATAGACAATTGGTTTGGGATATAACTCTAGAAGGTCTTATGTGTTTGGCTTGGAAGGTCTGAGTTAGAGGAATTTGATCTTGACAGGTGATATCAAAGTGAGGTGATGGACTAGAAAGGTATTAGACTGGAAGTGTGTCTAGATTTTGGTGAAATATGAGATCAAAATATTCAATGGGAATAATTTTCTATTGTGAAAAATTAATACATAGGTGGTGCTGCAGAAAGATAATTACCTATTAGCGATTAGAGAAAAATCGACGAGTTTGATGGAGGAGAAATGGAATGATAAAGCTGTATAGGGCCAATCCATTTCAAAATAAAATTTTCTTAAAGAGAAAATTATACACTATTTGAATAATGGGGTCATTATCAATGACTTACCACATAAACACTCTCAATACCTTATCCTCTCATCTTATAACATTGGACTAAAAAATTATAGATACTGAACATGGAAAGATTCTATTCTAGAGTTTTCCACATTCAGGTGATCAATTCATCATCAAATTCACTAGTAACATCCCAGTAGATATTTTTATCTTTAAATATGTTTTAGTTTTGGTTCTTGAAGAATAAAGTTTTCATAATAACAAGGAATATAGAAAAATAACATCAGACTAAGTTGAGGGTTTTTAATGGAAAGTGAAAGAATGATGGAGCATGGTTCCAATGGGATCCGTAATCATGGAAAGTCCAAATCAAGGAGAAAGAAAAAAATTTCACATGTTACAATTGTGGTAAGAAAGGGTACATCAAAAAGTACTATTAGAAAAAGAAGAGTGGTGGAAATAACTACCAATAAAATGTGACAAGTACTTCTGAAAATATGGACATATTAGTCAATTAAGTAGTGCCAACTACTGGTGATATGAAACATCTCAATGATGCATGGATAATAAACTCAGGGGAAACATGACACATGAAGTATCTATGATAATGGTTTGATCAGAATGAACCTATCATGGTAGGACTTATGTTTATGGGGAATAATCACACATTAAAGATCACTGTAGTCGATAACATCAAACTAAAGATGCATGGTGTTATTGTTCAAACCATCTAAGGATATGTCATGTAAAGGGTCTTAAGAAGAACATATTTTCTTTGTAATGATTTGAAGACATCAGGTGCAAGAGTATCACTGAAAAGGAGTGATGAAAATTACTAAGGGGGTGCATGTAATTATGAATCTGGAAAATATATTGAAGAACTTGTATATGCTTATGGGTGAAATGTACAAGGAGACAAAGATAGTTGTTGCGTAAACTACCTCAATGGAAGCATTGGCGACATCATGATATTAAAAGAATGGCCATATGTACAAATGGGGATTAGAGATTCTTGTTGATTGGAAGTTTCAACTTGATCTTATAAAGGAATCACTACCATTTTGTGAGCATTATGTTTAGAGAAATTAAACACATGTTGAATTTCAGGATGTTAATGATGAGGAGAAATGAGATCTCAGAGTTGATCTATTTTGATTTTTTTCAAGCACATGTTATATCCCTTAGAGGATCAAGGTACTTTTCATCATTCATTGATGACTATTATAGGAGATGATGGGTGTAACCAATCAAGAGGAAGACATATGTTTTTAATATATTCAATACATTCAAAGCATGGAAAAATCTTGAATCTAGAAACAAGATCAAGTTTCTAAGGACTGGAAATGGTATAGAATATTCAAACAGGAAGTTTGATACTTTTTATCAACATGAAGGCATCAAGAGATAGTTCATGGTGGCATACATGCCTCATTAGAATGGAGTGGTGGGGCAGATGAATAGAACCCTATTGGATAAAATAAGGGGGATGTTGAATACTATAGGAGTTTCCAATAAATTCTAGGTATAAGTAGTGATGAATGAATCTTTTGTGATCAATCGATCTACTTTAGTGATGATTTATCTGAAGACACTAATGGAGATATGGACTAGTAAAATTGCTGAATATTCTTACTTACATTCTTTTATAATTCCCGTATATGCATTGTTTAATGACCAGGAAAGATCGAAGTTGGATTTGATGTTACAAATCAACCCAAATCTACCATATATCAGATGCTTGAGATAGCCCGTGATATACCTGAGGGGTGTCCCCAATCTCTCTGGGCTGACAAAAAGTATCACGAGTATCAAATATAATCATTAGGTATAATCTTTCCCTTGATTAAAAGTTAAAGTGACAATATGTTTCTACCAAAAATCCAGCATGACTTATCTATAAGTCAGACAACTACACAAAAAAAATCACCAAATAAAAAAAAACTCAACAAACAAAAGATATAAAATAAGCATAAATAAATCCACCAGATCACCCTCTAAACTCCCTCAACATTATATATATCCCAAATCATCTAATCTCCATGCAAATAATGTAATCCACTAATAACCACAACTGAAAGCAGTAGAGAACTTATTTAAAGAGAACACTTGGCCATAAATTCCATTAAAAAGGAAAATCCTACAAATAATGTAATGGGAACCACAAGATAAATGCAAGAAATATAAAAAAAACTAACCTCAAATCAATCAATTCAATCAACACTCTAAGTGTGGTCAAGTGATGAGCCAAGAACATCCAAATGAGATATGATAATAGATGTGAGCATATACATATTAGTAGGCCACCACCAACATTTCCACATGCATAAATTTTAATAAAAGATCCATTTTATGCTATTTTAAAAATAAGAATATAAAATTGTTTTTTATTTCTTAATTTTATTTAAAAACAATAACAACTCAAAGTGGGTTTATAAGATTTCCTCTTTATTTATCTTAAATGAAAACAATTAAAAACATTTATCTAGAAATCACACATTCTATGTAAAACAACCCATTTTATTATTTTAAATATTCCTTTAAAACCATTTATTAGAATTTTTTAGAAAACCAACACATGTTATAAGAAGTAAAAGATCAACAATGAAAGGCACCATATCATAGGTAAAGAAATGGAACGAAAGAAGGCACAATCAGGTGCCACAAAAGTCAAATAAATAGGGAACCTAAAAATCCAAGAAAATACCCTAATTCAAACAACCAAAAAAATGATAAGTTTCATGGGATCTACCTGACGATTAATAAGGATAGGTAACCTAGAACACACTTTTCTAACATCTAGTAGAAAAATTAGTAACATGTCACTAGACAATGGAAGAGGTGAGAATACATAATTCACTATAAAATATAGTGGAAAGGGATCTAATCCCATATAAGTTAGTCCATCCCAGAACCTGGGATCCCATGAACAAAGTAAATCAATGGAGAACAAATAATCAATGATTAAAAATAACAATAAACAATGCATAACATATCAAATAAACCACCCTCACCTCCAACTCCCTCTCAAGGAAAATCTCTAATCAAATAACCTTTATCTAAAAAAAACACAAAGTGTTCCCATAGGGGTACAATCCATTACAATAAAAAAACAACCAGGGATTAATAGGGTTTCACACATGCACACACATTTTAGAAACCACTTAAAAGTTCCAAACGAGCTTTTGATTAAAATGGGATCGAAGTACCAAGTATTCTCTTTAGTCATTTGAAATATCATTTCAAAATAATCTTAAAGATCAATTTAGTGAAATATAATTTTAAAAACACTTCTAAAATCAACCAATTTAAATTACTTTAAGAAATCAAGTCCCATTTTATAAAATATCTTAAAGCCTTAAAACACACACCTTTAGTTTTCTCACATGACCCAAAAGGGTAAAAATATTTTAAACCACACACTCTAATTAAAATAATTATTAAAATAATTAATCAATACTTGGAATTTCAAGTACCACTTGAAATTACAAGTATAACCATTTTAAAATCAATTTGAAAACCCCAGACCATTTTTAACACTTCAATACAAATTTTAAAGATACATTTGGGAAATTTAAAAAAAACTGGTAAAAATAGTTTAATAAAACCATGTTTTCAACATGTTCCAAAATTAATAAATCTTATTCATTGAAATGAAAATCAAGTAAAAATTTATTTTCATTTCAAATAATTCTTAAAAAAATAAAATAAAATAATCTAATAATTAAAGAATAAATTAAAAATACATGAAAACCATGGTTTCAAAATTAAAAGCTAAAACACGGGGAAAACCTAACTGGAATTGATGGTGGAAGGTCTAAAAAATGTCTCCTTCGATGGAGGACACCCAAGAAAGCAAGAATAGACCTATATGAGCCTTATAATCAAGAATCAGAACTAAAATTGAACTGAAACCCTACTTAGGGATCGACTAATTCACATAAAGATCACGGGGAGGGAGAAAACAAGATAAAAGACAGGAGAGGAGGGAGAAAAAGGAGAAGAAACCCTTACCTAAGATGATTACATGTAGAATTTATAGGACCAATGACCAGAATTGAAGGGGAGAGGGAGGAGCACGTACAAGGGGATCTACCTAGGGTCTACCTAGTTCAATGTGAGGAGATAAGGGAGGGGTGAGGTGAGTATTTTTATTTTATTTTATTAAGTGTGTTTTCATAATTTTATTTTTTTAGAGAAAAACTTGGTCAATCTGCATAGTTAACCCACACAGTTTACCAAATCGTGCAGTACCTATGTGGCCCACACTTGACACCACCTAAACACTTCACATAGTTTCTCCTAAGACCCCATATTATCTTTCCTCTTCATGTGTTGACCATGTTAAATAAAACAGTACAAGTATAGATCTAAACCCATGGTATTCACATGATTTACTAACTATGCAGGATAACTATGTGGCCCACTAAAACGCCTATTTTTTTTAAATTTTTGAGAAAAAAATCATAAAATAATATTTAAATAAATAAAATAATAAAAAATACAATATCAGGGTGTGAAAAAACTCCCCACAATAATTCTTTATTGCCTAAAAAATTCATCAGTCAAATAAGAATGCAAAGGAAAGGAAACACTCAACATGATCTATCCTCAAAACCATCTACCTGAGATGCTCAAATAAATGAAATAAACTTAAAAACTTTTGAAACATTTCCAAGCATCACACAACTAATATCATCTATCCCAAAACCACTAATAGGATAAGAGGACTTATCTTGAATTTCCAAATCATTTAGAATATTTATAAATAGTTAAACAAAAACCTAGGGATCCCAAATGACCACTCATGGTGAATTGATCACATACCAAAAGGGAAATAACCATTGAAACATCCAAACATCCACAATTGAATCTATTATGACCATAAAAGAATCTACCACCTATTCCTAACCCAAAATAACACATTGAACAACCTTAACCATCCTCAAGGAAAATATGTGGGCCCCAATCCCGGGTCACTATTGCAATGACCCAAACTTCTATAAATGAAATTCCATTTTGAATGAATAAATTCCTTATTATATAATGTAGTTATAGAAAACACATGCACTATATTTCATTTGTGACTTTAATTCATAATAAAATATATCCATAATTTATTTTTAGGGTTTAAAAGGTCTTTAAGCATCATAACCTTTGATAATATAGTCATTCTACAGTGACCATTAAGATTAGTATATATTAACGGTTATGATAAAGTCTAACTGACATGGAAGGAAGAAGCGATGACCTCAAACGATAGGATCATACTCTATGAATCCCATTTATCAGAGCTTCATAGGGAGATGGAATCACTGATCTTTTTCCTTGAACAATACCATATTGAGATATAACAACTTAATCATGAGAGAAACCATTTACACAAGGAGTTTAATATTATCTAGATCACTACACAAACCATTTTTATCAAACCACTCCAAGAAAGTACCACCATCATACACCTTACCCTTAGAACGTACACTAGTGTAATAAGAGGTTATGTATCTAGACCTTAGTAGTATGAATTTCTATATTTTCCTTTTTAATAAAATAATTATTATATTTATCCCATTTCATTATTACTTTATATACATGATTATATAATGAGTTGAATAAAAACTATATTTTGATGCAGAAAAACCAAAAATTGTATTTTTCAAAAATATATAGTTTCAATTAAAATAATATTTTTTATAAATTTAATAATTTTTAAAAGGATGATATTTTCATGAAATATTCTTATTAAGTAATATTTATTTAAATATAAATGATAATATAATTTAATGAAGTCCAATGCAATTATTATAAGGGTTAAAAAGTTGTTAGTGTTGTAAAAACTAATATTTTCCAATAAATAAGAATTTTTATTTAAAATTGTAAAATCTATTATTTAGAAAATTATTTTATTAAAATAAATATTATTTTTGAAATCTTCACATCAAAATTATCCAATGATGATTTTTTCATAATATTCCAAGATAGTCAATTTTTTGGGTAAAAATTAAATACAGTATAAATATACGACATCTATTATGACATCATAATAGTCCAAAATTGATGTAATAAATACTATAAAGGGAAAATAGATTTAACCTTTAAAATAATGCATTTTAAAGTTATTTTATTAATTTTACAAACCTAAAATGAATCTTCCAAAACCCATATTATATTTTATGGGTTTTAAGACATTTCTTTATGAACATTACTCACTTCCACATAATTAATGGTATTAGTTTAATAATTTAAGTTCTTAAAATAATGGAATATTAAAAATCACTCCTATTTGGTAGAAACCACGAGTATAAAACCATGGTAAGTTTTGTGGTTTTCTTTATTTTATCACTTAGAGTCCAAAAGCTATGTTTAGAAATTAATAAATAATTACACTCTCATTTTCTATAAATACCCACCCAACATCCCATTCCTCTTCACTAAAAACCAATTTATCATGAATTTTATATCCCTACACCTCTCTAAATCCCACATAAGGTGTTCCAAATATCTTAATAATTTCCTCCCAAACTTTTAGAAGCACCCCCTTAAGGTAAGGGATTCTCTCATGTTTCTTTTTATTCAAGTATTTTTTGTACTAAACCTTTTTATTTCCAATTTTTCATGTTTTAATTTGTTTCTAAACATACATTTACTATCCTTATGATTCCTAAGTAATTAGATACCAAATTTTACTCTCATTAATCCCTTCCATGAACCTTTATGTACACCTGTTATGCTGTTGAAATTATTTTGTAATTTTCCATGGTAAACATTTACATTGTAAAGACCCATCCCCATTTCCACTCAAAGTTATCCCCCTAGTTGTACCTATACTTCGTTAATTGTGGAATTCCATGTATATAATCCACACTCCTTAATAATTGGATTAAAAGTGATGAAATATGTTCTTATATTGTATGATCTATGTGGCACACAAATGCATGTACATAATATGAATGTGACAAGTGGGCCCGAAATTATACAACTCTTCAACACATTGGGTAATATTTTTGTCTCATGAGATACCATTTATGGTTCATGGGTGATTATTCTAATTATATGATGTTATGACGTCTCAAAAGTTATAAACTCCCTAGGGATATGCTTTAGTTAATCATGTGATATTTACAAACTATTATGAAGGGAAAAATGACTATGGAATTTAATGTTAGGAAAGAGATCATGGATAACTTTGATAAAAAAATATAAATTCACAAGTTAATGAATATTTTTAATTTATGAGTTATCCCTTTAATGTTCATAGTTTCCATTTTATTTGTTTAATAGTATATAAATTCTCATCCCCAATTTTCCCTTTATTTTAGTCAATGGATAGAAATATGAGGAACCATGTCAATAATCAATGTGATGGGAAATGTGATGATTTCATAATTTCATGTCAATTCTTACTCAATTAAATCAATTTTTGAATAGGAAATTTAATCAGGGGGAACACCCATAACCCCCTAATAAAGAGAAATTTGTAATTGAGACCTTTTATGTACTAAAGGATGTTGAATTTCAGTGGATCTTTTGATCCCTTAATCATAGAAAAATGGATCAACTCCATTGAAAATATATTCTATTTCCTTAAATGTTATGATCAAGATAATTTAATTTTGGTTGTTTATCACTTGGAGGGAGAAGTTGATCAATGGTGGACTCTGATCAAGAGTACAAATTCCAAGGAATAAATTGAAGTGATGGAGTGGAAAGAATTCAGGGAAAATGTTTTTAATAAATATTTTTCTTACACTCTAAAACTTAAAATGGAGAGGGTGTTTTATGGCCTCAAGAAAAAGGATGAAAAATCCATCAGGGCATACTGGAAAAAAATCACAAGACTTGCGTGAAACTCCTTCGACTATGTCATTGAACCCAAAAGTAAATTTTTCCACTTAATTAGTGGGATAATGAAGAATCTATGAAAATATTTAGTGATTCAAGACTTTTAAAACTATGAATAAAGTGTATGATGTTCCCTCAAAGTCAAAATGAAGATCAGTGAATCTCAAGGGTCTCATGTGTCTGGATATAAGAAGTAGAGAATGGATTTTAATTCCGACAAAGTAGTGGAAATATCTTATGGTGGAAAGAAAGTCCAACATTCAGCTTGTTAAAAGTGTTGGAAGAATCATACCAATGATTTCCTGAAAGGGATAAGTAAATGCTTTAGGTGTGGGAAGTAAGTTCACCTGGCTAGTGAATATTGATAGTAGAAACCCACCAATGTGATGGAATAAAGGAATGCTCTAATTAGCTCTCAACCAATTGTCCAATGTTTCAAATGCAAAAAACAAACACTGTAATGAACCAATCCACCAGGGCCCTATGGATGGATGAGGTTCCACAACCCCAAGACAACCTCTAATAGTCTATGGGATGGTGACAAGCATCAATAATTCATAACTATAATGGGAGGCCTTCACATAATGTATCTGTACACACTCACCCAACCATCTCCATACAATAGTGAAAAGGAATATAAAGTAAAAGACTATAAAATCTATATATAAAACATGCATGTAATAAACACTAGGGTAAACATCAAAGTATGACAATGTATAAACTAAAAAAAAATAAAAATAGTCAAAATACATGACCAACTGAAGTGATGTCCCAACCTGGCAATAACAGTAATAAAGGTAAACTGAGAGAGATATCGCCTTCTGATCTCTTAGTCCCAACCATCATACGCAGTCAATCCACCCATGTATCCCTAAGCTCTACCAAGGTCACCACTAATTATCCCAACATCTTCAAAAGACAAAATAAATGTGGGAAAATCCCAAGTAGGGGTGAGTATATACATACCCAGTAGGACACCCCAAAAACTGAAGGGAGAAATAGAAAGAATACAATAAAATTAGTCAAATCAACCCATTGAAGGCATGTCAATCAAAAACCAAGACAAAAACCATAAATATCCAGATATTATCAACAAGAATCCCAAATAAAGAGATAAAGGGGATATCTATATCCATAGCCTATCTAAGAATGTCAAGTCTTCCCACAACTCTAAGGTTCATCTCTGATGCCCAACATTTAGAAAAATCACATAATAAATCATGTGTATGAGCCCACTTATTGCCACTACAAACTAAAACCAAGGGATCCAAAAATTAGATCCATGTATCCCGTGTAACCTCAATAGAATATGAGTGGAGGGGCCCACACCCTACAACTGTGCTCCACAACCGAGGGAGCCACAATTCCTGTGGAGGACCCACACACTACTAGAGCTCAAAGATGGGGCAGTTCCACTCTATAGGTACATAACTCGCACCCTGTAGTAGTAATGGAAGTACTAACCCTACCTATTTAAAGAATATGGGAAGCTCATACCCTGGTGAGACATGGGAGTACCGACCCTAACAATACATGCATAAAGAATATGTGGAACTCATACCTTGGTGAAACATGGGAGTACTAACCCCAATATCATATGTGTAAGTAATATGGGGAATCTACACCTTTGTGTAATAAGGGAGTTCTAACCCTGATATCATTTGTGTAATTAATATAGGTAAACCCCACCCTAGTGTAACAAGGGAGTACTAACCCTCATAACACTCTAATGATCACATCTGGTCGCTAACATCACTAAACATCACCTGAAAAATAATCACTCATGGAACACATCACATCATATCCCATATTCCAAAATAAAGGCCACCATAGTCTTATATGTGAAAAAGCACTCAGTATAGGATACCCGTGGTCCTAAATCTAAGTCTAAATAAAGAATATATGAGAGGAATATGTTCTAGAGGGAAATGCACAATGTGTATGGAGGTCCACACGGTGTGTGACTTTTCCTCATCACCTAGCCGTGTTCTCTTATGGACACAACTTAGAATCTATGTAATCATAAAAAATGTGTATAGGTGGTAAATGGTGTTCCTTGGTTTCTTAGGGCCTATCTGTGTACAATTGGTAATGTCTATGTAATTTAGGTTATTCCTATATACCTGGTTGTGTACCTAGCCATGCCCAAGTACCGACCCATGCTCATGTACTCTCGAAGTACATGACATGTTGTGCCACATGGGGTCCTAGGCACATGCCAGTTGGAACATGACCTAGCTTCCTAGGTAGGGTCACACGACGTGTGGGTCTGTCCACATTTTGTGTGATCCTTAACTTTTTCCTAAAAACTATAGCACCCGTGTAATATGAAGAACATGTCATGTTTTCTTTTTCACTACACGATGTGTATTCATATTTTTCATATAAAGTTCCAATATTCCACGTGGATTCTTAATCCATCCTCATTGCCTTAAATCATGCATAAATACCACCCAAAATCATAGGAATCCACCTCTGAATGTCGTTTCCGAAACTCCGTTGGATGAAAATTGGATCCCGATGATCCATATGAATCCCATAATATCGCCCATGTTCCTCCCACTAGATCCCATATCACATTCGGACCCCTGATCCATGTATTATCACCATCATCCCATGTTGTTCATCGACCCATCTTCAAACCATCAATCCAAATTTCATTTATGCTACCACAATGAATCTGGGGGTTTGATTGTGCTTGAACCTGCCCCAAAAATATTGAATCGTGATATAGTAGTCCAATGGTGAAGAACGTGATGAACAAAGGGTAAAAACAAAATAAAAAAGTAAAACCTATCATTGGTCAAGTGTTCTTATAAAATTATTTCATATGAGGTATATCTAGGGGTGAAAATCAGGCTTAGCCAAAATAATTTAATTAAAACAATCAAATTATTGAAACGGGTTCATGCGATGAAAGGATAAATGAAAATCAATAAGAATATAGAAATATCCATGCTCAAACTTTTAATAAAAAGGGTGAAAACTAAAATTGATGATCCCTACCTAAAAAAAGTATTGATCTTTAGTGAAGAACATGTTCACCAGTGAAGGGGAAGACTTGATGTGTCCGCTACCTCTCGATCCACCTTGATCCAAACACCATTTATCATCTAATACTAATTAGACAACAAGGAACACCCAGAAACTCCTCTAATATATTTTAAGTGTTATGAATGTAACCCTTGGAAAATCATCATAATAGGGTATTTATAGAGGAATTTAATTTGGTAATTTAATAAAATAAATAAATAAATAATTTATTTATTTTAATTAAACATACTCGTTAATGGTTACCTCTATCAGACGTCTCGTGTTGACCAAACTTAGGTTTCACATAGGGTAAACCCTAGGTTATGGACTCAACAATGCACTTTGATTTCCGATCCAAGACACTGTTTGGGAGTTATTCCATTTTTTTAGGGAAACTATGTGCATGTGATATTCATATATTTAATATTTTTATAATATAGAATCTGGGCTCACCATACCTCAGAATTTTGTGCCATATTTACGCTTGAATTCAAAAATAATCCTAGGAATATTCTAAAGTATTACATAGAAAAATAGGAGTCACTATATCATTCCCCCCTTCAAGGATTTTAATCCCCGAAAAGCACAAGATAAAAAAAAGGTGGGGATACTGAGCCCCGCATATGGTCCCATCACTCCTAGGATCTCTCCAGCAGGATCTTGTGTTGTATACCAACACAAAACTAGGGGAACCACATGCCCACAATGAGTCTTCCCAATCTAGTTTACAACCACCACTGGGTACCTTGAAAGGCAAATCCACGCTCCACATCTAGCTCATCTAGGTCGACTATGTAAAATGAGTCGTACACACGTCTCATCAGCCGTGACAAGTAAAAAACACCAATCACCTAGTTTAACTGTAATAATAGGTTTGAACAATACACCACCTCACTAACTCGATGTGATAATTAGAGAAAGGGCATTTGATCCTTAGAGATATCTTGTCATCCTGGCCAAATCCCCATAATCCTTGACATGGTGATATGTCACATAATAGATGATATACTTATATAATTCCATGGAACACTATCATTAGTCCAAAAAGGACTCCTAACATTTTATGAATAGTACTCATCTTCCCCTGGATTAACTACACCCCTTTCACAACCATCACTAGCACCAACTATAGACCTAAAATCACTGACTCCCACTGGCTCCAACAAGTGTAGTGGTGACCTGCAGGGTCTCCCATACATGGCCTCAAATTGTGATACATCAATGGTGGAGTGATAACTATTGTGATATATACTCCATAGAAGGTAGGAGATCTTCCCAAATATGGTCCCAAAGATAACATGCAATCCCAAATCATGTTCCAGAATCTGTACAGTCCTCTCTCCCTAGTCATGCCTCTATGATAGAAACGCTACTCTCAAGTATATCTGAGTCCCAAAGGCCTCCTGCATCCTATCTACAATCATGATGTTAAGTGATCATCATGGTCTGACCAATCATTGATGGAATTCTATGAACTGGACTACCTCCTGCATGCACAACCATCCCAAAATATCCACTAAGCTCTGCTCTCAAATGGGGAAAAAGTGGTTCAACCTAGTGAGTCGGTCTAGGATCACTCAAGAAACATAATAACCTATAATAAATCGTGTAATCCCCATCACAATAACTATAAAACACCATCTCATTTCCACTTCCATCTGGAACCTCAGTCTCCACCTACAGACAAGTGAGATGTCGTGAGTTAAACTCAACAACAAGCTATAAAATCCTTAGACAAAAAACCCAAAGAAAAAGGATCTTGGTACAACCACCCTTCTCCAGGGCGTACGAATAATGGAAAAAACCTAATCAGAGCCTTTTCCTATAGCATGATTGGTGCCACCGATAGTCCTTGAACAAGGATGTCACACTCCCCACCTTCATCAAATCCATCAAGAACGTATCAGGTAGATATCTGGTCATGCAAGATCTCCCATTCGATATCCCAAAGTTGTACCTCCTTAACTCACTGGACAAGTGGAGGGGTAAAAACCATCTATTGGATACACGCTACACCATATTCACTCATAAGGGTAAACTATAAAGAGGTCAACTGATTTTCTCACCTCACTCGACAGAAACAAACATGAAACATCATTGTGAGCATATACTACCATGAACAAGCCCTGGGGTTCCTATTAAGCTCACACTGCCTCAACCTATGCATTTTACACTGTCACTCCCATTTCTAAGAAGATATATCTTGAGAAGTGGACCTTAGAATCTAGAACTGACTACACAAGAGCTACCATATGACTAGAACTCCCAGAGCATGTCTAGCACCATCCTATAGTGTCTCATGTGTTCTAAATTTGACATCGAGGACATGAGGGTACCATCATAGAATAAAACCATTAAATGATCTAATAAGTTTTAATGACCCTTCTTATAAGTCTTGAAAACTCTACCAAGGAATTCAACATGCCAAAGCCAAGAACTCTAAGAAACCACAATGGATCTTGGAAGCTACACTCAGTACATCTACCTTTCAGAATTGGAGATGTTGATAACCCATACTAAGGTCAAAATTTAAGATCCACTTCACCTCCATCCATTGGGTGAAGAGTTCATCGATTCTTGGGGGTGAATACACCTTTCAGGTAATCACCTGGATTGGGTGACAACAACCCACACCTGACCTCAAACTCTCATCTGCCTTTTAGGAAAACAACATAGTGTTGCCCATAAAAACACACTAGGTCTTAAAAATTCATTGATATTTATACTTCTATAACCATACCTTCATCTCTCATAGCTATATAGGGTTATTAGATATGCTAGCATAGATATCAGGTCATCCATGGTGCAAGTCTATATAGAAAACAAACTCTCTATGGGGAGGTAAACCCAAAACATCCTCAAGACGGATTCCATTATACTCCTCCACAATCAAAGGAAATTGGAAGATCAAAGAATCAACTACTACAAGGGTAATACTAGTCAATATAATAAGAAAGTGGTGGTAACATCCTATGAATGAGCCTATCCTAACTTTCCTGAGTATCATTCCTTATCCAAGGAGGAAAAATCCATCCCAACAAACTAGAAGCACTGCTACGCTCACTGGTAGAAATCATCTAATAATTAATGGTAAACGAACATCCCATATTGAGGTAAACATCATAGGGTCCCACTGTCATTATGGAAATATTTCACACGATTCTCTCTTTCCTCACAGATTTAGGTCACACCATCAATAGAAACATGTGATCACCAATCCTCACTACAGGAGCCTCCATCACAAGGGTTAAGCAAAAAGGCATGCAATGGTACCACTAAGTTTTGAATAGGGGATACGTCCATGGAAATGTGTCTCATGAATCTATTCTAAAAATAAAACTTAAGTAGAGAAGACACTGATTGTACCTTGATCACATCCATATTATTGGGGTCACAATCCCCTACTGCTCAAAACCATCTTTCCCTTTTCTTGACCATCCTCTTTAATCGAGGCCCGCTCCGACACCTAACACATCAAAATGACCTTAGAACACAAAAGACAAAGAAAATTATCATCCAAACCTCTAAACTATCCACTTTGGATAGAAATATCTCTCCCACATGGTTTTAGATCATGTCACAAGGATGCGTATCGGTGGGGAAAGCATCCCTCTTACTTATATGCTCAAAGACACATCACAAACACAAAAATAGGAACAAAAAAAAAAAATCATAGGGAAGTGGTACTGAAGGAAAAGGACCAAATAAGGGAAGTAAAAAAGTAATATAGATCATACCTCATACTATGTATGAAGTCCATAGATTAGAACCCCCCACTGTCTTCCCTCCAACTATAGCATGATGGGTTGGGAAATCACATGCATGATGACCTTACCTAACACATGTAAAGAATAGTCCAAGATTGTGTCTTCTAAGTATTATATAAGTCTTCCTAGTTAAATAACTCTCAAGACAACCAAGTCCACTATGCTCTCACTACACTATAGACCTATGTTTATGAGCCTGGGAATAAGGTGGTCTCCTGCACCGAGTCCCCATAGACTATCGCCTACTAGATGTTTTAGATGACATAGCTCCATGATGACCACTACCAACCCCAACATCCCAACTCTACCTTCTTAGGTATCTCTCCATAGGTCAATCCTTCCCAAGAAGCTCATGTTCTTGAACTAGAGGTCTAGCAGAGGGATAAAACTCATCACAAAACAAGTGCTAAATTTTTTCTCAAGAGTGTGTCTCCTCATAATACACCTAGGTAACCAAACCCCACCAAATCCTCACTACACCATAGAAAATTTTGGTTATAAAAGCATCCATAAATACTAGAGGTGTTCACATAAAATAGAAAACTCAAACTACAAACTCCATCCAAGACTCCTCCACTTGAGGGTTTGTCTGACCCCAAAATCTTAGTGGTCCATAATCCTCAAAATCTATAATAAATCTCAGTATATGTTCATAGTCATCCTAATAAAATAGGACATATGGCTACTACATCTAGTGTGAATGATCAAGATGATCCACAGAAAGTGAGTCCCCTCATGGCCTGATGGGTGGAAGTGATGCTCACTACTCGTCTAGAGTAACTACCTCAAGAACAAGATCCTCAAATGGAGCCTTGATACTATTCTGAATATGATAATGACCCTAAACTAGGGAATCCTCACTCAAATGGTTAAATCCACGACCCTGTATCTATATCGTAGTTGGCTGCCATCGTAGAGACATCCTGAAATTGATAAGACATATCATGATTAGATGACCATATTTGGGGAGATGAATAAATAAATATAATCAAAGTAATAAATACTATATGATTAATGTACCATATTCCCTATAACTTATGCCTTGGTATGTCGAGTTGACAAGAAGTTATTCAAAGTCATGGTGTATGGATATATCATCTTCCTCACCAACACTAGGTTTTCTAGCTTGATTGACACACTCAAGACACTCTAACATCACTACCCTAAGTCTAAACCAATCCGAACATGGGAAAAAAATTCAAAAACCATCCCAAGGAAGAAACACCTATGATAACACTCTATAATGACCTGACCCATTGAGGCTTTCCTGACCTATGGAAGTACAAGCCGCCACAACCCCAAGCCTGATTCTAATAGGCCAGGGATTGGCAACAAGAACTGAGAAGGCATAACTATAATGGGAGGCCATTTTATAATGTACCTATAAACACACACCCAACTATCTCCATGAAATAGTTAATAGGAATATAAAGTAAAATATTGTAACATCTAGAGATAAAACATGCATGCAATAAAATCTAGAGTAAACATCCGAGAATGAAAATGTATAAATTGGTGCATAAAAAGGGTAAAAATACATGCCAAACTAGATTGATGTCCCAACCTTAAAAAACATAATAAAGGTAAACTGATAGATATCCTAACTTCTAATCTCCTAGTCCCAACCATTGTACATGGTCAATCCACCCAAGTATCCCAAATCTCTACCAAGGTCACTGCTGACCAGTCTTTTGTCTGTATAAGACACAACAAGTGTGGGAAAATCCAATATAGGGGTGAGTATATACATACCTAGTAGGATGACCCAAAAATAGAAGGTATAAATAGAAATAATATAATAAAAGTATTTATCTTAACCTAAGGAAGACATGTCAATTAGAAACTGAGACAACAACCATAAATATCCAGATATTCTTGACAAGAATTCCAAATCAAGAGAGAAAGTGGATCTCCCTCTCCATAGTCTAGCTAAGAATGCCGAGTCTTTATATAGATCCAAGGTCCATCTCAGATGACCAACATCAATAATAACTACATAATAAACCATGTAGAGGGTCTCGCTCATTGCCACTATGAACTACAGCTGAGTGAGCCATAGATCTGATCCATGTATCCAGCGTATCCACACCAGAATATGAGTGGAGGGGCCCACACCCAACAACTACACTCCATAGTTGAGGGAGACAACTCTTATGGAGGACCCGCAAGCTACCAAAGCTTGAAGGTGGGGGAGTGAACTCCATAGGTAGTGAACTCTTTCCCTATAGTAGCACAGGGAGTACTAACCCTACCTATGTGAAGAATATGGGGAACCTATTCCCTAGTCCAACAAGGGAGTACTGACCCCAATAACACATGTGTAAATAATATGGGGAACCCATGTCTTGGTGTGATAGTGGAGTACTAACCCTGATATCATATGTTTAAGGAATATGGAAAATCTATACCCTAGTTTATTAGGGAATTACTAACCCCAATTTTATCTATTTAAATAATATAAGGAACACATTCCTTGGTGTAATAGAGGATTATTGACCATAATAACACTCCGATGATCACACATGGTTTCTAAAATCACCAAACATCACCAAACATCACCTTAAGAAGCATCATTATTGGAAAACCTTACATTATATCTCGTATGACACAAAAAAGGACATCATCACATTCTATTTGAAAAAACACTCAGGATAGGCTACTCACAGGCCTAAATCCAAGTTTAAACGAAGAAGATACGAGAGAAAGAAGTTATAGAGGTAAGTACACAAGTGTGTATGGGGGTCCACATGGAATGTGAACCATCTTCATCACCTAGTCATGTTATCATTTGAACATGGCTTGGAAGATATGTCATCATACATGGAATTCATTGGTTGTTCAGGGCCTGTCTGTGTACAACTGGTCTAGTTTGTCTACTTCAGGCTGTGCTTGTGTACCTGGACGTGTACCTGGCCATGCCTGGGTATTGGACCATGCCCGTGTACTCTCAGAGTACACAATCTTCCATGACACATGAGGTCCTAAATGTATAGCAGCTGGTACACAACCTGGATTCCCAGTTAGGGTCACACAACATGTGGGTCCGACCATATGGCATGTGATCCTTAATTTTTTCCTAAAAACCCTAGCACCATAGAATCCAAAGAACACACCATGTGTTCTTTCTTACTACATGATGTGTAGTCATGTTTTTCACAGAAAGTTATGATCTTCCACACAACTTCTCAATCTATCCTCGATGCCTCAAATCACACCTAAAGACCACCTAAAATCAGAGGAATCCACCTTCAACCTTCTTTTCTAGCACTCCAGTGGCCATAAATCAGATCCTGGTGATCCATAAAAAGACCATAATTCCACCCATACACCCCCACTAAATCCCATCACCCTTTAAGATCCTATATACAAAAATTATCACCTGTATCCCACATAATTTCTCGATCTATCTACAAACCATCGATCCACATGTTTTTCATGCTATGACAATAAATATAGGGATTCGATCATTCCCAAACCCACCACGAAAATGTCGAACCGTGACCCCATAGGATAAAAGTGAATAAAACGATGGATTAATAGGGTAAAATCACAAGAAAAAAAAAGGAAAAACCTATCACTGGTCAAGTATTCTTGACTAATGATTTCATAAGAGGGATATCCGGGGGTGATAATAGGGATTTAAAGGAATAATTTAATTTAAATAATCAAATTATTGAAACTAGATCATGTGATGAAATGGTAAAAATAGATCAATAAGTAGATAGAAATATCCATGATCAAAATTTTAATCAAAAGGGAAAAAACCACAATTGATGATCCCAATTGTAAGATCTTATTTTTTCTAGGAATGCACTTCTTTGAGTTTTGGTTGAATCTCATTTAGTTTAGTTATTATTCTTTTAAACCTTAGTGGATAAACCTTTTCTTTAGAGGATGGAGATATTTTTCATTGGAAAATGATCTAAAATTCAGGGATGTGTTTTTTTTAATTAGTGGATTCTGGGTATAAATGTTTCTAAGGTCACAAAGGTATTATCCTTGAGCTCAGGTGGATTTCAAAGCTTTTTAGGATTTCTGTAAGAATCTAGATTGGATATTTCCTATAGGAAATATTCATGATGTGTAAGTAATACATGACATAAATCCATTACTCAGAAGATTCCATAAAATAGTCTTATGAGGTGAATGTTTTACAAGCCGTAAATTTGTTACACACCATGAAAAGTCCAATCGGTGTATTTTTAATCTGAGGTGACACATTTTTTGGCATATATTGAATTCACGCCATGAAAGGGTTTTATAATGTGAATTAATTGGGACCAATAGTTTTTATTCATTCTACACATATAATTTATTTTCATATGTTGTGAAGCCTCCTCTCTCAAACAATAGGGTGACTCTAGGTGATTTTTGGGTGATTCCTTCCCTTCCAGATGTCTCAACCTAGCATTTGATCTTTAGTGAGTTCCTTTTCTTTTGTTTTCTACCTTCATCCACTATCATCCACTATAAAGATGTGATGTACTAACCACTATTGAATTGGGATCTTATCTTGATGCTCATATGATCTAGGTTTTTCTTATTGATCTATTTTTCCTTCATTATTCATTGGCATTCCCTATTAAGAGTTTTTATTTGATTTCCGGATAAATGTAGGTGGCCTAGAACAAATAACTATGGTCTGTTTCTATTTTTTTAAGTGTGTGAAATACCATGTGATAATGCTGACCCAAAGTGTGCATTAACTAATGGAATAATGAGTGATGATAAACATGTGTTTGGCCTACTCTTTAGATCCATTTAGATCCAATAGTGTTGAGATATGGCTTATAAATACCCATAAGGTGAGCCTACTCTTGAATAATAATGATCTAGATATTGTCTTCAAACATGAATTAGCATGACATGATACCTCAGGTGATTTCTTGTGATAGGATCATTTAGAAAATGTCTTACTTGTCTATTTAAATGACTAGAGATACTTTAATATGAGATGGGTGTGTACACTAGAATTATAACAACTTAAGACATAAATTGATGAATGAAAGGGTAATTGAATGATAAAAGGTAATTGGATGAATTGAACTTTGTGGATTATGATGTTATGTTGTGTTATTCTTATCATTATAACTTGTATTACGTGTTATGTTTAAGTGCTTATATAAAGGGCTTGGCCTAGTTATATTGAAACACTTATATAAAGGGATTAGTTTGGTTATGCTGAAATTATTATATAAAGGTCTTGACCCATTTATAATGAAATTATTATATAAAGGTCTTGGACCAGTTATGTTGAAATACTTATATAAAGGTCTTGGCCCGATTATGCTGAAATTATTATATAAAGGTCTTATCCTAGTTATTCTAAAATGATTATACAAAGGGCTTGGCCCGGTTATGTGATTATGTAATGGAATTGTTGTTATGGTTGGCATGGTGATGCTACATGATCAGAGTTATTTCGACATGATGCCGAAGCAAGTTAATTGTTATATTGTATTAATTTATTAATTAATACTCCTGTTTATCTATTTATTTTCTACATTTAATATTAGATTGGTTTTGTTTAGACATGGTGGTTTCAACCTACTAAGTTTTACTCACACCTTATTCGGGCCTCCATTTGGTACGCGAGTAGATTACATGGATGTAGGTTTAGACAATGGAAAAGGACCTAATTGTTAATTGATTCTTACTAGATGGGTTTGAGCTTGGAGATGGGACCAACATGAGGATTGAGACCAGGTAATTGGGTGTCTTCTTTGATTCGTTTTGTCTTTTATCTATTTTATATCCAGCGTGATAGTTAGATACATTCCAACCTATCATTACATTATTTTTTATATTATTGGTTTGATCAGTTGCCTTAACTATTTGGTTTATCTACTATTATTATACTTTTTCCACTATTTACACTACTACAATATTTATTCTACTATTATTACAACTCAATACCAGGCGTTATAGTCTCCGCACTATGTTCTTTACACCCATGCTACTAGTCAGAATCCTCTAGCATATGGGGAGGCGCTCTTGAGGTCTAGTAACCAACCTGGTTTGGCCACATGAGAGTGTTCTAAATCGAGGGACATTACACCTACCTTGAAAAAGGATCAATCATTGGTGAGGAATGTGTTCTTCAATTAAGGGGAAGACCACTACGTCTACTACATCTCAATCCACCTTGATCCAAATGTCTTCATCGTCCGATTTTGGTTTTCCAATGAGGAATGCTCTAAACCTCCTCTCCAATATCACAAGGGTCACGTGGACAACCCTTTTAAAATTGTCATAAGAGGGTATTTATAGAGTATTTTAATTAGGTAATTTAATAAAACAAACAATTTATTTATTTATTTATTTTAATTAAATGCACCCGCCAAAGACTGCCTCTACCAGACATCCCATTCTGACTAACCTTAGGTTGCACCTAGGGTAAAACCCATGTTACATACTCAAACATTGCCTTATATTTCTAATATAAGAATATTTTTTTGGAGTTATTCCACTTTTTTAGGGAAAATATGCATATGTGATATTAATATATTTAATATTTTTTAATATAAATTCTGGTCTCATCAGACCTCAGAATCACACACTGTCTTTGTTATTGTCTTCAAAAATATTCCTAAGAATATTCCAAAGTCTTACACGGAAAAACCTAAGTCACTAAAGGCACTATGAAAACCAATGAACTAAACTAAGAGTTATAAAAAATAACTGGTGACAATAACCTCCAATACGTAGAGATTAAGGGCGAGCATATGACATCAAAACTACTGAGGTTGATCCTAAAAATGAAGTGATGATAGATACGCTAGATATTCATTCAAGGATAGATAATGTCCTATTTGATTATGATTTTATGTATTCTTTCATATCACACAAATTTAGTATAACTATTCAAACACCACCTAAAAACATGTAATTTAAGCTATCAGTGAAAAATAAAAATAGTTAAATTATTGTATCCCAAGTATACAACTTATCCCTATCATTATTTATGAGATTAATTTACTAGAAAACCTTGTGATACTACCTTTATATTAATTCAACACTATTCTAGGTAAGGATTGGTTTTCCTTGTATAGATCCAACACAAACTTTCGAGAGAAGGAAATCACCCTCTACATCAATAATTTTTCTCTAATTCAATACAAGTATAAGTAGGAGGATGGATCTCCTTTGAAATAATCATCTCAAGTATGGATATTATTGCCTTATGAGTAAGTTTATGTAGCTCAAATGATTGATACTAAGGAAAAGATCATCCTTTATGACATTCCCATTATAAGAGAATATACTGATGTGTTATATGAAGAGTTATCTGGTCTTCCTCTTAGCCAAGAGGTTTACTTCTCGATCAAACTTATACTCATAGATTTTACAATATTCAAGACCCCATATATAATGGACACTATAAACCTTGAAGATATGAATAAGCAACTATAATAGAATCTAGATAAAGGGTATACATGCTCAATTTCTTCACCATTGGGTGTGCTGATCCTTTTCATCAAGAAGAAGGATGAGTAAATGTGCCTCTAAATTGATTATCATGAGATCAATAAGATCATGATAAAGAACAATTATCCTCTTCCAAAAATTAATGACTTGTTTGATCAGTTATGTAGAGCCTACTATTTCTCTACGGTGGATCTTTGGTCAGGATATTATCAAGTAAAGGTAAAAAATAAGGATATCCACAAGAATGCTTTTTGTACATAGTATTGGTATTACGAGTTCATAGTGATTTTAATTGGACTCATTAATGCTCCAACTATCTTTATGGGCTTAATGAATAGTGTCTTTAGAGATTACCTCAATAAATTTGGATTAGTATTTATAGATGATATTATTATCTACTATAATAGAAATAAGAAACATGAGGATCATTTGAATGTTGTATTGAATAAATTTTGAAGGGAAAAGTTTTATGTGAAGTATAGTAAATGAAAGTTTTGAATGGAGAAAGTAACATTTCTAGGGCATGTTATCACCCGGAAAGAGATATATGTGGATACTTCAAAGATAGAGGCAATTGAAGGATGACCTAGACCAATATCTACAATGAAGATTTGTAGTTTCATTGGATTAATTTGGTACTATCATCAATTTGTGAGAATATTCTCATGATTTTCAACTTCACTAACCAAAATAACTCGGAATAGAGTGAAGTTTTTCTAGACTGATGAATATAATGAGATATTTAAAGAGTTAAAGAAGAGGATAATCATTACAACTATGATCACATTACCCACTAGTGGGGAAAGATTTTTGATCTACAATTTTGTGTCTAAAAAGTTATTTGGTTGTGTACTCTTGAAAAATGACAAAGTGATAGCTTATATCTCCTTCCAATTAAAAATCCATGAGAAGAAATACCTGACACATGATATAGAACTAGCTACAATGATCTTCACATTGAAGATTTGGTAAAATTATATCTACAGAGAGAAATGTGACATATTTACGGATCATAAAAGACTCAACTATGTATTCACACAAAAGGAGATCAATATGCACCAATGAAGGTGGTTAGATTTGATCATAGATTATGAATGTTCAATCCATTACCATCCTGTGAAATCAAATAAAGTGGAAAATGATTTGAGTAGAAAGTATCTTGAAACCCTATCCATGATGATGATTAGAAGGGATAAAATCTTCCTGGACATGCAAATGATGAACACGGGAATCATAAAATGAACATCATCTTAACCTGATCAAATAATTTCTCAACCATCCATTATTGATAGTACCAAGGAGACCATAAAAGGTGATGGGGAGCTATTGAGGAACACAATGAATATTCCAAAGCTCTAATTTACTAAGGATGGAGTTATAAGGTTTGGAACCTAGATATCTGTACCATTAAAACCATAATTGAAGAGGTAACTTATGGATTATGCACATAGCTCACCCTTCTATATTCATCAAGGAATCACTAAGATGTAAAAAGATATTAAATAAAACTTTAAGTGGGATATTATGAAGAGGGAGATTGAAATTTTTTTATATTAATGCTTGATATGAAAAAAAGTCAAGTATGAATGATAGAAATCTAAGGATATGATGAAACCATTTTCTATACCATTATGGAAATGGGAAAACATAACCATGTATTTTTTCAAACTCCCCAATACATCTAAATGTAATAATGTCATTTTGGTGGTAGTTGATCCCCTTACAATGTCATCACATTTAATTTCCATCAAAGAAGATTTATCTCTTGACTAACTATCCAAGATATATATAAGATAAGTGGTAAGACCACACAGAGTATCACACTCCATTATATCTGATTGAGATGCGAGTTTTACCTCAAGGATCTGGAGAATACTTTAGCAAGAGTTGGATACAAATATGAGTTTCGATACTTCTTATCACACTCATATGGATGGTCAATATAAGATAACCATCCAGACTCTATAGGATATGTTGAGATATTTTTCAATGTATTTTCAAGGATATTGGGATCAACACCTTCCCCTAGTGAAGTTCTCATATACTGATAGTTTCTTATCTAGAATTAAAATGACACTTTATGAGGATCTATATGGGAAGAGGTTTCAGAATCCAACATGTTGGGATGAAGTTGGTGAGTGGAAGCTGATGTGACTTGATCTTATCCAATATATGATAGATAAGGTTCAAACCATTCAACATCATATGAAATACATGCAAATTTGATGGAAAATCAACACAGAAAATCATCTACGGGACCTGGAGTTTGAGGTCAGAGATAACATGTTCCTTTATATATCACCATGGAAGAAATTCATGAATTTTAGGAAGAATTTAAAGCTTAGTCCTAGATAAATCAACCCTTTTGAGATCCATGATCACATCAAAGTTGTGTCATATCAACTAACACTCCCACCAAACGTATATCAAGTACAAGATATGTTCAATGTATCCTTATTAAGGAAATGCATACCAGAACCATCACATGTGTTAAATCCAAAGGTGGTACCTTTGGAAAATTATCTTTCATACAAATAGAATTCGGTGAAGATATTAGATCATAGAGAAAATGTTTTATAAAATAAGAAAACTTACTTAGTCAAAGTATTATGATGATACCAAAAGTTTGAGGAAGTAATATAGGAACTATAAGAGGTGATGAAACAAAATTACCCTCATTTATTTTAGTGTAAAAAATGAAATTTTTAGGGAGAAATTTCTGAGGGTGGGGGGGGGGGGATGTAACGACCCTAAATTTTATAAATGAAATTACATTTTTAATGATTAAATGACTTATTATGTAATGTAGTTATAGAAAACACACACATACTATATTTAATTTGTTACTTTGGACCACTATAAAATATATCCATAATTTTTCTATCAGGTCTAAAAGGACATTAATCATCATAACCATTGATAATATAACCATTATATAGTTACCATTAATATTATTATATATTAATGGTTATGATAAAGTATAACTTACACAAAAGGAATAAGTGTTGAACTTGACCAGTAGGATCATACCCTAGATGCCCATTTATCAACAATTTTGAGGGAGATGATATCATTGAGCTTTACCCATGACCAAGACCAAGCTGAGATACAACAACTCAAACATAATTGAAACCATTTAATAGAGAATTTCAAGATTATTGAGATCACTTCCCAAATCTTATTTGCTGAACCACCCTAAGAAAGTACCACCATCATACATCTTACCCTTCGAGCGTACTATAGTATAATAAAGGGTTATGTATCTAGAACCTAGAAGTATGAATTTATATATTTTATTTTTAAATTAAATAATGATTATATTTATCGATTTTCATTATTAATTTATACACATTATTATATAATGAGTTGAATAAAAAATAGATTTTAATACGAAGAAGCCCAAATTGTATTTTTGGGAAATATATAGTTCAATTAAAAGTGTCTTTTTGATAAATCCAAGAATTTTGAGATAAATGATATTTTCATGAAATATTCTTATTTAATAATATTTATTTAAATATAAATGATAATATAAGTTAATGAAGTCCAATACAATTTTTATAAGGGACACAATGTTTTTAGTTTCGTAAAAACTTGTATTTTCCGATAAATAAAGTTTTCACTACTGAAATTTGAGGATATACGCATTACTTTATAACAGATGTTTTCTAGAACAATTTTATAGATTCATATACATAAATATATACCAATTATTTTTAAAAAACTATTTGTATAGGGATGAAAATTAAGAGGCACAACCTCCTCTCCTCCCCTCCCCACCCACAATCCCTAATCCTCCCCACCCCGAGCGATGAAATCCCCTCTTTTATCCCCCTAATATCTCCTCTCATTCATTGATTTTTTGATTCCATTATTCTTTAACATCAAATTGGTGAGTTCCAATCAATCATATCATTTATCAAGCATCATTTTCATTTTTATATATGGATCAAAACCTAACCTAGATCTTATTAGGCTATGATTTTTCTTGATTCATTAAACAAAGATTTTTATATTATTTTTGTTTTATTATTGCCTAGTAAATGTGATTTTAGTGGATATATATGTTTTTTTAATTTTTTTATTCAATACTTTTACATAAATCCAATTTAAATTTATTTTATATATAATATATATTAACTAATCATGCAATCAATTATTATATTAATTTGTTAATTTTGTTAATTTATTAAGGGTTATGAAATTGCTCATTTAATTTTTTTATTTTCATAATTGGATGATCAAAATTTTCACATAATTAATTTCAATATAATAGTATTTATTAGTTGTTTCCTATTCCATGTCTTATACTTTGTATGGGTCGTTACTAGTATGCATCGATTATAGCATATGTAATATCTTATTCTTTGTTTGGATACCAACTATTATGGTTTGATTACTTTCATATTAAATTTTTTATTTGGATTATCTTATTGAAAATGATATGTAGACACGTGATACTAAATCATATCTTGATGTTATTATGAATATTTACCTAATAAAATCATATGTATCAAAAATAAGAGTTTTGATGTTGGGTGAGACATTATTGTTATTCTTGAGTAAATGTTTTCCATGATAGATACATATTTATTTAATTTTATTTATACCATATTCAAAAAATAAGATGTTTTGAAAATAATTGATTCATAAAGACACATGTATTTAATTAGATTATGTAATAATTTTTTCCAATTCTGTGTTTATAATTTTTTGGTTTGTTAGTTGTATGCATCAATTATATAATATTTAATTTCTATTATTTTTTTGTATATCTACTAGTACGTTTTGATGAATTTTATATTAAAATTGGTATTTTTATTATCTCATTAGAAATGTTCTGCAGACATGTGATAGTAAATTATGTTTTGATGGTATTATGAATGTTTCCCTAATAAAAAGATATGCATCAAAGACATGATTTTTCATGTTGGGTGGGACATTATTATATGATTGCATAAGTGAGTGGAAAATATCTAGGTTGTACAAGTGGGGAGAAATTATTCAGGTCTTAAACACGCTTTGATTTAATATAAAGCTATTATTTTGTGTCATATATATTAGGAAATGCTTTAATTAATTATTCCAGTACTTTGTATTTTGAATGTATTAAGGGGTTATGAAATTATTCATTTCAATGTTTTATTTTAATATTTTAATGATCAAATTTTTTGTATAATTAATTTCAATTTAATATGGTGTGAAATGTTTGAATATTCATTTTTATAATGAATAGAAGTTCGTTAAATAGCCACTCACTACCCCTACCTTATCTAATAGTATATACTAGTTATTTCTTATTCCATGTATTTAAAAGAATATTGGTTGTAATTAATTTTGTAATTAATTTTTACTATATTGATATTAATATAACTTTTTTTACTGTAATAGAATGAATAGAAGCTGGATGTATCATACTAATTAGATCTCAACCGAGTTTCAAAATAATTTGTATTTTTTTAGATTTTTCATTTAACAACGATTTAGATGAAGATCTGGTATGTTTTCAATGTTATAATTGTGTTGGAAGACCTTGGTTATGTTGGGAAGAAGTTATATGCAATATAAAAAAAGTTGGATTTCAAATAAACTATTATATTTGGTATCATAATGGAGAGAAAAGAAAATCTTTTATTGTTTAGGAATGAAATTAAAGGAGTGGTATGAAGAATTTGACATTTGACCAGTTTATATTTGTGCATCATCACAAGAAATATAGTATTTCAATGAAAGAATATATTTTTATCAATACACATGAGTAAAATAATGAAAATTATAATGTTGAGACAGTGAAAAAATTAATGGATGATGCTAGGACTCCTATATATCAAGAATGTACTGAAATGAAAAAATTGGAAATTTTAATATGAACATATCATGGAAAAACCATGTCACTACAAAAAACTGTAGATTAGTGGTGGTTATTTAGAAGTGTTTATGAAAAACCCCCTCTAAATTCATTTTCTAGTGTAAATTAGCTACGATTATGAAAAAACCACCCATAAACATTAATTTAGCGGTGATTTTGTCATAACAATCGCTAAAAAATAACCTTAAAAAAATTAAAAAATAGTGTTGGTTCATAAACGCCGCTAATCATTGAGATTAATGGTAGTTAACAACCCCCTATAATCTCTTAATTTATAGGGGGTTGTGAACCCCTACTATTTTATTAAAAAACAAAAAAACTCTCTCTCTCTCTCTCTATATATAATAAAAACACATTATATAAATGTATTTAAATACATTATATGAACATATTTATAAATAATTTATATGATTGTATTTAATTGTGTTTATATGTATACATAAATATAATTGTATAATGTGTACATTAACACACACACATATGTATAAAATTGTATTTCATATAATATTAATTATAATATAAAATCATGAATATATTATATAAATATATACATAAATATAATTTATTTTAAAAATGTATCATATAAAAACCCTTATAGTTTTTATTAATAATAATAATAATATATTATACCCATACTTACACACACATGAATATAAATAAACATTCATGTATTATATAAATAATGTATTTTTTTTAAATTTGCGGCTGAAACCTCTTATTAAACAAAGCAAAGAACTCTTTTTTCTTAATGGGTAGAGGGTAACCCATTGCATGATCCATATGCCTAGAGGGAAGTGATTTAGAGAAACCTAGCCCAAAGGCCTAAAGCTGACCTACGCATGTCCATCCCAGCCTACCATTGGCCCAACCTATTCACACATCCAGTCCATCCGACACACCTTCCACCACCATCACCTAATAGCACCAGTGTTCATCTGACGTCTCTCCCATTGAAGATTGTCCTGCTGCTTAGCCTTTTCCCAATACCCACTTCCCTTTAATCATTAGAGTTTGTCCAAACCAAGTCCTCTAGTTTCATCTCTACACCTACCAAAAACCAACCACTTATCTTACCCAACGCCCACTATACTCACATCACTAGAGGTCATCCATCCATGTTGTACTCATCGATGATTGTCCCCACCTCGATTCGCCATCACACAACCTATGGTGTTAGAAGCCCACCTACACACTGTGTTCATGGGAAAATAAGATCTACCTCAAAATATCAGGGGGGGGGGGTTATTTTCTATGGTAAGGGGTTTACTATGACCCTTTAGCACCCCGATATTTTTTCAAAATATATATTTTTCAAATGAATTTAGTCTTTTTGATATTTTGTGTTACAAAAAACACTGAGTTTAACTTGTATTACACACAATAATGAGTTTGTATTTCATTACATGTAATAATTATTTTATAATATGTTACACACAAAAATAAGTTTTTCTTATGTTACACACAATACCGAGTTTACCTTGTGTTACATGCAACACTGAGTTTAAATAAAACATGACATTTTATCAAAATATTATTATTTAATATGACAGTTATCACCTAGCCGATGGAATGAAGGTAATGAAAAATATTAAATAAATTATTAAAATATGGTTTACATATGAATATATAATTAATTATTTGGTGAAAAATTAATTTTAAATGAAAATAAAAACCTTTTGAAAATAAAAGAAAACATTTTTTATGAAAAAACTATTTTTTGTACACAAGCACGTTTTACATCAATAAACTAAACAAATCACTTTTTTTGAATTATATAAATGAAATTTATATATTATATATTAAATATAATTTTTATAATTCATCTTATATGTTTTCTATACAATATATAAGATTAAATCCAATTCTACACTTAAAAACATTATTTTTCTAAAAAGCAATTTTGTGACCTTTTTATAACGAACTTATTTTAAATATAATTTTTTTCACTTTTATAAAATTTATTTGAAAAAATAAACTTCATTTTTCAAATAATAATATCAAAATTATCTTAGAGTAAATTTTTTGATTTTTTTTAAAAGTTCAATTTTTGGTGAATAATGAAAAATGATGAATTTTAATTGAAAATTTCCCTTTCTTTTAAATAATTTATAAAGTTAAATTATATTTTAAATTAGTTATAAAGTAAAATTTGTTCAATTTTATATCAATTAATATAATTTAGGTTATTTTAATCATTTTTATATTGAATTTAGATAAAAACACTGTAAACTTTTGAACATTTACTCTTTAAAAACCCACTTTCTCATCGCGCCTGTAGGATTAATTTTTAAATTAAAATTTTCCAATTATGTGAATGGAATTTGAAAAAGTGTATTTGATATTTGGGATAATAATAATTTATATTATCCAATTAGTTAAACTTAATTTTTTACCAAATTGAGCAGTGAATGCAGTTAAAATTAATTACGATGGTTAAGGTAATAATGAGTTTACCAGGGGTTAAACTAAAATTATAAGGGTAAAAATGACTTATAAAGTTGTATAAAAACTATTTTATGGAAATATTTAGACCATTACACCTATAAGGTTCACTTATGGACCATTTTGTAACCTTTTGACATATGAAAAATGTTAGATCACTCAATTATTTTTAAAAATACTAAGTGTGTCCTCTCCCCAACCTATAAATGGACACCTCATCTCCTCACTTATTCACACATTAAAAACCATTAGTTTTAGACATTACTTGAAAAAATAACTTCCAAAATTCAATAATATCATACTATAATCCTTATTTTGGACATAAATCCAACATATAAGTCTTTTGGTGCAAACCCAAGGAGGATACCCGAAGAAGAGGCAACATTCATCAATGAGTGTTTTTGTTTTATTTATTCCTTCACCTACTTAAATTATTATTATAAAATGATGATATAGTAACATAAAATATTCCATATAATTATATTTTGTTATGTAAATGGAATAACCTACAACCATCTCCTCTTATATCAAATGGGTTACAAAATCATCATTCGTGTGTACGATGAACTACCGCCTCGCGAACCAATTTCATTATTTTCTCCATTACCACCTATCTAGGCTGGAAATAATGATGGATATATTATTTATATATTATATTTGTGATTTTATTATGCTTATGTAATTATTATATCACACATAACTTCATGCTTTCCATTTTATGGGAATATGATAACATCGCCCGTGTGTACGACAGACTACCACCTCGTGAAGCGACGTATTTCATTCATGATTTACATGAAAGGTATTAAGGATAGGTTTAATGAAAATATGAAATATATATGAAATGAAAATCAATATTTAATTATAATATATTATTTAATTTCTTTCTTTTAACCTAATAAGAAAACGGAAATACGTACGACCTACCGTCTCCATGAATGATGTATTTCATTTTCCATCACTAAATTTTACGGATTAATCTAAATATAAATATAATTAATATATATGATATTTATACCATATTTAAAATTATATATAGCATGTAACCATGCTCAAATTAAGATGATCAAAAAATAATGAGTTAAAACATACATGAAAAACAAAAGAGTTATTGCCCAAAATGTGATTTTAAAAAGGAATTATTAATAAATGAGTAATGAAATGTAACACCCCAAGATTTCATAGTAAGTTATTTTCTTTAAAGTAATTCAATAGCTTGCGCTACACGCAACACTGAGTTCGAGCACACCACGACTTACCAAACTAGCCATTCAAAAAGCAGTTATGAATAGTATTAACTGAATTTTGAATTTTATATACTCCATATAATTTTAGAATCCATATTATATATTTCTTAGACATAATATAAGAATAACTTCATTCTTTCAGATAAAAGAAGTAATTTCAAAAAAATGAAATTTTACCACATTTTAATGGAAAAACCTTTTTTAAAACCAATATTTAACACTTTTATATATTCAATTTAATGAAATTAAATTCTTCTTTAAAATCAGGACATAAAAATTTATTTTGGATAAATTTTTGGTACTTTTCTGATAACATTCATATTTTGATGAATAATGAAAAATACTAAATTTTAATTGATAATTTTTTTAATAGAAATAATTTATGGTGTTAAATTATGAATTTGAATTATTTGGAAGTATAATAAGATTATATTTTTATAATTTAATATAATATAGGTCATTATAAGTAATTTCACATTTAAATTTGACATAAACATATGCCAATCTTTTGATAGTTTTTACTTCGTAAAAACCCGCTTTTTGGTTTTGACAACAGGAATTAATTTTAAATTAATTAATGATACTTCTATGTTTTGAGTTTTGTAAAATAGAATTCATTTTTGAATTTGGAATATCAAAATTAGATTAGGGTGAATTTTTGATATTTTTCTGAAAACTTTCAATTTTTTATGAATAGTGAAAAACACTACGGTATTGTTTAAAAACCAACTATTTATTTAAATAGTTATTTATTTTATTTATTTAAGTCAATATAGACACATAATACCTATATTAGTTTAATGCGATTCATTGGAGTAATTTTTATAATAAAATTAGATGTATAAAATTTCATTGAACTTTTTACCGTCTTTTACCCACCTTCTAGGAGCATTTACAAATTTGCATAAAACTTAATTTTACCGCTTTTGTGAGTTGAATTTCAAAAATCTGAGAGACAAAATTGACATCAGTAAGTAAAATGTGGTTCAATAAGATGAAAATAATCTTTAGTGAATAGTAACCTTTGACTTTTATTTACCACGGTTAAAAGTAAATTGGGTAATTAAGGGTAAAAATGATATTATAATTACCCTAAAACATGTCCTAATTCTACTGGATAAGTTTAATTCGACCAAAAAAAACCCTAGGAATAAAATAAGATCCTCTTTGGTCCACTTGGATTAGATTAGGACATTTATTATTATTTTATTTAAAGAAGAGTTAAAAGAGTTAAATTCAAAGTTTAATAACTAAACCATTTTTAATATAGGGTTACAAACAATATAAATTCAACTATAAATATTCAATAGAAATATAAAAATACTTCCTACATAATGGTATTTTATTTATAATTTTTATACATTAAATAATTTAATTTATTTATGACACAATGATGATGCAGTAATTACCTTAATAATGAAATATTAAAATAATTCATATTATAAATATAAAAATAAATGTAAATTGTGACTTATGATGAATTAAACTAATTTTATAGGTTAATATGAAATTTTAGGGTTGATTAAATAAATTTTATTCGAAGTGATAAAGTTTTTATGGCTTTCAAAAAAATTAAATACTAAATAGTTTCAAATTTGACATAATTGAGTTTAAAAAACAATACTATATTATTAATTAATATAATATTACTAAAAATCCAAGGTTTGGCCAAAGGAATTAGATAAGGTTATATATATCAATAATTAACCACTTGGGGTTCTCTTGTCAGTTTATATTAAGTTTATTAACCATATAATATAAAAATACAAAGAGATATGGTAAATGTCAAACTATTTATCTAAGAGTTAAATCTAACAGATAAGGTTAATATAGTGACCTAAACCTGTCTAAAACCTATTAGTTGAGAGTTTTTAGACCCATCCCCACATTATCTTCAAAATAAATCATTTTGGATCCATTATAAATAGAAAATTATTTTATTATAAAATAATATTTCAAGCTTTTCCTAAAGTGACCATCACCTCTCTTATAAAAAGGTACTTCCCCTTCTCTTAATTTCACACCTCAAAATCCATTTGGCTTGGCCAAACCCTGAAAAAATATCCTCCCAAATTTCCTACATTCATCCTAGAGGCCTTCCTTTGGTTATAAATCCAACCTAAGGATCCCTTTTGATCATATCAAAAGGAAGAACCCGAAGAAGAGGTAAATATTTCACCACCCTCTTTCAAGTTCTTTTCTTCTGCCACTTCCTCTTTCTTTGTTGTTTCCATACCAAAATAATAACTCAAAAATATTATATATACTGTTATGTTATTATAAAAATGGTACAACAATATTTATTATTCTATCCATCATATGAATGACAAAGTCACCATACGTGCGCACGTATGACTTACCGTCTCCACGCCATGGTGTAGTTTGTTATTCAAACACTTCATTATTTGGATGGGTATAATAATGAGTATAACTTATGTAAATAATAAATATAAAATGTTAATTATTCTTTATATATGATATACCATCCAATTAAATATGATTTCACCATCAATATAATGATATTGCAACTCGTGCGTACGTACGAATTACCGTCTCCACGAACACGATGAGATTCATTCCCCATCATAATCATTCAAGAATAATTTTCATTTTATGACTAAAAATAATGTTTTATAACTTAATATAATTCTGGATATTAATAAAATACATCCTATCCATAACAAACATGGATTACATAACTGAGCATATAAAGGAAAACGGATCAGTTAACACCCGAAACGATGATACTTCTAAAATATTATTAACAAAAAAATATTAGAGGATAATATATGATATAATATTTATGTATATAGTTATTTTATAATTTAATAACAATTATTTAACTATTACACCAGAGGTTAACATACCCTTGACCAAGGAAAAGTTCAAGGTAATGGGTTTCTTATCTCACTTTTAATTCTGTGAGATTTCAATTATTCGCCACTTATTTATTGCATGTGGTGTATTGTGTACCACCATTTGATATATATTATCATGATTCTATTTATATTCATGGTATTTTTTGATTCATTTGGTGGTTATTAACTTTTGGTCATACGACTCGATTTATTACAATGCGGTAAGGGGTTTTCATCTCACTTTTATTTCCGTGAGATTCATGCTATATTTTCCACTATTACCTTTTGTGTGGTGTATGTACTGCCCATGATTGTATTGTTTGCATAATATAATTTAATTTATGGGTATTTATATCATCATTGGATGATCCTTCTTCCATGGGGTGTATGTTTCATAAGTTACCAAATCGGTAAGGGAATTTCAAATTTCAATTTCCACTCATTCGGTTTTACGCAAACTTCATTGATTACTATATTCAAATATTATGTGTGAAATCACTATTTATTTACTTATGTAGTAATTTAAACTCCCATTTGTGTGGATATAATTTTGATACACATAATCACTCCATTGATAAATTCTAAAGTCATTGATATAAACTTGATAAGATTAATTTTAACTCAATTTCTATTCATTGAGTTAAACATCCAAGTCTTTTGTGTTGTTTTTACAAGAATATGTGTGAATGTCATCTGATTGATTTACACTAAATATCCAATCACATTGAGTGTATTTATATTTTTCACACATAATTATGTCATTTATTTATCCTTAACCTAAGGATATAGTCTTTATAAAGGAATTCATCTCAACTTACATTCTATTGAGACTTCTTTGTTGTTATGCGCCAATTCACTTTTATTTGGTGTATATACTGTACTTTGACATAGTATATCATGAATCCATTTATTCTCATGATATTATAAAGTTTTTATTTCCTCAATTATTCGTATTCAAGCGTCTCTAATTTGGTTAGGAACTCTAACTAAAATATCCTTTTAAATGTTTTAAAGATTTATTCTTCTAAACATTTCTTATTAATGTCCATGTTTTCAAAATGGTTTTAAGGATTTATTTATATGGACATGAATGTTTTAAAATGTTAATTTATTTCAAAAGTTTCAAAGTGGTATGGGAAAATTTGATCCAAAACTATATTTTAAATGACTTCCTTTATAAATTATGTGACTTTTAAATGATTTCACGAAAAAGGGATTTTTCTCTCAAAGATTTTTATTGATCATTTTCAACTATGTCAATATCCTTTACGGGATATTATTCTTAATCGAGTTTGATTTATTATGATACAAAATTTCCATATTGTATTGAAGGTTTTGTGATATTTTTGACTATGGATGTGTTATTTTTATACCATTCATGGTTTATGGATAAAGTATTGACATTTACTATGCTAGTTTTAATACAAATGTTTATGTTATGTTTAAACCTTTTCATATGAGGAATGGATTGGTCTTAGTAAGTGAAGGGTGGAGCCCTATGTAGCTCCTCGATGCATCGATATTTCTCATGAGACAAACTAGTTCCTTTGCACAAGGCCTTGAAAAAATCATATTTGTAGTCTTGGCACAAGGCCTTGACTATGTGGTTATGAAGTTTGGAATTATGCATTCCATCATTATGAAATTGGCTATTGATATTACATGTGATTATTCGACTAGTTGAATATCCATGTGAATAAGTAAATGGAATTATTTGATTTATCTTTTCCATATTATGCTGAAGTTTAAGTTTAAAAGGCTTGTGTTCTAGTCTTGTACATTGCTTTAAATGTTTATTCTTATTTACGACAGTTTCCACTATATTGTTACCCTTACTGAGCATTTGAGCTCACCCCTTTCTTATGTTTTATTTTTCCCAGGATGCAAAGAAGTATATTATGATTAACCTACAGGATTAGGCTAAGGGATATAAGAGTGTTCAAAGGGAACCAATGTTTCTTTTTTATTTCATAATGTAATGTAAAACTTATGTATGTATCTAGTACTTCCAAGGCTACTAATCTGATTTGTCTTTCAGGACATGATTCCTTGTATCTTTCCATAGTTATGTAATAATGCACCGATTTTGGGTAACTAGGGTCTAGGCGTTAAAGTTGGTATTATAGGAAGTTTAGTACAAAACTTGGAAGCTATATTTAGAAAAAACTCTAATTAGAAGACACTATCCTAAGATAGACTTTGAGGATTAGTATATAAGAACATCCACAAATTTTGGTAATGTAAATATTATGTGGGTTTTCCAAAGAATACATCCCTATCTGGATACGAGCAGGTAGAGGCGGCTCTAAAACATATGTACTTAAGAGTGAAAACTTTGACAAGGAGTTTTGGGCTTGACCTGGGGTATCCTGGTACACGACAATGGCCCTTTCTGCACTCTTCGTTACGACACTCCCGGGGGATATTCTTAGGATAATTCACATTTTATTTACAAAAATATTTGATGTATGTTAATATAATATGAGAATAAATAACCTTGGTTAATCCTAATGTGTTTTAGATTAAAAATAAGGTGTTATGATATTCTCTAAATGATTTTATGACTCACACTATGCTTTGTTGTGTTAGTCAATGGCTGGATTCCAAGGAAGTCATAGTAACATTGAACATGATGTACAAGGTGAGAAGAGTGGTAGAAATGAGCAATGAAATGGAATGTTTATAGGTGTAAAAGATATTGTGTTCATTCCGAATCAGTTTTCTAAAAATATGATCAACAATATATATATTAACCAACTCACGGACTCAACAAAGAAGAGAAAGATGGTGAATAATAAGAGCTCCAATAGTGGAGACCATGGAGAAAAGAAAGCTCAATTTCTATCATGCAAGAAATGTGGAAGGATACACATAGGAAAGTGTCTCAATGGAACAAAGAAATGCTTTATGTGTGGGAAAGAGGGACATAAAGTAAATAATTGACAAGGAAAAATGAACAGTACTATGGAAGAAAATAAAAATGATCCCAAGAATCCATTTACAATCATTTGCTGTAAATGTTGTGGACCTGGGAATTACCCAAGTGAATACCCTATTCTATAGGATAACCTATTGGTCAAGGAATAATCAATGTGGAAATAAATGGATGGATAAATGTTTAAAAGTATTAGTGCTCTTTGTTGATGGGATTACTTTGGAAGACTTTTCTCTTGTATGTGTAACCCTGAAGTTTGTTATGTGAAAATGCTATTTTAGGAAGAATTATCATTTCTATTGTCGATATAGTTATAAATAACCATTTGGGTTTATATGATCCTTGAATTTGAGGCAATTAAAAGTTATTAAATTTTGGGATGAAAATGTGAGGTATGAGATAACATTTGTTGTCAAATTATTTTATGGTTATTTTGAGGAATTTATCTCACTTTTGAAATGTTATAAAATATAAAATTTGAAAAATGGAAACACACAGACCGTGTGACAAACCGTCACGTCAGACAAAGCTATGAGAATCGAACCCACAATCAGAGTGCGATTGGGATTTATTACCTACCACTGGACTACGTGAAGTCCCTGGTTAGTGTGACTGATTCTTTTTAGTTAAATGATTTATTTGATCAATAATAAGTTGATTTTTGATCTTATGTCTTATTAAATGGATATCCTTAGTATAAGAAAATAATTTGGTGATTAAGTGATAAATGTTATTTTGGAAGACGTTCTCTCTATTGGGAACACTATATACCTAAGGAAAATAGAATACTATGGGATTTCATTTGAGGAGTAACGGTGGATTATTATCTATGTATTTATTGTGGATTTATAGTGATTTGGGTTATTTATGGAAATGATTAACCTATCATAGAGAATATGTGATTAGATTAATTACTTTTAAGTATATGAATTTAAGAGTAGTCAATGTTATTTAGAGATACAATTTAACGTGGAAGACTATGTAATCAAGTTCTTCTAAGTTTTGGGTTTCAAAATTAGTTTGGATTATATTAAAGGATTTTAAGGACAATTGTTTATTGAATGGTATTTATTGAAATTTGGGTATTGCTTGTTTAATTTTAGAAATTTAGATTAATATTTCTTTCTCTAAAGGATTATACTTTTTGGGGATCATCTGATCTTGTACTAGCCATTTTGGTTTTGGTTAATCTCTAAAGACAAGGGAAATATATAGTTTATCCTTTGTGATAATGTGATTATCTAGAAGTTGATTCTAGTGCTTCAGGTGTGACCAAGTCATCTTGAATACTCATCATTTGAAAAAAAAAGATGAGTTAGTGGTAGAAATTTATTAAAGGTTAAAACTCTACTTAAAAAGTAAGTATATCTCTTTATGTTCTTAGTCAATCTCATAAATAAATTCCTCAACTTTATGAAATGGAACTTCAAAAAAAACATTGTCCGTTTACTTTTCCTAATGGGAAACTAATGACCGTTTATCCCATCAAAAGTTTGTGGTTTTCTTGTCATTAACTTTCTCCTGATCATGTTTTCTATCACTCTCCATCAGAACTTGACACTTAGTTTATCTTCCATATCCACGTTTTCCTACACAGAATCATAGTATGGGTTATCTTGGGTGAACTTTGTACTTCTCTTTCTTTCTTTTGAAGTGATAATTTTATTGACTCTTTTTACAATGTGAGACTTTCAGTGAAGTTCCCAAGCCCAATTTTAAAATTTATAGGACACAATTTCCAAAAGAGAGGAAGAATGTAACACCCCAATATTTCACAGTAAGTTATTTTCTTTAAAGTAATTCAATAGCTTGCATCACACGCAACACCGAGTTCGAGGGCACCATGACTTACCAAACTAGCCGTTCAAAAAACGATTATGAATAGTATTAACTGAATTTTGAATTTTATATACTCTATATAATTTTAGAATCCATATTATGTGTTTATTAGATATAATATAAGAACAACTTCATTTTTTCAGATAAAAGAAGTAATTTTCAAAAAATGAAATTTTACCACCTTTTAATGGAAAACCCTTTTTAAAACCAATATTTGAAACTTTTATATATTTAATTTAATGAAATGAAATTCTTCTTTAGAATCGGTACATAAAAATTTATTTTGGATAAAGTTTTGGTACTTTTCTGATAACATTCATATTTTGATGAATAGTGAAAAATACTAAATTTTAATTGAAAACAGCCTTTTTTAATCAAAATAATTTATAGTGTTAAATTATGAATTTGAATGGTTTGGAAGTATAATCAGATTATATTTTTATCATTTAATATAATTTAGGCCATTATAAGTAATTTCACATTTAAATTTGACATAAACACATGTCAATCTTTTGATAGTTTTTACTTCGTAAAAACCCGCTTTTTGATTTTGACAATGGGAATTAATTTTAAATTAATTAATGATACTTCTGTGTTTTTATTTTGGTAAAATATAATTCATTTTTGAATTTTTAATATCAAAATTATCTTAGGGTGAATTTTTGATATTTTTTTGAAAACTTTCAAATTTTTATGAATAGTGAAAAACACTGCGTTATTGTTTAAAAACTGACTATTTATTTAAATAATTATTTATTTTACTTATTTAAGTCAATATAGATACATAATACCTATATTAGTTCAATTTGATTCATTTGAGTCATTTTTATAATAAAATTAGATGTATAAAATTTTATTAAACTTTTTACTGTCTTTTACCCACCTTCTAGGAGCATTTACAAATTTGCATAAAACTTAATTTTACCGCTTCTATGAGTTGAATTTCAAAAATACAAGAAACATGGTTGAAATCAGTAAGTAAAATATGGTTCAATAAAATGAAATAATTTTTAGTGAATAGTAACTTTTGACTTTTATTTACCACGGTTAAAAGTAAATAGGGTAATTAAGGGTAAAAATGATATTATAATTACCCTAAAACATGTCCTAATTTTATTGGATAAGTTTCATTAGACCAAAACAAACCTTAGAAATAAAATAGGATCCTCTTTGGTCCACTTGGATTAGATTAGGACATTTATTATTATTTTATTTAAAGAAGAGTTAAAAGAGTTAAATTCAAAGTTTAATAACTAAACAATTTTTAATATAGGGTTAAACACAATATAAATTCAACTATAAATATTAATTATAAATATAAAAATATTTCATACATAATTGTATTTTATTTATAATTTTTATACATTAAATAATTTAATTTATTTATGACCCAATGATGATACAGTAATTACCTTAATAATTAAATATTAAAATAATTGATATTATAAATATTCAAATAAATGTAAATTGAGACTTTTGATGAGTTAAAATAATTTTATAGGTTAATATGAAATATTAGGATTGATTAAATAAATTTTATTCTAATTGAAAAAGTTTTTATTGCTTTCAAAAAAATCAAATACTAAATAGTTTCAAATTTGACATAATTGAGTTTTTAAAATAAATAATATATTATTAATTGATATAATATTCCAAAAAATATAAATTTCGGACAAAGGAATTAGATATGGTTATATATATCAATAATGAACCACTTGGGGTTTTATTGGAATTTTATAGTAAGTTTATTAACCATATAATATAAAAATACAAAGAGACATGGTAAATGTCAAACAATTTATCTAAGAGTTAAATCTAAAAGATAAGGTTAATATGCTGACCTAAACCTGTATAAAATCTATTGGTTGAGAGGTTTTCGACCCATACCCACCTTATACTCGAAATAAATCATTTTTAAGACATTAAAAACAAAAAATTATTTTATTATAAAGTAATATTTCAAGATTTTCCTAAAGTGACCCTCACCACTCTTATAAAAGGGTACTTACCCTTCTCTTAATTTCACACCTCCAAAACCATTTTCATTTCCCAAAACCTGCCCAAATATCCTCCAAAATTTTCTCCCTTCATTATATAGGTATTCCTTTGGTCATAAATCCAACCTAAGGATCCCTTTTGAACAAATCAAAAGGAAGAACCCAAAGAAGAGGTGAATATTTCATCTCCCTCTTTCATGTTCTTTTCTTCTTCCACTTCCTCTTTATTTGTTGTTTCCATACCAAAATAATAACTCCAAAATATTCTATATACTGTGATATTATTATAAAAATGGTACAACCATATTTATTATTCTATCCATCATATGAACGACAAAGTCACCATACGTGCGTACGTATGACTTACCGTCTCCACGTCGTGGTGTAGTTTGTTATTCAAAAACTTTATTATTTGGATGGGTATAATAATGAGTATAAATTATTTAAATAATAAATATAACATGTTAATTATTATGTATATATTTCATACCATCCAATTACATATGATTTCACCATCAATATAATGATATTGTTTCTCATGCGTACGTACGGATTACCGTCCCCACGAACGCGATAAGATTCATTCCCCATCATAATCATTCAAGAATAATTTTCATTTTATGATTAAAAATAATGTTTAATAACTTAATATCATTCTGGATATGAATAAAATACATCCTATCCATAACAAACATGGCTTACGTAATCGATCATATAAAGGAAAACTGATCAGTTGACACCCGAAATGACGATACTACTAAAATATTATTAACAAAGCAATATTAGAGGATCATATATGATATCATATTTATTTATATATTTCTTGTATAATTTAATAAAAATTATTTAAATATCATACAGGAGGTTAACATACCCTCGACCAAGGAGAAGTGAAAGGTAAGGGGTTTCTTATCTCACTTTTAATTCGGTGATATTTCCATTGTTCGCCACTTATTTATTGCATGTGGTGTATTGTGTACGACCATTTGATATATATTATAATGATTCTATTTATATTCATGGTATTTTGTGATTTATTTGGTGGTTATTAACTTTTGTTCATACGACTTGATTGATTACAACGCGGTAAGGTGTTTTCATCTCACTTTTATTCCCGTGAGATTCATGCTATGTTTGCCACTATTACCTTTTGTGTGGTGTATGTGCTGCCCATGATTGTATTGTTTGTGTAATATAATTTAATTTATGGGTATTTACATCATCATTGGATGATCCTTATTCCATGGGGTGTATGTTTCATAAGTTACCAAATCGATAAGGGAATTTCAAATTTCAATTTCCACTCATTCAGTTTTACGCAAACTTCATTAATTACTATACTCCAAGATTATGTGTGAAATCACTATTTATTTAATTATATAGTAATTTCCACTCCCATTTGTGTGGATATAATTTTGATACACATAATAATTCCATTTATAAATTCTCAAGTCATCGATATAAACTTGATAAGAGTAATTTTAACTCAATTTCTATTCATTGAGTTAAACATCCAAGTCTTTGGTGTTGTTTTTACAAGAATATGTGTGAATGTCCTATGATTTATTAATAATGAATATAAAATAATATTAAATGTATTTATATTTTTCACAAATAATTATGTCATTGATTTATCCTTAACCTAAGGATACAGTCTTTATAAAGGAATTCATCTCAACTTACATTCCATTGAGACTTCTTTGTTGTTATGCGCTAATTAACTTTTATTTGGTGTATATACTATACTTTGACATAATATATCTTTAATACCTTTATTCTCATGATATTATAAAGTTTTTATTTCCTCAATTATTTGTATTCAAGCGTCTCTCATTTGGTTAGGAACTCTAACTAAAATATCATTTTAAATGTTTTAAAGATTTATTCTTCTAAACCTTTCTCATTAATGTACATGTTTTCAAAATGGTTTTAAGGATTTATTTATATAGACATGAATGTTTTAAAATGTTAATTAATTTCAAAAGTTTCAAAGTGGTATTGTACAATTTGATTCAAAACTATATTTTAAATGAATTCATTTTTAAATTATGTGACTTTTAAATGATTTCCTGAAAGAGGGATATTTATCTCAAAGATTTTTACTGATAATTTTCAACTATGTCAACATAATTTATGGTATATTATTATTGATCGAGGTTGATTTATTATGATACAAATCTTCCATATTGTATTGAAGGTTTTGTGATATGTTTGACTGTGGATGTGTTATTTTTATACCATTCATGGTTTATGAATAAAGTATTGACATTTCATATGCTAGTTTTAATAAGAATGTTTATGTTATATTTAAACATTTTCATATGAGGAATGAATTGGGCTTGGTAAGTGATGGGTGGAGCTCGCTATAGCTCCTCGAAGCATCGGTAGGTCTCATGAGATAAACTAGTGTCTTGGAATGAGGCCTTGACAAAATATTATTTGTAGTCTTGGCACATGGCCTTGACTATGTGGTTATGAAGTCTGGAATTATGCATTCTATCATTATGAAATTGGATATTGATATTACATGTGATTATTTGACTAGTAAAATATCCATGTGAATAAGTAAATGATATTATTTGATTTATCTTTTCCATATTATGCTGAAGTTTAAGTTTAAAAGGATTGTGTTCTAGTCTTATACATTGCCTTAAATGTTTATTATTATTTATGACAGTTTACACTATATTGTTACCCTTACTGAGCATTTGAGATCACCCCTTTCTTATGTTTTACTTTTCCCAGGATGCAAAGAAGTATATTACGATTAACCTACAGGAATAGGCTAAGGAATATAAGAGTGTTAAAAGGGAGCACAATGTTGTTTTTTATTTCATGATGTAATGTAAAACTTATGTATGTATATATTACTTCCAAGGCTACTAAACTAATCAGTCTTTCAGGACATGATTCCCTGTATCATGCCAATGTTATGTAATAATGCACCGATTCTGGGTAATTGGGGTCGGGTCGTTACATGAAAGGTCATAAGAAAATAATATATGGTATGATATATATTATTATGGTTATTTAATAGATTTATAATAAACTTATATTTATTATACATGTGTTTTGAATATGTACAAATGAATTCAATACTTCAGGTAAGAGATTTCTCTCTCACTTTTTACTTCCATGAGACACATGTCATATTCACCACCTATTTCTCTTATGTGTTGTATATAATTCCCCTGAATTTATATGATTATTATTATCCTAAAAAATATTTAGGTTTACATATCCATTTTAGGATCTCTCTTTCATGGGGTTTACAGTTCAAAAGTTAATAAACTAGTAAGATATTTTTATCTCAATTTGCCTTCTTTGAGACATAATTTGTGTTACACACCTATATTATTTCACAAGGTGTATATACGACCCATTTTAAATTTAATATTATGAATTTATTTATACTCATGATATTTTAAGTTCCATTTTATTTTATTCCTTTATAGGTATTATGATTCAAATTTACCAAAGTGGTAATGATTTTATGTTACAATCTCATCGTTTATCAGGATTTTTTATGATAATGTTTCCGATGATAAAATATTATGATCCATCTATCAATAAACTCATGAATTTTATTCTACCCTGGTTATTCATGATATTTTAATGTAATAGTACCAATTTACCACTCTTTTATACTTAAAATAATTGAGAAAATGTTTTTAAGATATATGACTTTATTTCTCACTTCGGTGAGAAATCCTTTTTCTTCCAAAACCATTTTTTCTAAAAATGTTTCTAAAATTTATTTAAAATTATTTATTAAATAATTTTTACCCATGTTTTAATTTTTACTCTTTTTTAAAGAAATATTCATGTCATTTTCAAAAAAATTCCATTTTTATTTTACCGAATATATGGAGGAATGTTTGTTTTAACATGTAAGACATGAATGAAACTTCCTATCATAATGAACATTATTTTATTTGAATCTTACTTTATAAGTTTTCAAGGTTATTTTAAAATAAAAGGTTTTTTAAAATGTTTTATGTTTTAAAAATTATTTTTCAAAGAAAAAGGGTATTTTCCTCAAGAAATGTTTTAAATGGTTTTTTAAAATATTTCTTTATTATTTTTCAATGTTATTTTAAAATAAAACGATTTTGAAAATGTTTTATGTTTTAAAAATAAAATTTCCAAGAAAATTCATCTTCCTTAAAAATGTTCCAATTTATCTTTCAAAATACTTCTCTATCTAAGATGACATACTTTAATACAATTTATGATTTATTAGGTATATAAACAAAGTATACCATTCTTATTTTTTCTATGAATGGTTTATGTTTACGATGAAAATATATTTATGAAGCCCATTTCTCTTCCATGGGTTATACCATGATATTACTCTTGTGAAACCCACTTCTTTCCATGGGTTATACTACGATGAAATGATTAAATGATTATGAAACCTGTCTCTTTTCCATAGACTATGATAGAATGAAATGTTTATGAAACTCTTTTAATTTCATGGGTTATAAAATGATGAATGTTTTATGATCTTGTGGAACACATACGTATTATTTTCATTATATGATGGTTGTTATGTTATAACTAAGGATGATGTTTACGTTATAGCCAAGGAGGTGGTTACATTATAACTAAATATGGGAGAGACCTATATCTACCTCTAATGCATCGGGTAAAGATTTATATCTCATGATATAGACACGAATGAAACATAGAGATAACTTGATTCAGTAATAGACCTTTTCTTCTATGATGGTCTTAGGAGTGAGCCTTAACTACTATGATGATTTGAGTAGTGAACCCATTCCACTACGAGGAAAGGGATTCCACTGAGGATGGTGGTATGTCCCCCCATGAGGTGTATCCACCCATAGAGTACCCTTATAAGTTTTGGTAATGAGCCTTGACTACTAAGGAAATGATTTTCTATGCTTATATGTATGTCAAAATTCTATATCTTATGCCAATATTATGCTCTCATGGCTCATGTTCTTTGATTATAATATGATTCATGTATTATTAAATAGCAATCTTTATGTCATGAATCAAGATTATGATCTTTGATATACAAGGTATGGTTTTCAAATGTTATGATCATGTTCTTATACACTTATGTTCATGTTATGCTTACATATCTCCTTTATCACCCTTACTGAGCATCTAAGTTCACCCTTTATTATGTTTCCTTTCCCCAGGTTATGGATAAAGGTTTTAAGTAGGAGTACTGAAGGGGAATATATTTGTGGGATACATTGAAGATATTTCATGAATTAAGAATATTTTCTTAAAAGTTTCCAAAGGCACTAAACTATTATGGTCCTCAGGTGTGTGTTTGTATAATGTAATGAATATTCATATAAAAAGACATAATATCCATGTATAAAAATCCTGATTCACTATATTTTGTATTAGAGGAAAGGTTTAGTCAAACTTTGGAAAATAGGATGAGAAAACTTTAGTGAGTTCCCTAGGGATATTTATAAGGATATGTTTAGGTATGTATCCAAGGATAAGTCTAAGGATGAGTCAAAGTATAGGAAAATGTCTTGGAATTTTGGTAAAGGATAGAGCAGGTAGTTTCCAAGAAATTATAACCCTGTCTGGATACTAAAAGTGGGTGTGGATCTGGCACAGAGGTACCTAGGGGTAATAAATCTAAAAAGGGTGCATTGAGATGGACTCGATCATCACCTGGTTCATGAAAATGTGTATTTCTACACACATAATTTGTCACTTCTAGGGGATATGATTTGGAAATTCAAAAACTCTTTATGAACCATCATGAAGGATTTAAATAGAAGATGAATATGAATGTACTAGGATAAACCTAAGGTTTCATAGATTTAAAGGAAGGTGTATTGATTCAGAACTCCTAAATGATTTTCAGACTATGTGGTTTTCCACAATAATTAGTGTTTTTCACACTATGATTTTTTGTTTTAGTCAATCGTGGGAACCTGAAGGAACTCGATTAACATTGATTGTGATAGAAAATTTTCCGATGAGCAACCAAATGGGACGATGAATGGAGTGAATAATATTATCATTATTTCTAATCAGTTATCATGGAACATTATTAACAATGTGCACCTTAACCAAATCTCAGACTCAACAAAAGAGATAAGGATATAATTTTCTAAGAGTTTAGGTAGTGGAGACCATGGAGGAAAGAAGATTCAGTTTCTTATATGTTGATAATGTGGGAAGAAGAACTCTAGGAAATGTCACAAAGGAATGAAAATATGTTTGAAGTGTTTATGTATTGGAATTCAAATATTATGCTATATGAATCATGAAATATATAAGTATTGTTCATTATAAGTTTTTTGTTAAGGATTTTAAAGAACATGTTGAATGATGGTGATGGTATGGAAAAGTGATTTAATGGAAAGGTGATATTTTAAATATAACACTTAATGTTCTGAATGTTGAGATAATGATGTTGGGATAAATAGATAATTGATTTAGAGAAAGTAAATTAGATAATACAGATGAACTAGGAACCGATTAATGATGTTTGGACAAAGCGGATTATGTTATCATTGATGGATTTTACAAAATTATTAGATCTATAGAATATATTCAATAATCTATGGTTTTATTCAAGGAATGAGGAAGAATATGCATGGGAGAATATGTGACAATCAAGAGATACTTTATAATATATGGGAGATTAATGTTAAGTTTATTTAGTGACCTTATTTATAAATTTTTAATTTTGGAAGGGTTATAAGGTTAACCATTTATGGAATGGTTCAAGTTGAACTTTGGGTGATGTTTTAGAGATTAATTTATTACTTCACCATATGAAGATTTGTCCATATTGGATAACGAGTGTTAATTTTTTTTAACTAGAGATAGAAGGAATGACTTATCATCCTTTTATGGATTTTATTTAGTGCTCCAGATATAAAAAAATCATCTCTTAGAGTAATAGATGAAGTAAAAATTTATAAAGGCACAACCAAAGGATGAAATTATTCCTATGAAATAAAAATATATCAAGTAAGTAAATTTTCATATGTTATCAGTCAAGATGGATAAATAATTACACAATATTAGGAAAAATATATTGAAATAAAATTTTGTCCTATTATCATCATTTTTGATGATATCAATGAACCTTTTCACGCCTCTTTCATTTATGGATTTGTGGTTGTTAACCTTCTCTGGATCACCCACTTAACGAGATCACAGTGAAGAACAAGTACCCTCTCGCAAGGATTTATGATTTATTTGGCTAGCTTCATGGGGCTCAATTCTTCTCCAAGATTGACCTCTGATTTGGGTATCATCAATTGAGGGTGAAGAAAGAAGATATTCCAAAGGATTACTTCTAAACAAGATATGGGAAATTATGAGTTTATTTTTATTCCCTTTAGCTTGAATAATGCTCCTATTATATTTATAGATTTGATGAATAGATTCATTAAGTACTTCCTTGATAAATTTGTGGTCGTTTTTTATTGATGAAATTATAATATAATCCAAAAGTCATGAGGAGAATGAGGATCATCTAAGGGTTATCTTAGGAACTCTAAGGAAGGAGAATATTTTTTTAAAATTCATCAAATGTGAATTATAGTTACAAAAAGTTGCATTATTGGGGCACATTGTAACCAATGAAAGAATCTCAATTGAACCTACGAAGAAAAAGGCTATAGAGGAGTGGCCTCATCCTACAAAGTTAATTGAGATTCATAGTTTCCTTGGTTTATTAGGATATTATAGGAGGTTTGTGAAAAAAATTCACGACTTTCTAATCTACTAACCAAGTTAACTCGAAAAAGATATAAATTTATCTAGACAAAGGAGTATAAAGAAAGTTTACAAGAATTAAAGAATATATTGGTTACTACACCAATATTAACTCTACCCTCTATTAGAGAAGGATTTGTTATTTATAGCGATGTATCTCTAAAAGGGACTGGGTGTGTCCTCATGAAAAATGAAAAGGTTATTTCTTATTCATGTCGATAGTTAAAGCCCAATGAGTAGAATTATCCTACACATGACTTGGAGCTAGCTATAGTTATTTTGGATCTTAACATATGGAGGCACTATATTTTTGGGGAGAAATGCGATATATACATAGACCACCAATGTTTGAATCATATTTTCACGTAAAAGGAATTGAACATGAGACAAAGGATATGGTTGTAATTTCTTAAAGACTATGAATTTTAAATTAATTATCACCCCAGAAGAGAAAAAAAGTCGCCAATGCATTAAGTAGGAAATACTTCATTATTCTAAAAATAATGAGGATTCAAGGAGATAATTTGATCATGGACCAAGTAAAATTGGACATGGGAATCCTAAGAGAAGAGACATCATAAAACATATCCAAAATTATTTCTCAACCATAATTACTAGATAATATTAATAAATCTCAAATATAAGATCCTTTTTTTAGAAAGTAAGATAGATTTTGTGAAGAATGAGAAGTTTCCTGAGTTCAATATTGATCAATAAGGTGTACTAAAATTTTGTACAAGGACATGTGTCTCATCTATCCTGGAGATAAAGGAGATGATGGATGAAGCTAATATATCTACATTATCTATACATCCCAGAAGCACTAAAATGTATTGGGACCTTTTTGATCATTATTGGTGGGATAACATGAAAAGGAAGATTGCTGACTATACTGCATGGTTCTTGGTATGTCAAAAAGTGAAGGCAGAGTGAAAACCTCTTAAAGGGATATTGAAACCACTGCCCATACCAACATGGAAGTGGGACAATATCACTATGAACTTTATCACTGGTCTCTTAAGAACACACCATGGAAATAATGTGATATGGGTTATAGTAGATTGTCTCACCAAGACTACCCATTTCATCACTGTTCAGGTGGATTTATCTCCAAAAAAATTGCTAATATATATGTAAAGGAAGTGGTGAGGTTTAATGGGGTTACACTTTCTATCATTTTTGATTTTGATCCAAGGTTCACATCTAAATTTTGGAGAAGTCTCCAACATGATCCGAATAATGAATTGAATTTCAGTACGACCTATCACCCCCAAAATGATGGCCAATCTGAAAGGACTATTTATAAACTTGAGGACATGATAAGAACATGATCGATGAAATTTAAAAGTGGATGGGATCAACACCTCCCATTAGTTGAGTTCTCATAAAATAATATATTCTAATTGAGTATTCAAATGGAACCATATGAAGCTCTATATGGAAGTTATGTATAACTCATACTTGTTGGGATGAAGTTGGTGAGAGGAAATTACTTGGGCTTGATCTTGTGAAAGAGATGATAGAAAAGGTTCATTCCATCCAAAAATACATAAAGTCTTCTCAGAGTACATAGAATAGCTATGCCGACAACCATTGAAGGGATTTGGTGTTTTATTTTTGGGACAAAGTTTTCCTTTTAATATCACTATGGAAGAGAGTCGTGATTGGGAAAGAAATGGAATCTTAGCCCTCAATACATTGGCCCCTTTTAAATCCTTGATCACATATAAGAAATGTCCTATCAGCTAGAAATTACACCAAATATTTCTCAAGTTAATTATATATTCCATGTATCCCTCTTGAATAAGTACGTACCTGATCCCTCACATGCAATGAATCTGGAGGTGGTACAACTAGAACATAAACTCTCTTAGGGGGAGCAACGAATTGATATATTGGACCATAGAGACACGGTTCTTCACAAAAAGACTCCCTATATCATAAAAGTGTTGTGGAGGAACCATAAATATGAATAAGTGATATGGGAACCATATGATACAATGAGACAAAAATACCCTCATCTTTTATCAACTGAGAAAATAGCTGAAATTTTGGGGATGAAATTTTTAAGGGGGAAGAATGTAACGACCCAAACTTATTTCTAAATGATATTTGTTTCCTGAATAATTTTTTTAGATATTATATAATATCATACACATACAAAATAAATAGAAACCCAAAAAAATATATATTTAACAATGATCATTACATTAGTTATCTTTAAAACCAAATAAAATGCCAAACATTACAAATGAACAAAAAATATAAAATAAAATAGCTAGAATGGGAAAGTATGGATCATACTAATCTTATAGAATCATCTATCCCATAGAAAATACTATATAAATAAAAAAATATATTAGTAAAACAATCAATATCTTATTAAAATGAAAATATAACCTTAAGAGAAATTTTAGTGAATTTTGAGTGAAATAATGAAGTGGTATTTATAAGTTATAAAGGGAAATGTGATTATTGGGATTCGACCATTATATAACTGTTGGTAAATATGAAAATTGAAAAATATACCATTTTTTGATAATTTTACCATTATAATTAGTGTTTATAAGTATTAATGAAAAAGGATAATTTATATAGAAAGGATAATCGATAGCCTTAACTAGTAGAGTCATGATGTTTGAAGACCATTTATCTGAATTTGTGAGGGAAGTAACATCAATGGGGTTCAACCTTGACCAAACCCAATCCAAGCTTCAACAAGTGAAGCTTGAATGTAATTTACTATGGTATAAGTTTAAGTTAGTAGAGATTACTACTTGGTCAATGTTAGCTGAGCCACCCCATGAAACTACAACCATTTTACACCTTACCCTTAGGGTGTATCTGGGTGTAATAAGGGGTTACGTGTCCATAACTTAGTGTAAATTAATTTGTATAAATAAAATTTTTATTCCATAAATTCCTTTTTTAATAGTCTTTCTTAATAAAATATATGTTTAATGGAGATTAATTTGATAATTTGTTTTTTGGACGTAAATAAAACATAATTGTATTTTTCTAAAAAATATATAAAATTTTTATAACAAAAAAACTATTATGGATAGTTTTTTTAATAAAATAGTATTTTAAAACAATTTTATTCAAAAAATAAATGATAAAATAATTTTATAATGGCCTAGGAAATTTTTTATAAGTGTCTAAAATTTGACTAAGCCTTAAAATTGATATTCTTAAATAAATAAGTTTTTTTATATTTAAAAGTTTAAATTATAATATTTATAGAATTTTTTAGATAAAATATATATCATTTTTGAGATCATCACATCAAAATTAGGTTAGGGTTAATTTATGAGAATTTTCTAAAATACTTTATTTTTTATGAATAGTGAAAAATAAAGTTTTAGGGTTTTAGTATATTTTATGACATCATATTTATGTTATAATGTTCTAATAAATAATTAAATAAAATCCACGACTGAAATCATTTTATTTTAATAATATCAAGTATTTTAATTTATTTAATCAATTTTTAAAACTATAAGTTACTTTCCAAAGTCTAAAAATGAAAGTTTGACTTTAAAAACATTACTTTATGGAATCTTCACTTTTCCATGCCAAAAGAAGTATTTAAAAATTAATCTTGGTTCTGGTGGAGTAAAATAACATAAAATTTTACCCAAATGTCCAAAATAATGAGTAAAAACCATGGGTAAGCCAATGGTTTTGCATTTTCCACAACATAGTTTTCCAAGACTTGTATTTGGAAATTATTAAACAATTCCTCCACTTATCCTATAAATACCCACCCATTTCTCCATTTTCTTTCAAACCCAATCCATCATCTATAAAGTTTTGGTGATTTTTCATCTCAAGGAGTCCCCCAAGGTTTCCTCAATCCGCCAAGGTTCTATCCTCATTTTTTAGGAACAAGTCTTCAAGGTAAGAGAAATATTCACTTCTCTTTTCCATTCAAGTTCCCTTATCATGTGGTATGTCTTATAATTTCAAAACTAATTTATTTTTCCACTTTGTATTAGCTTGTTAATTTCAGAAGATTATTTTATGAATGATATACCCTTGTCCCCTCTTATTTTACCATTTTATAAAACTATGTTTTATACTTGTCATGTTGCTGAATTTACTTCTAAAATTTCTTTCTTTTACATGATAAATTATGTTTTCCTTTTTATTTGAATACCCAAACATATTTTATTTTAAATGGATATTCAAATATAGTTAAAAATTATTCTTTTATTTGGGTATTTATATATATGAAACCCAAATTTCCTTTCATGGGTTAAAAATGATGTAATGATAATATTTTAAAGATATTTTATATACCAAGATTTTTATAAGAAACCCATTATTTATTCTCCATGATTTATTAATGAAATGATTTATTATGATCTAAGTGGGTCACATGAAATTAATACATATTAATGGTGCACCCTGATAGTGATCTAATGCATTGGGTAAATAATTTAATCTCTAGAGATGACATGTTTTATAATACCTTGGTGAATAACCATGGTAATTTTCATTTACGAAACATTGGAGATAAAACTTAGTGATATGATTAATAATGTCTCATTTAAATGTTCTGGACACATTTATATGTTATGATTAATTTTATTATTATTATTACGTGCCTATTTCTCATGCCTTATCGTTATACTTCATGTTATTATTGATATCTATCAAGATCACATGCTATATGTATCTCTTGCTTATTATCTTAGCGGGATTCATGCTCATCAATTTCCTTTTATGTGTATCCCAAGGATATGTGATTCAATAAAATTAACCTATATTGAACCCATGAATATGTCTTTCAAGTGGTTTTAGAAGAATGTTTTAAGTTTTCATGTATTATGTACCTTTTTCCCAAGAAACTAAAATTGAAAAGATCCTATGTTTTGTACCATGTAATGAAAAGTTATGTGATAAAAATGTGGGATTCCATATGGGGTACCCATTTCTTTTTGGTGGATGTATTCTATTAAAAGATATATCTCCACAATTAAGTCTTATGTCCAGAACAAGAATCATCCTAAAGGTTCCATTGTGAGAGGTTACCTAGCTCAAGAATGTATGAATTTTTGTTTAATGTATTTTTATGATGTGATCACAATACATAACCATCCAATGATAAATTAAGATGATAATTATGAGGAAATTTATCCCTAATTTCCATATATTCCCCAAATAGGAGGAATTCTTGGGTTATATACATTGGTAACATTGTGCCTTGAAGAGCAGGATATGAAACATCACACAATCTTGTTTAACCATGGTTTATTCGATGAATACATCTAGAAAGTAATTTTAATATGTATATTTCATCTCATACTATGTAATTTCAAATATACCTTAAACTTTTATTATCATTTTATATAGGGAACATAAATAAATTATAATTTGAGTTCATCATTCTTTTCCTTTAAGAAGGATATAGAATTTTCACAATAAAGTGTTTCCTTATTGGTTGAAATCAAAGGTACACACATTACTTTTATCAACTTAAAATATAAATATTCATTTAATTATATTATTCATATATATTTATGGTATTAATTTTTCCTGTTGAATATTTCTCTTAAGAATTAAGAGCATTGGATTTTGGTCCCAATTATTTGATTCATGAATGAAAATATTTAATAATCAATGGGTATAAATTTGTTATAACCAATCAACCAGTGAAAATGAGAACACAACATGATGGAATTATATTAACTACAACAACTGACTATTATGTCAGTGAATCAGATAGTTGGCCTCGATGTAAAAATACATCTTATTATAGAGTTTTGAGAAAATACTATTATCGGATTACTACTCTCATGGTCAAGTCACTATGATGAAATACAAATGGTTTGATTCAACGACATGACATTATTGATGACTATGGATTTAGAGTTATTGATATGAATCTCTCCCTGGATACCGATGAACCATATATTTTGGAATCAATGAAAAAACAAGTGTTTTATGTGAAAGATCATTTGAGACCCGATTATAGTGTTATTATTTAAGTGATCCCAATAAATATTCTTGATGATGATGGTGATGAAATTGACACCATTGATTCCCCCATTGGTGTTGACCAAATTATTGTATTTGATGAATCAAATTGTCCAATTGTTAGAATTGATGTTGAACTTAAAGTAGTGATGGGTAATATATAGAAGTAACCATATATGTTCATAGTTAATTTAGTTTATATTGAAATGGGTTTCTCAGGTTGGTACTATTGTAATTACTTTAATTTGGTTTCAGTTTGGAATGGTTTTTTTTTAGTTTTGTTTGTTTTTATTTCATCTAAATAGATTTATTTCAATTCAGAAAACCAATTTTAAAATTGTTTTTAAAACATGTATAAATTGGTTTTAAATAAAAATTTATAAAACATGTTATTAAATAAACATATTTAAAATAGTATTTTAAAAGTAGTTTAGAAAAAATTTCAAAAAGGTTTAAACTGAGTTCTTAAAACTATTTTAAATTGAGTGTATACAACTAGATGTTATGATATTTTTGATGTCTTGTTTGACTTCTAATTTGTATGCATAATATTTAAACACTATTTTAAAAAAAATGTATATTTCATTATTATGTATATTATGAAAGATATTGAATAAGTTTGAAGGTATAGATTTTTTGAAAATGATCTATAAATACATAACCTAGGGTAGCCTCCTCTGGTTCCCTTTACCTATAATCATACCACTACTAGGGTAGCCTCCTACAGTTCTCTTGAAGTTATAGATTGTTTTGGGGTGAAAAGAGAGCAACATAGAGCACTTGTAGTTCCCATTCACACCCAAATCCATTAACAGACATCCTATCTAAAACAATTTTTACTCCTCCACTTGAGACTCAAGGGATGTTCTCACCTATACCTCCATCATTATGTTATTTAAGCTCCACTTCTCATATATAATTTCTATATCCTATGATTATTCCTTATACCTTCCATACTTATCCTACCATGTCTACCCTAACACCATTTACCACTCCTATCCATCCTGGATTTGATGATTGTGCTCCTTGAACTTACACTCCATAGTATATAGATGACCTAGAGAATTAATTGGAATAGGTACATCCTTCACAAGCTATTGATCCAGAACAACCCAAGGTTCTATTTGAGCCAGATGACCAACCTAGTTCAGGTTTATGTTTATAATTGCATTAAATTATATCGCATCATTTTTTTTCATTTGTAATGTGTATTAATTATACCTTTTATTTATTTTATTTTTTCAGTGGGATCTTCTAATAGGTAATGTGGTCACACCCATATGTGTAAATCCTAGAACCATCAAACACAAATCATGGTATATTATAGTGAATATAACCAAATGATAAGTAAAAATCCTAGACAGTGTAAAAGTTTCATGGAGACGTTTTCCAAGTATAAAGATATCATTCTAGTTTAACAAGTATCATAAAGGAATATTAGTAATAAAATATAGGATAATGCATGGGATGAGATATGGGTAACAAAATTTGTTAAATTGAGATATATATTATTATTTTATTTATATGAATCAACACATACACTATATATTTGATTTAACTTTCCCAATAGTCAATATATAAAGGTGAAACTATTTATGGAACTTGGGAAATTGCGAGGATCATATAAACATGAGATATATGCTAGTTATAAGGGTAAAGTATCCATTGAGTTAGAGGGTGTAACAATCTTCAAGGACTATCCAACTACACAATACCAAGAAATGATCATTTATTGTAAGAGTAATGAGTTTAAGGTATTATTTAACTTTAATGTGTTGTATTGAAAATTTAGTTTTTATTATTTGTATTGAATTTTTGTTTTTAGGATTCATCAAAAAGAAACAAAAATAAAAAGGGTTCTATGAAGTACATGCACACTTTTGGGCACACTACAATGCAGAATCATGAGAGACATCATGTAATTTTTATGACCAATGGAGTTTTACTTGGAACTAACACAACCAAATGAAACCAAATATTTATTGAACTGAACTAAATATAAGTTAATCAAATTAAATGAAATATAATCAAAACATACATAACTAACTAAACCATCTTATTCCTAATAAAATAATACCCACTAAAACCAAATAGAATCAATCCTAATTGAACCAATTAAACCTTATATAATAAAAATCGAACCAATACTATCCAATAAAACCCAACATAAAATAAAGTGGATCAAACCAAACCAAATAGACTGAAAATATATTGAACCAAACTAAATATAGATTAATCAATTTAAATGAAATAAAAACAAACCAAAGATAAAAAACTCTATGATCCTTTTCCTAATATAACAATACCCACTTAAACCTAATAGATAAAATTGATATGACCCAAACATAACTAAACTATATTGAACCAATCTAAAAAAAACTATCATACCAAAAATAGAATCAAATTGACTAAGAGTATATTTTTATTAATTCAATGAAAGTAAAATAATGTAAAATATATCTATTAGAACAAAAATAATAAAAAAATTAGGTGAATTGAATCCTTGTGAAATGAATAAAAGGAAAATGAACCGAATCATACTGAGTAGAAGTTATGAAAATCAAATTGAATATATTTGAACAATACCAAATAATAAAAAAACAAATGAAAAATAACTGTCACAAACACAAAAAAAAAACAATACAAATCCAAATCAATTAGGATTGAACTAAATGAAATTGATTCAAATAAAATAAAATTGAATTTAATGGAATTGAAACCAACTGACACATATAAATATGAACTAAATAAAACCAAACCAAATTGAATTGAATTGAATTTAGATGAAGTAAAATAAACTAAAATGTTCTATATTGAACTAAGCTGATTAGATTTTATCCACACTTAATTTATTTGAATATAAAAGTTTTAAATCATCCTAAAAAATGTTTTTTTAAACTAGAATAACTCAAAACTTTTAAAATTAATACAAAATAAATGAAAATGATTAAAACTAAATTAAATATCCAATCCCACTAGACTCAATACAAAAATGTAATAAAACTAATCTGAATATTAACAAACCAAAGTAATCAAATTTCACTAAAAATTAATTCAATTTTTTTTGTTTTGATCAGTCCAATATTGGTTATGATGAGTTAAATTTGTTTATCAATTTCATATTATTGAATAATGTAGTTTTATAGTAATTAGTTTCATATGTAGAAAGAAACAATGAGTATCAAAAGTCTTGTGCCTTGAGAAAAATTGTTTTGCTCAAGTAGGATCAAAATAGATAGAAGTGATGAAAATGAACAAACATAAGAAAATATTAAAAGTATTATTATTATTATTTTAAATTTTGATACCTAATTAATAATTAAATATCTTATTTATATTTTCAATAGTGTTCTCTAGAGGCCCTCTTTGAGAAATAAGATGACAAATTCAGGCCAAATGATCATTTGAGAGAGGTATTAGGTAAAGAGAACTAGGGGAGAGTTTTATGTCGATCTGGGAAGAGAATTTCCCACACTAGGTATTGGACCTCATCAAGCACCTCTCAAATATCTGGAAGCACCAAGCTACAAAATGCCCATGTAAAAGTAGTTAAGGACAAAAAATAGCTATAAAGGATCATGAAAGAGTTAAAATGGCCTATGAGTAGTTCATAAAAGCTATGAAAGATTTATGTACATAAATTCCATCATATATTACTATTTCTTTTTTATCCATGCATTCCAATAATGTTCTCTTTATATGATGTGCCGGGTGATGGAAATTATGGTCTTATATGTAGTCGAGGTGATGAAACTCCTGATGATGTTGATGTTGATGCTGAAGACAAAGACGATGATGCAAATTTTTATTATGTGAGTGATGATTATTATAATAGTGGTGGTGATGAGGGATATGTCAATCCCCTATATTTTTGATTTAATAGTAACAAGACAATTTTTTGGATGGTGTTTAATGACTAAAACTGATCGTGTGGATTGTATATCTATGTTATGGTATTGTGAATGATTTTAAAAATATTGATATAGTTATTATTTGGTTAAATGATAAATATATAGTATATGTGATATATAGAATATGTATTGTGATTTTTATTTTTTTACAGGTTGTAATATTGATTGTGCAGAGCTGTTGGGTGGGTTTGTGGTGTTGGTTTAGGAGAACAACCTATACCAATGGTTCTAATGAACCATTGGTATACATATATACCAACAGTTTACACTAAATCATTGGTATTTAAAATAAATCATGATCTATACTAACATTTTCAATGAAAACTGTTGTTATAGCCCTATACTGATAGAAAAGGACCCTATAGTTCATAGAACCATTGATATACCATATACCAACAATTATCTAAGAAATACCAATGGTTTAAAACTATTTTTATACAATATTTTTCCAATATTTTTATTTAAAAGTGTAAATTCTATTATTTAGAAAATAATTTTAGGAAATTTTGAAATTAAAATGTCAAAATTATCCAATTATGATTTTTACATAATGTTCTGAAACAATCAATTTTTTTGGGTAAAAAATAAATACGATATAAATATAAAGTATGTATTATGAAATCATAATAGCCCAAAAGTTATATAATAAATACTATAAATGAAAAAATGACCAAAAACATATTTCACCTTAAAAATAATGTGTTCACTAAACCAAATCAGTTGTTTAGTGGTAGTTTTTTAACAATGGTTTAATAAACCACCACTAACAAAATTTAAATGATTTAGTGATGATTTTTATAAAACCACCACAAAATATTTTCTATTTATTAAAAACAAATAACTTCTCCCTCGCACCACACTTCTACCCCAAGTCCCCCTAGCCACACTAACCTAATCCTGACCCCTCTCTCACTATGGTTCCCCCCTCGTTGGTGCTCCGGTATCCCCCAAACCCTCTAAGCCCGATCCCCTCGATCCCTTGCTGGTGTTGTGGTCACCCCTGAGCCCCCCATGCCTTTTCCCCTACCCTAGCCCTCACCTGAGATATCACCCTCACCCTTTCCCTCCCTCTAGATGTCTCCCTTGATCAAGCCCTCTCTTAATCTATGGTCACCCCTAAGCCCCCTAACCCGTTACCCTATCCTTCTTCAATGAGCCATCCCCTCCAACCCCCTTCTCCCCTTATCCCCCTTCTCCCTCGACTCCCCTAATGGTAATACCTATTTTTTCCGATCCCTTATTCCCTTTACCCCTCTAACCAATGTTTGGTTTTGGAATAAGGTTTTACAAAGCTATAATGATGTGGATTTTGGGTGTCTAGGTAGAGGAGGTTACTTATTGGCTCGATTGTGCAATCACATACTTGTATACATCACATGGGTCTCAAAGTATAAGAGTAATATTCATGTTCCAATTCTGGTTCATGTATTTTATTGAACAGGTAATGTGGTTTAGGTTTGATTGGTTATTAGTGGATACTAATTGATTAAATATACATTATGAGTTAGTCCAGATGATATTCTATATCATTATTTTTAATTGTGATGAATATATTTTAGCTAGTGTGAAGCATGTTAATTTTATGCATTTGGGATGTTAATATTTATTTTTTATTATTGTTTTACTATTTATAGTTAATGCATCATGTAGTTAGTTCTTCTTATAACATTAACTATCTAATGTTGGTAAGGATTAATAACCACAATCTATCAATGACTAGGTGTAATCACTATTTTTTATTATCCATAAAGGTACTTTGGAAGTTATGATTGATTTTAATTCACAAATAGGCCTATAAGGATATCACTATATGTCATATTGAATTGATACCAAATTAATTTCATGTCCATAAGCGTACCATATCCTATAAAATTATCCTATCTATGTATCTTTATTATATAATTTTAGACCAAAATTTTAAATTTATATAGTATTATATAAATTTATTTATCTTAAATAGAAGCTCAATTAACTAAACCCTTTTGTTAAGAAATGACATTGATAATCATAAACATTATTATAAATAGATTCAATTCTTTCTTTAACATGTTTAAAAAAAATACATATTCTATAATTTTACATGATCCTAACCACTCAACTATGGTACACAAATAAGTTTGATAAATTTCACACATTATCAATTCAAATAATTAAACCAACACATTAATAATCTACTATAACCAAATGAAAAAATAACACAATATAAATCTATTCTAGATAAATATAAATCCAACATAGAATGGATTTAGCTCTAATAATATTTTTTTTAATTATCTATATAAAACAACTCAACAAATTATTTTTAGGGGACCTTATTATAAACACTAGTCACCTATAACATGATGAGATCAAAATTTATCTTTCTTTATCCACATAAAAATGGTTTTAAAGTCCCTAAATTATCTATAAAAATCAAAAAAATTATCTAGACTTAAAGAAACACCATTCCAAAAAAACATGATAAAACATTACAATATTTAATCTTTGAATCTACCATCCATCCCATGGTAGTAATGAATCAAAACATGATTATTCTATTTATTAAATAATCATTCAAATTTTTTGCTACCATAGAACTCTTCCATTAAGAATTATGAGTCACGTTTATCCTTGAATATCTATTATTATTCAATGAATTAACATCTTCATTCTCATTCCCTCTTTTTACAGGTGTTTTTAGTAGTGTCTATGTAGTAAATAATCCTCTAGTAGCATCTCAAACCACTAGAGCCTTATATTTCATCATTCATACAGTGATATAAATGAAATATAAAAATTAATAAAAAATAAATAATATAACATGTTTTTAGTGATGATTGAATATCAATATCATGAGACAAAATATGTGAATAGATAAATAAAATTTCAAAATTGATCATGAAATAGAAATCTTGATCTATAAATGTAACATGAAATGTTATGATTTTTTTTTAAAAATAAATTCAAATTAATTTTACAATGCTTGATAAAATATTAAATGTCATTGTTAATAAATCATTTCATCATAATAAAAAATGAAAAAAATAATGTATGTTATGTTAGAGGCTAAATATTCATTATTGAGTGTGATATACTCAATGCCACATATTGTTCTACCATTTACAAAAAATCATATACTATTTTGTTACAGTAGAGATAATTTCATGCCAATTCATTCCATGTTAGAAATTCTAATAGAATCCATGAACTTATGAATTACCATGTGAAAACATTGAACAATGATAGAGATAAATCAATACATTAAGATAATTCTTTATATTAGTGAATAAACTATTGAGTGACAACCCATGATAGTTTTCTTATATGGGAATCATTTGGAAAAAAGATACTACCTTTATTTTCTAAAAACAATAACAATATTATGTTTTCCTTCAGGTAAATTACTAACCCTTCTATTATTGATGATTAAAAAAATATCATGTTCTATTATAGGAATCATACTAAAAATATCACTCCATTAAGGTAAAATAAATATAACATTAGATGATCAATTCAAGGAATGTTTAGAATTCTATTATAAATGAATTTTACTGATATTATTTATCTAGAATTGAATATATTCATCATTCTATTAATGAAATTGAAAATTTTAAATGTATTTTCCTTCAACAGTGATTTTATGAAAAAAGTTATATTTCTAAATTTGTTTTTAATGCGTGGTTTAATAAATGATTTTCAAAGAACATTTGAAATGCAGTTTTAAAATGGTGTCAAAATGGATTGGTTTCTGAAGCTATTTATGAAATATAGATTAACACTTTAATTTTTTTTATAAATGTGTGATACCCTCTAGATCCTTCTGTGACTATAGTTACGCCCAAGGAGGCTTGTGATCCCATGAGGGGATGATTTTTATTGATGAATCCTTTTGTTTTTCTTAATGATTGTATGATTTTTCTCCTACTTCTATTTTATATAATACTATCCATGATTGATTTCATTTTTTTATGTTGAAATTTTTAGTACTTGTATGAAACTTTTTATAACTACTTGGGTTGTGTTTTTTCATTTCCATTTATCTCTTTTCTTACTTAGTAATACTTATGTGTTTTAATTTATTTTAATAAATTATAGTCATAATGTGATATATATGGATAAAAGCTGAATCACATTACTGAGGAACACACCTTAGTATGCTAAGGGTTTGGATGAGTTTTTAGATTTTTCAATTTTGAATCGATCCATTGATGGAGCAATAATATTTCAATATATTAAATGTAAATTTAGTAGATGGTTGAATATAGATTAAGTTTATGAACACTTGATATTGAAGAAATTCCCCACTCAATATTTTTGTTGGATTTGGTATGAAGAATTGAACGTTACAGAAAGTTTGAGTACTGATGTCAATCAACAGAATGAGATCCCAACTTCATTGATAATGGAAAATGAAATGAAAAACCTTATAAACAATTATTTCAGCATTGAAAGACAACAAAATCAACATCAAAACATATCAGAACAACCAGTTGTGTGTGCTACAAATAGTAACTTGATAAGTGATGTTTTTGGGACTATAGGACAACCAGATCAAGACTATAACATATCATTAGATCCTCCTCTTGATTATGTGGATACTAATGTAAGAGATAACTTCACTAAGAAGACAAATTCATTTCATTATTTAGTTTATGATGGAAATCAAGAGTTACATGTTGGATGTTTGAAATATTCAAAACATTCTTTTACACTGAAGTTGTATCATATCAAATGCCTATGAAGAATTATAAATAAAGAAATGTCCATGATATTGAAATTTTTGCGCAATACATTTCCTGAAGCTAAGATCGCTGATTCTTTTTATGATATGAAAAAATTTGTTAACGATATTGGTTTGAATTATACAAAAATACATGATTTTCCCAATGATTGTATGCTTTATTAGGGAGAGGATTCAAGTAGAGAGGATTGAAAAAATGTTCTTCTTCTACATGGAATTCAATGGGTGATTTTGGAATTATGAATCAATATACTACTATGAATAAGAAGAAAAAGACCACACCTATAAATGTTTTTCATTACTTCCATTTAAAGCCTCGATTGCAAAGATTATTCATGTAATTGAAAACCACTGAGAACATGAAGTGGAATTCTATAGATAATAAAAATGATGGGTTAATGTGAAATCCAAGAGATTAAAAACCATGAAAGTTATTTGATTCATCACATCCAGATTTCTCATATGATCCTAGGAATTTGTGATTTGGATTGGCTATCAATGGATTCAACCCATTTGTGACTTTGATCACTAGCTATAAAATTTGGCCAGTTGTTTTCATCCCTTACAACCTATCTTCTTGGATGTGTATTCAATAAATTTATTTTATCATTTCGATGATTATTCATGGAAAAAAATTATTAGGAATGATATTGATGTATAATTGAAACCTCCAATTGAATAATTATAGGATTTATAGAGAAAATATGTTGAGATATATGATTTATCTTCTAAAACAATGTTCAAAATGCACATTTCTCTAATGTGGGCCCTTAGTGACTTCCCTGGACTTGAGAACTTATCTGGTTGGAACACTTACATAGGTTTGTTTTTTCCTATTTTTAAATTTTATTTTGAGCCCGAACGATTACCTTATAGTAAAAAATGGTTCTTATTATGTCATCGAATATTTCTTGATGCATGTCATAAATTTTGGTTTAACAATTCAAATTTTAATGGTTCTATTGATTATAGATCACCTCCAAATTTTTTGATAGGTTCTAAAATATTATAATAACTTGGAAATGTCAAAACATATTTTGGGAAGGTGCATAATTTGAATGATAGTAGGAAATGAGTTTGAAGTGCATCGTCAAGTGAAATCAAAATGCAACAATGGAAGAAAAAAATATTTCTTCAAACTTCTATATTGGGAATTTATTTTTTATGGCATAATCTTGATGTTATGTATATTGAGAATAATTTTTGTGACAATTTGATCTTCACATTTCTTAATGAACATAGAAAATTTAAGGACCATCTCAATGCTTGAAAGTAATTACAAACAATTAACATAAAGTGTGATATCCATCCAGATGAGAATAGAAAGTATGATCTCACTAATTTTCAATGAAAAACAGGGATAAATATACATTCCTCAGAATTTTAAAACATGTGAAGGTATCTGATGGGTATTCAAGTAACATCTCATGGTGTGTTGACTTAAAGCATCATAGGTTACATGGATCTAAAAGTCATGATTCACATATTTTCTTACAATAGTTACTATCATTGGCATTGCGTACATTATTACCTGAAGAGGTTATTACTATTGTACTCCATTTTCACATTCTCTAGTCAACTATGTGAGAAAAATCTACAACCATATGAGCTTGAAATCCTTTATAAGAGGTTTTTATTGAAACTTTGTGCAATGGATATTATCCTTCCTTCATCACTTTTACTGTCATGATGCATTTAACTATGAATTTGGTCGAGGAAAATAAATTAGGAGGCCTCGTACATTATTGATGGATGTATCCAATTGAGAGGTACTTTATTTATATGTTTTACATCTTAATCAAACAATTATTGGAACTTCATTAAATACATAGTTATGTTTTATTTGTTTTATTTCACATATATCTTGGTCATTTGAAATCATACATGAAAAATAAATATCAACCCGAAGGCTCTATTTCTGAAGTCTATTTGATAGAGTAGTGTCTTACCTTTTATTCTAGATACTTGGATGATATTTAGATAATATTGAATTGAGTTGGATTTGTTGAAAACACATCAACTCAATCTCAACTACATGGGAAATCAAAAATATTTCTTTCTATTAGCCGATCAGTTGGGAGGAGATCAAATGCTACACTGAAAAAAATGGAATTATTATAGGTGCATAGATATGTTCTTCTGAATAATAAAATTTTGGATCCATTTATTAAAGAACTCAGGATACAAAAAAGATACGAATGATAATCTAAACATGAAATGAGAAAAATATAACAAAATCTATTAATAAAGAGCTTATAGAATGGTTTACATGTCATTTAAGTTCATAATTTTTTCAATAAATAAAGATATTATATTGAAACATAAATTTTATAAATATAATAATTTATATTAATTTTCTTATATCATAAATAATAATACTTGGGTTGAGTTGTAAGAAGATTTAAAGTTTCTGGCTTGAGGTCCTCTAAAACAGGCTAGAAAGATCGACACTTATAATGTGAATGGATTTAAATTTCATGCAATTGATCATGAAGAGGGTTTAAAAACATAGAATATTGGTATATATATGGTTTTTGAATTAGGATACTTTATAAAGTTTACTGATATCATTGAATTAAACTACCACAAGAATTTTTCAGTTGTTTTATTAAAATATAAGTGGGTTGATATTTCTTGGGGTATTAAATGATATTCCTTGCAATTTACTTATGTGAACTTATCTTGCTTGATAGATTTTGGTGACTTTTAATTACATGATCTGTATATGTTATCACCGCAAGCGAAAATGTAATATTATTTGGAAGATGTCATAGATGAAGGGTGGAGTGTAGTTGTTCACATAAAAAAAAGAGACTTGTATTATATGAGTGAAGAAGTTGAAGATTTGACCTTTGAAATTGAATCCCACCAACATAAAGAAAAATATTATTTGTCCATAATTATTGTAAAATATTAGTCTTTCAAGGGTGGATGAATTAGATAAAGTAATTATGGAGTAGGAAAATGAAATTATTGAAGGAAAAATAATTTAATGTGTAGTCATCCATTTATTTATCAACCATTTATGTTATATGTGCAATAATTCATTATCATAGCTATGATTTTTTTTTTGTCAGTACTATGTATCTATTATCATTTATATTTTTTTTATACATGATTTTTTTTGAAATATATGTTCTGAAGTTAGTTTTTTTGATTAAATGATAGGAATACCATGGAGTAAGTGTTTCACTGATCCTAGTCGACTCTCAGCACCTGAGATAGTGCCTCCCCATTTAGCAGGTTCAACAAGGAGGGAGCAAGTCTTCACTCCTGTTTCTTCATGAGGACATTGGAGGGTGAAAGTTATAAGTACAAGTTTTAATGCGAATAAATTTATTGCACTTTTTTTATACTACCAACTATTTTTTCATAAAAGATGAAAACAATGTTACTATAGAGATAAATATAAACAATTCATATGTATGGAATCTGAAAAGATTGAAGATAGTTTCCCCATTTAACTATTATGGGGTCTCTATGGATGATTCTGTAGGACTATTTGTCCAGAGTTTAGGCTAGCTGGTGGTAGAGTCGGTTACCCTTTTGATTACCTAAGCTGATTAGAGGCATGTGCCTTAATCTTGAAAAAAATGAAGTATTTGATTTACATAGAAAGGAAATTTTAATTAATTATGGTGTAATTTAATGTCATTATGTTATTAAATTATAATATTTTAAAAATGAATCTCTTTTTATAGATGTTATTCCACATTTCTATAGCTGAGAGAGATTTTTTTTCAATGCAAAGAACAATTCAGAAACAAGGGGTTCACATAAAGATGCAAGATGCAAAGGTCGTCACTCTATAGAAAACATTAATTGAATTATATTAGAAGATGAATGGATCTTTCCCTAGTGATATTGAATCGATGGATGGTAGTGAGAAGGTAAATCAAACAACTTCAAAATCATTTCGTACACATAATTTTATTAATTATAAGTTTAAATTTAAATATACAACACTGTTTAATTTTCAACATAATTTTCATGTAGGTTATATTAGAAATAAGTGGAGACGAATATGTATATAGTTTCGAGTAGATTCCATTTGGATGGTACATGGATTAGTGAATGTGTAACACCAATCAATGTGAATTTTGACTATTCTATATACATTTTCAGCCATGGGAGTGATTTCTTAGGGCCTTTGCACTAGATTATCCGAAATGCTTTAGATACTTAATGTTATCAATGCAGTACATGAGAAACTCATCAAGTTTTTGTATTTAATTAAAATTAGAGAGGGGGGAGGATGTATGTAGAAAATCTAGTGATTATTTATATCTTGATCTATTATAGCTTCTTAGTATACTTATTTCCAAAAATATCTTATAGTGACATTGTTTTTTACCATTGTATAAATCATGGTTTGAGTTGTGTTGTTACTATGGGTGTGGAATCTGACCATTATGGTAATTGGTGTTCCATGATGGGTGAAATGGTTGAGGATTTAATTTTTGATATCTATTTTTGTTTGGCTATTCTGGGGCTTCAAATTCTTCAATTTTATTTTTTTAAATCAATATATATTGGCGGTTTAAACCATTTCCATATATGCCAAATTATTGTTTAGCAGTGGTTTAAATCACCACTATTTCAAGTTGATATTTTTTTACCCGCAATTTCCCCTCCCAAAAAATTACTAGACAATAGTGATGGTTTAAACCACTACTATACCCTCAGAATTTTTTAGGAGGGGAAACAACCACTAAACCAACATTCTATTTTGGTTCCTAGAAACAACTGCTAAATGGACAAAATTGATGAAAGTTGGGTGCCGAAACCAACTTTAGTGGTGATTTTTTGAAACCATCATAGAACCATGTGGTGGAGGTTTACACCATCACCAAATCAGAAACAAACCACCACTATATATTGATTTTTTACAGTAGTTTTTGAACTTATTTGATTAATTTTACAAACCTAAAACAAATCCTCCAAAAAATATATTATATTTTAATGTTTTTAAAACAATTCTTTATTAAAATGACTCAATTACACATCATGAATATTATTATTTTAATTATTTAGTCTGTTAATCTAATAAAATATTGAAAACCACTCCTTTGGTAGAAAACCTGGGCAAAAATCATGCTAAGGTTTGTGGTTTTGATTATTTTATCATTTCGAGTCCAAAAACCTATGTTTATAAATTAATAAAAAATTTCCCTCACTTTTTATATAAATACCTACCCAAACTACCATTTATCTTCACTAAAAACCCATTTTTAATTAATTTCCTCTTCCCATACCTCTATAAATTCCTCCCAAAGTGTTCCCAGACTCTTAAGAAGCTCCCCAAGCTTGTAGAAGAACCCCCTCAAGGTAAGGGATTCCATCCTCTTCTTTTTGATTCAAGTAGTTTTTTGTATTAAGAATTTTTATTTCCATTTTTTCACGTTGTAATGTGTTTTTAAAAATCAATTACCATACTTATGATTCCCAAGTAATGATATATGTGCATTAACTCTGATTAATCCCTTCCATGAACCTTTATGTATACCCGTTATGATGCGAGAATTATTTCATGATTTTCTAAGGAAAACATTTAAATTGTAAATTTCCATCCCCATTTCTTTTCAAGAGTATCCAAAAAGTTTTACCTAGCCTTAATTGATTAGTTAATTCTATTTATATAACTCACAATCCTTAATTATGGGATTAAAAGTGATGAAAGACATTCTCATGCTATATGATATATGTAAAACACAAATGCATGTACATAATATGAGTGTGATGGGTGGGCCTGAAATTATATAGCCCTCTAATGAATTGGGTAATGTTTTTTATCTCATGAGATACCATGTATGGTGAATGGGTGGTTATCCTAAGAAAACCATGTTATGAAATATCAATTGTTATCTTTAACTTATGCTTGTGATGTCATGTTTTATGTTGTTTCCACATTCCTATGATGCCTTAATGTTATCATATTATATCATGCTTCAATGTTCATGATTATGATTCTCACCTTATTATGCCACCATGTTATGTCCCTTAACTCACATGTACTACTTTACTTTATGCTATGATTTGATAATTCCCTTACTAGGATTTATAGCTCACCCCTTTCTTATGTAAGTACTTAGGTTATCCCCTATAGTATTAACAGATCAATGAAATTTAAGGGCATTTCATGGAGTTTAAATAATGTTGTTGTATCCCTATTTCAAGTTATTGTGCTATGTATCTAATTTACCAAATACACTAGGCCTCTCAATCTTTTGGGGTTATATTATGTGTATCTCTATGTAATAAATAATGAAATAAAGTGTATAAATGATATGTGTTGTCATAACTACACCAGAGGGTAACTTGGGATCTCAATATTATGACACTACCATGTAGTAAACCCAACCAAAATAAACCCTAAACTAGTTAGTATATAATATAAACTAGTGTGTAACATCCTATCCTGAGATCCACGGAACCGGTGACCCGATCCAATTCACCACACGACCTCAAGCGTACCTCATTATACACCAGACCCTGCAGACTAATAGTGGGGGTATATAATGGTACTGTGAGGAGACTATACCCCCATATCAAAGTGTGAAATAATAATATAAATAACCTAGAATCATACACATTAGATTACATATAATGAATAACTAAATATCATCATCTCAAATAAACTAGAAACAAAAGCTAATCAATATGAACATGAATGGACAACTAATGAATTACATTAAATCCTGAACAACTATAACATCTATATATATGATCATCCACTAATCCATTTATAAGATATGCCAGAATAAAATAAAAAATAAGGAAAGGAATCTACTATATCTCTAAGTCGAACCTCATCCAATCTCCTAATACCAATGGATAAATCCATCATGATCATAAAAAACCCAACAAGGGCCCCATTCGAAACATGTGTCTACAATAACATATGAGAGCTACTTGGGTACCCATGTGCAGTGGAGTCCTAAGTAAGGTGTGAGTAAAACTAAGTAGGCTGCCACCAATGGTGTCTAAATAAAATACCAGTAAGTGAAACAATTTATATAGATATACAATGGATTATATAAAATCACAAAAGAAATTATACATCTCAAAAGAGACAACTATTTATCTAGCATCACATTGGCCTTCAGGTTCTAAGGTGGCACCCAATCTAAGAAAACATGCATCAACCCAAGATGTTCGTCTGACTCATAAAACATAATATGACACATAATTTAAAATAAAGGGGGATTTTTTATCTATAATCTAACTCACAAAAGAACAAAGCACAAAATCCCACTCTCTAGAACTCGTATGTGGGACACCATGCCAGAAATATAGAACCATACTTATGGATCATCAAGTCAAACTCTCTAATCCTTGGATGTGGATTACCATGTCAGAAATCTGGAACCATACCTATGTAGTGTCAAGTCCAAATCTATAAACCATATATGTGGAGTGTCATGTACAACCTTAACTCATCAACATGGAACAACATGTACAACCTTTAACCATAGATGAGGAACACCATGTCCAATATCCCAAACCATGGATGAGGATCTCCATGTAAAACATATTAAAACATGGATTATGATCACCATGTCCAATATCCTATACAATGGATGAGGATTGAAATTACCAACATCCTAAACCATGGATGATGATCTCCATGTACAACATACTAAACCATTACATCATATTTTAAATTACCAAGGGTCAATATCTCAACCTTTCAACACATCTAAAATAAAACACAAAAAAAACTTATTTAAACCTTTATCACTTATCAAGGTCCTTACAGACCTTTAACACCACACATGGATTGAAATACCAGTCCATTTTTACACATCAAAACATCATTCAAGTATTCTATATAAAATAATGGAATCTCACCCATCCATTTAAAACATTTAAAAGACAAAATTAAAACACAATTCTTCCTCTTTAACATCCAAAACAAGTCCAAAGTCTTCCTTTCCATCAAAACCTATAAAAATATCTATCACGACATTTTCACTAAAGTGGAAACACACACTTATTCAAATCAACATTTGAAATCCACCCCAAAACCCATTTTTAAATCACTTGGAGGAAAGAAATTCACTTTGAAACAAAAATTTGATTTAAAACATAAATTTCACCCATTTAAACCCAAATCCAGGTCAAAACCTAGAACACATGGTTAAAACCATTTCAATGGCCTCAATGGTCTTTTATTATAGCTTGGTATATAAAAAAATTTAAATTAATCCATTCAAAACATTATAGAACATTTAGTTTCTTGTCCTTCCAAATATTTCTTAACCATTAAATTAAGATAACCAATGAGATTGAATGGGTTAAGCTCATAACCTAATTAATTTACAATTTACAACCCCATTTTACCATTTCCAAGTAACTAGACACCCTGATAGAATCCATAAGTTCAATTTTAGAAAGATCAATGGATCCAACGAGATCTGCAGAAGGTATAAGGTACTAATTTAAATCCCAGAACCATTTACTTTAGACAAGGAGGAAAAAACATCACACATGGTATGTGAGGAACATACCAGATACACATGTAATAAAATTAATAATACTATGGTTTAATCTCTTATAATACTTACCACATAAAAAAATCTTTCCATAAAATTTACAAAGACTAACAGCCTTACCAAGGCCCGCCCAAGCCTCATCCAAACTCATCGATGTCCAAACGAGCTCGTCTCAACCACCCATGATATAACCTCATGCCAATAAAAAAATTAATTGTTTATAACAATTATAATTAATCAGTAAATCTATCCATAACTTGACATAATGCTAGAAAACTCATTGGGCACTCACCTCTAATCTAAACTCCACGCAACCACCGTGGGTGGTCCACAATGGACTCCCAACACCATTACCATAAAAATACCAAAGATATGATTCCATTAAAATAATTAATTAAAATTAATTCATTAAGGGAGATATAAGAAAATTCACCATGAATTTATACCTTAACAAAATGCCACACAACGATATGCGAAAATCACATCGGGATCTCCTCTACGCAAGCCAAAAATAATCCCCATGAGAAACAGATGATTCCACCATGATCTAGTGGAGTCACCAAAAAATCTAAACCAGATAACTCATACATTATAGATAAGGAAGAATGAAGAGTAAATAAAGTTATTGGATAAGAATAACTCACCTAAAATTCCAAAGAATCACCATGAACACACCCCAAATCAAGGTGTTGGAGGAGGAGGAAGGGGTTGGGAGCACACCTAGTCTATGAATATCTAATGGTAGAGGAATATGGGTGAGTTTCAAAAAAACATGAGGGGTTATTTTGGGAATTTCTCCCATTTTATAAAGTTTTGGGAAAGTGCATGGTAATCCAAACCATGCACCAACCATGAACCCTTCCCTGACATTACAAAATGCCTCACATGGTTTGACCACATAGTTAGACAAATCATACACCAACTGTGCAGTTATCAATACCTCTCCTTTATAGTAAGACATACGATTTTAATGAAACCTTACACAGACTGTGCACCATGCCTCATTCCCTCCACCACCTCACACAGTTTCTACTTTAACTCACACAGTTTACCTCAAACCATGATCTAACCATGAAACTTAACCATGCTTAGTTCAAAAATGAACTGAAAAACCTCTAAGCATGAAGGTTTCACATGGTTTATCCTAAAACATGTACACAAAACTATTCACTCTGGCTAGAATACTCCAAAACTCCCAAAAATTAACTCAAATCTCCCAAGTATCACCCAAAAAACCGAGCTATCTTCCAAGACTCATTCCTCATCTAAAAAAAATACTTTTGAGGCATTCTAACTCTAAAAATTCCATTCCAATTATTGAATCAACGTTTGACCAGTCCTGTAAATGAAAATTAAAATCCCTTATAATTTCTATCAAGTACAGATGTGATATCTTACAACCTCCCCACCATAATACTTATCATCCTTGAGAAGTTTTGGCGGTCATCTATCCACTCCACTGAACCTATGTCAGTCAACATTTATATCCAATGACCTCATTCAGTTATTTAATGTATGAAACACAACCAAGGAAAACCTATCATTCATGGAACTCAACCAACCAAGACCCAATCCAACACCTGTTTTCAAAACTAAAACACCAAGATGATACTTACCCAATCCCATCCAAATGAAACCCCAATTATTTCATCGTTCGATCACCCATAGGAGATATGGTGATCCCCACTATAAGTTTCATCTAATAACCACCAACTTATGATGATTGGAACCTTTTCTATTAGAAAATCCCAAAATAACCATGAACTCATGCTCCCTCAATACATCTATCATGGTTTCCCCAAATTACTGTGCCTAACACCCATGAGAACACCAATAGACATCGAAACCTATCCTCATCATTTAAAACCAACTTGAATGGATGCATACTTTCCACCCATGCACAGACTAAGAAAAATCCATATCTTCCCTAAAAGTTGGGTTTACTTTCCAAATCACATTTTTCACTTTCTAAGTGACACGTTAGATGTGGTTGTCAACTCACCACACATATTCCAAGAACTAAACCAAGTCAGACTATCCTCAGACGACTTATCCCAAAAACACTTGGCTCTAACTGCCAGCATGACACCACCTCACCTGATCATGATGCCTTCATGCCCAGATGCATCTCATGATCATATGGACACTATCACTAGGGATTATACCCAAATATTGGTGATACTACATAGTCATATCTTTCACTAACTCAAAATTATCATTTTTCCCTATCGCACCACTGATGCACCACCAACACAAGTACCTCAATTTACTTCTCAGAACTACCTTGAGCCCAAATCCAATGATCATATTGATCATGAACCATAAATAATTTCCTACTAGAATTCTCTATATGTCACAAACCAAACTGGTTCGACCTTGACCCGGTCACCTGAGCCAGTCCGCGACATGGCCCGAAGGGCGTTCCCAATCCCCACGGGCTGGAAACCAGTGCCAGACATCAAAATCTTTGTCATCAGGAACAATTTGGCCCATAGAGAAAAAAAAATAAACAAGAAAACAGATAAATATAAACAGCTGATAAACATAACGTAAGCAGCAGAAAGATAATAAAACCGAACATACCTCTACGTGACCTTTTAGGTCACCTCCCAACCAAAAGCTGACTTTTCTCCAACAACAAGAAACTCAGCCAAGAAAACATGAGCAAGGAAACCTACAACTGAAATGATAAAATAGGCATGAGCATTAAAAATTCTCAGTAGGGATTCCAAAATAAACCACATAATCCAATGTCTCATTTCCCGAAGTAATCCATTAACACAAGTTTGAAATACAATTATAAAAAAATAAGGTTTTCCCGTTTAAAAAAAATAACACCTCTTTCCCACAATGAGAATCAAATCATGCCATATGTTATTTACAAAAATAGTTTACCATTTTATAAATAAAACCAAACAAGTGATATCAGGGTTATGAAAAAGGGAGAAAGGTAAATAATACATACTGAAAATAAATCAGTGTACCAGAAAATAAGCAAGCAATACAATATCTTACCATGGGTGATCCTAAACATCCCTAGAAGACCCCTGGATGTACTCAGTTTCAGAACCACCTACCAGCGTATAGTGAAGCTCCTAAGTCTATAACCAACTGACCGCCCTAACTGACCAATCCAGTGGAAAAGCCTGCCTGGTCTAACAACAAATCCAGGGGGTACCAACCCATCTAATCGGGGTTGGTCAGCAACCGTCACTCGATCATCTAAAAGATGCCAAGGAACTCATGGTAGTGATGGTAATACTATGTAAGTGGGAAGTCCCTCGCACGCGCGACTCATCTCACTGCACCTGCCTACACCAAACACGGATGCTTCCTATGCGTTCACCCATAAAGGGTTAACCTAGACAGGAGAACCCCCCAAATACACATTCAATCATTACATGTTAACAAAGTGACAACCAGGCCATCACACCATTTAACATTTAAACCATTTCATAAAAATTTTCAAAGTTTCCAATCGGGCCTTTCGATATTTTTCAAAACTATATTTTCATGAACAACCAGACATGCATATCACTTTAGTTCCAAACATTTTTTTGAACGGCCAAAAAGGCATCGCATCGAGCACATAGCGTGCAAAACCATTTGAAAGCACCTATCATCATTTTTCTTTCATGGAAATTATACCCATAAAAATAAAAATATAGTTCTAAGATCATAAACCATGTGCAAGATCCAACTGGGAAACTCAACCAATGTTTGTTGTGTAAAACCCAACAAAACGCATGACATGTTAAAAATACACTTTTAAAACCATACACACCCAAATCACTCTTGAAAGACCAAACACACACCAACACTATTTCCCAAAACAAAAAACACCAAATTTACATAAATATGGCCAAAATGAAACACACAAAGCATATGAAAGTGCCAAACAGGCCCTTGAGTTTCGAACACACACACACACCCCAAGCATTTCAAAGTTTCAAAAAAATGCCCTTAACCCTTTCAAACACACACTAAATCATTTCCATAAAAATCCATCAAAGATTTAAAGTGATGATGCCTTCATAAAAAAATCCAAACAATTTATCAACAATAATATAAACAACCCAACTAGTTTATAAACAATTCTACCACAAGCTAACTAGTTTACAAACAAAATTTATAAATACATCAAAAAAATTACACAAACCAGAAAACACAATAAAAATTATTTTTAACAAGGATAACAAACTTGAAAACATTAAATCATATTGACCAATTAATTTGCAGAGGAACGAATCAAGTAAATGAATTAATTAAAAACATGCAAGCATTATATGGACTAATTCAGAAATAAAAATGCAGATTCGCCTACCTCAAACACATGCGAAAGCGATTAAACTTCAAGAAAGGTATAACCACTCCCTGTAGACTAACCGCACACTCTACTCAATGACAAAAAAATGTACGAATTACAAAACAAGGTATTAAATATTGGTTAATTTGAGAAAAACACCATAATAAAATAAATATACTGAAAAAAGGAGCTTGTAGGTGAGAGGTGTGGATGGTGTGAAGCTGGGAGAGGGTGAGGTTGAAGCCATGTAAGGCCGAGGTTCTGCGAGGGGGCTACTGGCCGTGTCGAGAAGGAGACCGGAGGGAGGCGGGGTCCGGCGGGTGAAGGCGGGTGCTGAGCGAGGATGGGGGTGGCTGGGATGGTCAGCAAGACAGAGCGGAGGAGAGCTGAGGGAGAAGGGGACTAAGGTGGGCCTGATGAAGGCAGAGGGCCAGGGCAGCGGTGTGGAGGCAAGGCGGAGGTCGGCTGGTCGAGGCGGGGGTGGCCGCTGGGCTGGTGCAAGGAGGATCCGCAGGTGCGGCTCACGTAGGTGGAGGCTGAAAATGGGGGGGGGGGGAATGGGGGCTCCGCACGGGTAGTCTAGGGTTAGTTTAGTTTTTTTTTCATTTTATTATAACAATAATTATAATAATAAAACTAATAATAATAATAATAATAATAATAATAACAATAATAATAATAATAAACTAATAATTATAATAATACAATAATAATAGAAATAGTAATATATAGAATAGTGATAATAATAATAATAATAATAATAATAACACAATGATAATAATATAATAATAGTGATAATAATAACAATATCATTAATAAAATTAATACTCTTAATAATAATCTTAATAATAATAAAAACAAAAATGTAATAATATTATTATTATTATTATCAAACATTTTTTTCTTTAATTTTTATTCGTTTATTTACCTTAATCTGAAAACCAGATCACCGTGCACTCGTCGCATGACTTAATAAACCACGCGCAAGTTGCACACCTCAACTCAGACCACTTGGGCATTCGCACAAGCACCTGGGGCAATCATGCGGCTACCGCCCACTGTGTGGTGACCGCGCACAGGCCCGAAACCCACTAAAAATATTAAACTACAAAAATTTTAATTGGGACACAACCCATACCTTGGTGCGAGAACCCGAAGCCAAGAAATAATAAAATAAAAATGAACATAAAAGTCAGTGTGTGACACTATAGAATTGAAGCATGAAACTCATTGGTTCCTTAATGAAACCATGGTTCTACCATGATTGATTCACTCCTAGTTATACACACTCGTGGCCCTTCTAACACAAGGGACATACCTCCATGACCAAAACATCACTCTTTACCATAGAATTTTCATTTTCACTAACTCACCCAATCAACGCCAACCAGAATGGCCAACCCTCAAACCAATACTAACCAAAAAATTGGACATGTCCATTTCACTATCAATAGAGTGAAAAAACAAAGAATCAACTATCACTTGTTCCCAGCTTCCAAGAACAGTACCTACAACATCTTCCAACATTTGGTCCATCATGAGGACCTTATTAATAGAGAATTGATAGTGCACTTCTCACTATATAGATCCAATTACACCACTCCATGATATCAACATCCAAAGAGGTCCTTCATAAACTAGAAAATAAATTTAGATAGCTAAGAATATAACTAATGTTATCTTAGTGTACCAGGTTGATGTCAAAATATTGGGCATGATACTCTCTAGGATAAGATTATTTTAAGATATTTTCAATGAATACCACCATAAATATATACTTTTATAATGCCACCTATAAAAATAGGGACATCTCACACTATTCAAAGACTTCAGACCTCCCTCCCAACAAGATTCTCATCACACCCACATAATTTCTCAATATACTCATGGCCATCTGCTTAAATCAAACACCTCAGGCATATTCTACCATAATGTCTGATCTAAAAACCAAATAAAACAATGTGTTACTAGATCTTGTGTTTCCAAGATACCATTAATGCTTAACCATTACATTATTTTGTGTGATCCAACTACATAACCTTTTTACAACTCTAGCGAGTCAAATATCATGAAAACTTGGATCACAATCCCTGTCCACTCATCATGACTGCCCTATATGTGCATATCACACAATGAAGAGAACCCTTGGTGCTTTCCATAAACATAGATAACTTAACAATTAAAAACCACTTGCAAGATCACTTAAGCCCCACACATAATTTAAAATCCTCATTGAGGTTCATTTACACTATCATCGTATTCCTAAAGACACATCCAAATCCAGTTGGGCTAGACACCAAACTGTTCCTTCTCTCAAAAACCACATGTGCTACCAAAGCATTAACACTCAATGTGATTTTTATCATAAGGAAAAAAGAAACTAACATGTTCCTCACACTATTAACACACCAGGTCTACCTCACCTATATGATCACCACCCAAAGAAAAACCACACACCTAGAACCACATACCCTTGAGAACCTCTTGTAATCCTGGTATAGCTAATAACCATCAGGTATATCTCTCCTATACAACCGTTACCTGATCTAGGAACCCGAATGAGCCTTCCCCTCTAGAAACCAACCACAAGGATGAAACACTGGCATATAAGTTCTCATTCTCAAAAGTAAAATTCATCCCACGTGCCTAAACCCCATACTTAGGCCGCACCCTTTGTGCTCCATTTTCCAAATCACAAAACATCCACCCATGCCGTATGCACCCAAAATCACACACAACTCAGTTGAAAACTCTCATGGGTCACCCTTGAAATCCACATATCCCTAACTCCCTAAAAACTAGAGTTGCATAAAAGAGGCCACTAGGCTCTCCCACTTTCCCTAACTTGTCAAGTCTCATGACATGTCACTAGGTCCAAATACCTAGGTCTATGCCAACTCATAGGAGTCCACAACTCATAGGGTGTCAAACACGCTCTCACCCCAACATCATACAACATCAACATATAAAAACACCCATATTTAGGCTCTCAGATATGAAAGAAATTACATGACAAACCAACTACCCATAACTAGGGAACTTTTACTGTCTAAGAATCTGTACATTAGATCTCTCTCTAGTGGACTAGTCCATATAACCAACCTTGAAAAAAAACCACCCATAAGGGTCCAATGATCATATATATATATATACCATGTCAACCCATCAATTTCACTGTACCTACTATGCACGAGGACTACATCAACTTTCCCATTGTTAAGTGTCTCACTATATATCCACACAACCTTCCATTAAAAAGAAATACATATAAAAGTTGTTATTAAATGATTAGAATGAAACCAAGTACTTAAATGGAAAAAAATTATGAGTAGTTATTGATACTTTAAGCAACTGGGCCTCTATCATTAATAAAGTCACACACTAGTAGGCTTATAAGATATGTATCCAACATGCCCACCATAATTCATGAGATTCCTCTTTCCTCTACAGGCCAAGAGTCAAAGACAAATCACTATCCCATTTACATATGAACAAGATTCATAAATCCATAATAAATAAAAACATCTAAATCACATGCGCATCACTCAAGGAGAAAATCATATTCAACCATAACATCAAATACCAAGAACATCAATCCCATCCCCTGATAACCTGGACTTCCTACCGGAATAGGTCTTCACAATGCACCGACCCCATATCCAACCCAGTCTTCGAAACATTCCTATATCTCTAGTATACCAAATACTAAATAGTAAAACAATAGTAAAGTAACTCCTTTAATAACACTTTGTAATGTCCCAGCCCTAGAATCACTAAACTGGTGCCCTAATCTGGTTCTCCACATGACCTCAATTTCATATCCTCATATGATAGAGGTTTCCAAAGAGAAGTGGGGGTTTATGGTGGTACTATGAAGAGACTATACCCCTATATTAGAGTCTAAAGTAATAATATAAATAACCAATCGTCATACAAATTAGAGTACATAGAAAGAATAATTAAATATAAACACAACAAATAAACTAGAAACAAAATCCGATCAATATAAACATGAATAGAAAACTAATGAAATGTAGTAAATACAAAACATTCATAATGTATATACCTTTTATGGGACACTGGTTCAGTTATATGACATGAAAAAATAAAATAAAATAAAAATCAAGGAAAGGGTTCTACTATATCTCCAAGATGAACTTCATCCAATCTCCTGATACAAATTGAACAATCAATCCTGAAAATGAAAAACTAAACATGGGCCTCAGACTAAACCTATTCCTGAAATAACATATGAGAGATTCTCAGATACCCATGTGTAGTGGTGGCCTGAACAGGGTGTGAGTAAAAATTCATAGGCCACAACCAATGGTGTCTAAAGTAAATACCATCTAGAGAAATAGTGTATGCAGATATATAGTGGATTAAATAATAGTATAGAAGAAAAGATACATCTCAAAAGAAACGATTATTTATCTATAAACCCATTAACCTTTAGGTTCTAAGGTGACACCATATCTAACCAAATATGCATCAACCCAAGCTAGTATTCAGAGTCATAAAACATAATATGTAGCATACTTTAAAATAAAAGGGTATTTTTTCCATCATCCAACTAATAAAACCATAAAACACAAAATACCAATTTCTAGACCTTAGACGTGGGACACCATCCTAGAAATTTGTAACCATACCTATGGAGGATCACATCCAACTCTCTAATACTTGAATGTGGAGTGCCATGTCAGAAATATAGAAGCATACTTGTGGAGAATCAAGTCTAACTATCTAAACCTCATATGTGGAGCTTCATGTCCAACCTTAACTCATCAACATGGAACACTATGTACAACCTTTAACCATATATTAGTAATTCCATGTACAACATCCTAAACCATGAATAAGGATCACCATGTCCAAAATCCTAAACCATGGATGAGGATTGGTTTGTCCAACATTCTATACCATGGATGAGGATCACAATTTCCAAAATCCTAAACCATGGATGAGGATCTACATGACCAAAATAATAAACCATTATATCATATTCCAAAATACTAAGTTTTAACATCTTGAACTTTTAAAACATCCAAAATAAAACATACAAAAATCATTTTTAAACCTTCATCATTTACCAAGGTCCCAATGGGCCTTTAACACCACACATGGCTTGGACTACTGGTCCCTTTTTACACATAAAAATATCACTCAAGTATTCTTTAGAGAATAATGGACTATCACCCATCCATTTAATTTTTTTTGAATCCAACCTTAAAACATGGGTATTCCTCTTTAACATAAAAATAAGGCCAAATCCTTTCTTTCCATAAAAACCCTTAAAAAGATTCATCATGAAATTTTATCCAAAGGTTCAACACAAACCCATTCAAATAAAAATTTAAAATCCACCCCCAAACCCCTTTTTAAATAACTTGGAGGTTAACACCTCACTTTGAAATAAAAATATTATTTAAAACATAGCTTTCACCTATTTAGACCTAAAGATGGGTCAAAACACAGCAAACACAGTTAAAACTATTTCAATGGAATCAATGGTATTTTATAACAACTTGAAATATAAAAAAATTTCAATTCATTCATACAACACATTATAGAACATTTATTGCCAAGTTCTTACAAATATACCTTAATCATCCAATAAAGCCATCCAACAAGCTCAGCCAGGTTAAGATCATAACCTACTTAATTTAACCTCTACAACCCCATTTTAACATTTCCAAGAAATGGAACACCCAAATGGAAGCTTTAAGTTTGTTCATAGAAATATAAATGAATCCCACATGGTCCATGGAAGGTATAAGGTATCAATTTGAATCCTAAAACTAGTTAATTTAATAAAGGAGTAAAACACATCACACATGGTCTTTAGGGAACATACCACATACACATGTAATTAAGTTATCAAGACTACGGGTTAAGCTCTTAGACCACCTACCTCATCAATAAAGATTTCCATAGCATCCCCAAATCTCAACGACCCTGCCATGGACCTTCCAAGCCTTGTACAAACTCATCAGTGCCCAAAAAAACTCATATCAACCACCCAATATCTAACCTCATGCTAAAAAATAATAATTAATTAATTACAACAATTATAATTATTGAATCAATCATACCTCAACTAATAATAATGTCAGAAAACTCATTGGGTACTCACCTCTTATCAAAACTCCACGCAACCACTATAGGGGGTCTATAAAGGACTCCCAACACTATTCCCAAGAAAATACCTAAGAGGATATAATAGTGAAATAATTAATTAAAATAATTCATTAAGGAAAACCTAATAAAACTCACCATGAATGTATGCCTTAAAAAAATTCCATGCAAAGACATGTGGAAGTTACCTTAGGATCACCTCTACACAAGCTAACCAAAATCCCCCTGAGACACAGATGATTCTACCATGCTCCATTGGAATAACCAAAATAACCTAAACTAGAGAACTTATAAATTATATAGGAGGAAGAAATAATAAGAAATTAAGTCACCACAAGAGAATAAATCTCCTAAAATGAAAAATAATATCCACAAACACACCTCAAATTGAGAGGTTGGCGGGGGAGGAAGGGGTTGAGATCACCCCTGGTTCATGAATGTCTAATGGGGGAGGAAGAGATGTCAGTGGATAAAAAATTCAAGGGGGTATTTTGGCTATTTACCCGATTTTATGAAGTTCTAGGTAGTCATATAGTTTGGCTGCATGGTTTTCTAAATCATGTTCCAACCATGCGCCCTTCCCTAGCATTAAAAAATTTCTCATATGATTAGGACACATGGTTAGACAAACCATGTGCCATGTGTTAAGAACTTCCCCCCTATCTAGAAAGGCACAGAGATTTTTTGAAACCATGCACATACCGTTCACCACACCTGAGTCCCTTAACCACCTCACACAATTTCTTCTTTGAATCATACGTTTTATGCCATACCATGCTCTAACTGTAAAAATTAACTACGATCAATTAAAAATGAACTAAAAATGCTTTTTACCATCAAGGTTCCACATGGTTTCTCCTAAACCGTGCACACCAAATAGCACACTCTATCCAAAAACTCAAAAAACTCCTAAAACTTAACCTAAATCTCTATAGGCCCACCTGAACACCTGATATATCTTATGAATCTCATTCCTCATCTCAAAACATCCTTTTAAGTCATTCCATCTCCTTAAATCCCATTCCAAGTCTTGATTAAATGTTTTACCAGTTAAGTTAATGAAAATTAAAATTCCTTATGGAATTTTATCTCACATGGTTGTGGGATCTTATATGGTTCCATCCAAATCCTAGATTCTTGATCATATTCCCTAATATCCTTAAAATTTAATTCCACAAAAACCCAAGCCTTATCACATGGCCACAATATACACTATAACATACCTAAACCTTCAATCTCAAATCCAGTGCTAAAAACACAATCTTTACATTTATGGATTGATATTGATAAATGTGACTTAATTTTAGCCATCCAAAACTTATAACATAAAAAGGAAATATTTAATAACTTATGTAACCAATGACCTTTTAGGTTTAGAGTTTCAGAGAATGAGGAAAAAATCTTACATAACAATACCATTGTCTTCAAAAGATTATTTTTTCCACTATTACTAGATTTACATATTCCTCATTAACTCTTCAACGTCTCCCATAAAATTCTTCACACATGAAAACTTTCTAGAAAAAATTCATTTAACATCATTCTTCATAACATGGGTAAAATGAAAACATAAGAAGGGTGATCTCAAATGATTAGTAAGGGTAAACATAAGCATTAAAAAATCAATTTCATCAGTGGGAATAAGATGTGAATAAGAGTATGATGACATTATTAATGTTCATAATCATAACATAATAGAATTAATACCCATAAAAACATGGATCATAAATCATAAAACATGGCATAAAGCTTTTATATAAGATAAGATTCATATAATTCAACAATCACGAGCCACATAAAAACAATCCTTGGAAAAATGATAGATTAAAACTTGACAAAAGTATAAAGAAAACATGTCAGTAACTTTCAAAATAATTTTCATATCACTCTTACAATTACTATAACAAATGGAATAACCTACCTGGTAAATTTCAATAATCTATTGGGAGAAACCTATAACTGGTTAACTATGTCCCTTTACCTAATGCATTAGAGTGATATATTAGGCTCACCCATCCTCATGAGCTATATTGGGATCATAAAAAATTTCCAAGAACCATAACATAATCATAACATAAAAAATTTCCAAGAACCATAACATAATCATATCATATGGAAGCTTGAATTTTTCAACATAACAATAGCCATTGTTCTTTCATAGCTGATTTACCCATTGAAAAGAAATAGGTCCCATGATAATATATTTGAAATAATCATAATCCATCCATAGAAAGAATAATTATGGTATCATTATAACATATACCTAGTGGATCATAAGTAAAATCATGGTTTTTTTGTCATTAGTGAATAGAAACACCATTAAAATATTATTAAAAACATTCTTAATAAAAATACCCTTTACACTTTGAAAATCACTTTTAAAAGCTAGAAATTCACAAAATATTATGAAAATAATTTTATTTGAAAATAAAATTAGAAAATTGTAAAGTAATATTAAAATAAAATAATAGTCATGATGATGGGAAAATCTATCCATTTCATAAAAATTAAAAATAAACATTCTTTTCAAACTTTTGTAAAGAGAGTCAAAAGTGACCCATGTAGAAAATGTTTAGAAATTTCCTTTTAAAACATTTTTAAATAAGTTAAAAGATCATGTAAAATAACTTTATAAAATAATTTATATTTATAAAATAACATTAATTTTTTTATAAAAAAATGGAAATGGAAGAGAAAGATTCTCGATCTAAAAGAAGATACAAGATCAATATCACTTAAAAACAACTTTCTTGATGTTTCTTTAATAAATAAAGAAGGGAATGGAAAATAAACATGTAAAACACATTGATAACCATATGAGAATAAAATATATGTGGTTAAAGAAATTAATATTATATAATTTCCCCAAAGGATCCTTGAATATAATAAATCTATAAAAGAAAAGAGATTGTAACATAAAGTATTTACCGCTTTAGTAAATTTCAAATCAAAAGTAATTGAAAACAAGAGTATGATATGGCTATATAAATTCAATTAATTTAATTAATTAATATGTATAAATTCATTCATGAGGCAATAAGTACACAATATAAGGAAATCATGGCACCCAACATGAAACATATCTTAAGAGAATGAGATCGAGACAAAGAAAACTCTTTCGAAGATCATAACCTTTAAAGTGAAAATTAATCCATGAAGTGATTATGTTCACATATTTAAATGAAAATAAAACAATTCAAAATAAAAAATAAAATAATTTATATATTAATTCATAGATAATCATATCATAACAAAGTTAATGAAGTATAAGTATAATCCAATGAATGAAAATTGAGTTAAGAAACCCATTACCACTTGGTAAATTTAAATTAAAATCACCTTGGATTAAATAATTAGTACTGTAAATTAAAATACCATTAATTATGAAGGATTAATGATATAAAATGTAAAAGTTTTTGTATATACACTATATAAAATAAATTAGGTTCATAACATTAAAATATGCCCCAATGAAAGGCAATTAAGATGAAATCCCCTACCTCGAGTACATACTTTCTATGTTTTTCCTTATATAATAAAATTACAAAAATTATTTTATTTCTTAAGAAAATTTTCCAGGTTTAATACCTCATCATTAAACCATTTATTTAATTTATTTTAATGACATATTTACTTACTCAATCGGTTAAGTCCATTTTGGGTGTTTTGAGGATATTCGGTTCATAATTTCAAAACAAATTTGGTATGTTGACCGTGGTCAAAGAGATCATTATTCCATAATATACATAATAATAATTAAATAATTATAAATTTTATACATTAATTATAATTTTTAAACCAACCATGAAACATGGATATGAAAAATGAATTATGTTACAATCATGGAGACGGTAAGCCGTATGTATACATTAGTCACGTTTTCATTTTTCAAAGAGAATGAGGGGAAGAAGGTAAGTATAATTTTATCTATAAATAATTATTATTATATCATAAATATCATACTATATATTTAAATAAAATTATATATACCATTTATGTCATTCGATGATGAAAAATGAATCACGTCGCTTTGTGGAGGTGGTAGTCCACACGAATGCACGAACGACGTTATAATTTCTCAATGGATGAAAAGGTAAGAAAGTAGATGATATATTATATTTACAAAATTATAATCATTTAATTAATATTATATATGAAAATTAAATTCATCATTATAACTAGTCATGAGAGGCGGTGATGGAAAACGAATTAGATCGGTTTGGGAGGTGGTAGTCCACCATATACACAAATAATGGTTTCATTTCCCATTTGATGGAAGAGGAGATAGATATAGGTTATTAAATTAACATAATAACATATCAGTATATTAATATACTTATTTTATTATTTTATCATGTTTCAATAATATTTTAAGGAGGTAAAATAAGAAATGAAAAGAAAACGCTCGATTAAGAACTTTACCTTTTCTTTGGACAACCTCTTTAGGTTTATTCTTAAATCCCTTAATAGGTTGGTTTTATGATCGAAACAGGGCCTCTAGGACATGTGAAGTTATATTAGGAATGTATTTAGGTAGGTATTGGATGAACCAAAATGATATTTAAGTCTATAGAGGACAATATATGGGGTTTCCTTTTATAATCGGGGGGGGGGGACTTTTGAAAATACATGAAATATTATAATATAATATTTTTATAACTCATTTAAAATGGTTCCAAAATGAAATATATTCTACTATAAGTATGATAGGGTATTAATATAATCATAAAATTAAATTTTTATAGGTTTATATATCATTTTAATCCTTATATTTTGGATTAACCCTTCCGTTAACCATTTTTAACCTTAACCAAAATAACAACTGTTTCAATATAAAAGGGTCAAAAATCCACTTCTAAGTTAAAATTTATCTAATAAATAGAAAAGGGATGAAAATTAAGAATATATATAATTCTAATTATCCTATTTCAAGATTTAAATTATTTTTAAATAATTTAATAAAATAAATTTAACATAAAATATTATTAATGTCATTTTAAGAACTATTCACATAATTTGGATTTGAAAACAACATGAAAAGAAATGGAATTATAATATAGTCCATTTAAACATAAATAATAAATTATAATTAACTATATTTTTTTTTGACATAATAATTCATCAAAAAAATATTACTTTTTATGTTTTTAAAATCATTTAATTTTATTTTATGTTGTTTGCACAAGCACTATGACGGTACTGCGTAAGCATTTAAGGTAATTATTTCATCAATAAAAATTAAAAATAAATTCTCAAAATAAATTTTTTGTTTATTCTCTAAATAAAATTTAATATTAATTCATAACTTAATTTTATCCCTATGTGAACATATAATAAAAATTTAAAAGCAAGAGAGTGATATTTTGTATTTTTCTTTACTTAACATAATATATAAGTCATTTTCGCAACCACCCAATGTTTTTCAATGGAAATTTCCTACTTATAATTATGTCATATAATAATATTAAATCATAAAATAATGAACTACTATGTTCTATATGACATTTAAACATAAGTTTTTCACTTCTGTGATTTGAATTCAAAAAATCTGACATACACAGTTGCGATTAGTAAGTTATTTGGAGTCTAATATGACCAACTTAATTTTTATTGAATAGTAACATACCCTTATGAATAGTAATGTTACCATTATGAATAGAAAAATACCCTAATTAATAGTAACCTTACCTATGATATTATATAAATAAGATTCAAGTGGGAGTACGATATACCTATATCTTGGAATAAGAAAATAAATGTTTTAAAATTTTTATTTTTTGTGTAAATTGTGATTTTAATTAAATATAAATTAATAATATTTACAAAATTATTTTTGAAAAATGGATTTTATTTTTGTATTCTAAATGTTGAAAAATTGTTAGGGTGAATTTTTTATATTTTTCTGAAATACTTGATTTTTTTATGAATAGTAAAATATGGTAATTTACCGTATCTATACATTATAAGCTAAATAGACTATTCCTAGAATCATGGATGATGTAACCACCCTTGGTTCTAATTCACATGAGCCATTTAATATTTTTGGTCATGGAATCATCACTATTTCTAGTCTTGAGGAAAATTAATAAACTAATGATTAAAATATTATAAAAACCCTCCTCCACTCCACTATAAAACCTTCCTCACTCCCTCTTCTCTTCACTCATCTCAAGCCTTGTTACTTTCCAATATTCTTCCCAAATCTCTGACCAATATCCTTCCCCACGTCCAAAATCTCTTAGTCTCTTAAAAATACCAAATACTCTCCTTTTAAGGGGATCTTAAAGGAGTTAAACTCAAGAGGTAAATTCCTCTTTCCAATTCGTTTATTTATTTTAAGTTCTTTTCTTTTCTTGTTCCTCTCCTCACCTCCCTTCAACCAAATGGTATGATAACTCCAATAACATAAATTTAATGGAATTATATTATTCTAATGTGATAATTCATTATCCTCTCTCCTTTCCACATCTTTTATTTGATAGAACTGGAAACACCGTTTGAGATGTGTTAATTTAGCACAATCAAGGACAATGAGTTATCAATTTCCATTACCGTATTCAAATATGGTCTTGAAAAAAGTTTCATGGTTTAAAAATAACATAATATATTTATCATTCCTCATATATGGTTTTTTAATCCTTTTTTAAACATGGTTTTGGTTTATAAAACAAAAAGTTTTCTTTTTGGTCAAAAACCGCCAATTAAACCAAAAGGATGTCACTAAAGTTTTATATAATGATTCAACTTTACTTCGAGCAACAAAATTAAGTTTTAAAACCTATAAATTTATATATTTTCAATAATAAAATATAACTTCAATTTTGGACAACCTCCTTCATCATACATTTTTATCCGAACATGAACCGATCATTAAAACCAAAGAAGAAAACAGACCTGAACACTGAAATTGAACCTTATAACCAATAAAAATGGTCTTGAATGAACTTAAAAGGTTATAATAAATATTTTAAATATATAATAGGTTCTAGAATTATTAATTAATAAACCTAATTTGTTTATTCAGGTCATTAATAATAAGTGGAGAACATCAAAGGACTTAAGGTAATGGATCCTCTCCATTTCACTTTTATTCAAGATTGTACTCTATGTTATGCCCTTTTATGTGTAATTACCAGTGATGGGGTATGATTAAACACCTACCCCATACTGTCCTCATGATTTATAAATTATTATAAATCCCTTTATCAATCATTAATCCCTCTTAAGTACACCCGATATCATGCCTATAATCCATAAGGAATTCTACCCGAACCACCTTTATTCATTGGGGTTCTCTATCTTTCTTTTTACCAAACCGAAGTTGTATTTTATTTTTATATAAAAATTATAAATTATTTTTATATGATACAAAATCATGTTTCAAGATTCACCCCTCATTCTATTATGGGTATATACATGCTTTTAAGTGATTCCCTCCTTAATACTTCCTAGTAAGCAAACTCGTTTTAAGGGAACTTCCCAAAGTTTTACCCAATTTCAAGAGAACCCTATCCTATATTTTAATACACCATTGTCTTTATAAAATCAGTATTTTTATTATGAAAACCTTATTGGTTCACTTTTGGTTTTATATAAAAGATTTTTCCCTTTTCTATTTTAAAATATCTTTAGTGTTTTCCTTAAAACCGCACTAAAAGGTTTTAATGCTAAGAATTTACTAAATAATCTTCTCACATGTTGTCACTTATGTTTTACATAACTTACCATGATATATGACTATTTTAACTTATTAATTTCCTTGTATGTTTTGATTACTTTCTCTCATGAACACTTTTATGATACGCCCATTCATTATGCTTTATGTCATGAATGTGATACCCATTTAACTCCATGGGCTCCCTTACATTTATGTATGATTGATTATGTATGATTATTTATGTGAAAATAATATTCATGAACATGTTAATATGGATTCACCCAGATAGTGATCCAATTCATTGGGTGAATTTATGTCTCATGAGATTTTATGCATGATGATATTGGTGGTTAGACTTGGCATGTGCTACTATGGGAAAGGATCTTGGCAGTTAGCCTTGACTCATACTAAAGTCATGTTTTAAGTTTATAACACATTTTTATGATTACATGTTTATATGAATCCATGTTTATATGTTATGATCCCTTATGTAACATTGCTTTTTTATTTCTTTATGTCATGTTTCTAACCCATGTGCTATGAATTTATTCTTATTCTTATTCCTTTACTGGGCTTTTAGCTCATCCCTTTGTTCATGTTATCTCCAGGTTAACCTATGAAGATGTATGAGAACAATGGAAGTTAGGGTCTCTTTATGAAGACTAAATAAAGAAATATTTTATTTAGTTCCATGTTTTTAGTTTTATGTGCCTAGTCTCCCAATACACTAGACTTCACAATCATTGGACTGTACTCTGATGTATAATTAAGCTTAAAATCATGTAATATTATATGTAAAAGGATAGGGTCACTATATTTGGTATTGGAGCCAGGTTCTATTTATTTTTGGAGATTAGGAATAGAGCACCTTGTAGGATCGAAATAATGATGTAGATGCTCAATATACAAGAGGAGGGTGAATTGTATACTTTAAAAATTTCCTTTAACAAAAGAAATATCTAAGTTTAACAAAGTTAAACTAAGCAAATTCTCAACACATCTAACACCAATTGAAAAATTGGAATAAAGAATGAAGTTATAAACTTCAAGTCCTTTGTACTTGCTTAAAACTGGAAAGAGATTCCGAAAGTAGGTTCTGGAAATATGGATCCGGAAATTAAAACTTAACTAAAGATTACAATATGAGATTCTACCTTAAAGAATATAGAATCTAAATGGAACAGAGTACAAGTAAGGAAGTATAATAAAGTTATACATTCCTTCTAATACAAAATGCAGTGGAAACAAACAAGTAGTAAAACTACAAGTAACAATATATAAGTCTTTTAACCCAAAGAGAAGGGTATCCAACAACCTTGGATAAAGGTCCCTTGATTTATACTTTCAAGCAAGTCTGTCTTACCCACACCAGGGTAAGCCCTCGATACGAAGATCGGAGTCTCTGTCTTTCTATCCCCGTAAGCCCTCAACTTCAAGGTTGTTGGAAACCTCTGTCTTCCTCAGTAAGGAAGACCTCGAACTTCAAGGTAGTTAGCACCTCTGTCTTCATATCCCCAGAAGTCCTCAAATGTAATCACCAAAATTCAGAGTCGCAGGAAGCTTTGAGAGTTAATAAGAGCCTCTCTCTCTAGAAATCACTTCAACAGCATGTGTGAACAATGTCGAAGAAGTTCTGAGCTCTTTCAAATGAGCTCCTATTTATAAGAAAGGTCAGCCTCCTTTCCAACGGTCATATTTTCCTTAAAAATCAGAGGGACCTATACACGTGTAACTTAACCAACGGTTAGTTTATAACAGAATAGATGACATCATTTTATAACAAAACAAGTGTAACAGAATGTACGACATCATTTTAAGTCTAACACAAAAGTTCGGAGTGAAGGTTCGGAGTGTAAACAAAATGTCAAAGAGTAGACGAAATATAAAAGTGTAAGAAAAATGAATTTTCGGAGTCTAACAAAAATAATATTTGGAGTCTAAATAAATTCGGAGTGTATAAAGCAAAAATGATCAGATTCTGTTTAATAGGTGAATTCGGAATGAGCATTCGGAATGAGAATTCGTCATCAGAATTCTTAATGAGAATTCGTCATCAGAATTCATAGTGAGAATTCGTAATCAGGATTCATCACTAGATTTTGATGTCAAACTTCATGAGAGTTTGTATCCAGAATTTGGAGTAAAACTTTATCAGAGTTCGTATCTAGAATTCGGAATGAAACTTCATTACAGTTCTTCATCCAGAATTCGGAGCTTAAAACAGAATGCTTCATATCAACATTTCAAACGATTTCGAGAATATAGAAATGAATCCGATTCTTATACTTAAGAAAAATATGGATATAGATAAAGAAAATATGATAAGAATAATTTTCCTTATAAAAGCGATTTTCCTTATAAAAGCAATTTTCCTTATAAAAGAAATTTTCCTTATAAAAGAGATTTTCCTTATAAAAGCGATTTTCCTTATAAAAGCGATTTTCCTTATAAAAGAGATTTTCCTTATAAAAGTGATTTTACTTATAAAAGCAATTTTCCTTATAAAAGCGATTTTCCTTATAAAAGCGATTTTCCTTAAAGATAAGGTGTTTGTGATTTTCAAAACAAGAAGGAATGGAAAATTCATAAGGAAAACCTTATTTACTCAACAATCTCCCCCTTTTTGGAAAGCACAAACATCCTTACGAAAAAGAAAGACTAAGTAGAAAGAAAAACATTAAGGCTTATCTCCCTTTGCTTATGGATATTGATGAATATGACTAACTCCCCCTTAGGCTTTGAAACTCTAAGGATCGTATTCTAGATTTCCGGAATGACATTTCATTAAGAATGAGAATGTCTTCTTTAATGAAAAACTCCCCCTTAGATAAATTCTATTGGAGTTCTTTTTCTTTCTCACCCTTTGTTAAGATTATTTTTCATTTTCCCCCTTTATTAGGGTTCTTTTCCTTATCCCCCTTTGTGATTTTCAAAAAGAATTTGAGGGAATTGAAAATATAACAAAGTACCTGAAACATTAGTTACAACAACAAAAGATACAAGCAAGAAAAATTTTCATTAAGTTTTAAATTTCAACAACAAATAAGCTAAGATACAACAAAAGATCGGATTTGTCTATTTTGGATCTTTTTCCTTCGCCATGAGACCCTTCAGAATAGTCTTTATCTTCTTCAAGTCTTTATGGTCTTCCTCATCTTGCTTCTCTAACACAACTATTCTTGCACTTTGATATTAAATCTTTTCTTCTTGGGCTTGAAGCTTTTCTCCCCGTGCCTTCAAGATTTGTTCTTGCTTTAACAACTTCTCTTCAAACTCAATCTGATGATCCCTTTCATACTTCCAGTTTTGAGAAACAGAATTCAGATTCCCATTCAGATCTCTGACTTCTTGAATCCGGAAATTCTTATCATCTGTCAACTTTTCTTCAAAGGAAGAAGTAAGTTCATTTATCTTCCTGTCTTCTGTCTCAAAAGCATCCTTAATATTATCTTGTAATTTATCAAAGAGCCTCATCTCTTCTACAGTTTTCCTTGACCAACTAGTCAGTCTATTGGAAGACCTTTTGTGGGCTTCATAGCCGACAAAAAAAGTTTTGAATTGAGCCTAAATCTCAACACATTTGTCCATAACCATGGATACGGAGTCTGTTTTCTGATTCAAATCATGTTGGAGCATCTGGCATCTTGAATCAATACTTGAGAAAGTCGGAATAGTACCTACAAACTTCTTTAATGACTGAACAACAAAGTCATGCCCCAACGAAGATGACTCCGAATCTGAGACTTTTCTTGGAGAATTTCCTTCTTCAGATTTCTCATCCTTCTTCTTAGAAGAATCACCAACTTCCCTTCTCTTTACAACCACTGAGCTCAGGGTATCAACAACAAGTTGCTTTCCCTTGTCCTTTTTCCGAATGGAGTCCTGTTCCAGAGTTCTCTTTTCACTGTCAGACACTTGAACAACATTGTATTCATCATCAGCAAATTTTTGAGCACCATCCTCTACATTCTCCATTTGATCAATATCATGTAGAAGTTGTTCTTCCTCTGTATGATAGGCTACTTCTTGTTATCCTTTCTCCTCATCCTTCCCTGGAGTGACTAACTTAGAAGATTCAGATTTTGAAGTTCGGAGTGACAAATGTTCTGAAGGTTTCCCCTTATAATCATCTACTTGGTTCAAAACATCTCCAGTCTCACCACTACTTTCATCAACTGCTTATTCCTCTTACACTTTCTCAACTTGCTCAACTTCCTCAACAGGCTTAGCAACTGCCTCTTCCGGAGTGACATAGTTTCTTCCTGGAGTCTCAGGTAGAGATTCCAAAGAGAAAGATCTCGGAACGGGAATGTTTCCAGAGGCCATCTCATTAAACTTTAACAAAGTCTGAACCACCTCATCTTTAAACAACTTTTTCTTAAGCTTTTTTTCTTTCACTTGTTTTTCTAGCTCATCTGCTGTCCTTTCCTTCAAGGCCTTAGCCTCCACAGGATCCAAGCCAAACTGAGGCTCCCCTTGCACTCTCTTCTCTTTGATTTCCCTCCACTTAGAAACTACCTCATCAGGGTAAGATTTATTCTTCTTCAGTTTTGGAGGTGCGGAATGAACTTCCTTAGATTTGGGATTCTCTACTTCAACTTAAATTTCTTTCAACTTTATCTTCTTCACTGGCTTAGAGGATTCAGGTTCACCAACTTTCAGAACCACTTCTTCTTGAGCTGGTAAATCAACAAACTGACCAGTCTTTTTGTCGAAGGCAACATCAATTCTTTTGAGGGTACCATCACTCACCAACATAATTTTGCAAACTCTCGGCTTAGACTTGCAAGATTCCTTGAAAGACTCAAGGCACCGAACTATTAACTTTGAGATGATTGCTGGGTACATTATGATCTGAGCTCTCAGATTCCCTTTCTTAACATTCTCAATGGTAATAAGAATGTGTTTCATCAGATTCAACTTCCTCAGATTTATCAGAAAATCTAGAATGTAGATCTCGCTTTTCTTCAAACTGTCTTTATTACCCTTTCTCGGTACGATAAGGCCTTGTACCCATAATTCTAGAATCCGAAAATTTGTAGACAGAGTAGAAATCTTCAGAGCCTTGTCATCTGCCAGTCTGAGAGTTTCCAAAGCTTTTTTCCTTATCGATGCTTCCCTTTGAATACGGCAACACATGAGAAATGAACTCGGCTTCTCCTTCATAGGTCATCCCTACCAAGCTAGCTGCCTTAACATAAGAAAGATTATAAGTCTTTCCATAAGACTTAAATGAAAATTTCTCCCTGCCATCTTCCTTAAAGAATGAAACTGTCTCATAGAACTCTACAAGAAACTCTGAATAAAATTCATCTTGATTTCCGGGCTTAGACACAGCAACATCTTCCCATCCGTTACGCTTAATGTTCTTGGATATAAGAGAATCATACTTTTTGAAGAAATCGGGATGAACCAACCTTTCTCTATATACTAACCACTTGGAAATCGGCTTAGTGGAAGACATATCTTGAGAAGCTGCTTCCACAGACATTCAGATCTGAAGACTTCTGAGAAGATTGGAATAGATAATGCTGAAGATCGGAACGACCTTAAAACAGAGAGGCAGATTTTCGGGACGCTGGATCTTGAAAAACCTATGTGGGAAAACCATTTGGGTCCCCTTTATATAGGCAATGAAATGACGGTTCATCTTCCTCAGTTGATCGAACGGTTGTAAAAAAACTAAAATCAGATCTGATGGTTGAAATCCAATTATCAAGAAAACTTGAATCCGATCTTTTGAGGTTTTTATTAAAACAAAGATTTGAGAAAACTATAATCCGAAAAAAATAAGAAAATACCAGCAAGTAAAGTATGATTACGAACATTTGAGTAAGGAAATCATACCTTTCGGATTGTCTTAGGAGGGTTATTCGTAATGGGTAATATTTTTCTTGAAGAAAAGAAAAAAAAATGTCTACAAAAAAAACTTTACTACGAAAAATCATAGTTTGCAAAACTCACTACAAAAAACTCAACAAAGAAAAACATTACAAGATTTTTAGCATAAAAATTTTATTACAAAAGTTTGAATATGAAAAGCTCATTATGAAAGACTCAGTACGAAAATCTCGTTATGGAAATACCAGTACAAACTTTTCCATTCCGGAAGTTTTCAATACAAAGATTTCCATTCCAGAAGTTTTCTATACGAAAATATCCATTCTGGAAAATTTCAATTCCGGAAATTCCCATTCCGGAAATTTAGTTCCGAAAAGTTTGAAAAACTAACTTTGAAAATGTAGTTACTTATAACAATCAAATGTACCCCCCCTATGAAAAGGAGTTTATTACTATAAGGAGACTTTTTCAACAGAAAGTTAATTAAGAAAGATTATCTTACAGTTATCATTCCTAACTTCTGTTTAATGTATTCAAATCTATCAGAAGGAAAAGATTTTGTGAAAATATCAGCAAGTTGATCTTGCGTTCCGATAAACTGAAGAATGATATCTCCTTTTAGTGTGTGATCCCTAAGAAAGTGATGCCTAATATCTATGTGCTTTGCACGTGAGTGATGTGAAATGTTCTTACTTAGGGCAATGGAACTTGTGTTATCACACAGAATTTGAGTTTTAGTAAAACTCAAGCCATAGTCTGTGAGTGCGTGTTGCATCCACAACACTTGAGAACAACAACTTCCAGCTGCTACATATTCGGCTTCAGTAGTGGAAAGTGCTACAGAATGTTTCTTCTTGCAGGACCAGGAAACTAATGAATCTCCTAAGAAATTACAAGTTGCGGATGTACTCTTTCTATCCATTCTACATCCACCAAAGTCAGCATCAGAAAAGATTTTTAGAACAAAATAATTTTCAGAAGTATAAAATAATCCTAGATCCATGGTTCCCTTAAGATAACGAAAAATTCTTTTTACTGCCTTTAAGTGAGATTCCTTAGGATTGGATTGATATCTTGCACATAAGCATACTGAGAACATTAAGTCTGGTTGACTAGCTGTTAAGTAAAGTAAACTTCCTATCATACCTCTAAAAGATGTTTGATCTACTGGTTTCCCAGCTTCATCAAGATCTAAAGAGTTTGAGGTACCAATGAGAGTACTTATACTCTTAGTGTTGTCATAACCATACTTTTTGAGAAGATCTTTAATATACTTATGTTGAGATATATAGATTCCTTCTGGTTTTTGAGCAATTTGAAAACCAAGGAAAAAGTTAACTCACCCATCATACTCATTTCAAACTCAGATTTCATTAGACTCACAAAAGAGTTGGTTAAAGATTGATGAGTTGAACCAAATATGATGTCATCAACATAAATTTGAACAATCAAAACATTTTTATTATCTTTCTTTATAAAAAGGGTTGGATCTGCATTTCCCTTAACATAGTTATTTTGAAGCAAAAATCCAGTGAGTCTATCATACCATGCTCATGGGGCTTGTGTAAGACCATACAGATCTTTGGTAAGTCTAAAAACATGATCAGGATGTTTAGTATCTTCAAATCCAGGAGGTTGTTCAACAAAAACTTCCTCTTGGACATAACTGTTAAGAAAAGCACATTTTACATCCATTTGAAAAAGTTTAAAATTAAATAATGCTGCAAAGGCAAGTAGAATACGGATAGATTAAAGTCTAGCTACTAGAGCATAAGTTTCTTCATAGTCTATTCCCTCTTGCTGATTATATCCTTTAGCAACAAGTCTAAATTTATTTCTTACTATGACTCCATTTTCATCACATTTGTTCCTGAAGACCCACTTTACTACAATAACAGAAGTTTCCTTAGGTCTTTCAACCAAGACCCAAAATTTGTTCCTTTCAAATTCATTTAGTTCATCTTGCATAGCTTTGATCCAATCATCACCACCTAAAGCTTCATCAGTGATTTTTGGTTCTAACTGGGAAAGAAATGCTAGATGTTCTACTTCATTTCTTAAGGAACTTCTAGTTCTTATAGGTTGATTTACATCACCAATGATACTATCACTGGGATGATTCTTTAGAAACACCTGATTTGGGTTTTGAAAAGCTTGTTCATCAACATAGGGTAGAAAGTCTTCTGGGGTAAATGTTTCGAAAGTATCTTCTTGAACATTTTCCTTATCAGAAGGTTCTTCTATCAAAGGTTGATAATCAGTTTTTGAAAACACATCCGAGGATGTAGACTGGAAAGGTTTAAAAAAAAAAGGATCAGACTCATCAAATTTTACATGTACTGTTTCTTCAACAGTACAAGTATTTTTATTAAAAACTCTATAAGACTTAGAAGTTGTGGAATAACCTAAGAAAATTCCTTCATCAGATTTTGGTGTGAACTTATGTAGGTTATCTTTAGTATTCAAAATGAATACTTTGCAACCAAAAACCTTGAAGTAGGATAGTCTTGGTTTTCTACCATTCCATAACTCATAAGGAGTTTTATTAAGAAAAGGTCTAATCAAAACTTGATTTATAGTATAACAAGAAGTACTTACAGCTTCAGCCCAGAAATGTCTAGCTCTAGAATATTCACTCAACATGGTTCTAGTTATCTCTTGAAGAATTATATTTCTTCTTTCAACTACACCATTCTGTTGAGGAGTTCTAGGTGCTGAAAAATTGTGAGTAATACCTTTTCTACTACAAAAAGTTTCAAAATCAGAATTTTGAAATTCTCCTCCATGATCACTATGAATAGTTTTCAATGGAAGGTTTTTCTCATTTTTAACTTGAGATCTAAAACTTTTGAAATAAGAAAAAGATTCATACTTCTTTGCTAGAAAATAAACCCAAGTAAATCTAGTGTAATCATCAACTAGAACAAACACATAGTATTTGCCTCCAATACTTCCAGTTTGTGTTGGACCAAAAAGATCCATGTGCACTAACTGTAATGCATCAGTTGTTGAGACTTCACTGATTGATTTAAAACTAGATTTATGTTGCTTTCCATATTGACAAGGATCACAAACTTTAGGAGAATCAAATATAAGATCCGGTAGATCCTTAACTAGTTTCTTCTTAGAGAGTTTACATAAGTTCCTAAGGTTACAGTGACCTAGTCTTCTATGCCATAACCAGGAATGATCTTCCATTGCACTTAGGCAAGGTAAATCTTGACTCCTAAGGTCTTCTAGGTTCAAAGTGTAAACATTCTCTTGCCTATTGGCTGAGAGAATAAATTCTTCCTTGGAATTGTGTACTAAGCACTTATCATTCCTAAAATTCACAAGGTAACCTTCATCACATAACTGACTTATGCTAATGAGGTTGTGCTTAAGACCCTTAACAAAAAGAACATTTGAAATCAAAGTTTTACCTAGAAGAAAAATATTACCAATACCAACAATCTCTCCTTTAGCATTGTCTCCAAAAGTTACCTTTCCTTCTTTCGTTTTGATAATTTTTTCAAAATAGCTTTTGTTACCAGTCATGTTCCGGGAACATCCACTATCTATGTACCATGTGTTGCTGCTGGTACTCTCTTTATTTTCCTGAAATCAAGAAGAGAATTAGACTTTCGGAATCCAAACTTGTTTGGATCCGAGATTTCCAGATAACAAAATTTTAGGTACCCACATTTTCATAGAAAAATAAGCTTTATGAAATCCTAGTGATTGGGTTTTGTTTAAGGAAAAATTCTTTTCCCAGTGACCACCACATTGACACTTAGTACAAAATGGGGCACTTTGAGGAACAAAATAATTGTTACTGAATATTGGTTTTTCATGGGTATAACCAAATCCAGATTTATTTCTTAAAGGTCGTATTTGGGAATACATTTTATCTACATTTTCTTTACCATGGGTAAAGTTTGATAAACACTTCTTTAAGGAAAAGATTTCGGACTTGAGTTTTATAACCAAATTTTTATCTTCAAAATCATTAGATTTAGAACTAGAGATAGGCTCGAAAACATTTTTCTTAGAAATTAACTTTTCCAACTCTTTAGAAAGTTTGTTCCTCTCAGAACTTACTTCCTCAAGATTTTTTGAAATACTATCAAAATAATCATTTTTCTTATCAAGATCTTTAGAAATATCTGATATCTCTTTTGTAAGAATATAATTCCTAGAGTTTTCCTTATCAAGTTTCTTATTGAGTTTAGAATTCTCAATCTCAAGAAGTTCAGCAAACCTAGAGACTTCTTCATAGGTAGGTGAAGTATTTTCTTCATCAGAAGATGATTCTTCATTAGAAGAGTTATAATACTTACTATCATTAGAATTTAAAGATACATTGGTCAATGATTCAGCATTTCGTACCTTAGCCATAAAACAATGATTTTCAATAGGTATTCTGGCTATAAGACCAAGATTATTCTGTCCTGAAGATTCATAATCAGAAGATTCATATGAAGAGTCACCACCACTGGCACTCTAGGTGTCATTAGCTTTCAGAACTTTCTTAGCTTTGGATTTATAATACTTCTTTCTATTCCTGTCTGAATGCCTTTCTTTCCTTTCTTTCTTTTTGAGTAAAGGACAATCTGGTCTAATATGTCCAGCTCTCTTGCATTCATAACACGTGACTTATCCATCTTTCCTATCTTTGCTTTCCTTTTTCTTATACTTGGATTGGAAACTTCTTTGTCCAGATATCTTGTTCATCCTTCGAGAAATATTTGCTAACTCATATTCAGAGACTTCACTCTCACTAGATTCGGATTGGAAAATGACTTTCTTAGACTTGGATCTGGTTACTCTATCAGGAGTCTTAGCTTTCATCTGATTTGATGTTGTTGTAAAAGAAACAGTACCATTTCCATTCTTCTTTTTGATGTTGTCATCATCTCTCTTCAATCTGGTTTCATGTTGGAGAAGATTTCCAAAAAGCCCATCAAGAGAAATTTGAGTGACCTTTCTGTTCTCATATATAGCAGTTCTTTTGGATTCCCACTCATTGGGCATGATATCAATTATCTTATCCAAAAGTGCTTCATCATCTAAACCTTTCTCTCCCATAGACTGTAAGCTGTTGACTATAGTCATAAATCTCTGTTGAAATTTACAAATTGGTTCACCATAAGGAAAATTGAAGCCATGGTATTCAGCTCTAAGCATAGCTCTCCTAGTCTCAATTACTTTAGAAGTTCCAAAGTGTGTAACTTCTAACTTCTTCCAGATACAATTAGCTGCTTCACAAGAAGAAATTTGGCTATATATATTTCTAGTCATTGAACAAAGTAAGGTATTGCGTACCTTATAATTTAGTTGATACTCTTGATTTTCCTGGTTAGTGAAAGTTCTAACTTCCTTATCAGGAATTTTATAATCACCAGTAAGCATAACAAAGTTGTCCACTCCAGTATTGATAACAAAAGTCTTCATTCGATCTCTCCAGTACTCATAGTCATTACCATCAAATATTTGTGGTCTTTTAGGATTTATATTATCAATGGAACCAACATTGACTCCTACCATACTTAAAATAACCTTCAGCACACAAACTTGTTAGTAGAAAAAAAATTTCATAACCACAAAGTTTGGAATGAGAAAGTTCGGAATGAGAAAGTTCAGAATGAAAAAGTTTGGAATGATAAAGTGAGTAAGAAAAACTTATACGTGAGTACAAGTATTTCAGATACCTCCTCTGATACCAATTGTAGGATTGAAATAATGATGTAGATGCTCAATATACAAGAGGGGGGGGGGTGAATTGTATACTTTAAAAATTTCCTTTAACAAAGGAAAGAGCTAAGTTTAACAAATTTAAACTAAGAAAACTCTCAACACCTCTAACACCAATTGGAAACTTGGAATAAAGAATGAAGTTATAAACTTCAATTCCTTTGTACTTGCTTAAAACTGGAAAAAGATTCTGAAAGTAGGTTCCGGAAATATGGATCCGGTAATTGAAACTTAACTAAAGATTACAATATGAGATTCTACCTTAAAGCATATAGAATCTAAATGGAACAGAGTACAAGTAAGGAAGTATAATAAAGTTATACTTTCCTTCTAATACAAAATGCAGCAGAAACAAACAAGTAGTAAAACTACAAGTAACAAGATATAAGTCTTTTAACCCAAAGAGACGGGTATCCAACAACCTTGGATAAAGGTCCCTTGATTTATACTTTCAAGCAAGTCTGTCTTACCCACACTAGGGTAATCCCTTGATACGAATATCGGAGTCTCTGTCTTACTATCCCCGCAAGCCCTCAACTTCAAGGTTTTTGGCAACCTCTGTCTTCCTCAGCAAGGAAGCCCTCGAACTTCAAGGTAGTCAGCACCTCTGTCTTCCTATCCCCAGAAGTCCTCGAATGTAATCACCAACATTCGGAGTCACACGAAGCTTTGAGAGTTAATAAGAGCCTCTCTCTCTAGAAATCACTTCAACAACATGTGTAAACAATGTCGAAGAAGTTCTGAGCTCTTTCAAATGAGATCCTATTTATAGGCAAGGTCGACCTCCTTTCCAACGGTCATATTTTCCTTAAAAATCGGAGGGAACTGTACACGTGTAACTTAACCAACGGTTAGTTTATAACAGAATAGATGACATCATCTTATAACAAAACAAGTGTAACAGAATGTACGCCATAGTTTTAAGTCTAACACAAAAGTTCGGAGTGAAGGTTCGGAGTGTAAACAAAATGTCAAAGAGTAGACAAAATATAAAAGTGTAAGCAAAATGGAAGTTCAGAGTCTAACAAAAATAATATTCAGAGTCTAAATAAATTCAGAGTGTATAAAGAAAAGATGATCAGATTTTGTTTAATAAGTGAATTCGGAATGAGCATTCAGAATGAGAATTCTTCATCAGAATTCGTAATGAGAATTCGTCATCAGAATTTGTAGTGAGAATTCGTAATCAGGATTCGTCACTAGATTTCGATGTTGAACTTCATGAGAGTTCGTATCCAGAATTCGGAGAAGAGCTTTATCAGAGTTCGTATCCAGAATTCGGAATGAAACTTCATTACAGTTCTTCATCCAGAATTCAGAGCTTAAAACAGAATGATTCATATCAACGTTTCAAACGATTCTGAGAATATAGAAATGAATCCGATTCTTATACTTGAGAAAAATATGGATATAGATAAAGAAAATATGATAAGAATAATTTTCCTTATAAAAGCGATTTTCCTTATAAAAGCAATTTTCCTTATAAAAGAAATTTTCCTTATAAAAGAGATTTTCCTTATAAAAGCGATTTTCCTTATAAAAGCGATTTTCCTTATAAAACCGATTTTCCTTATAAAATAGATTTTCCTTATAAAAGCAATTTTCCTTAAAGATGAGGTGTTTGTGATTTTCAAAACAAGAAGGAATGAAAAAGTCATAAGGAAAACCTTATTGACTCAACACACCTTAGTGAGAACTTTATGGATGAGACAAAGTATAAGAAAACAACCCTAAGTTTTTGGTAAGTATAGAGTAAGTGGTTTATCAAGAAAATATGTCCCTATTTGGATACAAACAGGTAGAGGTAGATCTGGAACATATGTACGTAGGAGTGAAAAATCTAACAAGGAGTTTCGAGCTTGAGCCGAGGTATCCTGGTACATGACAATGGGCCTTGCTGCACTCTTGGTATTGACACTCTTGGGAGACATGCTTTGGTAAATTCATGAGCATAGTACAAACCATTTTTAAGGGAATAAAAAAAATACCATAAGAATATAAGATAATAAATAGATCAAGGATAACCTAGATTTAAACCTAAGGAATCACAAGTTAGGATATACTTCTCCTTGACAAGTTTATCCTTTTATGTTCAAAAGTTTCATTTTCATGTTCAATAACTAAGTATTCAAGCCCTCTAATTGTACATTATTTTTATTAGTTAATGGTTGGAAATAGAAGAACATGTTCTAACAATCAATGTGATAGGAAATGTGAAGATTTACCTAATTCAATGCCTGATATGATGGGAATGGGTGCTCAAAACTTCATGAAAGTACTTGATCAGCTGGATCAAGTTATGAATAATAACTTGAATCACGTGGAACTCCCTCATCCTCTAAGTAAAGAGAAATTTTCTATAGAATCCTTCATGTGTAAAAGGCCTCTCATGTTTAGTGGATCTTCTGATCCCCTCCTCGATGAACAGTGGATTAAATCCATTGAAAAGATATTCTATTTCCTCCAATGCTTGAAAGAAGAGAAATTTGCACTGGTAGTCTATCATTTTGAGGGGGAAGCTGATTAGTGGTGGACACTGATCAAGAATACGAAGCCCCAAGAGGAAATTGATTCCATGGATTGGGAGAATTGAAAAGGATGTTTTTCAATAAATATTTCCCTCTAACCCTTCATTTCAAGATGGAAAGAAGTTCCTCAGTCTCAAGCAGAAGGAAGATGAGTCCATCGGGGCTTATGAAGCAAAATTTATAAGGTTTTCAAGGTACGCCTCTGGCTTTGTCATGAACACCGAAATCAAGGTGGATTGCTTCTTTAGTAGGCTAAATTTGAGTCTACAGAATGTATTAGAGATTAAATACTTTAAAAATTATAAAGATATTTTCCATTGTGCCATCAAGGTGAAAATTTAGATTGGAGGCTCTTAGTGGTCAAATGGGCCTGATGAAAAGATTAGGAAAATGGAGAATTTCAACAAACAAATCTCATGATGGAAAGAAACCCGAATATCCCACTTGTAAAAGTTGTGGGAAGAAGCATCCTGGGAAATGTCTAAAGGGATCCAGGAATTGCTTAAAATGTGGAAAGATGGGATATCTAGCCAAGAACTACCAAAGGGATATGAAAAATCCCGCTAATTTGGAAAAATAAAGGAAGGTTCAAATCAATTCTCAGCCAGTGGTGTAGTGTTACAACTACAAGGATCATGAGAATTATAAAAACAATTTCCCTAAGCCAAGGGTTGTCAGAGGTAATAAAAAACAACCTCCAAGGAAACAAGGAAGGGCTTATGGTATCACTACTTCTGAGGTGGAGCTGGAAAACGATGTGGTGATAGGTACACTAGTTATTTATTCAATAATAGAGAACATTCTATTTGATTCTGGTTATACACATTATTTCATATCTTTCAAGTTTAGTATAACTATTCAAACACCACCTCAAAATTTGGAGGACAAGTTATCTATGAGAATAATTAATGGGGAAATTATTGAAACCATGGTTTATAACTCCTCCCTGAATAATGTTTGTGGAATAAACCTCCCAAAAAATATCATCATACTTCCTTTAGTGGAGTTTGATGCTATTTTGGGCATGGATTGAATATCCTTATACAAATACAACATCAACTGTTTAGAAAGCGAGACCACTCTTCACATCCCGAAGCATCCTCCGATTCTTTACAAGTGTAAGGAGGAAGATGAATCTCCTTTAGAATCATCATCTCAATTAGAGATATTTCTTCCTTATGGGTAATAATATCAAGCTCAAATGATTGAGACAAAGGAGATAATCATTCTTGAAGACATGCCTATTGTGAGAGATTACACTGATGTATTCTATGAATAATTTCCTGGTCTTTCTCCTGACCGATAGGTTGAGTTCTCAATTAAACTTATTTCTGGATCTATCCCACTATAGAGATGGAAGAGATGGAAGAGATGAAGAAGCAGTTACATGAGAATCTGGAGAAGGGTTTTATATGCCTGAGTGCTTCACCGTGGGGCACACTATTCATCCTCATCAAGAATAAGGATGGATCAATGTGCCTCTGCATTGATTATTGTGAGCTCAATAAAATCAAGATAAAGAACAAGTATCCCCTACCATAGATAGATGAATTGTTCGATCAGCTTTGTGGGGCCTGTTATTTCTCTAAGGTGGACCTTTGATCAATATACCACCAATTAAAGGCAAAGAAGTAAGATGTTCCCAAGACTACCTTTTGAATGAGGTATATACACTATGAGTTCATAGTGATACCCTTCGGACTCACTAATGCTCCAGTAATTTTCATGGATTTAATGAATAGAGTCTTTAGAGATTACCTCGACAAATTTGTGGTAGTATTTATTGACGATATTATGATATAATATAAGAGTAAGGAGAAACATGAGGAGCATTTGAATACTATGTTAAAGACTTTGAAAAGGGAGAAGTTGTATGCAAAGTATAGTAAATGTGAGTTCTGCATGGAGGCAGTATCATTCTTAGGGTATGTTATCACCAACAAAGATATATCTGTGGACTCTTCCAAGTCAAATAAAATTGAAGAGTGGCTCAGGGCAACATCTGTAATAGAGATCCTCATCTTTTTGGATCTAGATAGGTATTATCAATGATTTGTGGAAAACTTTTCACGATTATAAAACCCAATGACCAAGCTGACACGGAAGGGAGTAAAGTTTGTCTCGACTTAAGAATGTGAAGAATATTTTAAGGATTTGAAAAAGAGGCTAATCACTATGCTAGTACTCACACTCTCAACAAGTGGAGAAATATTTGTGGTGTACAATGATGCTTAAAATAAGGGATTAGGTTGTGTGATGATGTAAAATGATAAAGTGATAGCCTCTACCTCAAGGAAGTTGAAAATCCATGAGCAAAAATATCCTATACATGATTTGGAGTTGGCAGTAGTGATCTTTTCATTGAAAATCTGGCGGCATTATCTCTATGGGGAGAAGTGTGAGATATATACTGAACAAAAGAGTCTCAAATATATATATTCAGAAAAAAAGAGCTTAATATACACTAGTGAAGATGGATAGAGCTCATCAAGAATTATGACTTCTCAATCTATTACCATCCTGGTAAGTCAAATAAGGTGTCATATTCTCTAAGTATAAATGATCCTGCATCTTTATAAATTATGAGAATTGAAAAGGATCCGATCTTCTTTGATTTGTATAGTATAGACATTGGAATCATTAAGGGAGGAGCATCATTAATTTTTTTCTCAAATGATTTCTCAACCATCCCTCATAGAGAAAATAAAGGATTTTCAAAGAAAATATATGGAAATTTTGAAAAGGGTGGAACCTATTAGAAATGGGAAATCCTCAGAGTTCAAGATTGATGAGGAAGGAGTTATAAGATTTGGATCATGACTATTTGTACCATCCGATACAGAGATAAAGAAGGAGCTTTTGAATGATGCCCATATCCCGACCTTCTCTATCCACCTAGGGAGCACAAAGATGTATTGAGATATCTGAGAAAACTTTTTGTGGGATAATATGAAAAGGGAGATTTCTGAATATACATCAAAGTTCCTGGTATGTCAGCAAGTAAAGGATGAGAGGAAAAATTCTAAGGGGGTGATGCAACCACTACCCATACCAGCATAGAAGTGGGATAAAATTACCATGGACTTTGTCAATGGACTTCCAAGGACATCCAGAGGAAATAATTCTATATGGGTCATTGTGGATCGTCTTACAAAGACAACTCACTTTATCAAAATTTGAGAGGACTTCTCATTAGATAAAATTTAACGTATTTACATCAAATAAGTGGTAAGGTTTCATGTAGTACCACTATATATTATATCCGATCATGATTTGAGATTCACCTCAAAGTTCTGGAAAATTCTCCAACATGCTCTAAGCACTGAACTGAACTTTAGTACGGCCTATCATCCTCAAACTGATGGCCAATCTGACCGAACTATCCAGACACTAGAATATATGTTGAGAGCATGTTCTATGGAATTAAAAGGAGTATGGGACCAACATCTTTAACTAGTTGAATTCTACTACAACAATAGTTTCTACTCGAGCATATGAATGGTGCCATACAAAGCCCTTTATGGGAAAAGGTACAGAACATCAGTGTGTTGGGATGAAGTTGGTGAGCATAAGCTGCTAGGACCAAAAATGGTCGATGAAATGGTGGAGAAGGTGAAAACCATTCAGCAACATATCAAGGTATCCCAAAGTCGAAAAAAGAGTTATGCAGACAATCTACGATGAGACCTTGAGTTTAAAGTTAGAGACATCGTATTTCTATGCATATCTCCATGGAAGAAGTTCATGAGGTTTGGGAAGAAACAAAAGCTAAGTCCAAGGTACATTAGCCTCTTCAAGCTCCTTGATCGAGTCGGAGCTGTGGCCTATCGACTGGAACTTCCACCTAAAATTTCCAAAGTACAAGATGTGTTTCATGTATCATTATTAATTAATTATATACCAAATCCTTCACATGTACTCTCTTCAGAGGTGGTTCAGTTGGAGGATGATCTTTCTTATGAGGAGAAGCCAATGAAGATCTTGGATCGTAGAGATAAAGTTATATGTAACAAGACTACTCACATGATCAAGGTACTATGGAGGGACCATAAGTATGAATAAGGAACATGGGAACTGGAGGAGGCAATGAAGTAAAAGTACCTGCACCTGTTTATTGGCTAGAAAGCAAAACAAAAATTTGAGGGTGAAGTTTCTTAAGGGGGGAAGAATGTAATGACCCAATGTTTTTCAATGGAAATTTCCTTCTTATAATTATGTCATATATTCACAATAAATCACAACATAATTAACTACTAAGTGTTATGTGGCCTTTAAACATAATTTTGTCACTTCTGTGATTTGAATTTCGAAAATCTGACATACACGATTGCGATAAGTAAGTTATTTGGAGTCTAATATGACCAACTTAATTTTTGGAGAATAGTAACATACCATTATGAATAGTAATGTTACCCTTATGAATGGTGAAATACCATAATTAATATTAACCTTACCTATGATAGTATATAAATAAGATTCAAGTGGGAGTACGATATTCCTATATCTTGGAATAAGAAAATAAATGTTTTAAAATTGTTATTTTTTGAGTAAATTGTGATTTTAATTAAATATTAAATTAATAATATTCAGAAAATTATTTTTTAAAAATTGAATTAATTTTTAGATTCTACATGTCGAAAAATGGTTAGGGTTAATTTTTTAGATTTTTTTGAAATACTTGAATTTTTGATAAATAGTAAAATACGATAATTTACTATATATATACATTATAAGATAAATATTCTATTCCTAGAATCATGGATTATGTAACCACCATTGTTTCAAATTCACATGATCCATTTACTATTTTTGGTCATGGAATCATCACTATTTCTGGTCTTGAGGGAAATTAGTAAACTAATGATTAAAAAATTATGAAAAGCCTTCTCTCCTCCACTATAACCCCCCTCACTCCCTCTTCTCTTCACTCCTCTCAAGACTTATGCCTTGAAAATATTCTTCCCAAATATCCTCCAAATATCCTTCCCCATGTCCAAAATCCCCCATTCTCTTCAAAATACCAAAGAATCTCCTCTTAAGAGGCTCTTGATCACGTCATCGAGCGCGTCAAATTAGATGTTTATTTTTAACTAGAATTTCTGCAGTATAACAGCAACCCTAGTTCATCTCTCGACGAAGCCTTAGATCATTAATTCCAAAATTTGGTTCTGATTATAAAAGTAAAAATAGAAATGGGGTTTTATAATTCTTGGGTTTGATGATTAAATATGACAATAGAAAATATGAAAGCGATAAAACAAAGTAGGAATGAACAAGATTAATTAAGTGTGATCAACCCGGGTAAATCTCATGATGCCCATCCTTCATCGCTTCAAGAGATAGGGTTATGATATTTTAATCCCTGATTTTTATCACCTAGAACTAGAATTTTACTGATTTTATACTAGGATACCTCCTAGGGTTCAGTCATAAACACGTTATGATTCACCAGATACCACCGATGATTGGGTGATTTGTGTTCGACTTCATAACCGAAACTCACCAAGGAAACACATGAAGGACTCAATGAGTTTTCCATGTTTATATGATATTTAAATGTGTTACCATGAATTTAAAGTACATGGCCATGATAGTGTTTATGTGAGTTAAATTGAACAATATGAACCACACAAACACTACAATTGAAAGGGGGAAGAAGAATTAGTGAACGATGTGTGAAACATCACATGAATGGGTCCCCCAAGCATGATCATATGAGTTGAGCATGACATACCAGTACATAAATCAATTAAATAAAAATATAGGATGAATAAAAACAACATACAAACCTGTAATTAAAAAGACCATTCAAATATTACAACATTAAGCTCGAGATTTACAACATGTTCCTCCCCGAGTGATCACAAGGGATTTAGAAACCCATGGGAGGGGAGGAAGATAAAGATGTTGAGTTGGAACTTAAAATGGAATACAGAACTTCAAATATTTGTGGGAAGATTCCGTTGGAACTCCAAAATAGAAGAAGCTTGCCTCTGGTTCGAACTCCTAAATGAGCTGCCCAAGGTGTTCTTTTATAGGCAAATTAGAAGGTGGTTTTGGGCACACAGATTGTGTAAAACCACTTGTCTCATAGTTTTTTTCCACTATACAGTATAATATCCCTTTAAAAAAAGTATAAAGTTGTATACTTACATCATAAGATATATCCACCAAAAGTATGGCATCATTTGGACAAGTGGATCTAAAGATATTGATAAAATATACAACGTCGTTTTTGACTTGTGGTGCAGATTTGATTCCCTAAACAGATCTATTCGGATGGGTATTTTAGAGGCCGAATGGGGATTGGGTTCATTCATATGAAATTTATCCCATTAAAATTTGGACCATAGAAAGAAATTTTATCCCACTTGGATGCACTATTTAGTAGAAACATGCGGTTTAGTCCACTGGTGTGCTTGGATCATGTGTAGACTGGCCCGTTTTTCTTGGGCTTCATCATGGGTCCTCCAAATCACCTCCACCTACAATATAATTATCAAAACAAGTAACATTTCCCTTTTAACAGTGTTAAAAAAAATAATTAAATAAAAAATGGAGTGAAATTTGATATTATAATTGTAATTTTCAATACAAAACCAGTTTAATACATTGGTATAAGGGTGAAATAAAATAGTGAATCGTGGTACGATCACACCCCACACCTAAACATTTGCACTCTTAGGAAAATTATAATATCCTTATCATGTACCATTCCTAAATCAAAGGTGTGAAAACATACAAGATTATTTTGAAATGAAATTCATTATGTCTCGTTTATGGGATCAATTTTCCTTTCATCTTTATTTTCTCACATTCGAATTTGTTCAACTTCATTTGTTCAACTTCATTTGTTCACCCATACAACATGTCGCAACCTACCTCACTTAGAATTTTTCCCTCTTCACTAAAGGAACATATAAAAGTGGAGTTATTCTATTTTACCAGAGTTCATGTGATTTTACCATATTATTTCCAAGATTTTAAGTTCTCTACTAGTATAAACTAGTGTGCTACTCAAGAGGACTTACAACAGGTTGTTCTGAGGTTCAAGGGTTGGTAGGATTTAATTATTAAAATATGAGGCTGAAGAGGAGTGTTTAATATCTTATGTACAAAACATGTCAAAATTTAGCAAGTTTTCACAATGAATGTACACACTCAACCCCTAAAAAAGTGTATTACCTCCCACTCACTATCCTCATTGTCCATTTGTGTGGGTCACAACCAAGCAATGAATAATAACTAGTAAACAACCTCTTTTATCCATTTTATTCTTTTGTTTAGTTTTTTTAGATGAATAGAACTATATTTTTTTGAATTTTTTTAGAGATAAATAGGGAAACATGTGTACAACAATGATGTACTATGGCTTCTGAACCCATTTCCCAAGAAAAATGTGGGCACCCTTTATATCAACCCATAACAATGATTCTTTTCCCAGAGTTCCCATGGAAACACCCTCTCTCCCATACTTTTTGAAAATAAAATAATAATATATACAAGATATGGGTAGGTAGGGATAAATTATCTTTTAATGTGGCTACCTAACAAGCATTTTATGGTCTCTAATGCTTAAAAAGGATAAAATGTGAAGGTGGAAAAAAATATAGGATAATTGTAAAAAGGAATTTTTAATGAACGATTTCCTTTATCATGAATGTGGCATACTTGAATCTTATGGCTTCAAACAGAATAAAGGAAAGTTCTAGTTTCTATAAATGACCTGAGACTCTCAAGAAAGTGATTAAAAGGAAAAATATGAAATAAAGGTCATATAATGTCTCTCGGGTAAGGGATTAAAATATTGGTCAATTCTAATGAGGCATGGGATTCAAAAAACCCATTAAACACCTAAGAATGATTTGAAAATAAAAATTCTAGAAAAAGATTCCATATCAACATTCATTTGAAATTTTTCTTCCAAAAACAATGGAATTATCCACACAATCGACTCAAGCATGAAAATTGATTTTGGATAATCTTTTTAAGAACGTTTTTTATCTAAAAACAAAAAATAAGGAAAAAGAAATCAAAAATGAAACAACATTTTTTTTAAATTTTTTTTGTTTTTTAATCATAACTATGAAATGTCACCCCCACACCTAAAAGTTACATTGTCCTCAATGAATGTTTTTTAAATAAAGAGAAAATAAATAAAGGTAGGGATAAGGGACAACCTGCTAATTGGTGTCTTATATAGAATCTATTAGTTGGTTTTCCTCCACAAGATGCTTTGGAAAATCCTTATAGAAGTGTTTGTGCCTCTTCCCATTGATAGTAATCCAATGTCCACTATTCTCATGAAAAACCTATATAAAACCAAAAGGGTAAACATCAGTAACAATATAAGGACTGAGCCATCGTGAACGAAACTTACCTGGGTGGAGCTTTAGCCTGGAATTGTACATGAGAACCATCTCACAAATATGAAACTTCCATTGATGAATCATGATATCATGGATAGCCTTTTTATTCTCTTTATAGAACCGGGAGTTCTCATATGCATCATGTCGAATTTCTTCCAACTCTTTAATCTGCAGCTTCCAATGCTCACCTGTATTTGAAAGATTCATATTAAATTGTTTAACAGCCCAATATGCACGATGTTCTACCTCCACTAGGAGGTGAAAAGCCTTTAAAAACACAATCCTATATGGTGAAATTCCTATTGGGGTTTTAAAAGTTGTAAGGTACACCAAAAATGCATTATCCAAGTGAAAACTCCAATCTTTCCTATTTGGTTGTACTGTTTTTTCCAAGATTATATTAACTTCCCGATTTGATATTTCTGATTGTCCGTTAGTTTGGGGGGTGATATGCTGTAGAGAATTTATGAACAACCACATACTCACGAAGAAAATTTTTCATGTTGTGATTGAAAAAATGTGAACCCTGATCACTAATGATGAATCTAGGTAAACTGAACCTACTGAAAATCCGAGACCTCACAAAATCAACAACCACTTGAGAGTCATTGGTCCTGGTGGCCTTTTCTTCCACCAATTTAGATATATATTCAACAACAAATAAGATGTAAAAAAAGCCAACTGAATTTGGAAAAGACCCCATGAAGTCAATGCTGCATGCATAAACAATTTCACAGAATAACATGGGTTGTTGGGGAATTTCATTCCTCTTGGAGATATTCCCTATGAATTAACAACGACTACATGACTTACAAAATATATGGGAATCTCTATACAATGTTGGCCAATAAATTCTTGAGTCAAGGACCTTTCGAGCCATACATTGAGAGCTGAAGTGGCCCCCATAGGCCAAAGTGTGGAAGAAGGTCAAAACAGAGGTAAAATCATGGTCTGGGACACACCGACGAACTACTTGGTCACCACAAATTCTCTACAAATATGGGTCATCCCAAATGTACCACCGAGAATCATGATTAAGTCTCTAGGATTGTGAAGTACTGAAATCCATGGGAACCCTAGATGTTGCTAGAAAATTCACAATGTTCGCATACCAGGGGGTATGGTCTACAACATCACAAAGGTTCTCATGAGGGAATAATTCTCCAATGGGGAGGGGTGAGTCAACATGATGGTCCAATGGTGGGGAAATCCTACTAATGTGATCAGCTACCACATTTCCACCCCTCTCTTATCTCTAATCTCAAGGTCAAACTCCTGGAGGAGGAGCATCCACCGAATGAGGCGGGGTTTAGCTTCAGGTTTCTTTAGGAGAAAACAAAGGGCAACATGATCAGAAAAGAAAATGATTTTTGAACCGATAAGATATAAACAAATTTTTTCTAAGGAAAAAAAATATAAATAAGTTATTTTTCAGTGGTTGTGTAGTTTTCCTGGTTAGGGTCAAGGGGACGAGAGGCATACACAATGACATGAGGAGCTTTCTCAACCCTTTGTGATAAAACTACCCCAAATGCAAAGTTAGAGGCATTACACATAAGCTCAAATGGGAGATCCCAACTTGGTGGTTGGATGACGGGAGGTTATGTGAGACTCCTTTCTAGAAAATTGAAAGCATCCTCACAATTTTTATCAAACACAAACTCATAATCCTTTTGTAATAACCGGGACAAGGGAAGTGCGATCTTACTGAAGTCTTTTATGAATCAGCAGTAAAAACCCGCATGACCCAAGAAAGATCACACCTCCTGAACACATTTTGGATATGGAAGGGTTAACATTAGTTCAATTTTTTATTTATCCACTTGAATTCCCTATTTTTAAATAACATGCCCAATAAATATTCCCCTTTCAACCATGAAATTACATTTCTTGTAATTTAATACAAGATATTTTTCTATGCAACGATGGAGGATAGAACCTAGGTGAGCCAAAAAATCATCAAAGGAAGTTCCATAAACCATGAAATCATCCATAAAAACTTCCATAAAATTTTCTAGGTACTTTAAAAATATACTCAACATACAATGTTGAAAAGTACCAGGAGCATTACAAAGACCAAAATGCATCCTTCTGTATGAAAATGTGCCAAATGGACAAGTAAATGTTGTCTTATCTTGATCCTACGAGGCTATATGGATTTGGAAATAAACCGAATAGACATCAAAGAAACAATAATGGGACTTACTAGCCAATAATTCTAACATTTGGTCAATGAAAGGTAGAGGAAGGTGGTCCTTCCCTGTGGATTGATTCAGTAGACGATAGTCAATACAGACTCTCCAACTTTTTTTCACATGTGTTGGAACCAATTCATTCCTTTCACTTGAAACAATTGTTATTCATATTTTTTAATCACAATTTTTCATGACCCGACCGTACCTATTCTCGAGCAGCAACTACCCCAAGCCCGCCTCCATAGGCCAGGGGCTGGCGACAAGTGCTGAAGGCTAAAAAACTTGGGGAGGACTTTTCCTAAGTGCCTGAACACACACACGCAACCCACTCAATGCAGAAGTGCATAATAAAAAGAAAGGAAAAGTACTAACTGCTATAAATAACCACAAAAGTGCATCGACCTCTAAACGGTACAAAGAAAGTGCTGAAGGTAAACTAAAAAGAAAAGGGAAAAACACGTGCCCAACCAGAAAAGTGCCACAACCCGAAAACAGGTAAACGAAAGTAAAATAGCTAGGAGAGTCCCACACCTGGAACCCGACTACGACCACCGTACACGATCCAAGCTCCTGAACTCCTAATCTCCACTGAATTCACGACCAACATGTCCATCGTCTGCAAGGGCACACCAAGTGCGGGAAAAGCCCATGCAGGGGTGAGTATAAAAATACTCAGTAGGATGCCCTGAAGGCTCAAGGGAGAAACAAAGGAGGTACTGAAGAGGTGAGAAGTAGATTGAACAGGGAAATGTAAAGGAGTACAATCGAGAGTGCAGAAAAGAGTACAGTAGAGAAACAGCTCAACCCAACAAGAGAAAGGAAGTAGACTCATCCAAACACAAGGAGCTAAAAATGGTGAGAAGATGAAACTTCTTGTCGAGTCTTAGCTACATATAGTAGGAGAGTATACTCATCCAACCACGAGAATCTAGACACGGAAAGCATGTGGAATACCCCGCACGTCTTCATCTCTCCTAGAAGGAGAGAAACCAAAACCCAAGGAGTGGGTACTGGAACAAGTTATATACATATTTATATACTATGTCAAGAAACTAGAACAAGATCGTAAGGGGATCTCCGTCCCGTAGATCATCCCAAGAAAGTGAGTAGAGAACCGTCCCAGAAGTAAACACCATCGATTCCTAGCATCCTGTACATCTGCCCCGAACTACAAGTCAAGGGGCTCAAATCACTGCACCTCAACAATATCCGCTTTGGGCAGCACTGACTCGCCCACACAGTTTTAGGTCATGTCTCAAGGATGCATCTCAGTGGGGAAAGCGCCCCTCATACTTGAGAGTTCTGGGGAAAGTCAAACCACACCTCGTCACTGCCCCACAGTCGAGAGGTCTGCTCAAAGTCAAATCTGTCACATCACTGACCCGTACACCAAGGGTCCCGCTCCGATAGTCATGGAGAAAACCACAGACTAGCATCATAAGAAGGGAAGAGTCTGAAATGCCAATGGGTGACCCACTTCCCAGCCCTGGTGGAGGGTAAATCATAATACATCATCAGGCGACCCACTGCCCAGCCCTGCTGGAGGGTAGACCCGAAAGAAGTTGACAGACGACCCACTGCCCAGCCCTGCTGGAGGGTAGACCCGAAAGAAGTCGACATGCGGCCCAATGCCTAGCCCTGCTGGAGGGTAGACCCTAAAGAGTTGTCGGGTGACCCACTGCCTAGCCCTGATGGAGGGTAAACTCAGAATTGGTCTGATAACTTAGCACTGCAACTGACATCACCGGTTGTTACCAACATCATTATCGTGCGTTGGTTTAGAGTGCATCAAAGGGACCTCTATCTAACACCCTTTCATATTTCCACATTTAATAAGATCTAAAATGAGGCTCCTCATGCCCAAACGGATCACACCATTGCAATACTCATAGAAAAACTCGCGAGATAGACCATTTACTCGCCCGAACGATCAACCGGTGAATATGGTACTATTCACTATAGCCAGACCATGTGGGGACCACACCAAGATCCCGAAACTGAACAAACAGATCACACCACTATGATCCCCTCGAAAAAACACATGGGATTGACTACTCAATCGCCCAAAACGGACACCCGGTGAAAAAGGTAATATTCACCGTAGCCAGCCCGGGTGGGATCGACACCACGATCCCAAAAAAGGTCGGGCGAACTGCGCTATCATGATAATATAAAAAAAAACGTCAAATTGACTGCTTAATTGTGTGGAATGGATGTCTGGAGAAAAAGATGCATTTCGTTGTACCACACACGAGCGGTGCTTCGTGGGACCCGCATTTCGGTCCCGAAGCGCAATGAATGAATCACACCGTTGCGATCCTCTCTAAAAAGTACACAAGATTGACTATCCACTTGTCCAAATCGGATACCCAGTGAAGTAGCTGAAATTCACCGTCAACGCCCAATATGACCCTCGTGGGGCCCACACCACCGTGCTAAATTAAATCGGGCGGTTTGCGCCATCGCAACGCCCTCAGAAAAACTTCCCGAATCGACTACCCATTCACCCCGAACAAACGTCTGATGAAAACATTATAAAAAGTCACAATCCGCTCAAACGACGGCCCATGGGGACCACACCTCGACCCCAAATCAAGTATCCGACATTGGACTCAAAAAGACCGTCTCGAGGTCAGGATCATGCTTCCACAAATGACGTGTCAAACAGATGCCTCGGTTAAAATATACAACCGATAAGATAATTTTCCAAGAAAAACTATAATAATATTTTATATTATTATTTTAATCATAAAGACATCAAAAAAAAGGTGGGTCACTCCTCCCCCTTCCCCCATGCGGCTAAAGATACAAAGGTGGGTCACGCCCCACTATTTCCTTCTCCATTTATTTTCTATATTTTATTCTTTTTTTTATTACTCTCTCACCAATCTCCCTTCTCTTTGTTTGTTCCTCACGGGTGGCGCCCCCCCTCATGCCATATTTCCCTTTTTTTATTCTTTATTCTCCTTGTTTTTTCCCTTCTCTCTCCAATCAAAACCAAAGTTCTAAACTTTCTCCCATCAAACACCAGACCCGCACCGCGCGGGTCTTGTTTCCCCTGCCGGTCGCCCAGGTCACCCAGCCCCCGCATCAACCACTCTGCCTCCAGGCACCTGCACCGATCTTCGGCGCTCGACCTGACACCCCGGATAAGCCCCGTCCGCTGTCCTCCCGCACTCCCAGTGATCTACTGCGCTGCCTCCGAAGCTCTCAGCTCTCGAAGAACTAGCACCGTCCGTCTGGGCCGACCCTTTTTTGCAGTGCCCTGTCACTGCTCTGGTGACCGCCTCAGCCTCGACAGACTCCGTCGTCACTCGCCATGCTCGCACCGGCCGGACTGATCAGCCTTGTCGTTGGATCCACACGGAACCACCACACCCTCCGGTTCCACTCACCCCCGAAGCTTCGGTCCAAGTTGAAATGAAGATGCGATCAAAGATATGAAATCCATGGACCCAAATCTACATAGCTTCATGTCCCGCTCGATGATCCATAGACTTTCCATCGTATCGAAAATTAGATGATGAAGAACACGCGAAGAACATGTAAAGAAAGAAACCAAAAAGAGATCGATCGATGGAATTGATTGATCGGTCATCGTTGTTAATGTTCAAAGTAGTCGAATTGACAATAAAACAATATTATGAATCAAAAGAATATTAATTGGGGATGCAGAATTTGAAACAAAGAATCCTACCTGGAATTGGATCTTTCTTCGAAGAAGAACATGCTCGCAAAGATCCGCTGTGTTCATTGCGCTTCAGAACACCTCGATCCAAAGCTTTGTCGTCGTCCACCAAAGGGAGGAGGATGAGATGATGGGAGGTTGGAGGAGTAGAGGGAGAGGTTACGCAAGGGGAAATGAGGGGAGGAGATAAGAGGAGAGGAAACTTGAATAAAATAAAATAAACCCTTTAAAAATAATAAAAACATAACAAAAAATTAAATCCACATCCGAAAACCCCAACGTAGTGAAAGTTAGGTCACGCCTAGGGTAAACACCACCTCCCGAGGACAACGGTGGTCTTAGAATTTTAATCCGAGGCTCCGTTCTAAAGATATAAAATCTAACGTCTGAGGCCACTTAATTATGAAAACGTCCCTCGCGGCGTTTCCCATAGAGGGCCTGCACCCACGAAAGTTACACCCCTCCTAGGGTAAACAACACGTTCCAGACTCAACAGTGCCCTCAGTTTTCCAATCCGAGCAACTGTTTAATAGATACTTGAGTTTAACCATTAAATGAATAAATTAATTATTTTATTTATCCGTTTAACATTCCGATAACGGGCGAGGGGTCCCAACGTCCCGCGCCGACATGTTATATGTCGTTCCTAGGGTATACACCCCATTTAGAACCCATCTGTACTCTCAGATTTTGGATTTGAATCACCGTTTAGGATTTATCTCATTTATTTGGTGTGCCCAATGTTAACGCACTGAAAATTTAATTCCAGACACACCGGGGCTCGGAATCGCACGCCGTCTAAAGGCGCTGCTCTGGAATAACATCAAGAATATTCCAAAGTATTTTATAACAAAAACTGAGTTCCTAAATCATTCACTACTTCAAGATTTTCCTCCCTAAAAAGCCAAACCAGGGAACAACTCAGGGTACTAATCCCACACTTGGATCTCCTGTACCCAGAAGAACTCTTGCACAGTCTCGTGTCACCGCACACAGACCAAAGGATTTGATCTGTTCACGTGAGGTCTGCCCTTGCTGATGATGTGCATAGGTGCACTCACACTTCTCCTCAGTTATGTCACATGGGAGGTGTCGTGCACCCACTCCCGACCTTGGGGTTAGGGCAAGGCGGTAGGGAAACTCGCCATCCCTTTGCACGGTCTCAAACGGCCCGAAGACTCTCAGGGGTAGCTCACCTCTCTAACCAAACCCCTACGTCTCATGTCACGACTGGAATCACCGTTTGGACCTGGGACAAAGCTCGGTGATTTCCTCCTCTAGAATATCCATATGGTGAAACACCCAAGGATATCTGATCACACAAGGTTTCACAGTTGATGTCTCGCAACCAAGACTCTCTTACATGCTCGGAAAGCGATGGAGTCGACACCATCGACTAATGGAAAAGGTCCCACGCCTTTTACCTTACCAACACATGGTTACACTAACACCCCGCGCCACCCTGGTAACAAATCAAACAAGGAATAGAGAGAAAAGCATTTCACACACAGAGTCTAAAAATTCTACTGCAAAAAGTAGAAGAGTCGTAAAGCGTACCTCTTACCACCTCATGATATGCAGGATCATAGACTTCTAAAGCTCGCGACTATCCGTGGTCCCAACTGTCAGCTCCCGGAGCCTAACGTAGACCACCTGGTGGTGATGGGAAGACCTTGTAAAGTCGTCCCCCACTAGAAGATCCTCCTGCTCCTCTGCTTGCATCATCTCTCTGGGAGATAATCTGATCACGACACTGCCTCTACCGCGGTGGTGCACCTACTGCCTGCCCGATATTCTCCATATGCCTAGTCGGGCAGTCCTGTGCCAAGTGACCTTGCCCATTGCAAGCATAGCACTGATGCTCTACGGGATGCATTGGTTCCCTCCGACGCCATTGTGGTGTTCGACCACGCCCCTAAGTCTGGTTATCAGAAAGCTACCTGCATCGAGGTTCTATCAGCAGATTCCTGCTAGCCACGACAGACGTCTCGGCTCCATCATGCCTGGCACCACCACCAACTGTTGAGCATGAAAGGAATCTATCTGTCACCAGTGCCTGCTCTAGCACCCCAACATATGTGGAAATGCCAAAGGGTACTATAACAACACAAATCTCTATGCGGATACCCTTCTCGAACTTCCGCACTCGGAAGCTGCCGTCGTGGACCAAGTCCGGGTAAAAACGTGCACGGTCTGTGAAACTAGTCGCATACTCGGTCACTGTCATCCCTCCTTGCTGAAACTGCAAGATCTCCTAGATCCGAACGGAGCATAAGCAGGAGGGGTAAAACTCCTCACGAAACAAAAACTGAAAGTTGCCCCATGAAAGTGACGACTCATCATGAAACTGAGTCACCAGACTCCACCAATACCCAGCTACTCCGTGGAAAAGGCTGGATGCTAAAGCCACCCTCTGATCTGCCGATGTCTGCACAAGCCTGAAGAGGAGAACCACTATCTCGAGTCAAACCTCTTCTGCCTGAGGGTCTAGCTCACCACTAAACCTCAGCGGTCTCTGTCGCTGGAACTCACAGAGCGCGCTCAACCTGTGCTCAAGCTCAGTCTGCTCTGCTGAAGCTGTCTGCTGCTCACCAGGTGGGGGTGCTGCTACCGGACCACCCGGAGAAAGGGACTCACATAATGGGTCCTGGACTGAGGTCTCATAGCTCACAGGGTCTTCGTCACAAACCAAAGCTGGTATCTTAGATGGCTGTCTTCGTAGAGACATCCTGAATGTTATCAAGGAGTGCTGCGGTCAGATGAGCATATATGTATCTAACAGTAAAAACAAGGGGGATCTGACTCAAGAAGGACAGTCAAGACTCAATCCTATGTGATTCACAAACAGATTCCCTGAAACGAGTGTCTCAGCATGTCGAGTCGAAAAGCGGGTTATCAGGGTCCTGGTGAATGGATACATCGGCCGCCGCACCATCACTGGACTCCCTGGCCTGAGATCCGCTCTTGAGACACGTTGACACTATTTCCCTAGATCCCAACCAATTCCTTCTTAGGGACATCCGAACAATGTCCCAAGGAACGAAACACCTCTGATACCACTTTGTCACGACCCAACCCTACCCGGGCTCGAGTCGCAACTACCCCAAGCCCGCCTCCATAGGCCAGGGGCTAGCGACAAGCGCCAAAGGCTAAACAACTCAGGGAGGCCTTTTTCTAAGTGCCTGAACACACACATGCAACCCACTCAATGCAGAAGTGCATAGTAAAAAGTAAAGAAAAGTAATAACTGCTATAAATAACCACAAAAGTGCATCAACCTCTAAACAGTACAAAGCAAGTGCTGAAGGTAAACTGAAAAGAAAAGGAAAAAACACGCGCCCAACCAGAAAAGTGCCACAACCCAGCAACAGGTAAACAAAAGTAAAATAGCTGGGAGAGTCCCACACCTAGAACCTGACTAAAACCACTATACATGGTCCAAGATCTCGAACTCCTAAGCTCCACTGAAGTCACAACCAACCTGTCTGTCGTCTGCAAGGGCACACCAAGTGCGGGCAAAGCCCAAGCGGGGGTGAGTATAAAAATACTCAATAGGATTCCCTGAAGGCTCGAGGGAGCAACAAAGGAGGTACTAAAGAGGTGAGAAGTAGATTGAACAGGGAAATGTAAAGGAGTACAACCGAGAGTGCATAAAAGAGTACAGTAGAGTAACAACTCAACCCAATAAGAGAAAGGAAGTAGAGTCATCCAAACACATGGAGATAGAAACAGTGAGAAGATGAAACTTCTCGTCGAGTCTTCGCTACCTATAGTAGGAGAGTATACTCATCCAAACACGAGAATCTAGACACGAAAATCACGTGGTATACCCCGCACGTCTTCACCTCTCCTGGAATTAGAGAAACCAAAACCCAAGGAGTGGGTACTGGAACAAGGTATATACATATTCATATGCTCTGTCAAGAAACCTGAACAAGATCATAAGGGGATCTCCATCCCGTAGCTCAACCCAAGAAAGTGAGTAGCCAACTATCCTAGAAGTAAACACCATCGATGCCTAGAATCCCGTACGTCTGCCCCGAACTGAAAGTCAAGGGGCTCAAATCACCGCACCTTGACACTATCCGCTTTGGGCGGCACTGACTCGCCCGCACGGTTTTAGGTTGCGTCTCAAGGACGCATCTCAGTGGGGAAAGAGCCCCTCGTACTTGAGAGTTCTGGGTAAATTAAAACCACACCTCATCACTACCCCATAGTCGAGAGGTCCTCTCAAAGTCAAAGCTGTCACATCACTGACCCATACAACCAAGGGTCCCACTCTGGTAGTCATGAAGAAAAGCCACATACTAGCCTCATAAGAAGGGCTGAGTATGAAATGACAACGGGTGACCCACTGCCCAGCCCTGATGGAGGGTAAATCATAATACATCATCAGGCGACCCACTTCCCAACCCTGCTGGAGGGTAGACTCAAAAGAAGTTGACAGACGACCCACTACCCAGTCCTGCTGGAGGGTAGACCCGGAAGAAGTCGACAGGCGACCCACTGCCCAGCCCTGCTGGAGGGTCGACCCTAAAGAGTCGTTGGGTGACCCATTGCCCAGCCCTGCTGGAGGGTAAACCTGGAATTGGTCCGATAACTCAGCACTGCAACTGACATCACCGGGTGTTACCAACATCGCTATTGTGCGTTGGTTCGGAGTGCATCAAAGGGACCTCTATCCAACACCCTTTCATGTTTCAACATTTAATAAGATCTCAAACGAGGCTCCTCATGCCCAAATGGATCACATTGTTGCAATCCTCATAGAAAAAATTTCTAGATAGACCATTTACTCGCCCGAACGGTCAACTGGTGAATATGGGACTATTCACTATAGCCAGCCCGTGTGGGGCCCACACCAAGATCCTGAAACTGAAAAAACAGATCACACCACTGTGATCCCCTCGAAAAAGCACACAGGATTGACTACTCAATCACCCAAAATGGACACCCAATGAAAAAGGTAATATTCACCATAGCCAGCCTGGGTGGGACCCACACCACGATCCCAAAAAAAGGTCTAGCGAACTGTGCTATCATGATGCTCTAAAAAAACATCAAATTGACTGCTTACTTGCGTGGAATGGATGTCTGGATAAAAAGATGCATTTCGTCATACCACACATGAGCGGTGTTTCGTGGGACCTGCATTTCGGTCTCGAAGCGCAACGAATGGATCGCACCATTGCGATCCTCTCGAAAAAGTACACAAGATTGAATAACCACTTGTACAAATCGGACACCCTTTGAAGTAGCTGAAATTCACCGTCAATGCCCAATACGACCCTCATAGGGCCCACACCACCGTGCTGAATTAAAGCGGGTGGGTTGCGCCATCGCAACTCCCTCAGAAAAACTCCCTGAATCGACTACCCATTCGCCCCGAACGGACATCTGATGAAAACATTTTAAAAAGTCGCAACCCGCTCAAACAACGGCCCATGAGGCCCAAGCCTCGGCCCCAAATCAAGTATCCGATATTGGACTCAAAAAGACCGTCTCGAGGTCAGGATCACGCTACCGCAAACAACGTGTCAAACAAATTCTTCAGTTAAAAGATATAACCGATAAGATAATTTTCCAAGAAAAAAAATAATAATATTTTATATTATTATTTTAATCATAAAGACATAAAAAAGGTGGGTCACTCCCCCCCCTTCCCCCATGCGCCTAAAGCTACAAAGGTGGGTCACGCCCCACTATTTCATTCTCCCTTTCTTTTCTATATTTTATTCGTTTTTTATTACTCTCTCACCAATATCCCTTCTCTTTGTTTGTTCCTCATGGGTAGCGCCCCCCCTCATGCCATATTTTCCTTTTTTTATTCTTTATTCTCCTTGTTTTTTTCCATTCTCTCTCCAATCAAAACCAAAGTTCTAAACTTTCTCCCGTCAAACACCAGACCCACACCGTGTGGGTCTTGTTTTCCCCACCGGTCGCCCAGGTCACCCAGCCCCCACGTCAACCACTCTGCCTCCGGCCACCTGCACTGATCTTCGATGCTCGACCTGATACCCCGGCTAAGCCCCGTCCGCTGTCCTCCCGCACTCCCGGTGATCTCCCACGCTGCCTCCGAAGCTCTTGGCTCCCGAAGAACCAGCACCGGCCAGCTGTGCCGACCCTTTTCCACAGCGCCCTGTCACTGCTACGACGACCGCCTCGGCCTCTCCAGACTCTGTCGTCGCTCGCCATGCTCACACCTTCCGGACTGATCGACCTTGCCATTGGATCCACACGGAACCACCACACCCTCCGGTTCCCATCACCACCGCATCTTCGGTCCGATTTGAAATGAAGATGCAATCAAAGATATGAAATCCATGGACCGAAATCTACACAGCTTCATGTCCCACTCGACGATCTATAGACTTTCCATTGTATCGAAAATTAGACGACGAATAACGCGTGAAGAACACGCAAAGAAAGAAACCAAAAAGAGATCGATCGATGGAATTGATTGATCGGTCATCGTTGTTAATGTTCAAAGTAGTCAAATTGAAAATAAAACAATATTATGAATCAAAATAATATTAATTAGGGATGTAGAATTCGAAACAAACAATCCTACCTGGAATTGGATCTTTCGTCGAAGAAGAACACGCTCGCAAAGATCCGCTGCGTCCGTTGCGCTTCGGAACACCTCGATCCAAAGCTTCATCGTCATCTGCCAAAGGGAGGAGGATGAGATGATGGGAGGTTGGAGGAGGATAGGGAGAGGTTACCCAAGGGGAAATGAGGGGAGGATATGGGAGGAGAGGAAAATAAAATAAAATAAAATAAACCCTTTAAAAATAATAAAAAAATAACACAAAATTAAATCCACATCTGAAACCCCCAACGCAGTGAAAGTTAGGTCACGCCTAGGGTAAAAACCACCTCCCGAGCACAATGGTGGTCTCATAATTTTAATCCGGGGCTCCATTCAAAAGATATAAAATCTAACGTCTGAGACCACTTAATTACGAAAACTCCCCTTGCGGCGTTTCCCATAGAGGGCCCGTGCACGCGAAATTTACACCCCTACTAGGGTAAACGACATGTTACAGACTCAACGATGCCCTCCGTTTTCCCATCTGAGCAACTATTTAAGATATAATTGAGTTTAACCATTAAACAAATAAATTAATTATTTTATTTATCCGTTTAACGTTCTGGTAACGGGCGAGGGGTCCCAACGTCCCGCGCCGACATGTTATATGTCATTCCTAGGGTAAACACCCCATTTAAGACCCATCCGTACTATCAGATTTAAGATATGAATCACCGTTTAGAAGTTATCTCATTTATTTGGCGTGCCTATTGTGAACGCACTGAAAATTTAATTCCGGCCACACCGGGGCTCGAAATCGCACGCCGTCTGAAGGCGCTGCTATGGAATAACATCAAGAAAATTCCAAAGTATTTTATAACAAAAACCAGGTTCTTACACGATTTTCACTGGGCTAACCATTTTTCTATCAGATATGGGATAAATGATCCCCACAGGAAGTAATTTACTTACTTCAAATTTTACCAATTAAAGGAGAGTGGGATTCAACTAGCGTTGACATTTTCTTACAGGATTAGCCTCATCATCTAAAAGTATATGGTTCATACCAATAGATAGGATAATACTAGGAATATCAGCCAATGTCCATCTTATTGCCTTTTTACACTCTCTCAAAAGGTTGAGCAGTTTTGATTCCTGTTGTTGAGAGAGGTTATTGGAAATAATGATGGTAAATTGGTCAATACCCTCAAGATAAGCATATTTTAAATTAGATGGAAGTGGTTTTAATTCCAACACCGGGGGTTTTTAGACCGAGGGAGGAGATTTAGGGGGAGTGAGGTCCATGAAACCGTCTATCTTCTCATGTTTATTCTCTAAGGATATAGAATCTATTGAAATGAGATTTTCAGAATCATCAATGATCATGGGTACCTCAGAATGAACACACTCATTAATTAAAGCACAAAATTTACACTTTTTAGAACCCACACAACACTAAAAACATGAATCAAAACTCAAATAATCCAAGGGTGAAGAAGAGGAAAATTAATCGGAGTATGGGTTGAGGAGAGAATTGTGTGTGTGTGCATCATTTGAGAACACTTCAATCGAATAGATAGAAAGATTAGAGTGCTCTTCAACAGGGTGTTTCATAGACTCAAGGATGTTAAAACCTACATTTTCTCCACCAAACCCCATGGAAAACATACTATTGTGAACATTGATGATCGTATTTTCTGTTTTGAGGAATGGACTCCCAAGTATGAGAGGGGAATGTCCTTGGGTTTGGGTATCTTCCGTCTCAAGAATGTAGAAATCAGCAGGGAAGATGAGATTCTTCACTCTTACAAGGACATACTCAATCACTTCTATTGGATGCATAGTATTCCAGTTGGAAAGTTGCACAATAATTCTTATTGGTTGAATATCTCCAACCTATAAAGAAGTATATATGGAGTGAGGCATTGCATTAATGGAAGCACCTAAATCCATCATAGCATCAGAAAATAAGGTCTCCCCTATGGTACAAGGTATCATGAATGTGCTCATATCCTTGAACTTAGTTGGAATTTATGGTTGAATGAAGGCTGAAACATTTCTTCCTAGGTCGACTCTTTCATTCCCCTTCAACCTACGTCTATGGGTGTAGATTTCTTTGAGAAATTTGGCATAACGTGGAATTTTCTTAACTGCATCCAACAATAGAATATTAACTTGAACTTTTTTAAATGTATCCATTATTTCTTTATCAATATCATTATCAAAATTCTTCTTATATTTATAGAGTATTTGGGGGAAAGGAAGAGGAATGAGTTGTTCATTTGAATCATCAATGATAATTTTATTACACTTTTTATTTTGTTTTTATTCATTAGAATCTTTTATTTTTAGAGAAATATTTTTTTCATTAGGGGGACATACCTGTTGGGAAGAATACTTATAAGGAGAAAATTATTTACCACTATGAAGTGTAACAACACATACATTACCCTTTTCCTTTGGATTGGAAATGGATTGGGATGTTAGTTGTCCAGAACCTTGCATTTTAAGCTCACTGATGGTGTTTTCCAACTTCCCCACTTGAGTTCGTAGGTCTTGAATTGCTGATTGTGTGGTCTGTTGAAATTGGTGGTTCTGGGCTTCCATTTTCTTTACCATAACCTCGGGGATTGGTTTATATTTGGGAGGAGGAGAATGATTGTTTTGAGCAGTTGAAGGATAAAAAGGTTGCATACATTGTCATTGTTGATACCAATTCTTCTCGGGGTAGCTTGAGTTTCTTCCTTGTCGGTACTGTGGTTGTGCTTTCCACCCAGGGTTTGGATTTGGCCTGAATACTTCTTTCTTGAAGGGAGGTGATTGTTGGTATGGATGCCTTGGGAACACGGCTGCACAAGACTCGGGTGAATCTTGAAGTTGTGGGAACTGGTAAAAAAAATGAGTATTTTCAGAGAAAATACCACAATGAAATAGAACTGAAGAAGAGTGTGAGTTTCCTTGTTCTTGAGATAATTGACTTAGAAGGGTATGCATCTCATCAAGTTTATTATCTACCTTTTGTTCTAGGGCTGAATGAATTACCTCATGAACTCCTCAGGTTGGTGAAATTGCTCATGTACCAAATTGTTGTGCATTTTGAGCCATGTTGGCTATTAAGTCACAAGATACGGAAGGAGTTTTATCAACAAGGGCACCACCAGATGCAACATCAATCATTCCATGATACATGGGAATAAGTCCCTCATAGAATTATTGAATTATCAATTTTTCACTAATATGTTGGTGGGGGAAGCTTGAGAAAAGTCTTTTGAATCTCTCCCAATATTCATGAAGGGTCTCTCCTTGTGATTGCCTAATTCCATAGATTTATTTTCTAATTGATGTAGTTTGGGAGGTAGAGAAGAAATTCTCTATAAATAGTCATTTAAGGTCATTCCATCCCGCAATTGTGGTAGGTAAATAATATATCCAGTATTTGGCTACACCATCAAGGGAGAAAGGGAAGGCCCTAAACTTAATTAGGTCCTCAAACAAATTTTGGGGTTTAATGGTGGAGCACAATATGTGAAACTCTTTGAGAATTTTATGAGGGTCCTCACCAGGAAGGATATGGAATTTTGGAAGTAGTTGGATAAGGCCTGATCTCATCTCAAATTTGGATGCTTCCTTGGGATATTGTATGTATTCAGGTTGGTACTCCACATCCGGGGTGGTCAGTTCTTTTAAGGTTCGATTATTTGCAGCCATGTTTTCTTGGGTTTTATTGGGTTCATTTTTTGATTAATTTATGACCAATTGAGGTTAAAAAAGGGGTTATTTAGTGTTAATTAATTGAAATTTTCTAGATGACTTGATTTGTGTGTGGAGTGTCTTTTCAATTTCAGGGTCAAATTCAAGCATTTTTTCTTTTTCTGATCGGGTCATGCAAATAAGTTGTGAAATTTGTTTTTTTTGTTTTTTTAATGATTGAATATGGATAAAATAACTATAGGAGGGTGAATATAGAATAAAATCTTATACTACGGAATTATAGATAGAGAAATGGAGAATAATAGAGATAGATACAGAAGAAGAAGAAGAGAGATATAGAGAGAGAAAACACACAAAAGCAAACAAAAATAAAAAGAAAAACCCAAAACAAAAACAATAAAATGGGGGTGGGGTATTGAAAAGAGTAATAATTAAGAATTAAAATAAATAAATAAATGTAAATAAAGAAAAAAAGTATCTTGGCTCCCTAAAAATGGCACCAAAATTTGATCGCGTCGTCGATCGTGTCAAATTAGATGTTTATTTTTTACTAGAATTTCCACAGTATAACAGCAACCCTAGGTCATCTCTTGAAGGAGCCTTAGATCATTAATTCCAAATTTTAGTTCTAATTTTGAAAGTAAAAAGAGAAATGGTGTTTTATAATTCTTGGGTTTGATTATTATATATGAGAATAGAAAATATGAAAGTGATAAAACAAATAAGGAATTAACAAGATTAATTAAGTGTGATCAACTCGGGGAAATCTCATGATGCTCATCCTTCATCGCTTCAAGAGATAGGGATATGATATTTTAATCCCTGGTTTTTAACACATAGAACTAGAATATTACTGAGTTTATACTAGGATACCTCCTAGGGTTTAGTCAGAAACATGATATGATTCACTAGATACCACCGATGATTGGGTGATTTGTGTTCGACTTCATAACCAAAACTCACCAAGGCAACACACGAAGAACTCGATGCACTATCCAGGTTTGTATTCTATTTCAATGTGTTACCATGAATTTAAATTATATGTCCATGATAGTGTTTATGTGAGTTAAATTGAACAATATGAACCACAAAAACACTACAATTGAAAGGGGGAAGAAGAATTGGTGAACGGTGTGTGAAACATCACATGAATGGGTACCCCCAAGCATGATGATATGAGTCAAGCATGACATACCAGTATATAACTCAATTAAATAAAAATAGAAGATGAATAAAAACAACATACAAACCTGGAATTTAAAATACCATTCAAATATTACAACATTAAGCTCGGGATTTAAAACATGTTCCTCCCCAGGTGATCAAAAGTGGTTTAGAAACCCATGGGAGGGGAGAAAGATAAAGATGTTAAGGTGAAACTTACAATGGACTCCAGAACTTCAAATATTAATGGGAGGACTACTTTGGGACTCCAAAATGGAAGAACCTTGCCTCTGGTTCAAACACCTAAATGAGGTGCCCAAGGTGTTCTTTTATAGGCAAATTGGAAGGTGGTTTTGAGCACACAGATTTGGTAAAACCACTTGCCTCATAGTTTTCGGCCACTAGACAATAGAATATCCCTTTAGAAAAAAGTATAAAGTTTTATCCCCACATCAGAGCTATATCCACCGAAAGTCTAGCATCATTTGTACAAGTGGATTTTAAGATATTGATAAAATAAAGAACACCACTTTTGACTTGTGTAGATTTGATTCCCTGGACAGATCAGTTCGGATGGGAATTTTAGAGGCCGAATGGGGCTTGGGTTCCTTCATATGAAATGTATCCCATTAAATTTTGGACTAGCCCAAGAAATGTCAGCCCATTTGGACTCGTAGTTTAGTATAAACATGCGTTTTAGTCTACTAGTGTGCTTGGATAATGTGCAGATTGACCCATTTTTCATGGACTTCATCATGAGTCCTTTAAATCACCTCCACCTACAATATAATTATCAAAACAAGTAACATTTCCCTTTTTAATAGCGTTAAAAAAATAATTGAATAAAAAATGGAGTGAAATTTGATATTATACTTGTAATTTTCAATACAAAACCAGTTTAATACATTGGTATAAGGGTGAAATAAAATAGTGAATCGTAGTACGATCAGCTCTCAAAAGAGTTAAACTCAAGAGGTAAATTCATCTTTCCAATTATTTTATTTCTTTTAACTTATTTTATTTTCTTGTTTCTTTCCTCACCTCCCTTCACCAAAATGGTATGATAACTCTAGTAACATACATGTACTGGAATTATATTATTCTAATGGGATAATTCATTATCCTCACCCCTTTCCCCAACTTTTATTTGAAAGAAATAGAAACACCATTTGGGATGTGTTAATTTAGCACAATCAAGGATGATGGGTTATCAATTTACATTACCATCTTAAATTATGGTCATGAAACCATTTTAATGGTTTAACCAGACCATAATATATGTATTATTTCTCATTTATGGTTTTCTAATCCTTTTGTAAACATGGTTTTGGTTTATAAAACCAAACGTGTTCATTGTGGTAAAAAACCGCCAATTAACCCAAAATGATGTCACTAAAGTTTAATATAATGATTCAACTTCACTTAAAATAAAAAAATAAAGTTTTCAACCATATAAACTTCTGAATGTTCAATAATAAAATATAACTTCAATTCTGGACAACCACCTTCATCATACATGTTTATCCAAACATGAACCGATCATTAAAACCAAGGAAGCAAACAAACCCGAACAATGAAATTGAACCTTATAACCAATTAAAAAGTTATTGAATGAACTTAAAAAGGTTATACTAAATAATTTACATATATAATAGGTTCTGGACTTATTAATTAATAAACCTAATTTTTTCTATTCAGGCCATTAATAACAAGTTGGGAACACCAACATACTTAAGGTAAGAGATCCTCTCCATTTCACTTTTATTCAAGATTGTCCTCTATGTTATGCACTTTTATGTGTAATTCCTAGTGATGGGATAATATTATTCACCTCCCCATACTATAATCATGATATATAAAAGATGATAAATCCCTTTCTCTCTTGTTAAGCCCTCTTAATTACACTCGATATCATACCGATAATCCGTAAGGAATTCTACCCAAACCGCCTTTATTCCTTCAGGTTCCTCTATCTATCTTTTTACCCAAATGAATTTGTATTTTATTTTTATGTAAAAATTATAAATGATGTTTATATTCTTAAAATCATGTTTCAAGATTCACACCTCATTCTCTTATGAGGATATACATTCTTTTAAGTGATTCCCTCCTCAATACTTCCTAGTAAACAAACTTGTTTTAAGGGAACTTCCCAAAATTTTAACCAATTTCAAGTGAACTCTATCCTATATTTTAATCCACCATTATATTTATAAAATCAGTATTTTTATTATGGAACCTTATTGGTTCACTTTTGGTTTTATATAAAAGATTTTTCCCTTTTCTATTTTAAAATCTCTTTAGTGTTTTCCTTAAAACCGCACTAAAATGTTTTAATGCTAAGAATTTCCTAAATACTCTTCTTACATGTTGTCACTTATGTTTTACATAGATTACCATGATATATGAATATTTTAACATATTAATGTCCATGTATGTTTTAATTACTTACTCTCACAAACACTTTTATGATACGCCCATTCATTATGCTTTATGTTATGAATGTGATACTCATTTCTCTCCATGGGTTCCCTTACGTTTATGTATGATTGATTATGTATGATTATTTATGTGGAAAGAATACTCATGAACATGTTAATATGGGTTCACCCAGATAGTTCTCTAATGAATTGGGTAAAGTTAAGTCTCATGAGATGTTATGTGCGACGATCTTAGTGGTTAGCCTTGACATGTGCTACTATGGGAAACGATCTTAGCAGTTAGCCTTGACTCGTACTAAAGTCATGTTTTAAATTGCTGCCACATTTCTATGATTATATGTTTATATGAATCCATGTTAATATGTTATTATACCTTATGTTACATTCCTTTTTATTTATTTATGTCATGTTCCTAAACCATGTGCTATGGATTTATTCTTATTCTTATTCCTTTACTGGGCTTTTAGCTCATCCCTTTTCTCATGTTATCCCCAGGATATCATATGAATGGATCTTTATGAAGACTAAATAAAGAAATGTTTCATTTATTTCCATGTTTTTATTTTTACGTGCCTAGTCTTCCAAGACACTAGACTCACGATCCTTGGCTTTTACTTTGAAGTAAAATTATGTTTAAAATCATGTAATATTATATGTAAAAAGCTAGGTTCGCTATAATTTCAAAATAAAAATGAAAAAATAGACATAATTTAGAATATTTGATGATTATATTCGAACCCCACTCATAAAATATATTAAATACAACTTTTATGGTCACTTTTAGTCCTTTTAAAATTATTTTTAACCTTAATTGGCCGATTTACCCTAACCGAGGTAAAAAATATTTATTATGATTACTATTAAAAATGAAAAAATATAAGGCAATTATTTACCAAATTTGAACCTATTGATTCCAAATATTATATCTATTTTATCAATTTCAATTAATATAATTTTTATAATTTAATTTAAAATTAAACCACCAAAATGTCATGAAAAACATTTTTTCAGAAAAACACCCTTTTAAGTATAAAAATGTGTTTATACCAAATTAATGTATAATGTTGATTAAAATAAAATTTATTGGATTATTTTTAATCAAAAGGAAATAATTAAATCTTATAAATATTCCAAAATATAATGTGACTTTGAAAATACTTGAAAAGAAAAGACAGTTTTTAATAAAAACAATATTTTCACTATTCATTGAAAAATAAAACTTTTCAGATAATCTTCAAAAATTAATATTATCTAATTTTTACATGATGAATTTAAAAATGAAGTTATTTTTTTTCAAATTAAAATTATGTTATTTGGCAATAAATCTTTTAAATAAAACCTTATAATGCATCAAAACCCAATTTGATAATGTCTTTTCCTTTTGAATAAAAAATTACTTAATATTATTAGAGTGAATATAAATCAATAAAATTTAATTAAAAAATATTAATAATATATGAGAATGATTTATATTAACATTACCTGGTTTTTTACATACAAACCTTAAGGATAAACATTCCATAACCAAACATCTTATCTAAAACACCATTGAGACTATCTTCAGATAATCCAACTCATAAAACCTCTAGAAATGGAATGAACAACCATGGTGGAGGAAAGTAATTAGAACATGAAAAAATTATGAATTAGAAAGCCTTAGATTTATACCCTTAATGTGTTGTATCTATTTTGGCCCACTGGAATCAAGGGTCCACCCATCATCGACTACTTAGACTAGTCAACTTATGCTCATATAGCTACTGTGACCACCTTTTTAAAGGTTTTATAGAAAACTGAAGCTTAGTTTATCAAGTATCTACGTGAATACCACCTTTGCAGAAATGAAATTCCCCAAAATCATCGATGACCAACTCGGAAGAGAGGAAAACCCACTATGATAAACTATCAATTTACCCCTCCACTGATTGCTCATTCCAATAAAGGTTCATGGAATTAATACCTCATTCAACCCTAAAAAATTCAAGACAAAACAATAAAAAAACACTAAATACAAAAATTAACCAAAACCTACCCTTGCATAACTGATAATGAACTGAGTACCCTCACTAAAATAATCTTAGTCTGAGGGACCAACCGATAGCAATCCCAACCTGAAAAGCTTCGGGAGTGTTAAGAGAGTTGAGGATTCCTTCAACCCTTTAATAACTACTCCATTACTTCTAATGAGACTTTAACACCATAAGGGTAAATAGGAAATGAATCAAGGAATCCAAAATAGTTTCAATAACAAATAGGGTTCCAAGAACACTACCCCATTTGGGGTCTAGTTAAAAATTCTAACTGAAGGAATCTACTCTAGGTCATAAAGGAAATCATCAGAAAGATCATAATAAGGGGAAAAATTATAATATTTTCCTTAATCTTTCTAGATTCAAATAACTAATTACTTAGGACGTAAAGTCAAAATTCATTACTTAAAACCAAACAAAAAAAGTACATGAAAACACACTCCTTTAAAAACAACATATCAAGAACATAATCCTCATTTCAATGTATTCATTCAAAATACCCCTTTTTACCCAAACATAACATGAATTTTGTTTTAAAAACCAAATCCCCCACCTTTTAAACTTTTAATTTAAATTCCAAAATTAAAACACTTTCTGAATTTTAAAAACAAAAAAAACTACTTCCCAAAATAATTTTGTAAAAAAATCCATTTCCCCATAAAGGAAAAATTTCACAATAAACACACAACAAGCTACAACAAAATAAAAACCAATAATGACAACATATGAATGTTTTGGTCATGACAGAAGTGCCAGTAGGGAATTCCTAACTTGTATTTTTGTTGTAATTGATGATTAATCTAATATGTACATTGATGAAGAACGTCATGAAAAAAATAATTGAATAAAATATTAATTGACATGAGAACACTAAAACCAAAAACAATATCATCACATAATGATTTATAATTAATTTATGTAGTTAAAGAATTACCTTGCGATGAATTATTTCTCTATTTTTGAATCTAATAGCATCACTACGTCATACCATCATTGCGTCGTGTGAATCAATTATAGATTCCCTTTAGTGGTGATCCAAACATGTACCACGAAACTCTGAGCATCAACATATGAATCTTTGAGTCTTATCACGAAAGATCCCAATGCCTGTATCATTTGTCTTAGATCTCCATGATAATTGATTCCAAGAAGGATTCTCCTTAATATCTCTAGAATTGATAGGGGTGGGTAAGAATATCACTTTCCATTATTGAGAGCTTTCTTGGAGAGAGTCTCTCTAGGGATTTAGATAATTATCTATAGTCATTATACAAAACCAACACAAATAGCTAGTGTTAGGGTTGAAAATAATATAATTGTGTTTTAAAAGTGTCAGGGTTAGAAAAATAATAATTTCACATTGTTTCGACCCGAGGTAGTGCGGGTGTGAATTTATGGAAAATGAAAAATGGTCTGATGGGTGACAAGAATTTTTCTATTATTATAAAAACTTTTATGTCACCATATTTGTTTCAACCCGACCCTCATTATCAAACTTTAAGGATGTATTAGATTGACCCCATAGGGATTGGGTAGTTTATCCCTTCTATATTGTGAAGGAGGAGCCACAGTAAAATGGTCCTAGCGAGCGATTCCATGGGGTCAATCATTTGTGAAATCAGTCCTCTTAGGATATAAATTCCTCGTATGGTCTCTAATGGGTTTACTCATGGAGCCAGAAACACCCAATGACCTTGTTATCCATGATTCACAAACCTGATTTCTAAAGGCATGCGCTCGTTGGATGATGATTTTTCCAATGACACTTAAGGACTCTATTGGTCGAGATGATGGTAGGTTGGGATCATCGCACCCTTTTTTGGGGGAATTATTGCCTATTCTGGGACTCTCTTATAGATTTAAGTCGTGTTCATATGTTCATGAATCCTTGGTTCATTCCCAAAGAGTGTTTCCACAGGCTACCCCTGGTTAGCAGGATTGTCATAGGCATAAATGAATTTGACGATACGGAGGAAATGCTGACTTAAGACATGCAATAAGGTTATTTGGAGTTTATCATCATCTATGGGGGGTAAAATATGTCTTGATATTGGGATCAAACCCATAAGGTGGGATTCCTACATATCCTTAGGAGAGGAATCATAGCCCACATAATTTGAATGGGTTTGGGCTTATAAATGAGATTTGCCCATTTGAGGGGACATGATTGGGTAAAACCTTTTGGAAGGGAACCCCTTTTGAGATCAGGCCTTCAAGAAGGCATCCTACATATCCTAATTTGACTAGGAATCAGAGTTCTTGTAGTTTAGATGGGTTGGTTGTGTGGACGTTGTGATCATCACAAATCTCCAAGCCCACGTGAGTCATACTCAATGTGAGAAAAAAGAGGATGTGAGAGATCCAACCAACCACACACCTCCTCTCTCGCTGATGGGAAATGGTGAGCCTATGGCGGAAGAAGCCGAGGTGACTAGGGAAGAGGGTTTGGGGAAATTAAACCATCAATGTGGGATGACATTGGAGGCCATGTGGCTTTTCCATCAGAAAATTGGGGACTTACCTTAGTGGGAGTGCCCCAAAATGTCATATGGGGGATACTATAGTTTAAAGTAATATAGCTCAGATGATGACATCCCATTTTAGTGTCATGTTGGAGGGATGAGTTCCATACAGTTTAATTTTATGTGGATAGTACTACTTAGGTCTTTCATCTTAGGTTCATATGACAATGACCAATTGATATAGAAACCATGATTAACTAGAGGAAAATCATGTTTGGATGTTCCTACATGCCTTGAACATGTGAGGGGTAGAATGTGTAAAACATGATTATGTAGGATTTTGGATCAGGATAAATGATATGAGGCATGAATTCCATTGATGTGTACAAAGGTAGGAGAATCCTCTCATGAGGATGAATTTGTCTCTGGTTGACATGTCATTTTTATAGGAAACATAGGTAGAGACACCGGGGCATGATGTGCATAGTCAAGAAGTGGTGTCTTCAGGATACTGGCCTTCTATTTTTGATGGCTGGGGAGGTTTATGAAGATCCAAAATCACCCAATTTACTATAGTTTAAAGTCATACAGCTTGGATGATGGCATCACAGTTTAATGTCATGTTGCATGGACTAATACCGTACAATGTGACGTCATCTGGTCAGGATGATAAATCATAGTTTAAGGTCATTGAGTTTGGATCGTTTTTTGTCGAATCCATGATTAGTTATAGGATAACTGGGATGGGATGTTCTGACATGCCTCAAACATGAGAGGGAAGGATAGTGTAAATTGTGAATCTAGATATTCTCAGATTAGGAGAAATGATATGGGGTATTGAAGCCATTGAGGTGTACAGAGGTAGGAAAGGACTCTCCTGAGGATGAATTTACCTTATTGACGGTCATTTTGTAGGAAAAATATGTAGAGACACCAGGGAATGATGTGCATAGTCAAACAAAGGTGTCTGCATGACACTGTCCTTCCACTTATGATGGTCATGGAGGTTTATGAGGATTCAAAATCACTAGAGAAACAAAGTTTTATAGATGGAAAGTATGTATCCAGGAATTTAAGAAACATTTAGATTGTGATTGTCCATGGAGTTCTGGGACAACCTAGAATAGAAGGTAGGTGATAGGGTTTTCGGGAGGTGCATGAGGAATATGTATTCTCATGGTATTTAAGGGAAAAATGTTTGGGCGGCATAAGGGGGAAATGGAAAAGGTCGTCAACCAGGCCCGAAAATTTCACAGTGCGACCCTCTAATTTTCATGGGGTTCAATGATGTGTGGGTGTTGTGCCCCCGCAGTATAGACCGATTGGAATAAACTATTTTTCCACATAGATGATGAGCATATAAGGTTGGCCATGTAGGAGATGGCCATATAGGATGGTATGCAGAGAAGCTTTCATCCTAGGATGGTACGCGGAGGAGTTTTCTGCATAGGATGGTACATGTACTGGGTTCCGCATATGGGAGTCTGTATATTGTATTCCTCATAAGGGAGTTTGTGTACCATCTTTTTCATATGGTCATATGAGAAGCATTTTTATTATATTTTTTTAATGGTTTTCTGGTTGGTTGTGAAAGGTCTTCTGAATATGGTTCGCTGGAAGAAGTTCCATGAAGGTCCACCCACATTTGGTTCGTGGGATGGGGTCTGTGAAATGTTTATGGTTTTCAGTATGGAATCCCATGAACTACTTCAGATGCAGGATAGAGTCCCGCGAACTTTATCGGGTGTGGGAGAAATTTATCCTGCACCCTCTATGTTCTTCATCCCATTTTCTTCTACCCTAGAGCTCTTTATCCTCCCCTTCCACCCCCTTTTTAGTTCCCTTGGTGGTCCTTTTATAGAGTGATTGGGAAGCTATATCTGTGATTTACATGACACCTTTTTTGGAAGCCCATGAAGGAAATCTGGCCTATGGATGACTCAATCAACCATGATTTGTGGATGTGCGAGATGCCGTTGGCTTCTCCTTATCCGAGAATCAGATTATTCATGGGGATGGTTTGTGGGGAGTATCTCTGTCATATTCTCTCTAGTGAAAATGGTTCGCGGTGGCTTCGGTTCATGGGTAGAAATTCATCGCAAACTATTTCATTTGCTGGCCAACGCCTCACGGGCCAGTGCATCATAGGCCATCCGTGTACCGATGGTTTGCGGTTTATGCCTTCTGCGAACCTTTCCTGGTAATCAGTACATGACCGGGCCATATTCTTCTGTGAAATTTGATTTCTTCAAATTTCTTCTCAAATTTTCAATCCAACATGTATTTCTTTGCTTCTCCCAACTTGAGGGAGTATTTTCCATCCCTTTACTGAATTTTCAGGACCCTACACACATGCACCCTTATTATTTACTTAATCCCCACAAAACCCCATGTTTATAATAATAATAATAATATAATTTCTTGACATGTCTAAACTAGCAAATTAATTAAATATTATTTCTTGTATAAATTGTTTAAAATTTATTCAAATAATATTTAATATATATTATTTCTCATTTGAACTTTAAAATTGGTCTACCAGTCCTCCAAAATATTTATCAGGTCTTGAATAATTAATATTTATTTAATAAATAAATACCATTACATTATTTACCAATAAATAAATAAATATTATATTCACTAAATAGAAAATAAATATTTATTAAAAATTATGCTCACAAAATGTTATCTCGAATAACTAGTGAAAAAATATATGCAATCAAGAAAACATGAATAAATATTAAACCATGCATGGTAATAATATTTATTCAATATATTAAACAATAAATAAAAAATTATTTACTGGGGTTTTGTATATACTTAGTGTGTGACCCTTTAAGCATCTTTCTCAATGACATTAGGCGGTGCCGCCCAAAGTCCAAGGTTAGTGTCTACCAATATTCCAAATAACCCATAGACAAGGGAGTTAATGTAATAATGACATGAAACCTCATATGAACACTTACTGTGTAATATAATCTATTTATCATGATATATATAATCAAGAAGGTTTTATACTGGTATCATTAACCTATAATCTCAATGTCTCTTTCTTTAACTTTTTGGAAATGAACCTTCCCATAAAACACCATGGTCATGGATTTAATTACGATGTTTCATTCCCATCAAATATCATAATATATCAACTTCTATTAAATAATATAAGGGATAAGTCCTTTATATCATTATTCATTATGTAATATTACTCGTGACACACCCAACATATCCTACTCCTCCATGAACATATGTCTTCATGATTTTCATTAATAAATAAAAGTACGTGAAAAATAATATTCATTAATAATATTAAAGTTTAAGGATCAATACACACATTCATAAATATGAACATGTAACGACACATATAAATGTGTATTTCCTATTGGTGGTTCATGCTCTCATAATTTCCTGCACTAAAAATTACCAAGGCTGTGCACCATGAGAAAGTGCCTCAATGTCCTATGAGTCTCCACCCCTAACAGCCTATATAATTTGTGTCTTTTCAAATGATGTAATCTATTTATAGATTATATTTAAGAATAATTTCATGGAACTTATAGGTTCTCATCATAGTGGGGAACTGTTATGACCTTTTAATGCGACTGTTACTCTTTGAAAATTATCACATACTGTGTCATGCATCAGATAAATAATTATGTGATAATATGTTTATTTTTTTTAAAAAATGAATATAGGTAATCATAATGTATATAGAATCTGGTTCTAGGGAACCAAATCCAACAGACTCTCACTTACACTAGAGTCAACTGTTAACAACCTTCAGTCCACTAGCTCTCACATGATATTCTTGCTTCTACTAGGATAAGTATTTAGTCAAGGGATCCACCATATTTTATTCTATGGAAACTATGCTCACCGAAAATTTACCCCTCTAAGAAAAATCCCTCAAGAGGTGATACTTCTACAGTATGTGCTTTATCTATTGGTATGAACTCATCTCCTTTGAGAGAGCACCAATATGGTATTATCATAATATAATGTGATATTTTATTTAATGCTATGTTACACATCAAGATCTTGGAATTTTTTTTATATCTAAACATCTTATTTAGTATAAAAAAATCCACTATATGCTCATATTTTTCTATAAAATCAGAAAAAATTTGATACTTTGAAGTTTTATAACTCACATATCCTTCGTTGAGACTAAATAAATATCCTAACTATAAATTCAAATCATTTTGATATATTTAAAATATTGCATCAATATACCTCCTGATTATCAACTCCTCATCTCCTCCATACACCAAGAACATATCCCTAGTTCTTCTCAGATACTTAAGGATTACCTTAACAGTATTCCAATGCACCTGTATCAACTTGATATCTACCAACCATGCTCAAGGTGTAGGAAACATTAAGCCCATTATATAACCTGACATACATGATTGATCATATCATAGAAATATATAATATCATACTTATTCTTTACTTATCCTCTTGTGTCTATGGAAACATTTTCTTAGAAATATATATACCATGTGACACTAGAAACAATACTATCTTTGATTTTTATATAAAAAATATATTTATTATTTGTTCAATATATGTACTCTAACTTAGTCTAAGAATCCACTTGGATCTATCATGTATAATCCTGATCCCTAGAATGTAGGTTTCTTCACCGAAGTCCTTTATGAAGAGGCACTTGATTAAACAACACTTAACCAACTATAAGACTAGTATATCATTTAAAATAAGTAATATATCATTAATATATACTACTTTCATAATGAATTCACTCTCACTAAACCAATTATAAACATATGGCTCAAATTCATTCTTTATGAAACTGAATTTCTTTATAGCTTCATCAAACTAAATGTTCCATGACATGGATTATTGCTTCAATCCATAAATGGATCTATTCAACTTACATATTTTTTAGAATTTCTTGGGGTCACAAAACCTTTTGGTTGTGTCATATATAAATCTTACTAAAGGTTCCCATTAAGTAAAGTTTTTTTGAAATCCATCTTATAAATTTCACGGTGATGGTAATTTATTATAGAAAGTATATTTATGATGTATTTAAACATAGAAACTAGAGAAAAGGTTTCATCATATTCAATTTCTTTATTTTTTAAACCCTTTATCCACTATTCAATACTTATAGGTATTTACAAGACCTTTTATGTCTATTTTCCTCTTTAATACCCATTTATACCCAACAATCTTTACATCAACTGGAAAATCAACCAAAACCCAAACTTGGTTTTGATACATGGAATCTATCTTAGAATTTATGGATTCTTTCCATCTTATAGATTATGAGCTCTATAATACCTCTTTATAGGAGATAGATTCATTATTGTTAACTAATAATGATTTTCTATATTTAGTGACTAGAAGATCATATCTTTCTGGTTCTCTTACCTCTTTGATACTCCTATACAATACTTTTGTTTCATAAAATAATTCTCCCATGGGGCTCTATGAAATTTGTTCCTATACCAACTCTTATATATATTGACTATCAACTTCATTGAAGTTAATATCGATCCCAATATACTTCTTTAGGATGTTCCCCCTCTAAAGAAATATGGATTTTCTTATGAAATTAACTTTCTTGTTTGGGGGATTGTATAAATAGTATCTCATTAATTCATAGGATACCTTTTAAAGATACAATTTTCACCTTGGGGTGATAGTTTGTTTCCTAAGACGACCTTAACAAATGTATCACATCCCCATACACGAGCCTATAACAACACAAATTTCTTTACATATATTAAATCATATAGAATTATGTTTAATGCCTTAGTTGGTATTAATTTTAGAATGTGTGTTGCATTATGTAATACATATCTCAAAAAGGATAATAGAAGATCTACATGAACCATAACCGACTTTACCGTGTTAAGAAAGGTATAATTCCTACTTTAACTAACACCATTCCACTATGGTGTATAATATGAAGTGACTTGGTATAGAATCCCTAACTCCCATAGAAATTTGATAAACTCTTGGTTAATACATTCACCACCCCAATAATATTGATGATTCTTTATCTTCTTACCAAGTTTATTCTCTACATAATTCTCGAATTCTTTGAACTTACTAAAGGACTCAGACTTATACATCATAAAGTAGACATAACCACATCTAATCAAGTCATCAGTAAAAGTTATATATTAGGAAATTCTACAACTATATTCTACTAGAAAAGGTCCACACACATCAGTTTGTACCAATCATAGAATATCTTTGGACCTTTCACCCTATCCACTGAATGGTTGTTTGTTCATTTTTCCTTGAAAGAAATCATGACATCTTTCAAGTGGACATAGCTCAAAAGAGTCTAAATAAAAATCTTGATAGAGATTTCTCAGATTCTTTTCATTTATGTGACCAAGATAGTGATTCCACAACTGGGTGTTATATGATTCATGAAAACAAGATTCATTATCCATTTCAAATACTTAATTTTCATAATTTACTACATAAAGACCATTACTTAGTTGTTCCATTCCATGAAAAATTACATCCTTATAAAATATTCATTCTTTATTTCCAAATATAAAAATAAATCCATTCATTTCAAAGAAATAAATAAATATGATGTTCTTAATAACACTTGGCACAAAATAATAGTTCTTTAAAACTAAAATCATTCCAGTTGGAAATAGAAGGTGGTATTCTACTATAGTCGAAGCATCGAGTCATGCTCCATTGGTTTATAAAATATCCACATCTCCTTTATAAATATTACATAATCTACTTTTTTTTTCTATATTTGGATATAGATTTGAGAACCACAAGCTACATCTAATAATTAATGTGAAGATATAGAAAGATTACACTTGATAACGAACACACATTTAACTCCCCCTTGCATTTGGGTGGAGTTATTTTTCCAGTGGAATAGATTTCCACATGAAAAAAATACAACTTACTTTTATTTTTTCCTACATTTAAATCTGTTTCTTCTTGGAAGGATGGTTCTCAATAGATTTAGACTTAGAGAGAGTCTTGTCCCCCTTTCCCTTGTTATTCCTTTAATTATTATCCATCAGGACTGTGAGTTTTTCATATCTCATGTCTTTTTCAACTTGGCGAATGAGAGTAATAAGTTATAGGAGATTCTTCTCACTATTACTTATGTTTTTATTCATAATAAAACTAAATAAGGATTTATGTATCAAGGAAAGGATGAGGTATGTACATAGATCATTAGGTAATTTAATGCCTAATATTTCTAGGTGCTCTATATATCCAATCATCTTGACAATAAGAGTCCCATTTGGTGCCTAATATCCAAGATTTCACATGAAAAATGCACTAAAGATCTCATATTTCTCTTTTATTTCATTCTCTAGATTGAAATCATGAAGTTGATACATCATTTTATACTCATACATATCCTCATATTTCTTTATAAGTTTATTGGACATCAAATATAGATGAAACATTGGATGTCTGTGGAATCATCCAAATGTTTCTCATACAAAGATAATTATTACTCACTATTCTCTTATCTAGGTTCATCAGGAATTATATTTTCCAATACATATAACTTCCTTTCATAGTGTAGAATAATGCATAAGTGAATTTTCCATTCTTAGAAATTAGTTTCAGTGATAAAGTTATCCTTATAAAGTATGGATCATAGTGACATAGTTGAATTCATTTGTATTTCCTTTTATATAATTAAAAATAGATTTTTTTAGCACTTTATATGATTTATAAAATTAAATAATAAAAATTAAATTTATAAATATTCTATTATTTTATCGAAACCTAATATACATCATAATTAGTTTCAAAATATCTTTTTTACTTGGATATTTTAGTGGCACAGATCCATATTCCCCTTCTCATAACCTAGACGGGGGTGTATTAAGCTATTCGAAGGTATTTTGGTAGGAATAAATTTATAGATACTTTATCTCTCAACTCCTTGATCTATTGAGTGGAATCCCCAATCCCAAATTCTTGAATTTGGATTTCTTAAAAACTTTGCCTACTAGTTTCACTAAGTCTCACAGAGGTGATCAACCCTTAATGTGAACTAGGTTAAGTCGAGCCAAAACTCAAGATAGAAATTCCATAATAATTGAAAGCACCTCAACAAAGGTTGGTCAAGAACTTTGAACTATGGTTAGATTTATACCTAAGTAATGGAAGAATATACTGACTCAATATATATAGTTAATGGATTTTAATATTTATGCATAAATATCCCATTTTATATTTATTACATTCTTGTTAATATTAAGTGAATTTACTTAATTGATTAACCATGTCTTATATAAATTTTACGCATAATCCAATTTATTTTATTTATATCTTGCATGCTTGTTAATTCATTAATTCATGTAATCATGAAAAAACATCCATAATGTAATTAACCATGAAACTATATTGAAAAAAAATGATAAGAGTGGTATGATCATGAGATTTTCTTAATAGTTAGTTTATCTATCAAATGATAAACTAACCACTTAATTAGGGGGAAAACACCTTGAACCATGAATTTGTTAATGTTGTAGATTTCCAACTATAATCCCATGTATCTCTTGTATTGGTTTCACCATAGATCCAAATTTGAAACACCTTCACTCACTTGGTATCTCCATCCATTACGTAATCTTTTACTCACATGAAGGTGAGGGGAACTGAAAGATTAGTATACAAGGTTTATATAAAAGGAAATTATGGGAATGTAGGACCTTATATAATGGGATGGGAGATGATGAATAGACCATAAATTTAATTTAATAATAAATAATAAGGAAAAAATCATATAAAAAGGTTTGGTATATGCTCATGATCATCCATATACATGCAACAAATTAAATATTTAGTAAACTATCATTCATTACCAATCGTTATTATTTAAGATAAATTTCATTTGAATCAATTAATTATATTCTTTAATTAATTAATTATTTTATCTTAATTATAATATATTTTTTAATATCTCATCCATCATAATTTTAAATAAATTAAATAATTTATTTAAAATTTACCAAATAAAAAACATATACCTTGGAGGCAACACAATGAGTACTCATCTGAATTACCCGACATGTATGATATTCATATACTATTTACTCATGCAGCATGTAGCATACACATATTATCAAATAATTTCTTGATGTTTAATATATATTAATGACACAAAAACACATGTTATTTACATAGTGTGTTATGTTTTAATGTACGTAGAGTAATCACAGTATTACAACTTATACACAATACGTAGTTCTGAATATTATGTAAAAATTAATTAGATATTTAATATATATATAACCCATCGACTGATATATAAAATTAAAATAAATTAGACACATAACATATTTTGATAAGGTTTAAGCAGTATAATAAATTAATTTTAAATTTTGAGTAATCAAGTTATATACATGGCATGTACTATCTAGCTACATGTTGTGCATATTTCTTCATTGTTTATCTGTGACCCGTGCCTAAGGGCCGAGACTATCATCTTTCCATATAAATTAATGGATTAAATTATTTTTACCTGGGCTACACATCATTTGGTATCTGAGTTAGATGGTAATCAGTCACTCATGTCATGTAAAACTACACGAATAATCTTTGGCTAATAGACTACATGTCATGTGCATAAGTTAGACGTCATGTAGTTTAGCTAACCATGCACTAAGCTAGAATGGTTAACATGTGGTGTATTAAATACACACTACATGTAATAAATTCACATACTATGAATTAATTCATGATTTTTCTGGGTGTATTAAACAAAGGTACATGGTGTGTACCTACATGCTACATATTGTGTACTCTTATGCTATCTGTCCAGAATCCTTGGCACACTAGATGAGTTCTTCAAATGATCTTCATTCAAAATTAATCCATTTATTTATTATATTTTCGACAATGAATAGTAAAAATATAATATATCATGATTAAAAATAAAGAATTATTGAACCAAAATTGAAAAATAATAATAAATTCATAAATTAATCAATGATCTTTAAATAAATATAAATTATTCTTTGGCCCATTTGATACAACTTGAAGGTTTCAGGCATAGTGAAAGTGCTGATAGGGAATGACCAGACCGATTTTTTTCATTATCAATGATTAATCTAAGATGTAAATCAATAAATAACCTCATGAAAAATGATATTGAATCAAAGATTAATTAACATGAGAATTCTAGAACCAATCACATGATCACCACATACTGATTTATAATTAATTTAAGCAGTTAAAGAATTACCTTATGATAGATTATTTCTTAGTTGATTAATATAAAAACATATCTATGTCGTATCATCATTGTGTCATAGAAATCAAGTATAGATTCCCTCTAGTAGTGATCCACATGCATACCACAAACTTCCGAGCATTATCATAGGAATCTGCGAGTGCAAGTGAAGAAGATTTTAATGCCAATGTCATTCATCTTATATTTCCATGATAATCACTTATAAGAAGGATTATCCTTAATATATCTAGAATAAAGAGGGTATTTGAGGAGGATCACTCTCAATTCTTAAGATCATTCTTGGAGAGGAGCTCTCTAGGGATTGAGATAATTCTATGTAGTCATTGTGCAAAGCCAATAGAAATGGATATCATTAGGGCTGGAAATAATATAATTGAATTTAAAAAGTGAAAGGGTTAGAATAACAATAATTTCACATGATACATTATTATTTACTTAATCCTCAAAAAACCCCATGTATATAATAATAATAATATTATTTCTTAACATACAAAAAACCAACAAATTAATTAAATATTATTTCTTGAATAAATTGTTTAAAATTTATTCAAATAATATATAATATATAATATTTCTTATAGGAAATTTAAACTCGATCTTGTATTCCTCCATAGTATTTATTAAGCCTTTAATAATGACTATTTATTTAATAAATACATATCACTACATTATTCACCAATAAATAAATAAATATCATATTCACTAAATAAAAAATAAATATTTATTAAATATTCTTCTCATAAAATATTGTCTCAAATAACAAATGAAGAAGTATATAAGATCATAAAAAATGAATAATTATTAAACCAAATAAGATAATAATATATATTCAACATGTTAAATAATAAATAATGAAATTATTTAATAGAGGATTTAGATACACTTAGTGTGCGACCCTCTAGGCCTCTTTCTCAATGGCATTAGGCAAAACCACCCAAAGTCCAAGGTAAGATTCTAGAAACACACCAAGGAAACCATAGAGAAAGAAGTTAATTTTTTAATATAATGTAACCTCATACAAATTCTTACTATGTAACATAATCCATTTATCATGATATCTCTAATCAAGTAGGTTGCATACTGATGTCATTGACCTATGTGCTCAATGTCTCTTTCTTTAAATTTCTAGAAATGAAACTTTCCACAAAACACCATGGAAATAGATTTAATTCATCTATTTCATTCCCATAAAATATCCCAAGATATAAAATTTTGTTAAAGAATATAAGTAACAATACTTTTTTTGCGTTATTCATTAATGCAATATTACTTGTGACACACCCAATGTATCCCACTCTGCCGAAAACATATGTCATCACAATTTTCATCAATACATCAAAGTATGAAAATAATAATATTCATTAATAATAATATTAAATTATAAGTATAAATACATACATCCACATAAAGGAACATCCAATGAAACATATAAATGTGGATTTCCTACCAGTGGGTTCTGTTCACATATCTACCACACTATAAATTACCAAGGGTTCACACCATGAAAAAGTGACTCAAAGTAAAATGAGTCTCCAACACTGATAGACTATATAATTTATGTCCTTTTAAATGATATCATATAGATATAGAACATATATTTAAGAATATTTTAATGGAACTTATGAGTTTTAATCATAGAGAGGAACTATTATGACCTTTTAGTGAGAAAACTACTCTTAGGAAATTATAATAGACTATGTCACATATAAGACCAATAATTATGTGATAATATGTTTTTTAATATTCAAAATAATGAATATAGGTAATCATAAAGTATATATAAGTTGGTTCTAGGGAACCAAATCCATTAACATATCACAAGACAAACCTTGGCCCTTTTCCCTTTGCTAAAACCACTTAAGGAAATCCAAGAACCAATATGTCTTAGTAGTAAAACCAAAATGGGATATGAAATCATACTCAAAATGGAAACATTATTGATAAGTTATGTGATGATCCTAAAATAGTTCCTAGATTTGGTCTGGAATCAAGTTCTTGATTGCTACATAGTTTGTCAGGCCATGGTAGCCAAAAGCACACCTCAATTCCATCACAATTTTCATACCAAAATCCATCTCAACCTCAAGTAAATTAATCCATGTAAATGAGGATAAATACATAATAAATGGTAATAAAATAAAATTTATAACTCCAAATTCAAATTCCAACTACCCATGGTGACTCAAGAGTCATCAAGATAGATGATTATCAGGAACCTCCTCACGACCAACTTCCTGAGTCCTGATAACCATCCTAAATCCTATCTTACCATGCCGTCACAAATAACATAATGAGTTTTCAATAACCTAGAATCCTAATGAAGAATATAGGGCTTTGGTACCTTGTTGTCATGAACCAAACTGAGCCACCCATCTATCGCATGCTCAAGTCAGCCCACAACATACTTGAAAGGAATCCCCAATACCCCTTGGATGACAAAAATAATCAAGGGTATAAAATACAATCATTAGGGATGATTTCACCCTTGATTTATAGTTAATGTGACAATAGTTTTCTACTAAAAATTTTGAATAACCTACCCATAAGTTAGACGTCTACACTAAAAAAATTAGCATATAAAAAATAAAAATTAACAAATAAAAAACATAATAGAAGAAAAAATAAATCCCTTAGCTCACCATACAAGCTCCCTCAACATGTTGGAGCTCCAAAATCACTCATTTTCCACACAAATAATGTAATACACCAATAACCATAAATTAAATCAGTGAAGAACTTATTTAAAGGGAACACTTGGCTGGGAATTCTATAAAAAGGAAAAAATCATGTAATGGGAACACTATAAAAAAATGACCCTTTTGTGGAGGCTTTTTTTGGATATAGTGGCGGTTTAAACTGCCACCATATGTTTCTACAGTGGTTTCAAAAAACCACCACTAAATTGTGTGTCTACATACAATATGCAATAATTTACTTGATTTAACGGTGGTTTATGGTAACCATCATAGTGGATGCATTTAGTGGCAGGTTTTTAAGGTTTTAGTCGTAGTTTTCCCATTGAAAATGAAATTTTTTAGTGGCGGTTAAAACCGCCCCTACAAAAACATTTTTGTTAGGAAAACTGCTGCTAAAACCAAGATAACCACCATGAGATAATAAAGGAATATGAATTTTTTTTAGTAGCGGTTAAAACCACCACTAAATTATTGTCCGTAGTGGTGATTTTAACCTCCATGGATAGAAAGATACCAAAATTGTAGCAAAAATTAAAACCATTGTGAAATATAATTAATTTATTTCTTGGTGGTTAAAACCGCCGCTAAAGGCATATTTACAAAGAAAAAAAGCTAATTCTGCAGCCCTAATACTAGTGCCCTGAAAAAAAACCATTCCAATTTCACATGCGTATACATCCTGCGTCCAAAAGAATACCAGAAGACCAAAATTTTAAAAATAATCACATGATATATACCTGAATAATAGGTTTAGTATGATTTGGTTACATAAAATTTATTCTAAGTACATGAAGTGTCACTTTTGGATATAGTGGTTTCACAATCAGGGATAGCAGTTGATCTCAAGTATGCTGATGTTTTTGTGTATTTGTCATAACCAAGGAATGCAATCGATAATTGTTGTTTTATCGGATTGTATAGGAATTAAAGGAGAATCATTTTGGAGATCTCTCACTTAGAATTTTTAATGACAATAGTTACCAAGAATGGATTCACATTTGACTGTACATACTAGTGTGGGGAAGTTTCCATAATGTTGAAGAAGTAGTTGTTGTTATCTCTAATCCTAACCATTCCTAATCCCAACGTTGGACATGTAGTGAAATGTGATGCATCTGGTTTTGGATTAGGATATTTTAGGATGTAGAGTGATAAATTAGTCACTTTGGGTTTCATCAGCTTTTAACTCACAAGATGAAATACTCCAATCATGTGTTTTAGTTTGTAGTTATGGTCCATTCATTGAAATGATCGTGACATAACCTCTTGGGAGAGAGATTTGTTGGGTACTTTGGCACCTAGATTGCATATAATATTTTATCACCGCATGGACATAATATTTATCAGATGAATTTCATAGATTACTTGTATATGTTTGACATCGATAAATAGTATTCAACTAGAAATGGAAATTTAGTGGTAAATGCATTGAGCTAGAAAATATAAAATATGGGAGAATAAATTTCATTAGATGAATAGAAGATCTTATCTTCACTATAAGACTAGTTGGTGGGTGTAGTTTAGGTTTTATGGGATGCAATGTGGGTATCCTTATAGATAATGTCTTCATTGATTAAATATGTAAATACAAGTTAGAATATTGTTATGGAATGTATCATGATGTGTGATTGGTTGGAAGAATGTGAAACTATTTCAGAATAGAATTTTTATATGCATGGAGTGTTTATAGTTCGTAGCATGGTAATGGTCACATATTCCATGAGAGATGAGTTTATGAGATCCTATAATGATTTGAAGTAGGATGTTCACCCAAGGCTGACCATGATTTATAATAATAAAAAGTGGATGTTCTGGTGGTCCTCCATAGTAAGAGAAATTGAAGGCTTTGTTTCCCAGTTATTGACTTGTCCAAAAATTATCACCGAGTGTCAAAGTTGATAGTTGAAGTGGGATGTTCACCCAGGGCCGATCTGTTTTACCTCATAGTTTTGGTAATTATAATAGAAGTCTATGAGTTGATAGTTGAAGTTGTGTATAACTTTTTATCCTCAGATTAATGAGTAGTTAAGAAGGATTCTACAAACCATATAGGACATGATTCAGGATTGTATTATAGATTTTAGCCACCAGATGCATCTTTTGGGGAGATACAAATTCTGGTAGTGTAAGACACTCAAGTGTTCAACAAATATTTATATATTATACTATTAATGAAGTAGACAGTCCCTCTACCTTAACATGATCAAGATACTCAGGTGTTCAACAGACATTTGTAAATTCTTATCAAAACTATTTTTAATAAGAGTAAATCATAAGTGGGAGTGATCACATTCCAACTATAAAACATGAGAAGAGAATACTATAAAATTTGAAGAAATAAGGGCTATCAGCTAAAAACAAGTTAAAGGGAGTTACGAAACTATATATTCCCAATAAAATTAATAAGAAGGTTGATCGTTCATCCTTGGGTAACAAACATAATAAATTTAGGAAAAATTAATAATAAAAAATGATTCATGACAATAAAGAATCGATATATATGGTGCATACCACACTTGAGAAATCAAGACATAAAAGGAAACATCAGAAATCAACAAAATGCATAAAAGGAAACATGAGAAATCAAGAAACTGTTAGGTCATGAAAATGTTTGGTGGAAAATATATTCCACACATGATACATATACAAACTGACTGTTAGCATATTTTTCCAACATATCAATAATACAACTAATCACAGTTCGATGATGAACACAACTTTTCACCCTCTCCACCTCCATCTCTACTTCTTGCTACCACATGTAAGAACATTATATTGAAAATTAAATACTATTGTATATTTATATTTAAACTTAAAACTAATAAAAGTTTTCAAACTAAATGTTTAACGCCCTGACCTCAAAAGCCCAGAGTCGGTGCATTATTATGTATCATTGGAATGATCATAAAAGATCAAGTCTCAAAAGACCGATTAGTTTAATAGCCCTGGAAGTACTAGATACATTCATAAGGTTTACATTACATAATAAAATGGAAAAATACAACAACATTGTCTCCATAGACAACACTGAGATCCCATAGACTATTCCTAGAGGTCAGTCATAATATACTTCTTTACATCCTGGAAAAAATAAAACATAGAAAGGGGTGAGCTTAGATTCTCAGTAAGGATAACATTATAGTGGAAACTTTCATAAATAAGCATAAAAATTTAAGGCAGTGTATAAGACTAGAACAAAAGCCTTTTAAACTTGAACTTTAGCATAATATGGCAAAGATAAAATCAAATAATTCCATTTACTTATTCACATGGATATTCTACTAGTCGAATAATCACATGCAATATCAATAACCACTTTCATAATGATGGAATGCATAATTCCAAACTATCATAACCACATAGTCAAGGCATTGTGCCAAGAATACAAATAAGATTTTGTCAAGGTATTGTGCCAAGACACTAGTTTGTCTCATGAGACCTACCGATGAATCTAGGAGCTATAGCGGGTTCCACCCATCACTTACTAAGTCCAATTCATTCCTCATATGAAAAGTTTGAAACATAACATAAACATTCGTATTAAAACTAGCATACAAAATGTCAATACTTTATCCACAAACCATGAATGGTATATAAATAGAACATCCATAGTCAAAAATAACTCATTTGATACAATATGGAAGATTGTATTGTATCATATTAACCTAAATCGATAATAATGAAGGATATTGACATAGATGAAAATAATCATCAAAACTATTAGAGAGAAATATCCCCCTTTTTCTTGAAATCATTTAAAAGTCACACTATTTGTCAAGAAGCCATTTAAAAATATATTTTTGAATCGAAGTGTCCCATACCACTTTGAAACTTTTAAAAGAAGTTTTAATTTTAAAACTTTAATGTCCTTATAAATAAATCTTTAAAACCATTTTTAAAACATGGACATTAATGAGAAAGATTTAGAATAATAAGTCTTTACAACATTTAAAATGATATTTTAGTTAGAGTTCCTAACCAAAAGAGAGACACTTGAATACAAATAATTGAGGTAATAAAAACATTATAATATCATGAGAATAAAGGGATTCATGATATACTATGTCAAAGTACATTATATACACCATATAAAAGTGATTTGGTGTATAACAACAAAGAAGTCTCAAGGGAATGTAAATTGAGATGAAATCTCTTATAAAGACCATATCCATAGGTTAAGGATAAATGAACGACATAAATATGTGTGAAAAATATAAATACACTCAATATGATTGGACATTCAGTGTAAATAAATCAGAGTACATTCACACATATTCTTGTAAAAACAACACCAATGAATTGGATGCTTAACTCAAAAAATGGAGATTGAGTTAAAATTACTCTTATCAAGTTCATATCGATGACTTGAGAATTTATCAACAGAGTGATTATGTGTATCAAAAGTGTATCCATAGAAAGGGGAGTGGAAATTATGACATAAGAAAATGAATAGTGATTCCACACATAATCTTGGAGTAAAATAATCAATGAAGTATGCATAAAGCTGAATGAGTGGAAATTGAAATTTCAAATTTCCTTATTGATTTGGTAACTTACGAAACATACACCCATGAAAGAAGGATCATAAAATGATGATTTAAATATCCATAAATTAAAGTATATTACACAATGAATATAATCATGGGCAGTAAACACACCACATGCCATAAATAAGTGGTGAACAATGGAAATATCACATAATTAAAAGTGAGATAAGAAACCCATTACATTGTAATTTTTCCTTAGTAGAGGGTAGGTTAACCTCCTGTATAATGGTGAAATAATTGTTATTTAATCATACATGAATCATATACATTAATATGATATCATATATTACCTTTTAATATTGATTTGTTAATAATATCTTAGTATTATCATCATTTTGGGTGTTAACGGATTCGTTTTACTTTATATTATTTGTTATGTGAGCGATATTTGTTATGGATGGGATGTATATTATTCATATACATAATTATATCATGTCTCGAAACATTATTTTTAATCATAAAATGAAATTTAGTCTTGAATGGATATTATGGGGAATGAATCCCATCGCGTTCATGGAGACGGTAATCCGTACATACGCACGAGCGAAAATATCATTATTTTGATATTAAAATATTATATAATTGGATGGTATATCATATATACCGAATAATTATCATGTTATATTTATTATTTAAATTAATTAAACATCATTATTATACCCATCCAAATAATATTGTATTGAATAACAATTACACCACAACGTGGAGACGGTAATCCGTACGTATGCACGTATGGTGACATGTCATTTGAAGGATGGATATAATAATGAATATTGATATACCATATTTATAATAACATCATAGTATATATAATATACTAGAGTTATTATTTTAGAATGGAAATAACAAATAAAGAATAAGTGGAAGAAGAAAAGAACTTGAAAGAGGGTGGTGAAACTATTACCTCTTATTTGGGTTCTTCCTTTTGATTTGATCAAAAGGTATTATTAAGTTGGATTTTTGACCAAAGGAGTGCCTCTAGGATGAAGTGAGGAAAGTTTAGAGAATATTTGGGTAGGGGTTTGCCGAGCCAAAAGGCTTTGAAGGTGTGAATTATAGGGAAGGGGGAGTGCCTTTTTATTAGAGGGGTGAGGGGAACCTTAGGAAAAGCTAGAAATATTATTTTATAATAAAATAATTTTCGGTTTCTAAAGGCTCCAAAATATATTCTTTAAAGGATAAGGTGGGGATGAGTTGAAAACAACTCAACCAATAGGTTTTATATAGGTTTGTGTTACTATATTAACCTTAAATTTTAGATTTAATTCTTAGTTAAATAGTTTGACATTTACCATGTCTCTTTGTATTTTTATATTATATGGTTAATAAACTTACTATATAATTCCAAGAGAAACCCAAGTGGTTCATTAATAATACAAATATCATTATATAAGTCCTTTTTCCGATACTTATATTTTTAGGAATATTATATCAATTTATAATATAATATTTGTTTTAAAAACTCCTTTATGTCAATTTTGACACTATTTAATAATTGATTTTTGTTAAAGTCTTAAAAACTTTAGTAATTCGAAAAAAATTAATTTAAAAATACTAACAGGTCATATTAACCAGTAAAATTCATGGATCACATCAAAACTTTCAAATTATATTTATTTTAACATTTATAATACCAATTACTTGATTCTTTCATTAATATGGAAAATACTACATCATTATTGTATCATAAATAAATTTCCTTAATCAATGTCTAAAAATTATAAATAAAATACCATTTTGTAGGGAATATTTTTATATTTCTAATTAATATTTATAGTTGAAAATATAACATATATAACCCTATGTAAAAATTGTTTTGCTAAAAGATATATGCTTATGTCATTTTTGTGTTTACTTTAACTTAATTAATATAAAGTGTCATTATCACTTACAAGTGGCTCCATGGGGTCTCAAAATCGACCCAAATATGCCCATGGTCAGACATGTATCATCAAATAGGGTTTGGACACGTTTTAGGGTAATTTAATATTATTATAATATTATTTTTTAACCCTTATTTACCGGATTTACCCTTTAACCATGGTATATAAAATATTTACCGAAGTAATTATTCAAAATGTCTAAAAATAAAAGTTACATATTTACACAATTTGGAACTACTTATTCTAAATATGGAATCCATTTTTCAAAATTCAAAACATAGAAGTGACAGAAATTAATTTAAAATTAATTCCCATTGTCAAAACAAAGAGCGTGTTTTTTAAGAAATAATAACTATCAAAAGATTGACATTTGTTTATGTCTAGTTTAAATGTGAAATTACATCCAATTACCAATATTGAATTAAAAGGTAAAAATATATTTTAATTATACTTTAATACCTCTTAATGGTATAATTTATCACTATAAATTATTTGTATTAAAAAAGTTATTTTTAATTAATGTTTAGTATTTTTCACTATTCATTAAAATTTTGAATGTTTTCTAAAAAATAAAAAAAATTCACCCTAGGATAATTTTGATATTACAAATACAAAAATGAAGTCCATTTTGAAAGATAAAATTTATAAAATTTCAAAAAGTGGGTTTTACTATTCATAACAGCTACTTTGATTGGTCGTGGTGTGTTAGAATCTCGAAGTTGTGTACAATGCAAGCTATTTCATTATTCAAAGGGAAACGTACCATGGAATCTTGGGGTGTTATAAAATGATTTTAAATTTTTGTGATTTACTTGCTCACCACCAATCGATGTAATACCACTGGGGGAAAATACGCTCATCTTTTGATATAAATCAATCAACACTTTCTACAAAGCGGATATCTGAGCCCCCTGGTCTTGAACTGTGCTTCGTAGAGAAACAATCTCTCTCTGAGTATCTCAGGGTATGGACTAACTACAACCAGGAGTAGATGCAACTGCAATCCCCAGTGGCCTGTCAAATACCTCAGATGGTATGGATCCCAAACCCATCTCGCACACTCTACCAGGATGCTCCTTCCTAAGGACTTTAGCAACCGGGTCATCCTGGGAGACTAAGTAGGATTGTGCATGATTGGCATCCCACAATTATTTAATTTTTACCTATAAATTAAATAGAAGTCATATTAGAAGCAATATATATGATTAATGAAATTGTTAAATTTTGATCTGTTCAGCCGAAATCTATGATATGCATCAAGAAATCTTCTATGACATAGGAAGCACCATTTTCAACTGTGAGGTAGCCGTTTGGGCTCAAAATCAAAGTTACAAATAGAAAAATCCAAACCCATGTAAGTGTTCCAACCAGATAAATTCCCAATCCCAGAGAAGTCACTAATGGTCCACATTAAAGCAACATGCATTTTGAACATTGTTTTAGAAGAAACATCAAATGTCTCAACACCGTTACTCAAAGTCCCAAATGGGTTGAATCCATCGACAACCAATTCCAATCAAACATTACTAAGATCAGCTAAGAAATCTGGATTTAATGATTCAAATTTCTTCCATGATTGTGAATCTCATGGATGTCACATTAACCCATCATTGTTATTATCTACGGAATGCCACTTCACGTGTTTGGTGGTTTTCGATGACATGAATAATCTTTGCAATCGAGGATTTAAAGTAAAGTAATGCAAAACCTTTGTAGGTGTGTTACTTTTCTTCTTCTTCATGGTAGTATGTTGATTTATACTTCCAACATCACACATTAAATGCTATCTAGAAGAAGAACATTTTTTTTGCAATCCTGTCTACTTGAATCCTCTTGAAAATAAAGCATAAAATTATTGGGACATGCATGTATTTTTGTATAATTCAAACCAAACCTATTAACAACTTCTTTCATATCATAAAAAGACTTGGGGATGTTTGATTTAGGAAATGCATCAAAAAACAATTCCAATATCACTGACATTGTCTTATTTGTAATTCCACATAGACATTTGATATGGTAAAACTTTAGAAGAAAACAAAGTTTTGAATATTTCAAACATCCACTATACAATTCTTGATTTCCATACTCAACTAAATCATGAAACTTATTTTCCTCTGTGAAGTTTTCTCTTACATTTTTCTCTACATAATCAAGAGGAGGATCCACTGATATGTTACAATCTTGATCTGGTTGTTCTACAGTCCCAAAAAATATCACTTTCCACGTTTCTATTTATAACACCCTCATATAGTTGTTCTGATATGTTTTGATGTTGATGGTGGTGTCTTGAAGTGAAAACTGCATCATTTATAAGGTTTTTCATTTCATTTTCCATTATCGACAAAGTTGGGAGCTCATTTTTTGGATTGACATCATTGCTCAACCTTTCTATAACTTTCGATTCTCTATGCCAAATATAACACGAATATTGACTAGGGAATTGCTTCAATATTAAATACTAATAAACTTCATCACTCTTCAACCATCTTCTAAATTTACAATTAGGACATGAACACCTTATTCTCCCTTCAACAGATCGATTGTAAATTTCAAAATCTAAAAAATCCTCCAAACCCTTAACATACTAAAGTGTGTTCCTTGGTAATGTGATCTATCTTTTATCCATGTATATCACAATGTGCCTACACAATATTAAAAAAAATTAAAACACATAACTTTTAATAAATAGGGAAAAATATTCATATATAATAGTTGAAAAAATATATAAATATGTTAAATAAGGTTTTCCTATATAAATTTATATGGTAAATAATGAACCCACCCACTAAAAAACAAAATCATTCAAATTAAAAAGATCCATAAAAGAATATAAAGATATCCTAAGTGCTTGGACCAATTTTTAAATTGGAATTAACCATATAGGTTATTTCCCCTTTCCCCAATTACATTTCCTAAGTAACCCATAGAGCCAATCTCTATCTAATTATAACATGACTTCAAGCCTATTCTAGATGATCGAAAAGAGTATTGGTGTAAACCATGAATATCATACCTATAAATCACAACACACCTAATTGTAAAAACACATACAAATATCATATATGGATCAAATTTTATCTTCCACTCTAAATATCATACATGAATTCTAAAAAACACACATAATTGTAAACACACCTCCAAATTTTGAGCTAGGTATGTGTTTTATTGATTCCTTGAGAGGCTAGCTGAGAGATAATTCTAGGTTGTGATACAAGGTGTAAATATAGTATTTTATATGTTTACAAAATTTTGTGTGTGTGTCAAATATGATCCTATGTATTTTATTTAGGAATACAAGCCAAGTTTCGATGGGACACTAATCATGAGAGTATGATCCTTGTTATATCATTAGGTGATATGGAGTTTTACGAATGTTAAATTTGTATGAGATCAATATGGATAATAGATAAGAACCCGAGTGAGATTTATATGCAGAGATCACTTCTTCTTGGAAGGGTAAGAGTGAGTGTTGGTATGGAACTTCAAGAAAAGTCTTAACGTGTGAAAGAAACTATATATTGGTTATATGGGATTCCTATTTTTTTGAAGAGTATTGGAGTGGACAGCCCCCACCCCCACATGGACAGCCCCCACCCCACCTGGATAGGCGCCACCCCACTAGGATAGCCCACCCCCACCTAGATATCCCCCACCCCCACCTAGACAGCCCACCCCCTCCATGGACAACCCACACCCCACACCCCTGCAACCGCCCTACCCCCTACATCCCCCTTAGATATCCCCCACCTAGATAGCCCCTCCACATGGAGAGCCCCCCACATGGACAACCTAGCCCCACCCCCACCTGGATAGCCCCCTCATCCCTAGACATCCCACACCCCTCCCCCACTTGGACAACCCACCCCCACCCCTTGGATATCCCACCCCCTAGAAATCCCACACCCCTTCCCCACTGGGACAGCCCACCCCACCCCCTGGACAGACCACCCCCTCCCTGAAAGAAACTATACATTGGTTATATGGGTTTCCTATTTTTTTTGTAGAGTATTAGAGTGGACAACCCCACCCCCACTTGGACATCCCCCACCCCACCTGGATAGCCCCCCTAGACATCCCACCCCCACCCCCACCTAGACATCCCCCCACCCCCACCTAGACACCCCACCCCACCTGGATAGCCCCCCCTCCCTGGATATCCCACACCCCCACACCCCTGAAACCCCCTACCCACCCTGCATCCCCCTGAACATCCCCCTCCCCCACCCAGAGAGCCCCCCACCCACATGGGTAGCCCACCCCACCCCCACCTGGATATCCCCCTCCTTCATGGACATCCCACACCACCGCCCCCACCTAGACAACCCACCCCACCCCCTTGGACTTCCCACCCTTAGAAAGCCAACACCCTCCCCCACTTGGACATCCCACCCCCACCCCCCTGGACAACACACCCCTTCCCTGGACAACCCACCCCTCCCCCACACCCCTGCATCACCCTACCACCTTGGAAATCCCACCCCAACCTGGACAGCCCCCACTCCCACCTGGACATCCCCCCCACCTAGACACCCCCACCCCCACCTAGACATCCCACCCCCACCCCCACCTGGACAGCCCCCTCCTCCCTAGACATCCCACACCCCTACCCCACCTGGACAGCCCACACCCACCCCCTTGTACATTCCACCCCCTAGAAATCACACTCCCCTCCCCCACCTGGACACCCCACCCCATCCCCTGGACAGCCCACCCCCTCCCTGGACAACCCACACCCCCTCCCCCACACCCCTGCAACCCCCTACCCCTGTACATCTCACCCCCACTTGGACATCCCACCCCACCCCACCTGGACACCCCCACCCCTACCTAGACAGCCCCCACCTGGAAAACCCACCCCACCTAGACATTCCCCACCTAGATAGACCACCCCCCTCTCTAGAAAACCTAAAGAAGTCTAGGGAACCTAAAAAATAAAACCATAATTTTTTTATATATCGAATGATGTATATAGGGTGTGAGAAAAACTAATCCCAGTAGGATCTGAACAAGGATTTTGTGAAAGTCTATTCAAAAAACATCTCATTTATTATAGTTTTAAATATAGTTATAAAATATATGTTTATTGATAATCACATGAAAAACCAAATATCACCTTAACAACCATTTTATAAACTTCTATTTTCTTCTTCTTTAAATGAGATTAATCATTTTAAAAATATTACTTTAAAACCATTACATTATTTAAAACCACCCATTATAGTTTCAATTTTAAAAATACTTTAGAAACACCCTTTTGAAAACACTTTAAAAACAATTTAATGAAACAAACCCATTCTCATAAACTGTAAAAATAAAACACCAAGTCACCACATCACAAACAAGATATGAGTAAACAAGGAGAAAAATTCATGGTTACCACCATATTAATCAAACTAGGGGATACAAGGAATGAGAGTATCCAAATAAAATTCATATAGTATCATTGGAAACAAAAAAGGTCATAAATTAATATATTTCTAGACCTTACCAATACATGATACCCACCACTAAAATATATTTCATCCAAACAACACAAGTCACTTGAGTATCCTGCACCTAGCATGATAGGGGGAACTCCCCACTAGCCATGGTATACAACACAAATAGGGGACACCAATAGTGTGTGACTATCTAGTGTAACATAAATATAGACCTCTCTCTTAGTTCCTAGTGTACCCATGATAGAAATAATAGGATACGAGTAATCAAACAAGTTATATGATTAATAAAACAACATAATATAAACCTAACCTCACCTCCAACACCCTTACAATAAACAACACAAAAAATATCATCCATTTCATAATAATTCATCTAAATAGAAGGGAGAATCATTGAGGGTATTACATACATTATAATTATTTCATTAAGAAAGTTAAAAATGGGTCTTATTAAAATAATCATAATTCTAAGTCACTTTAATCCTCTTTGAAATCCCATTTCAAATAATTCATTAAAACTAACCATTTATATACTTTAATGACATATGAAATAGTTGAATGTCTGTTAATTATACTCATACTATAGAATATCTAGTGATCAAAATATTTTGGGGTTTAAAAATAAATACAAAACCTAAATATATAATAGTCCATAAGGAAAATGAAATAAAAAACATGTCATTTGAGGATCTATATGGATCTATCATGACTTATGAGATCACAATGAAGTTACATACTAATAAAAATCCAAATAATCCAATAATAAAATCATATTTTCTTTTAAATAAATTAATGATTAAATCTAAAATGATGATGAAATGGCTCATCAATCAAAGAATATGAACATATTATTCAAAATAAAGAAAGCGTAAATTTTTTAAAATAAGGTGGATAATGATAGACAACAACAAGTGATGTTATTCCAATGAAAAACGGAACACATAAGGTCATAATTCTATATGACTAACAAAAGGAATAAGGGGAAGAATAAAAAAATCAAGGAAAAATTCAATGTTTCAAATTAGTGTGTGAGAAATGAAACCCTCCTATAAAGGGAATCAATGGAAAAATGTTCCTAGTATCTCATGACTAAAATATATGTTAGTCATGATGTAAAATATAACTCTTATTCATCTTCCACTAAAAATTCCTCCTCTCCCTCTTATTCTTTATCCAATCACCCATGCTATAAAGATCTAAAACATTCCTTTTGAAAACATGATAAATGTTTTTACGAACTCAATTTGATTTAGAAATATTATAAAAATAAGTATAATCAATCCCTCAATGATAAGTAAAAGCTCACAATAAAAAAAATTGGGTTTATAATGTTGTGAAAATAATAATATTCTTTTGGATTTTCAAAAAATGAATTCTCTTTCAAAAGAAAAGGTATTTATTAATTGATCTAACAAAATATGTTTTATAATTACTATCATAAAATAGAGAATATAATTGAAGAAAATAATTAAAATAATGGTATCCAATGAACTAGATGTTTGGGGTGAACTACTATGGTGCAAGGATATTTCCTCAAAGTTCAATTTGATGGTGTGGAGGGTTTATAATCATATACTTCCAACTGATGAAAATATCACATGCATGTGTGTGATTATGGACTCTAGGTGATACTGTTATAATAAGAGGATAGTGGATGGAATAAGGAGAAGAAGGATGATACTGAGGGGTGGCGATAAGCGTCGAGTGGATCCACAAGTCAGGACCTACAGTGGGGAGGCGAGATGGGCTTCGGGGGGTCGGCGGTGATGGGCGGTGATCTGCACTGAGGGGAGGTGAGGTGGTGAGGCGCACAGAGGGGAGGCATAGGGTGTTGGGGGTCACCGAGGGGAGAAGGGGGGGTCTCGCGGGGTCACTGGGGGGAGAAGGGGGGTCGCTGTGGGGGGGGGGGGGGTGGGAGGAGAAGTGTCAGGGTTGAAAAAAGAATAGTTTAGTGATAGTTTATTAAAAACCTCCACTAAATCATTTATAAATAAAGTAACGGCGGTTTACTAAACTACCACTAAAAAACCACCGCAAAAGGCTGTTTATGTTGTAGTGGAACCACAAACCAAATGCGATAAAAAAATTGAAACTAATCTCAAATCCCATACGTCAATAAATTATCCAAGAGTAGTTAAGAAATAATAAAAAAACCTAGAACTGAGATATTATAATAGGTGTGATCATATAACAATTAGTAGGTAACCACACACCTTCCCACATGATTAATTTTTTACTAAAATATACATTTTAACATAGTTTGAAAATAAGAATATAAAATGGGTTTTTATTACTTAATTTTATTTTAAACTAATAATAGATCAATTTTTTTATAATCTTTCCTCTTTATTTATCTTAAATTAAAATAATAACTTAAAAACTTTATTTGGAAATCATACACACTATGTAAAACTTTCCATTTTTTTATTTTAAATGTTCCATTAAAAACCATTTATTATAATGTTTTAGAAAACCAACACATGCTGATAGAGGTGAAAGTCCCACCTTTTTGACATGGGTAGTAACCTTTGGTCTTTTAATTATCACTTTTTCAATGTTACACCCCTTAAAAATGATAATTAAAAGACTGAATGTTACTATGTATGTGAACAAGGTTCACCTTTATTTTTGGGAGACTAACTGATTATAACTCCACAGGTAAGTATGCTTATGCTAGAGTAGTTCTAGGATGCGTGATCTCCTGGGAAGTTTCCCATAGTGTGTGTGAGTGCAAAAAAAAACACTAAAATAACATGTGTTAGCCCATGGGGACTTTCAGTAGTTTGATAAGTTACCCTAGTGGGTAATAAATTGTGATGTGATTGAAAGGAAACTAAGGTATTATTGGAAACACATGGGGTCAGATGACTAGGTTCATGGCCCTGTTGGAGTTGGTGTCCTGGAACCAAAAACTTTGTACTTTATTCATTAATAAATACCTTATCACATGTTGATTGTTCTTATATGTGACAATGCATGTGATGATGTCCTAAGGATAACTGTTTCACTAAATGGTCATAGCGGATCCCTACTATCGTGAGAACTCGAAAGTGCCATAAATAATACAGGTCATTAGGGGTGAGGACTCATAAAAATTTGAGGCACCTTCTCATGGTGTGCGTCCTTGGTAATATCTAGGAGGATATTATGAGAACGAGACCCTCTAGTAGGAAATCCACATTTCATAGTGTCATTGGATGTTCCTATCTACGGACGTCTGTATTGGTCCTTAGACTTTAATATTATTATTAATGGGTATTACAACTCACACACTTAGGCGTATTAACAAAAACTATGATGACACACTATTCACAGTGAGGTAAGATATGTTGGGTGTGTCATGAGTAATACTGCATTAATAGATAATGCGAGAAAGGATTTATCCCTTTTGTTCCATAACGGAAGTATATATCTCAGGACCTTTGATGGAATATATATAGCCTAAATAAATCCATGGCCATGTTGAGGAATTGGAAAGTTCAATTCTGGGAATTCAAATAAAGAATAATCAAGAACATAGGTTGATGGCACTAGCATGAAAGCCACTTGATTCGAGATATTAAGACAAAGAGATTATATTACATGGTAAGCATTCGTAGGAGGTGACACGTCATTGTGTCATTAACTTATTTCTATATGGGTACCTTGGCATGTTGCTAGATTCCAACCTTGGACTTTAGGTAGGCTCTGCTTAATGCCACTGAGAAAGAGGCCTAGCGGGTCACACACTAAGTGTGTCTCAGTGTCTCAATTAAATATTCATTTAACAAGTTGAATAAATATTATTCCCAGTTTTGGTTTAATAATTATTCAAGGATGCATGATCGCATTTATTTCAACACTATTTATTCAAGATAATATATTATGGGAGAAATAATATATTTATTAGCGAGTAATAGAGTGATATTTATTTAAGAAATAAATAGCTATTATTCATGGTCTAATAAATGTGGTGGAGGAAATAAAGAAAATGGAAAAACAAAAGTACACGCCGTGTATATTAATATATACACCGTGTAGTTCTTCTGGGGATTTTTGAGAAATAATATTATTTATTTAATTAAATAATATTAGGTGTAATTTTCTAGGTGCATGTCAAGTAATAATAATAGTCAACTGTTATTATTAGACATGGGGTCTTACTAAGACATAAATGAAATGAATAAATGATTTATGTGTAATTAATTCATTTTATTATTCTAAGTAATTAAAATATCAATTATATTATTCTCATTAGACTATCCATTCTTTGTGGTTGTGTACAATGTATTTAAAGAAATATCTACAGTTAAGAGATAATTCTTTTTCCTCCAAGAACACTCTAAAGTTACGAGAGAGATCCTCCTCCACCGGATCAATGAGAGCACTTTGGAAGAGGTTCTCAAGGTGATCGAAGGCATACATCACAAGCGAAGGATCTTCTGTGCTAGCACCTAGAGATCCCTTTGGCGACATCCAGAGATATTTGGAGGATGTGTGGATCACCGCTAGAGGAAGCATACACTTGGCTTCTACAACACAACGATGAATAACATCAGATCGTGACCAGAAACATCAACATAGAGAGAATTCCCTAAAGGTAATTCTCGTATTTTAATTAAATTAATTATAACCAATATATGATGATCCTCTCTATGGTTTCGGGATTCCCCAATTTTCTTTCGTTCTTCGTTCTATTATGAAGATCCAATGTTTTATTATTGTGATGGATCTCGGATTGATCATCGTTAATGGAAAAACTTAAAGTTGGGTACACCCATCCACGCGCTTCCGCTGCGCCCGAAACCTTCAAGTTGTATCAGAGCAGTCATATCGTTGATTATAAATATTTAGTTTTTTGTTGATGACTTACACATTTAATAATTTAGTTGTTTCAATTGAAGTTAATAATTTTGAAAATACAAATCTTAAGATCCGTTCCACCTCTTTCATTTCTCGTTCAACTTACAGAAATGATCTTTTATTTTAATTTTGATTAAAATAAAATAGAGGATACCATCTAGAGTTCCCAAATATTCCTGGCTGTACAAAACCATAATACACAACATATATTCATTAGTACATTCCATGTAGTCTAGGTTCCATACACCGAGACCGGTCCGCCAAACCAATCCATGTGTTGGAGTCTATCTAAGTCTTAAATGACTCCGTGTGTTTACCAGGAATAGGTGGCATGCAGTTTCCGGATTACATACTGTGTGGCCCACTGAACACAGTGTGTAGTCCCTTCAGGTTAGGGTTGGACCATATACCCCATACATGGCTTTCCCGACTGGAGACCGTGTAACACAAATACTAAACGACTTGTGGCTCATTAGACATGTCGTGTACTCTGAATATTTACGAAGTACAATCACACACTGTATCCCCAGGTGTGTACTTCGGATGGATAGTGAACGATAGTACACGACATGTAGTTGGAACTACATATCATGTACTCATCCAAATTATGCATATTTATTAGACTTTATTATTATATTATACAAACCCTTGAGATGTGTACCATGGTGAGGGAATAAAGCTGAGGCACAACACGCGATAGGTGTTATATATATATGTGTGTGTGTTTAATTTAACATCTGCATAATGTTCATTTATTCTCATTGGGTAGTTATGAATGAGAATTTATCGGGTTTCCTCTAAGTTACAAGTTACGAACAAAGATAATTTTAAATGAATTTATTTGTTTAAAATTATGATGGATGAGAATCTTAAGGAAATTCAAAAAAGTGTTTAAGATAAAAGGATTTATTAATTAAAGACAACTAATTGATTCAAGCGTGATTTATCTTAAACAAGAATGATTAAAGAATTGAATGATAGTTTTATTTATGCATAAATATTGTTTCATGTATTAATGACCATGAGTTAGAACAAGACCTTTATATGTGGATGGTTTCTTTTAATTAATTTATTTAAATTAAATTTTTGGCCTGCGATCCCTCTCCTCATTAATATGTAGGGTCTACGTGCCCAAGGTTTATTTTATGTAAAAACCTGTTTTACCCCTCACCTGCGAGTGAGATAAAGGCATATGTAATGGATGGAGCTACCAATCTAGTAGAGGCGTCTCAAGTTAGGATCCAAAGTGAAACAAATCCAAGGAGATACAAAGGTGAACAAGTGGAAAGATTTAAACACGATCCCAAAAGGTTCAAGGTGTTTCTCTCCTAGTTCTTGGGTTAGTTTGTCAACTGCTAGATATAATAACAAATAGAAAAAGCTCATGATCATACCATTTATTTTATTTATATCATTTTCATGGTTTATTTATGGTGGGTGTGTTGTCACAATCACATAATTAATGAATTAGACAATCATGCAAGATGAAACTAAAATAAGAATGTCTTATGCGTAAAATATTATCTTAGACATGGTTAATCACTTAAGTATATCACATTTAATATTAAAAAACATGTAAGAAGGATAATAAAATGGAAATTTACATATAAGGATAAAATATCTCAAAGAAATATTAAGTCGGTATATCATTCCATAATATTGGTTAGAATCAAACCATAGTTCAAAGTGCTCGAACAACCCTAGTTGGGGTGATTTCAATTATCGGGGAATTATAATTCAAGGTTTTTGGTTGAATTTACTTGGTTCACATCAGGGGTTGACTTCCACAATAGGACTTGGTGTGACCAAGAGGCAAAGTTTGAAAAAATCCAAAATAAAAGGATTTCAGGATTGGGGAGTCCACTCAGTGGATCAAAGAGCTGGAAGTTAATGTAGTTGAAATTTGGAATTTCTACCTAAAAACTTTCAAGTTTCTTGACCAACCCTAGTTGGGGAAATGTGAAAGGAAATATGGATCCTTGCCACTAGAATATCCAGGAAACTGAATATTCTGAAGTCAATGGTGAGGGCTATTGGATTTCGATAAAATAGTGGGAGACTAATAAGTATTAATTTATTTATTTGTCTCAGTTTTATCATGATAAAGTACTAAATATTTTCCCAACTTAATTTTCAAAAATGAAAAGAAAATGACTTCAAACATATCATTTCGAACCATACTCAATAAGGAAAGCCTTCTCATCGACACCAATTTTCAGGAGTGGAAAAGGCGTTTACGCGTCATCCTTCTCCATGAGTGGAAATTGTATGTGCTAGAGGAGCCTATTCCTATTGTTATTGGAAAAGAGGCCAGTGATGAGGAACTATCTCTCTATATGAAACATATGGACGATGAAATAGATGTCCAATGTTTCATGCTATCATCCATGTCTAATGATCTCTTTAAGAAACATGAAAACATTGATGCATACAAAATGATGTCTCACATTAAGGATCTCTATAAAGAGAAGATGAGACATGAGGGATACGAGATCTCTAATGCTTTGTTCACAACTAAGCTTGGAGAGTCTATGCTAGCTGGGCATCATGTAGTCAAGATTATTGGCAACATTAAACGCCTGAAAATCTTAGGGATTAAGTTACTGGATGAGTTGCATAAAGATATCATCCTATCAACACTGCCCAATACATTCTCTAGCTTTATTGTCAACTAAAACATGAGAAACAATGAGAAGAGTCTATCAGAACTTCTGATAGACCCAAAAGCATGGGGATGCTAAAGGTGCGTTCGTTATCAAGTGTAATCTTTCCATTTCTACATATTGGGTATTAGATACATCTTATGGGGCTCACATATGTATTCAATTGTAGGAACCAAGTAGATTTAGAAATATTTTCAGAGGAGAGGTCGATCTTTGAGATGCAAATGGCATGAGGATGGCTGCATTGTCCATTGGTGATTACCATCTCTCATTTCCAACTAGGATTATTTTGGTTTTACATAATTGTTATTATGTGTCTAGTGTTACCAAGAACTTAATTTCTGTATCATGTTTAGATATGGATGGATTTATTTTCAAGTTTGGAAATAAGAGTTGTTTCTTTTATAATAACAACATATGTTATGGTATGGCGCATTTAAATAATGGTTTGTATGTATTAAAATATGAAAACCTAGTGTTGTCAATCGATAACAAAACAAACTCACATGACCCATACAACACCCAGTTGTGGCATCACCGTCTTGGTCATGTAAATGAGAAGCGCTTGATAAAGCTCTTCTAATATGGTTATTTAGACTCTACTAAGCTAAAACCACTTGATAGATGTCATGATTGTTTACAAGGTAAAATGACAAAGTCGCCTTTTCGTGGATAGGGTGAAAGGGCCACATAGCTTCTAGGATTGGTACACACAGATGTGTGTGGACCATTTCTAGTAGAATCTAGAGGTGGATATTCTTACTTCATTACTTTTACTTATGATTTGAGTAGATATGGATATGTCTACTTAATGAGGTATAAGTCGGAGTCCTTAGAGAAATTTAAGGAATTCAAGAATGAAGTAGATAATCATCTTGGTAAGAATATAAATAAGCTTTGATCGGATTGAGGTGGAGAATATATGAACCAAGAGTTCATCGATCTTCTATGAGAGTCTAGGATTTTATCTCAACTCACTCCTCATTACACACCACATTAGAATGGTGTTAGTGAAAGGAGAAACCAAACCTTGTTGGACATGGTGAGGCTGATGATGAGTCATTCATATCTTCCATTATCCTTTTGGGGATATGCATTATAAACTGTAGCATACACATTAAACCGAGTACCAAATCAGGTGGAAAATGGAATTACCTCTGAGATATGGAATGAAATGAAACCCATTTTGTCGCACACACATGTATGGGGATGTGAGGAGTTTTTTAATGCCTTATCAGGCAATAAACTAGAACCTAGGGTCATGAAGTGTATCTTTTTAAGATATACGAAGGAAAAAAAGGATATTACCTATATAAACCTTTATACAAGAAAGTCATTGTCACCAGAAAATCTATATTTCTTGAGAGGGAGCACATCCTCAAAAAGGATAGTGGGAACAAGATTGACTTCAACGAAGTTGATTCTCAAGATACACATGAGTTGGTATAGGAACAGGTTCCACAGGTCCCTGTGGAAGAGGTTCCAGAAACACAAGTACTACGTAGGAGCACAAGAGAGGTAAGGTAACTTGAGAGATTTGGTTTCCTATTCACCAAGGATGGTGAATCATTTTTATTGGATAATGATGAACCAATCTCCTGCAAGGAAGAAGTAGAGAGATCAGAAGATTCAATTTTGCTTGAAGATATGAAATATGAGATGGATTTTATGTATTAGAACCAAGTCTGGGTTCTGGTCAATAAGCCAATTGATGTAAAACCTATTGGATGTAAATGGGTATTCAAGAGAAAGCTGGACATGGAAGGTCAAGTTAGCACCTATAAAGCAAGGATAGTGGCTAAAGGATTCAGATAGCATCAAGGAATTGACTATGATGAAGTCTTCTCACCAGTTTACATGTTTAAATCCATAAGAATCATAATTTCCATAGCATCTTACCATGACTATGAGATTTGGAAGATGGATGTCAAAACAACATTCCTTAATGGGAATCTTCAGGAAGATGTTTATATGACACAACCAGAAGGGTTTGTGAAACTAGGTGAAGCCAAATGGGTTTTCAAGTTGCATAAATCCATTTATGGATTAAATAAAGCATTTAGGTCATGGAAAATTTGATTGAAAGAAGCCATAAAAGAATTTGGTTTCATTAAGAACGAACGTGAGACATGTGTTTATAAGTGGTTTAATGGGAATGAGGTCATTATCCTAGTAGTATATTTTGAAGACATATTACTTATTGGAAATGATATACCAGTATTACAATCACTTAAGTACTAGTTGAATAAGTGTTTCTCCATGAAGTACTTGGGTGAAGCAGCGTATATTATAGGGATCAATATCATTCGTGATAGATACAATAGGCTGCTTGGACTAAGTCAAGGTACATACATTGACCATAAACTAAAGAGATTTAGTATGGAACAACCCAAGAGTGGATTAGTTCAAGTTTCACATGGCCTAAATATTTCTAGGAAAATGTGTCCTGAGAAAAAAAAGAGAAAGATTGGATGAGTAAGATCCCATATGCTTCGGATATAGGATCCATCATGTATGCCATGCTATATACCAGGCTTGATGTTTCCTATGCACTGATCATGATAGGAAAATATCAAGCAGATTCAGGAGAGTAGAATTGGACTACTATTAATACTATCCTTAATTATCTGAGAAGAACTAAGGATATGTTCCTAGTGTATGGAATAAATGATGAGATTGTCATCAGAGGGTATGCTGATGCTGGTTTTTAGACAAATCAGAATGATCTGAAGTCACAATCAGGATATGTTTTCTGTCTCAAAGGAGGATTTATGAGATGGAAGAGTTTAAAGGAGCCAATTGTAGCCTATTCTACTGTGGAGTCCGAATATATAGAAACTTTTGATGTAGCCAAGGAAGCCATATGGATTCAAAACATTTTCTAGGAGATTGATGTGGTGCCTAGCAGTAGATACCGTATCACATTGTATTGTGATAATAATATAATAATGACTCTTGCAAAAGAACCAAGGTCACATCAACGGAAAAAGAACATTCTCTTGAAGTATCACCTATTGAGGTATTTCTATCAAAGGGGTGAAGTTACAGTGAGAATAGAGTCCATGAAAGATAAAATGGTGGAACCCATAACTAAAGGCCTATCTCAGTAGAAGCATGAATATCATGTGAGAGCTAGTGGGTTAAAGGTTGTTAGTAGTTGGATCTAGTCCAAGTGGGAGTCAGTTGAAGTTGGTGAGCTAGAACCAACTACTTTGTACTTTATTCATTAATAAACACCTTATCACATCTTTATTGTTTTCCTACATGACAATTCATGCAATAATGTCCTACGGATAGCTATTGCATTAAAGGGTCATAGCGGATCCCTGCAATGATGAGAACCTGAAAGTTCCATAACATTATTCTTGAATATTTGTTCTATGGTGGGATGAGGTTATTTGAGGGACACAAATAATATAGGTCATTAGGGGTGAGGACTCATAAAACTTTGAGTAACCTTATCATGGTGTGCACCCTTGGTAATATCGAGGAGGATATTATGATAATGAGACCCGCCAGTAGGAAATCCATATTTCATAGTGTCATTGTATGTTCCTATCTACAAACGTGTGTATTGTTCCTTAGACTTTAAGATTATTATTAATGGTTATTACAACTCATGTACTTAGATGTATTGATGAAAACTATGATGACACACTATTCGTAGAAAGGTAGGATATGTTGGGTGTGAGTAATACTGTATTAATAGATAATGAGAGAAAGGATTTGTCCCTTTTGTTCCATAACAGAAGTAGATATCTCAGGCCCTTTGATGGAATTAATATAGCCTAAATAAATCCATGACCATGGTGAGGAATGGGAAAGTTCAATTATGGGAAGTCAAAGAAAGAATAATCAATCACATAGGTTGATGGAACTAGCATGAAACCTGCTTGATTTAAGATATCGAGACAAAGGGATTACATTACACGGTAAGCATTCATAGGAGGTGACACGTCATTGCGGCGTTAACTTATTTCTCTATGGGTGCCTTGGAGTGTTTCTAGACACTAATCTTGGAATTTAGGTAGGCTTCGATTAATTCTACTAAGAAAGAGTCCTAGAGGGTCACAAACTAAGTGTGTCCAAGTATCTCAGTTAAATATTCACTTAAAAAGTTGAATAAAGATTATTCATGATTGTGATTTAATAATTATTCAAGTATTCCTGATCGCATTTATTTTGACACTAGTTATTCAAGAGAATATATTGTGGGCAAAATAATATATTTATTAGTGAGTAATGTAGTGATATTTATTTAATAAATAAATATCCATTATTCAAGGTCTAATAAATGTGGTGGAGGAAATAAAGAAAATGGAAAAACAAAAGTACACACTGTATATATTAATATACATGCCATGTTGTTTTTCTGGTGATTTGTGAGAAAAAATATTATTTATTTAATTAAATAATATTAGGTGTAATTCGATGGGTTCATGTCAAGTAATAATAATAGTCAACTGTTATTATTAGACATGGGGTATTACTAAGAATTAAAAGAAATGAATAAATGATTTCGTGCAATTAATTCATTTTATTATTCTATGTAATTAAAATCCCAATTATATTATTCTCATTAGACTAGCCATTATTTGTGGTTGTGCATAATGGATTTGGAAAAAGATCTTAAGACAAGAGAGAATTATTTTTCCTCCAAGAACGCTCTCAAGTTACGAGAGCGATCCTCCTCCACTGGATCAAGGAGAGCGCTTTGGAAGTGGCTCTCAATGCGATCGAAGGCGGACACCACAAGTGAAGGCTCTTCCATGCTATCACCCAGAGATCCCTTTGGCGACATCCATAGATACATGGAGCACATGTGGATCACCACTAGAGGAAGCCTACACTTGGGTTCTACAATGCAATGATGGATCACATCGGATCGAGATTGGAGACATCAATGGAGAGAGAATTCCATCAAGGTAATTCTTGTCTTTTAATTAAATTAATTATAACCAACATATGATGATTTTATCTATGGTTCCAGGACTCCCCTATTTTATTTTGTTCTTCATTCTATTCTGAAGATCCAGCTTTTTATTATCATGATGGATATCAGATTGATCATTGTTAACTACAAAAAATTAAATTTGTGTACACCCATCTACGCACCTCCACTGTGCCCAGAACCTTCAGGCCTAGATAGGTTGGGTCATGAAAAATGGACAATACCCAAAAAAAGTGTAGTTTAACTACCAGAGTTTAAGGTTTAGGGTCCACAATAAGGGTATCATTATTAAAAAGGGGGAAGTGTAGTAGCATTTATAGAGTTTGAGGTTGGGGTCTATAATGAGGGTGTTGTTCTTTAAAAGGAGGGAGAGTGAAACCCCTTTAGAAAAGTGATAATTAAAAGGCTATTTTTTTTACCCATGTCAACAGGGAATGCCTATTTTGAGAAGAATAGAATATTAGAAATCCATAGTTAATCATGATTAGCCTAGAGTAGTGTTAGGATGGGTGACCCCCTAGGAAGTTTCCCAAGGTGTGTGTGAGTGAGGAAAAAGAACACTGAAAGAACATGTGTTAGACCATGGGGGAAAATATTAGTCTGATAAGTGAACCCATTGGGTAAATATCATAGGATGTGCTAGGAAGTCAACCTAGGTATTTTAAGAAACCCATGGGGTCAGATAACCAGGTTTATGAATTGAGGTGGTTAGGTCCTGATATTTGAGATCCAGTAAATGTATCTTCTTGAGATACACTAATGGTGTAAAGGGGTATCATTTGTGGGACCCCACTGCACACAAACTCATCATCATCAAATATTCAATTTTTATAGAAGCCAAGGTGAAAATGATGATTTGTGGATATATTGAGAAAGAGAAAACATAAACTACAACATACAAGGTATAAGATGAAGAAAAAAGAATATCATGTTTCCTTTGAGGCATTACCAACACACAATGATCAAGAATCGATTGAATATAGACAATGAAAGTCAACTTGGGATAAAAGAGCACCAATATGGAACTCAGACCGTGACACTGGGAGAAATATTACATCCTAATTATTAATTGAGGATGGAGAGCTATGTTTTTAGTTGATATGACCCAAATTCCATGCACATCCTTATGTATGGTGGTGATTTAGGAGGAACTTGAATCCCTTCATAAGAACTAGACTCAAGAATTTTCTCCATTACCTCATGGAAGGAAGGTCATTGGGTATAAATAGGTCTTAAAGATCAAGAGGGATGGAAAATACTAGGTGGAAATATATCATGTGAGATTAGTGGTAAAAGAATATGCTCAAAAGGAAGGTATTGATATTAATGAAATATTTTCATCTTTTGTTAGACTAAAAAATGTTCTGGTAGTTTTGGAAATGTTTTTTATATATAGTTTACATCTAGATTAGATATATGTGAAGAAAAATTTTCTCCATGGTTATTTTGATAAATAAATTTATATGCTACAACTAGAAGTTTTTTCATAATAAGGTTAAGATAAATTTATTTATAGGTCGAAAAAATATCTATACAATCCCAAACATGTGTCAACATGTTGGTATGAGAGATTTTATTCACATATCATGAGCCTTGGATATAGTATAATTCATTTATATACTTATGTATATTTCAGGGGTTTAGATGGTAATGATTTTATCATTATTTTTTATGTGGATGACATGTTGGTAGTAGGAACAAACAATGATCACATATAGGAGACAAAGGCACAATTGGCTTGGGAGTTTAATATTAAGGAATTTAGAGCAGCAAAAAATATTCTTAGGAGGTATTTTTCTGAGATAGAAATAATGGGAGGATATTACTATCATAAAATAATTACTTGATGAAAGTCTTGAAATGATTAAACATATAAGAGTGTAGGTAAATATCTACCCCTCTTCCTATTAATTTCAAGTCATCCTCTACGACGAGTACTATAATTGAAGTAGAGAGGATAAATATTTCTCAATTACCATATGCACCTATAGTGGGGAGTATGATGTTCACTATGGTTTGTACTAGACTAGACATTTCACATGCAGTGAGAACAATCATTAAGCTCATGGTGAATCCAGTATAAGAGCATTGAAACATAGTGAAGAAGTCCCTAAGATGCATCATTGAGACCTCAGATAATAAATTATGTTATGTAGGATTATATTTCATTAAAAAAGGGTATGTTGATTCATATTTTATAGGTGACTCTAATTGGATAAGATCTACAACAAGTTATGTATTTACTCTTGTCAGAGGAGTCGTGAGTTGGATTTGAAAGTTACATTCAGTTGTGGATTTATCCAAAAATGATGTGCAGTATATGAAATTTACATATTCTTGAAAAGATATTATTTAAATGAGAAGGTTTATAGATGATATTAGGTGCATGAAGAAGTATATTTCATTATTTTGTTCCAGTCAGAGATCCTTGAAAATTTCAAGGAATCCATTTTTCATTCCAAGATGAATCACATTGAGCTACAATATCATTTTTTTGAGATGTGGTAGAGAAAGTATGAATATAGTTAAAATTCATACTAAATAAAATCTAGAAGATTTCTTGATGAAGGTGATTGACTCTAATAAGTTAAAATAGTGAATATCCTTGAGTATCCTCACAGATATGTGAGTAGCATGGTTTGGAAAATATAAAGGATGTGTATAGGTGTGATTAGTTCTCAATAAAATCTCCAAGTATGATATATTCCGATATAATTTTAGAAAAAAATTTATGTACCTTTTAATTTGGTCAAAGGGATATAAATATCCCTTTAATTTTTCTCCTATAATTTGATAGAGGAGGAAGGGGGATAGGGTGAGAATTCCATATAAAAGAGTCTCTCCCCTCTTCGAAAATCATTAGATTCAATATTCATCATCTTCTAATTTCATTTTAGTATTTGAGTGGTATTTTTGAGGTGTTTCTATATTTATTCAAGAAAGATTTTTTTTTCATTTTCTCCTTGTAATATTGAGAGAAAGTCTTTACTCATTTTACCATAGTGAGATCCTTTTATTTTATCGTGGGTTTTTACTACTTTTTATTTGAGTATTTTCCCATGTTATATACTATGTACATTAATTTTTTTCATTTATTACCTTATTCTCATCTCAAAATTATTGAGGCACCCCAAACCCACACTCCGAGGTCCAGTGCTAAAAACACATACTTTTCACATAGGATTTAATACCATGTGAAATTACCCAAGATAAACACTCCTTTATTTTATATCATTTATATCAGTTAAACATTATATCACACAAATAAATATATGATCTAAAGAAATGAAAGTTTAGTTTCTTTGAGAACTAGCTATATACACAACTTCTTTTACAATAAATATGAATATTTATCCATAATTGAGTCACACTAGACTCCCTTATAGACTTATAATAAGTTATAAGCATCTTCATAACCTGGGTAATGAAAACATAAGAAAGGGGTGAGTTCAAATGCACAGTAAGGGAGAAACTTATCAACATGTCATCAAAGTTTAGATCATAAGCATATGATAAAACATGATCATGGGAGAAATATCTTATTAAAAAGAACATAGAACAATAAGAGTTCTCCATAAGTCTTAATGGAAGGACATGCAATGTCAAATTAACAAACATGTACCATGTAATAAGAGTTTGATATAATAATCATGATCTATGAAGCATAATCATATGAATCTAACATATAAACATGTCATTTCATTGAATCATAACATAATAAGGAATTATGGACCAATATAAACACATAAAAGAATTATTTTGTGAATAAATTCAGGTATTTTTTCCCTTTAAGTTGTGAGGGAATCTAAGTATGTCCACCCATTATGCTTTGAACAAATCCAAGAATATCCACTCTTTATGCTATGAACAAATCCAATCATGCCCACACTTTATGTTGTGAATAAATACAATCATGTCTACGATTCATTATCTAATGAGATATAAAACCATAATAAATGCATTTTAGGGTGATATAAGACCCCACCAATCATAATATATAAATATGTGTGCCATAATAAATCAATCATATATCATATCATGGATAACCCATGGAAAGAAAATGGGTTTCATATCATTTCCAAATGGTAGTATATAACATGAAATCCAAAGTAGACCAGTTGATACAAAAATTTCAACCACCCAAAATAAGTATTTCATAAAATAATTTATAGAGTAATTATTAATGAAAAATTTCATAGGAGTTAAATATTTTGGATTTAAAGTGGAAAATAGAAGTAAAACCTAAAAGCGTATTTAGAAAATATTTCATAAAATTATCATAAAAAGAAGAAGTTATGAGTCACTTTTGAAAATGTCATTTTTATTGAAATTTAAATGAAGAATTTTTAAAATATTATTTAATAATAAATATCAATAAAATATCCTTGAAAATTAACATAAATTTTTTCTAAAGGAAATGTGGAGTAGAAGATAACATGTATGACAGGGAAAGGAAAACCCATTTCAATTTTTTTAAAAATACCTTTATTAAAACTCACATTGTAAAAAGGGTGATAAATGTTTCGTTTGAAAAGTGGTAAGGTGAATTTTAAATATCCTTAAAAATAAAATATATTTGGATTTAAAAATAATAAATATTACATTGGTGGGAAGAGTGAATATTAATTTGGAAGATAATGATCTCATTTGGATAGGATGATAATTATTCTTAACATCATCAAATATTATGAAGAAATAAATTCATTAATGTAATTACTCAAAAAGTGAGTAAATGCATTATAATATCACTATAGAACATAATAAAATTATCTTGAAAAACTTTTCAAATAGAAATAATTATAACTTAAGAAAAGAAATCGATTCAAGAAAAAACCTCTGAGAAACATCATATTTTGGAGGTTAAGAATCATTTTAATGGGATTTTATACGAGAAAAATGTAAATCTTCAAAAAATAGGGAATATATAATAATAAAATCAAAGGGAATAATTTACCTAACATATAAAAATATAGTTTAATAAGAATAATTATAACTCAATTATAGAATATTAAGTTAAGAAACACCCACACGACTTTCATAACATTTAATCCAAAAATATTTGAAAGAGAAAAATTTAAATGAAACTTTAAATGCCATGAATAAATTTATAATCATGATATAATACCTCAAAGGGGTAGAATATACACCATATAAAAAAAAATAGATGCATAATAAAAAACATGTATGAAAGAAGAAAAATTGAGATGAAACCCTCACCTTTACTCCCAACTTTCATGAAAGATCTTTAACCTATTATATAATAAACATAACCATATTAATAAAATATTTAAAAAATTTATTCATATATATCACCCTATATAACCTTCAATTATAATCATTTTTTTATACATTTATTAGTTAGTTTTATTTTATTCTCATCCTTAGATGCTAGTGTTTTTATTGTTTTGTGCATGCTTTAAAATGGAGACATCGATTCAATTTATTTGATAAAAAGTTCATCATTCCTAGATTATAAAAGGTACTATAATATATTATTTATAACTATTTATAAATCTCCAATTTCATTCCATGACAATTTTATCCATGATTCATGAAGATGAAATCAACGACAAGATTGTTTTTGTAATTTTTTGATGAAAAAATTTTGTTATGTTAATAATGCGTGAAATATTAATATGAAATTTCCAAAAATTTAAACCAAATACTATTTTCTCATTTGTGTCTAATAATACCATTATTTTCATAACATCCCAACCTAGGGTCCACTTAACCCTTTCCCCGAGTTGGTGGGTCACATGGCCTCAAGCATTCCTCCCCATATGCCATAGGCTACTGACTAGAAACAAGGGTGTAAAGGTTGTAAAATGGGGAGAATATACCCTAATGTCAAAGTGACACAATATATATAATCAGATACAATCAACAATGGAAGCACAATATAAATAGACTGGATAAAAATACAGTGGAAGAATAAATATAACTGATATAATAGACAAGTGAAGAAGCATAAATAAACAGAACAACTGAATAAATATATAAAAATCCAAAAAGTAGTGTATGATACATGGATGCATAGAATTCTAATAATAAAAGGGAAATAGGTAGATACAATCATGATATAAAATAATAAAAAATGAAAAAGGAAAAAAAATATCCATAAGAATCCCGAACTTATTCCCTATTTTCTGTTCCTAAGATCCATCTAAAGGTAATGCATAACAACAACCTATAGAAGGGATCTTTCCCTTATCCATACCTACAAATAGATAATATTCTTGGGTACTAAAGGCATCCCAAGTAGGGCGTGAGATATAAATCTCAGTAGGCCACCACCAACAGTGTCTACATGTAATCCAAGCAGTGCACATAACTAAACAGTGTGCATGTATAACATAATAAGAAAAAAATGTTGAATTAAATATATACCTGGGCCATACAGGTTTCTAAAGGACACAAGACGACTCTACTTACTTTAGTTCATGGGAGGGTATCATCTGATCAATCACTATATATATATATATTAATAACATATATATAGTATAATTATATATATTTCTTCAACCTATATGAACCAATTACATGTGAAAATAAGTGTCCATGTACCTATAATACTAGTGCTAGCTAAAACAGGGTGTAACTTAGACATCCATGACTAGTCTAACGAGCCCATAAGCTCAAGAAAAAAAGGTGAATTCTCTACATCCCAATAAGAGTAAGAGACTTCATTCAACAACACTCATGATGGTGAGTGAAACATCATTTCATCAATATAATCATGGAAGGTGGTACGTAAATCCCAATGCCAATATAGTATCACTGGTGCAAGATTCTATACTCTACACCTGATGTAAGGGAGTGTGATTCCTCCCCCATGCTCAGCACCCCTTACCATCCCATCACAACCTATATAAAGGCATATTATAATTATAAATGGAATGTGGAATTACCTCCCAACCATCTCTTTTATCAAGACCATATATATATAGGAGAGGAATAATTATTTATAACATAATACATAAGGAATAACCTCTTATGCATTTAATTATCCAAGTTTCATTATATAAAATCCAATACATTCCATTAAAGGCATTCAATTAAGCATGAACAAAAGGTATGAACTTACCATCCTTTGAAATCATTCCATTTAAAATAATTGATTCATTTTATTTTAGGAAGATCATAGAATATTTCGTAAGCCAACCCATGTGATAAATTCCATTTAACTCATTCGATTTACTAAAACTTCGAAAAACCACTTATAAGCTCAAAGGGTCACTTAGAATGTGACATATCCAACAAGATAAAAGAATACTTGGGAAATGAAAAATATAGGAGGTCCAAACACCTAAGAGGTTACTTGGGTTTCATTTAATACTCATGTATCAAGGGAAATTTCATTTAAAATATAATTCAGAAGGTACAAGGGAGTTCCGACATTTTAAGACAATTATTTATAATGGCCAATTTCACCTGGATCACCCAATGGGTGACCATATAAGGTGAATAAAACCTATGAACTACCAAACAAGGATCAATATGTGTATAATAGATGTAATTTCTATATTGTTATGAAGAAATCAATTAAAAGGAAATGTTCATCAAAAGCCAGCATGCAAAACAATGGTATAACTAAAAGATAAAAAAACTCAAAGGGAAAATGATGTGACCACCAACCTCAAGGACGTAGATGACACCTCACTTGATATCAACCTCATATTTGGAGTAGGTTGTTAGTGATAAGAGAAATAGACCAATTCCCTGAAAATAGGGAAAATGATCCTTCACCTAAATTGCATGATGGATTCAAAGGAAAACTAAAATAGGAGGTAAGAGACTAGGGGAGCTTACCAAGATGGATTCGTTGCTTTCGGCAGATATTGAATATGAGTTCAGACAAGAAATATAACTCAATGACTATATTGAGGTGTTCTTGAGCTCAAAATAGGATAAAAGGGGTGCCCATCCACTGGTGGAAGAAGGGAAAGAAATAAAAGGCTTAAGATTTAAAATAAGGAAAAATGAACTTTTAATCTAAAATAAAGGGGTGAATAGTTTTGGTGCAATTTTTTTAAAATTTTCACAAACCATGAGATTACCCACTATCCAAAACCTAAAATTCCCACACGACCCTGCACCTTAGACTACATTTTTGCAGGAAAATCATGTGGCTTATAGGGGCCCACTTTCTGCAACTGCACAATTAAAACTAACAATGCGGCATGGGTTGTACGATTTAAAAAAAATGTGGCCCAGTTCTTTAGCCCATTTTCTAGAACTCCAGGCTCCGTACAATCCCTGAACACTCCCAAAAACTTTCCTTAAGATCATATTACACCTTCACCATGATTAAGAAAAAGAATCAAATTGAAAACAAACAATCCATACCTTCATGAAAATAAGGGCATTACAACCTCCCCTCCTTAAAGCAACTCATCCCTGAGTTGGCCTTCTGAGGATAAAGAGGTATCACCAGCGAAGAGTTATTGAAACTGAGCCCATATATTCGCTTCCCACTCCTAGGTCTCATCCTCTACCTACCCGTGCTGCCATATCACACATAACAAATGACATGAACTACCTCAGAGTGTCATCATTCTCCGATCCACTATACACATTGGATACTCCTTGAAGGAAGCATCAACATTCAATTCAACCTCATCAGTATGTAATATGTGTAATGGGTCAGGATAGTATCAGTGAATCTGAGATACATGAAATACATCATTAATTTACTGGTATCTCAGAGGAAAATCCAACTTGAAATCCACCATTCTAGTCTATTTCCCAACCTCAAAGGGTCCAACGAACCTTGGAAAGAGATTACCCTGATTATGAATATGTCAATGCCCCAACTTGGGTGATACTCACAAGAAAACTTGATCTCCAAACTCGAACTCAAGTGGTCACTGATGTCTGTTGGCATATGACTACTATCTGAACCGAGCTATCAATATGCACTTTCAAATCATCTGGACCTACTCTGTAGTCTCTTCCATGAGACATGGTCTTAGCATAGTTTCCTTACCTAACTATAGCTAGTATAGAGGTGAGTAGGAATACTTAACATATAAGGATTCATAAGGAGACATATTGATGGTATCCTAAAATATGTTATTATAATAGAACTCCCTGAGAGGAATGTGTTTCTCCCAATAACCCCAAAAATCTAAGATGCATGCATAGGTCATGTCCTCCAGAACTTGAATCATGCGATCCATCTGTCCATCAGTCTATGGGTGATAGGCTATGCTCAGAAGTACCTACGTACCCAAGGAATTTTTTCAAATCCTTCCAAAACCATGAAGTTAAATGAGCTTATCTATCAGAAATAATATAATGAGGATCTCCATGAAGATGTAAAACCTATATGATGTATATCCTTCCTAGACCGTCTATTAAGAAGGTCTATTTCATAGGTAATAAGTATTAAACCTTCATCAAACGATCAATGAAAACACATACTGTATCATTTCCATAAGGTGATATGGGTATACTAGTCACGAAATCCATTGAAACATCATCCCATTTCAACTTAGGAATGGAAAACAGCTAAAAAAGACCTTCCTGTCATTGATGTTATTTCTTTACCTATTGATAGGTGGAACACCTAGTGATGAAGTTGGCAGTCTCACATTTCATACTAGGCCACCAATTATGGGGCCAAAGATCTGGATAGATTTTGGTGACATCGGGGTGAACTTCCTATACTAAGGTTTGGAATTCCCACATCATCTCCTCTCTGATGTCTTCTAGGAACCATACAAACCCATGGAACAATGAGGTATCATCCCCATCCATGATCCAACCTGAATATGTATCATCATCTTAAACACTTTCCCTTAGAACAAGGCCTTCAGGATATGATAACTGCCTCATTAGTACCCTATCTAGAAGAGTATAGGTCACTGCTAAGACTAAGAGGATAGTCTAACCATGGTCCTCCTAAACCTCAACGTGCATATTTTTGAATAAGGCCATAAGCTTCCATTCACCATAGAATTCCTGAATTGCTTGTGTATTGGTCTTTTGTCTCAGAGCATTGGCTACTGAATTCCCCTTTCTAGGAATGTAGGTAAGATCGAAATGAAATGACTATAGTTACTCAACCCACCTGTGCTGCCTAAGATTGAGATCCTGCTATGTGAAGATGTATTTGAAGATTTTGTTGTTAGTGAACACCAAAAAATTATCTCCATGTAGATAGTGTCTCTAATAACATAAGTAATGCACAACAGCAGTGTGATTGAAGTTCTGTGTTGGGTAATTCCATCTATTAGGCCTCAACTGACAAAATCCATATGATATGAATTACTCATACTACATCATAACAACTCCTATCCCGATACCAGATGCATTATTGTAGAATGTATAGCTTCTTACTAGATTCAGAAGAATCAATATCAATGCTGAATTCAAACAGACCTTCAATTATCGAAAGATTGATTCACTATCTCTTGACCTTATTAATTTCATACCCTTCTTTGTCAATCCTATTAGTAGTGATTCAAGGCATGAAGAATCTTGGATGAAGCATTTGTAATATTCATAAATCCCCAAGAAACTCCAAATGTCAAATACATTCTTTGGATTCTCTTAGGAAACTATAGCTCTCACTTTCTCTGGGTCTTCTGAAACTCTTGACTCTGAGATTATGTGACCTAGGAAGTGGAATTTGTTGATCCAAAAGTGTCATTTACTGAGAATAGCATAGAGATGATTGTCTCTCAGTGTATTCAACAAGATCTCAAGATGGGTTGTATGGTCATGTTTGGAGTGTGAATACACCAAGATATCATCAAAAAATACAACCACAAATGAACCCAGATATGGGTGGAAAATCAATTCATAAGATCCATGAAGTTTGAAGGTGCATTCGTGAGATTGAAAGATATATCCAAGTACTTTTATAGACCATACATGCTCCTGAAAGCTGTGTGTGGTATCTAAGAATCACTGAAATACACCTGATGATAGCCCGAATTTAGATCTCTCTTTGAAAACACCTTCACTCCTTGGAGTTGATCAAAGAGTTCATATATTCTAGGAAATGGATACTAATTCTTAATCATGAGTTGATTCAAACAATGGTAATCCACACAGATCTTGAGGATACCATCCAACTTCTTGGAAAAAATTATAGGTGAAACCCAAGGAGAGGTGCTAGGGTGTATAAAGACTTTAGCATCTAGATCCTCCAACTATTTCTTGAGATCTAGAAGCTCCTTTGGTGCCATTCTATATAGAGTAATAATCACTGGTGCTACTCCTAGTGCTATCTCAACAGTAAAATCTACCTATCACACCATAGGTAGACCGAAGAAGTCATCAATAAAGACGTACCTGAAATTATACACTATAAGAGGAAAAATAGTGGGTCGTAACCCCTTATTGTACAGATAAAGACTGGGGATTTGAGCTGTCACTTTACCCACCCTGTGTTACTTAGGTCCTTCTTGCATCGTGCTGACATCCAATTCACCCTTATGCACATGATGACCGCCCTATGGTGATGTAAATGTCACCCTCCGATGATAGCATTCAATATGGTCTATGTAGAGAACTGACCAGTCTATCCAGATGATTATGTCAAAGCCCTTAATATTTAGGATGAAGAGATTCCACATGAAGAGGTAACCAACTATCTAAAGGAGATAATCCTTACAATGGAGAACTCCCTTAGATCAGATACCTAACGGGGTGTCTAGCGTCATAACACTATATAAGTGCTCGATCTCGAGGCCTCGAATCATAGTGATTTCCTCAGATATAAATTAGTGAGACATGCCTGTATCAAATAAAGTAGACACTAAAGTACAAGATACTATAATAATACCTCATATAGTAGAAGGTTAGATGATTTTCTCCTTCAACATAGGATGGGATGCATATAATTGTTCTATACTGTGACCCTGAGTCAATTCCTGACTGCCCTAAGAAATCATGCTCTACTGGTGCTGAGAATCATAAGTCTGATTGCCTCTACCTTGAATGCCACCTTGTCCTGATAGGATGGTGGTATTCTAGCTGCCTATCTATTATGATCTTACTACCCTCGTTCCTTATATTGGAGTAGGTGTAGATCCCCACTCATTAGGAATTTCTGGAAAAGTTCATCATAAGTGCTAGATATGGCCCATCCTGCCAGAACATCTTCACTCAAGTGTATCACATTAGCACTGAGGTTTAGTATGCCCTGACTTTCTACATTGATAATAAATCAAGAATCTATCAACATGATGAGACTAACTACTGCTACCTCCACTACAAGAAAACAGGCGTTTCTCGGCATTTTTTTCGTGGTGGTTTTAAAAACCACCGCGAAAAAACCGCTGCAAAATATATAATTTTTTTTAATTTTTTAATTTTTTTTAATTTTCTTGAGGATTAGTGGTGATTTTTAAAAAAACCGCCGCGAAATAGCAGTGATTTGGGTAAAACCACCACAAAATGAAATGAAAAAAATAAAAAAACATGAGAAATCGCGAAATCACTAAAACGACCATAACTTTTGATCCGGGCGTCCGTTGGAGCACCACGACCAGTCAAATCAAAGCTCATGAAGAGATATAGAAGCACGTATAATCAAAACCATGAGATGGTCTAAGGTGCGGAAGATATGATAGTTGTAATAAAGTTGAAAAAAGTTCTCCAACATCAAACGACCATAACTTTCGCTCCGGGTGTCCGTTTGGGCTCTACCACATATCAAATCGAAGCCAACGAAGAGAGATATGAACCAAATCAACACAAGCAAGCTTCTGTCATGTTTTTCGACCCCAAAACCCCTCTGAAGGCCTCCGAAACCCCTTTTCCGTCACCGATGTCCCGTCGAACTTGTCTTCAAACAGACCTAACTTTCGATCCGCATGTCAGTTCGGACTCCTCCGCCTGCCAGATCGTAGGTAGTTCCATAAGATTTGGTTTGACTGGTCGCGACACCCACATGGACTCCTGGACCATAGGTTATGGCCTTTTTAGTGGGTATCAAGTTTGTTATGTTTTTCGATGTCTCGTTTCTAGCACCTGTTCCCCGCCATCTTTTTTTTAAAAAGTCATAACTTCCGATCTGTCAGTCCATTCGGTCTCTTTCACCTATCAGATCGAAGATCGTTTTAGGATCTTTGATTTGACTAGTCACGGATCTAGAACGGACTCTCGGATCATAAGTTATCTCCGTTAATGTGAGTCCAATGTTTTTGTCACTTTATGACCGTTTTGACAGGTTTTAACAATTGCTTCATTTATTACTGTTTATTTGGGTTTCCATGACTTGTTATCTTTATCAATGGTTTTTTGTGGGTTATTATGATGATTGTGTTGAATTCTTAAGGGGTTTTCCAGAGTTGTCATGAGTTTTCATGCTTTCTCATTATTTCTAATGCCTCATTCTTCATGCTTCTCCATCCGTTTTCATGCGTTTTCATGATTTTTCATCCCTTATCACGTATTTTTATACTTTTTCATGTGTTTCATTTATTATTTATTATTTATTATTTATAATATACTTTAATTTATTTATTATCTATTATTTGTTACTGGTTATTTATTATTTATTATTTATATTCATTTATTATTTATTATTTATTATTTATTATTTATTATTTATTATTTAATATTTAATATTTAATATTTAATATTTAATATTTAATATTTATATTTATTATTTGTTTATTATTATTTATTGTTTATTATTTATTATTATTTATTATTATTATTTATTCTTTATTATTATTTATTATTTATTATTTATTATTTATTATTATTTTATTATTATTTATTATTTATTATTTATTATTTATTAATAATAATATTTTCTTTATTATGTGTTATTTATTATTTAATATTTTTATTATTTATTATTTATTATTTATTATTTATTATTTATTATTTATTATTTATTATTTATTATTATTTATTATTTATTATTTATTATTTATTATTTATTATTTATTATTTATTATTTATTATTTATTATTTATTATTTATTATTTATTATTTATTATTTATTATTTATTATTGATTATTGATTATTCATTATTGATGATTGATTATTGATTATTTATTATTTCTTATTTGTTATTTGTTATTTATTATTTATTATTTATTATTTATTATTTATTATTTATTATTTATTATTTATTATTTATTATTTATTATTTATTATTTATTATTTATTATTTATTATTTATTATTTATTATTTATTAATAATAATATTTTATTTATTATTAAATATTTTTTTATTTCGTATTTATTATTTATTATTATTTATTATTATTTATTATTATATATTATATATTATATATTATATATTATATATTATATATTATATATTATTTATTATTTATTATTTATTATTTATTATTTATTATTTATTATTTGTTTATTATTATTTATTATTTGTTTATTATTATTTATTATTTGTTTATTATTATTTATTATTTGTTTATAATTATTTATTGTTTATTATTATTTAATAATAATTATTATTTATTATTTATTATTATTCATTTTTATTATTTATTATTTATTATTATTTATTATTTATTATTTATTATTTATTATTGTTTATTATTTCTTATTTATTATTATTTATCCTTTATTATTTATTATTTATTATTTATTATTTATTATTTATTATTTGTTTATTATTATTTATTTTTATTATTATTTATTATATCTATTAGTTATGTATTATTTATTTTTTCAATTAATATATATAAGTAAATTAAATTCTGTTTATTAACCACATGACGAGCTTGTTGGAGTGGTAAAGTCTTTGGAAAATATGCAAGAGGTTAGAGGTTCAAATCTCACCAAATGCAGTATTTCTTTATATTGCATGAGCATGTGCATGGGATGTGCATGCATGGATAAATAAAGTAAATAAAGTAATACGAAATAAATAAAATAAGGGGTTCAAATCTCACCAAATGCAGTATTTCTTTATATTGCATGGACATGTGCATGAGATGTGCATTTGCATGTGCATGGGATGTGCATGCATGGATAAATAAAGTAAATAAAATAAATACGAAATAAATAAATAAAGTAAATAAATAAATAAATAAAATAAATATGAAATAAAATAAATAAATAAAATAAATACGAAATAAAATAAATAAATAAAATAAATAAAATAAATATGAAATAAATAAAATAAAAAATAAATATGAAATAAAACAAATAAAACAAATAAAACAAATAAAAAAAATAAAAAAAATAAAACAAATAACACAAATAAAACAAATAAAACAAATAAAACAAATAAAACAAATAAAACAAATAAAACAAATATGAAAGAAATAAAATAAAAAATAAATACGAAATAAAACAAATAAAACAAATAAAACAAATAAAACAAATAAAACAAATAAAACAAATAAAACAAAAAAAGAAATAAAAGAAATAAAATAAATAAGAAATAAATAAAATAAATAAAATAAATAAAATAAATAAAATAAATATGAAATAAAAAAAATAAATAAAAAAAATAAGTAAATAAAATAAAAAAATAAAATAAAAAAATAAAAAAATAAAAAAAATAAATATGAAAAATAAAAAATAAAAAATAAATAAATAAAATAAATACGAAAAATAAAAAATAAAAAATAAATATATAAAATAAATACAAAGAATAAAAAATAAAAAATAAATAAATAAAATAAATACGAAATAAATAAAATAAATAAATAAATAAAATAAATAAATAAATAAATAAATAAATAAAATAACTAAAAAATAATTAAAAAAATAACAAAAATAAAAAAACTGTCGCTAAATCATTTAGAGGCGGTTTAAACCACCGCGAATAGTTTCCCGATGCATGATTTCGCAACTGTTTTTTAAAACCGCTGCCAATCTATTTAGTGGCGGTTTAAACCGTCGCGAAACGTAAAATCAAACCGCCACTAAATGCCTTTTTTTCCGTAGTGCTCCATGAGAAACCTTGAAGTGATGTTTGCACCCAGAAGAAGATCCACTGCTAGCTTTAGGTGCCGAACCACTATGACTCATACCATCATCTTACTTCAGATTCCTATATGTAATAAGAGTCCATTTAACAATTTCATAACTATTTTTCAACCTAAACATATTAAATTGTGACCATATGGCATAAACCATCCCATCCTCGAATCGCCCGATGGTTATAAGATCGTCGCTAGCCAAAGTAGGAGCGAATTGCTGTAGATTTGTGAAACGAGTAAAGTATTCCATAACTAACATACTCCCCTATTGTAGGTTCATGAATCATTTTGCTCTTTCATCCCTCAGATTCTAGGGAACTAATTAATCATAGAAGATCACCTAGAAATCTTCCCAGACCATATCTCTATATTGGTTTGCCTGGGTGATTACGTCCCACCACCACTTGGCTATGTCAATAGCATATACATAGCTATTTTGACCCTCTGCTCTGGAGGAATATTCAGATGGTCGAATATATATAGGATTTCTTTGATTCAAGACTCCACATTTTGAGGTCCTCTATCCCCTAAAAAGGTGGGAGGATGCTACTGCTAAAACTCACGAGTTAACTCTTCCATACTTAGGCCAGGTCGAACTACACCTTGTATAGATTGAAACATTTGAAAGAAGTCATATCAGAACTGAGTATCAGTTCCCATATTTGGAATAGGAATAAGTTCCATAGGTGGAACTTTAGTAGGAATCATTGGCGAATTAGGGCCCACCACCTTAGGAGCATGGTTGTCACCACCTTTTGGGTGTACAATAGGAGGACTTCATGGTGGCATGAAACTACAATTCCAAACAAATTCCTCATATGATATTTAATAAATTAAGAAGATTTCATTTAAGAAACTAGGATAGGTGTAAATAATTCCTATAGAAATAATCATACCTATCTACCTACTTTAAAGGCTAGGTCTAGATGGTAGAAATATACCATAGAGTCCATTAGAACATAATAGATACCCTGCTACCCACTATGAAGGCTGAGTTTGGGTTTAGGTCTCTATTTCACAGGTACAGGATAACCAATTTCACTTTAGTTGTCATATTCATTTTGAATTGTTGCATTTTAAATTATATAAATCACTTTAAAATGGTTGAATTAGATGGTATACCACTTTCAACCCATAAAGTCCCATACTCCATATGAATCAAAAATATGATGTCCATTCAACTCACACCATAACATGTTCCAACCCATGTGACGAATGGTCCATGGATCAACATGCCATAATTTACTACTTAATATGTCTAATTTAACCTATTTAGGAAAAAAATATTAGGATAAGGTATAAAATTTTATTATAAATTACATTTTCCAATATCTGTAAAAAGTTTCATCAAAATTCAACACATATTCAAGGCACTATCAATATGAAATAGGAAAATGCATGCTAAAAATATATGTGAGATGTAAAAATGCATGGAATATTAGTCCTATTGTGCCTAATAATGATGCGTAAAACATTGATTCTTTTCCTTATATTATCGAGGCAAGGATAAAATAAATCCTCAATCAGAACACTAATAATAATAAAAACACAACTTGTGTGTCACCCAATAGTGAAATGATATCAATGGTAATAAAAAAAATAAGAACAATTATAATTCAAGAAACTCGTAATTTACCCTAAACATGGATTCACGATGCCCAATAATGACTTATGAACAAGTTGTAATAGTTAACAAACTCTAATATATTTTCTCCAAATAGTAAGGTAAGAAATGAAACTCCTCTGATACCAATTTGTAATATCCCAACCTAGGGTCTACTTAACCTGTGCACTGAGCTGGTGGGTCACATGGCCTCAAGCATACCTCCATGTATTCTAGAGGCAGACGATTATCAGTGAGGGTGTAAAGGTGGTACAATGGTGAGACTATACCCTCATGTTAGAGTGGCACAACCTATACAATCAGATACAATCAATAATAGAAGCACAATATAAATAGAGAGGATAAAAATGCAGTGAAAGAATAAATATAACTGATATAATAGGAAATTGAGGAAGTGTAAATAAATAGAACAACTGAATAAATATATTAAAATCCCCAAGGATGTGTCTAATACATGGACGCATGACATGCTGATAATAAAAAGGAAACATGCAGATACAAGAATACTATACAATAGTACAAAAAGAAAAAAAGGAAAAAAACTGAGCCATAATCATCCCATGCCTATTCACGATCCTCTGCTCTTAAGCTCTATCTAAAGGTAAATCATATCAACAACCTATAGAAGGGTGATTTCCCTTATCCTTACCTACATATAGATAATACTCTAGGGTACCAAAGGCATCCTGAGTAGGGTGTGAGATATAAATATCAGTAGGCCACCACCAATGGTGTCTATGTGAAATCCAAGTAGTAATCATGAATAAACAGTGTAAAGGTATAAAAAAATAATAAAACAATGCAAAATTAAATAAATAACCAGGATGTTCAGGTTACTAAAGAACACCTGAAGGTTCTACCTGCTTTGTATCATGGCTGGGTATCATCAGATCATTCATTAGATATGTAAATATAGTAATAATATATATATATATATATAAATAGTATAATTATATATATTTTACCCACCTATATGAACCAAGTATGTGTAGATGTAAGTGTCCATATACCTAGAATACTAGTGCTGGCTAGACAAGAGCGTAACTTAGACATCCATGACCAGTCTAATGAGCCTATAGGCTTAAGACAAAGGGTACATGCCTTATACCCTAATAAGAGTAAGAGATGTTAGGCAACAACACTCAAGATGATGAGTGATTCATCATGTAATCACACTAATCATGGAACATGGAACATAAATCTCAATGCCCATATAGTATCATTGGTGTGAGATTTCATACTCCACACCTGATGTAAGGGAGTGCGATTCTTCCGCCATTCGCAACACCCCTTACCATCACATCACAACCCATATAAAGGCATGTTATAATTATAACTAGTATGGATAATTACCTCCCATCCATCTCTTTTATCAAGCCTATATATATATATATATAGAAGAGGAATAATCATTTATAACATAATACATAATCCATAACCTCTTATGCATTTAATTAGCCAAGTTCCATTATATAAAAGGTAATACATTCTATTAAATTCATTAAATTAAGCATGGACAAAAAGAAATGACCTTACCATCCTTTGAAGTCATTCCATTTAAATCAATTGATTCATTTTATTTAAGGAATAACATACCGTATTACATACACCAACCCATGTGATCAACTCCTTTTAACTTATTCAATTTACTAAAACATGAAAAAACCACTATAAGCTCAGAGGGTCACTTAGGAGGTGACATGGCCAATAGAGAAAAAGAATACTTGGGTGATGAAAAATATAAGAGGTACAAACACTTAATAGGTGATTTGGGTTTCATTTAATACTCATTTATTAAGGGAAATTTCATTTAAAAGCTAAGATGAAAGGTACAAGGGAGTTTCAACATGTTAATACAATTAACCATAATGGCTAATTTCACTTGGATCACCCGAGGGGTGACCATATAAGGTGCATACAACCCATGAACTACCAAATAAGGTTCAATAGGTGCATAATAATATGGAATGATCAATTTTATATTAAGAAATCAATTAAAAGGAGATACTTAGAAAAAGTTGGTGTGAAACACAATGGTATAACTATGAGATGAAAAAACTCAAAGGGAAAATGAAGTGACCACATACCTGAAGGTCATAGATGACACCTTGCTTGATATCAGCCTTAGATTCAGAGTAGGTTGGAAGAGATCTGAGAAATAGACCAACACCCTAAAAATAGGGAAAATGATACTACACTAAAATAGTGTGATGAATTCAAAGGAAAACTAAAATAGGAGGTAAGAAACTAGGGAGCTTACTGAGATAGATTTTTTTTTCATCTGACGGATCATGAATCAGAGTTCGGATGAGAGATCTAGCTCAATTTCTAGATTGAGGTGTTCTTAATCTCAAAATATGAGAAAAGGGGTGCTGGTCTGTGAAAGGAGGAAGGGAAAGAAAGAAATTATTTAAGAGTTAAAATTAGGAAAAATGGTATTTTCACCTAAAATAAGGTGGAAGATGATTTAGGTGAACGATTTACACACCGTGCACAAACCATGAAACTACCCACTATCCAAAACCTATAATTCCCGCACAGTTATGCACCTTGACCTGTATGGTTGAATACAAACTATGTGTCCTATAGGTTTGCACTATATGTAACCACACAGTTTAAACTAACCATGCATCTTGTGTTTCATAGTTTACACAAACTGCATGACCTAGTTCTTTAGCCCATTTTCCATAACTCCGAGCTTCGAACAAGCCCCAAATGCTCCTAGGAACTTCCTTAGGCTACAATAAAACTTCACCATGATTAAGAAAAATATTCAATCTGAAAAAAATGATCCATACCTTCATGAAAAGAAAGTTCATTACAATTTAATTTTTCACAGTCATCCATGATATAAATTTATAACATTGTTCACATTAGTGGTTAAACCAACCTAAACAAGAACATGTTATAATTGATGGGTGGGTATGGTTAGGAAGGTGATTATTTGGGAATAATAAAATTATTAAAGTAGTATAATGATATTATTTAGATTTTTTTAAGGTGGTGAATCATATTTTAAGAGTTTTTTATAAAGAATACAACTCTAGATGAAAAATGAAATATGTTTCTTTGTGGAGGTGGTATTCAACATGTATACACATGCATCATTCTCATTTTCCATGGAATGTAAAGAAGGTATGAATTGGTTTATATTTTCATAAACTTAATAATATTTTAAATATAATATTTATCCATTAAATACCCCCTTTGAACCATCCATGTAAGGTTTTTTTAGAAGAATGATATTTGGGTTGGTCACCCAACCCATACCTCCCAAAATTTATTAAAGAAAGGAAAATATATAGTTAACACATGAGGTGTAATGAAATTTCAACAGAAAAAAATTAAACAAAAAGTGTAAATTCATTTAAACTTGAATAATTAGTGAGCGATTCACCCAGACTTGAGCATAATCCTCCTTTTGTCCAATTTTATCAACATTGTAACTTCAATAACTCTTCCCACAAGACAAATACTATCTTGTCCAAGTAATACAATACAACCCATCCATTTGATTCAGAGGGAATGAAAGAGATAATAACTTTATCACAAAATCCTAACATACAAAATTTAGTGGTGAGCTATTGATCATCAAAATCAACTAAAAACTAGACCATGAAGTAGTCTCATGAAACAATGTGAAACAAAACAAAAAAAATGGTCAAAGAATAAAAAAAAATTTATTATGATCTATAAGAAGACCTATAAGTCAAAAAGAGAGCATAAATGGAATAAATAAGAGTAGAAAAAATAGGGTCCTTTGAGCACAAGGAAACAAAATTAAAAGAAATAATCCCATGGATTCCATCCACTACTAAGAAGGTTCTGGTCCTTCATTAGAATAGTAAGCCCAAACACATTTTAATTCATTGAAAACACGTCAATGAATAGAAAAATCCTTCACTTCAAGCATTCAAGGCTTTTGAGCAAGTGAAAATTCATTCCCAAGGTATGTCTTTAAAGTTGAAATTAAGACTTATTTTATATTCTTCCAAAATACTAATGAACATATGTTTTATAATTTCAAGGTATTTATTAGTAGAAATATGACCATTAAGGTACTTCTAAAAAGTAATAATATCATGTTCATCCATCCATGAATCAACTTCTTCCCCCACCTCCTCCTTATTTAAATAAGATTCGGTGTACATATGATCTTTTTCCCCTTATCTTCTTCCTCATGTGAACTAGAGGTAACAATCGGGTGATCAACCACAATTGAAAGTGTGGGAGGTATAGAGTTTTCCTTCCTAGAGGAATCTGCAGATCTTGTTATAATTGTTCTTTTAAGGTGAGAGTAGGCCCCACACTTCCTCATTTTTCTATGATTTTGGGTAATATATCCATCGATATCCACCATTGGTTTTTTCCTTTCCTTGTACTTGATTTTAAATAGGCTTCCTCAATTTGATCAGACTGGTCATCAACCTCCTATAGAGATTCACTAGAATTAGATACATCACATTGATCCTTATATTATATCAAAATGTGTATATTATATTTTAATAATGTATAATAATAAATAAAGGAAAAGTAATGAAAAAGGAGTAGTTGAGAATTTTACTTTACTTCTCAGAAGATATCCTTTTAAAAATGAATTAAGTATTTGAGAGGTTCTATTTTGAGAATACGAGAACCTCTATGATGTGTCTAGGAGTGTTAGGGAATTATTTGGATATTTTTTTGAATATAAGAGGCATGGGGTGTGTGTAGAAGTGGGGTGGTGGTGGATCATTTTATAAGGGAACCCAGTGGAATTTTTATAATTATATAAAATCTAAAGTCACTATTCAAAGGCCAAATAGATCCAATAATAAAAAATAATAAAATGGGGGAGGGGTAAGTCTAATAACTTCTCAACCATAAATTTTCACATATGTTTTGAAGTATTTTAATCTTAGATTTTTCACTTTTACCATTTTTGGATTTTACCATGGTAAATAATTTTTACCTGAGTGATTTAATATTAATGCTTTAAAATAAAATGGTCCTTATTTAATTATTTGGAGTTAATGATTCCAAATATAAAATATATTTTCTAAATTAAAATTTCAAGGGGTGATAAAAATAAATTTTAATATTATCCCATATAACGCGTAAAAACTATTTTTAGAAAAAGTGTATTTTTATGCTTAAAAATTATGAATAAGATAAAATTATTAGTGTTGTTGATTTCATTGAAAATAATTGGTTTATTATTATTAAAATAAGAGTTACGTGTCTTTCAAAATAATCCAAAATATAATCCCACATTATGAAAATATAATTAAAATAAAAAGAAGAAAAACAATTTTTTATTAGAGTATAATATTACTTAAGTTTCCAAATTACTAAACATGGGTTTTATAAATTCATAATTTTATTTTTAAATTATTTATTTTAATTTATAAATATATTTTTTTTATATTTTTTTTCATAAACTTTCAAATCATTCTTGTATTATGAAAATGTTATAAAAGTGATAGTTTTTACAAAATTAGTATTTTTCACTATTTACCCCAAAAATCAACCATTTATGAAAAATCACAAAAATTAATACTATGATAATATTGTTATGATAAATAAAAATATGAAGTTAATTTTTTTTAAATTTAAGTTCTAAAATTTAGGAATTTAACTTTTAAATGGAAATATAAGATATAATGAAAAACTTTTTTTAATAGGAAAATGACTTTTTAGTAATTAACTATTATTATTATTATTTACTATCCATTACTAATTAAATTAGAGTTATTATATTTGTAAAAAATATTTTTAATTACATAATATATTTAGTTTCTTAAAATAAAAAATATGTAGTGCATAAAATGAAAATTTTAATAAAATTTATTTTTAAGCATCATATTTGTAACATCCCCAAATGACAAAGGGTTAAATGATTAAATGATATGACTCATGTCAACAAGGTGAACCTTCCTTTTCGAGAGCCTGTCTGATTAGAACTCCACAGTTAAGCGTGCTTAGCCTGGAGTAATGATCAAGATGGGTGACCTCCTGGGAAGTTTCTCAGGGTGTGTGTGAGTGAGGAAAAAGCACACTGGAAAGGACATGTGTTGGCCTGTGGGGACTGTCATTAGTCAGATGACCCGTTCGGGCACGTGGGTGGACCCTAGGGTGGGCCCCACGTGACTGCGAGGTAACTGGTCGTACCTGGTGGGCCAGGACCCGACGATCATGTTAAGGCGGGGTGGCTGTGCTGTCACTGGGACCCCGTTGTCACATTTGGTATCAGAGGAGGAACCCAGCCTTAAGTGCGGTGCACTGCCTGGGTTGAGATATAGGGCCCACAACGAGGACGTTGTGCTCTAAAGAGGGGGTGATTGTAACATCCCCAAATGAAAAAGGGTTAAATGACTAAATGATATGACTCATGTCAACAAGGTGAAGCTTCCTTTTCGGGAGCCTGTCTGATTAGAACTCCACAGTTAAGCGTGCTTAGCCTGGAGTAATGATCAAGATGGGTGACCTCCTGGGAAGTTTCTCAGGGTGTGTGTGAGTGAGGACAAAGAAAACTGGGAAGAACATGTGTTGTCCTGTGGGGACTGTCATTAGTCAGATGACCCGTTCGGGACCCACCTGGGAAGTTTCTCAGGGTGTGTGTGAGTGAGGACAAAGAAAACTGGGAAGAACATGTGTTGTCCTGTGGGGACTGTCATTAGTCAGATGACCCGTTCGGGCACGTGGGTGGACCCTAGGGTGGGCCCCACGTGACTGCGGGGCAACTGGTCATACTTGGTGGGCCAGGACCCGACGACCATGTTAAGGCGGGGTGGTTGTGCTGTCATTGGGACCCCGAGCCGAGGACTGGCTGGAGGCAGTGGTGCGAGGTTTCCGGTTAGTGAGGACACCAGCAGAACTCATGGTGATCCTTGCAGTGAGCCTACTGCACGCAGCAGCGGGCCGATGGTGGAGCTTGATGCTCCAGCTAGTCTGATTAGAACTCCACAGTTAAGCATGCTTAGCCTGGAGTAATGATCAAGATGGGTGACCTCCTGGGAAGTTTCTCAGGGTGTGTGTGAGTGAGGACAAAGTACACTAGAAAGGACATGTGTTGGCCTGTGGGGACTATCATTAGTCAGATGACCCGTTCGGGCACGTGGGTGGACCCTAGGGTGGGCCCCACGTGACTGCGGGGCAACTGGCCGTACCTGGTGGGCCAGGACCCAACGACCATGTTAAGGCGGGGTGGCTGTGCTGTCATTGGGACCCCGAGCCGAGGACTGACTGGAGGTAGTGGTGTGAGTTTTCCGGTTAGTGAGGAAACCAGCAGACCTCATGGTGATCCTCGAAGCGAGCCTACTGCACGCAGCAACGGGCCGATGGTGGAGCTTGACGTTCCAGGTGCACGATGAGGCATCTCTTCTCTGGAAAGGACATGTGTTGGCCTGTGGGGACTATCATTAGTCAGATGACCCGTTCGGGCACGTGGGTGGACCCTAGGGTGGGCCCCACGTGACTGCGGGGCAACTGGTCATACCTGGTGGGCCAGGACCCGACGACCATGTTAAGGCGGGGTGGCTGTGCTGTCATTGGGACCCCGAGCCGAGGACTGGCTGGAGGTAGTGGTGTGAGTTTTCCGGTTAGTGAGGAAACCAGCATACCTCATGGTGATCCTCGCAGCGAGCCTACTGCACGCAGCAACGGGCCGATGGTGGAGCTTGATGCTCCAGGTGCACGATGAGGCATCTCTTCTCTGGACGGACTTTGAGAGCCTCTTCCGCTCAGAGTTCGTCCCAGCCACCCTCCGTGCGGTACACATCCAGGAGCTTCTTCAGCTGCGGCAGGGCAGCATGACGGTCGCCCAGTACTCAGCGAGATTTACCGATCTCTCGTGGTACTCTACAGACATGGTACGAGACCCATTCTTCCGGGCCCGGACCTTTGAGCAGGGATTGAGACACGAGATATGGGCATCACTGATCTCCATCAGCATTCCGACTCAGATAGGAGTACTGGAGTGTGCCCTTTTGATCGAGAGATTTCTTGCTGAGTCTACACCAGTGCCGAGACCCACCGCTAGGCAACACATAGCAGAGTCTTCTGTAGCAGGCAGTCGATAGATGACTCATGGGTCCAGGCAGACCAGACCCTCAGGCAGACGACCTCAGGACACTGGCTCAGCAGTGAGGGGCACACAGCGCAGAGCCAGTCTTTCGAGAAGCAGGGAGTGATACTCATGCTGCGGGCAGGGCCACATGGCTCGTGATTGCCCGACCCGCCGTGCCGAGGAGCAACAGACGGTTGAGGGACCACCGAGGCAGAGGCAGAGGGTTGACCGTGGCGGTCCACAGGGAGCAGGCGGACGAGGCGGAGGAGCTGGCCGAGCAGTGGGTGGTGGGCGATGCTTTGAGGCTCTACCACCACCACCACCACCAGGAGGTCCACCCTGACCACAGGGAGATGGCGGGCAGAGACAAGCACAACTCCAGGCAGCAGAGGCCTACGAACACGGCACGCCCGAGATGATTCGAGGTACTATCTGTGTCTATTCCACCCTTGCTGCAGTACTTATAGACACAGGAGCGAGTCATTCTTTCATAGCCGCTGCCCTTGTTCGGAGCTCGGAGATTCCGACAGAGCCGTTGGCTCGATCTTTACGGCTAGAGACTCCTACGAGAGCAGACTCGACGATTACGCACTGGTGCCGACAATGTGAGCTTACTCTAGGAGGCGAGAGCTTCGGCTGGGATCTTCTTGTAGCGGCATCGAGGCCTTACAACGTCATCTTGGGCATGGATTGGTTATCTATATTCCATGCACAGATTTACTGTATTAGGCGCAAGGTGCGATGTGTACGCACCGACGGGAGCAATTTTACCTTCACCGGTGAGAAGGGAGCCTTCGCAGCACAGGATAGACTTCCGCAGAGGAGATGACAACCCATCACTCATCAGTTGGCTAGCCTCGTCCTAGGAGAAGTTGACGTGCAGAATCCTAGTTTTCCTGCAGTGGTGGATCAGTATGCGGACGTCTTTCCTGACGACGTTCCAGGGATACCTCCTCGTAGAGAGGTAGACTTTTATATTGACCTATACCTCGGGACAACCCCGATATCGACTCCAGCGTATCGGATGGCCCCCGCTAAGCTTCGAGAGCTACGGGTACAGTTGTAGGACTTTCAGGGCAAGGGATTCATCCGACCCAGTGTTTCACTCTGGGCTTCCCCGATATTTTTCGCCAAGAAGGCGGACGGGAGCTTGCGACTTTGTGTCGACTATCGTCGCCTGAACTAGGTGATGGTGAGGAACAAGTATCCACTACCGAGGATTGATGACCTCTTCGATCAGCTTAAGGGAGCATGGTGGTTCTCAAAGATAGACCTCAGGTCAGGCTATCATCAGTTCAGAGTTCGGGACGAGGATGTGTAGAAGACGACCTTCAGATGTCGGTATGGCCACTATGAGTTCTTGGTTATGCCATTCGGCGTAACCAATGCTCCAAAAGTGTTCATGGGCCTCATGAACAGGATATTTCAGCCATACCTCGATTGATTTGTTGTGGTCTTCATCAACGACATTTTGATATACTCGACGACTGAGGGGGGGAGCGCATGCCACTTGTGGGTTGTGCTGGACACACTCCGAGAGCACCAGCTTTATGGTAAGCTCTCGAAGTGTCAGTTCTGGATGCGTAAGGTACACTTCTTGGGACACGTCATCTCTGAGGCGGGAGTTGCAGTGGATCCTGCAAAGATCGAGGCAGTGCTAGCTTGGGAGCCACCCAAGAGCATGACGGAGGTGCGAAGTTTCTTGGGACTAGCTGGATACTATCGAAGATTTGTGCCAGACTTCTCCAGAGTTGTGGCACCACTCTCAGCTTTGATGAAGAAGGGGAAACCTTTTGTGTGGTCTGACAGATGTCAACAGAGCTTCCAGGAGCTGAGACAGAGATTGACCAGTGCACCTATCTTGAGGTTTCCTGAGGAGGGAGTAGGGTACGTAGTCTACTGTGATGCATCAGGGAACGGACTCGGATGTGTCCTGATGCAGGAGCGGGCAGTGATCGCCTATGGATCACGTCAGTTGATGCCGCACGAGTAGAACTACGTTACACATGACCTGGAGTTAGAAGCAGTGGTCTTCGCTCTGAAGACATGGTGACACTATCTGATGGGCGCGCGATTTATAGTCTTTTCTGACTATCAGAGTCTCAGGTACATCTTCTCTCAGAAGGACCTGAACCTGAGATAACGGTGATGGCTTGAGTTCCTCCAGGACTATGACTTTGAGATAGTCTATACTCCTGGGAAGGTGAACGTGGTAGCCGATGCTCTCAGCCGGAGGATGGGCATTCAGCTACTCGAGTAGGCGACAAAGTAGCTAGCCGCTTTGCGGATATCCTTTGTGGATAGGGATAGAGAAGCCTTCCTTCAGTCTCTCACAGTCTCTCCTATACTACTACAACAGGTCAGAGAGGCACAACGTGGGGATGCTGACTACGAGACGCAGCGTGCATAGATATCCTCTAGACATGAACCTGATGGCTTCTCCTTTGGAGCAGAGCACGACATCCTTTTCAGAGGACGTACCTTGGTACCAGTTGCTTTACAGGAAGAAGTGCTGAGAGAGTTTCACACTTCTCCCTTAGCGGTACATCCTGGAGTGGCGAAGATGTACCAGGATCTTAGACGACAGCACTGGTGGCCAGGCATGAAGAAGGCTGTGGCAGAGTTTGTTTCACAATGCCTCACCTGCCAGCAGGTGAAGGAAGAGCATCAGGTACCACCAAGCTTGGTACAACCCTTGGATGTCCCAGAGTAGAAGTGGGATGGGATATCTATGGACTTCGTGATTGGGCTTCCACGCACTTCTAGAGGTCATGACTCCATCTGGGTGGTTGTCGACTGACTCACCAAGTCGGATCACTTCTTACCCATCAGAGAGCAGGGCTCAGTGGAGAGCTTGGGACGTCTCTATGTTCAGGAGATTTTATGACTTCATGGTGTGCCATCATCTATCATCTCCGATCGAGATGCTCACTTTACTTCCCGGCTTTGGAAGGGGTTGCAGGAGGAATTCGGGACACAGCTACATCTGAGCACCGCCTTTCACCCTCATACAGATGGTCAGACGGAGAGGACTATTCAAACTCTCAAGGACATGCTCCGTGCATGTGTCCTCGACTTTGGCCGCAGCTAAGAGGACCACCTACCCTTGGTGGAGTTTGCGTACAACAATAGCTACCACTCCACCATCAGGATGGCACCGTACGAGGCGTTGTACGACAGACCTTGAAGATCTCCTTTGTGCTGGAAAGACCATGGGGAGTCAGCACTTGTGGGACCCGAGATGGTCCGGGCCACGACAGAGAAGGTCAAGGTCATCCAGGAGCGGATGAGGACATCTCAGAGCCGGTAGAAGTCCTATGCTGACAGGAGGCAGAGGCCACTAGAGTTCGAGGATGGAAACCACGTCTTCTTGCGGGTCTCACCTCGATGTCGTTTACGGAGATTTGGCTGAGGCGGCAAGTTGTCTCCACGCTTCATTAGACCATTCCAGGTCCTCAGCAGGATTGGAGAGGTAGCTTATCGCCTGGCTCTACCACCTCAGTTGCACCGGGTGCACGACGTCTTCCACGTATCCCAACTGAGGAGATACGTGCACGACCCGACGCACATCATTGACCATGGGGAGCTAGACGTTGATGATGGGGCGACTTTTGCGGAGGTCCCGGTGGAGATCGAGGATCGACAGGAGCGGGTCCTGCGTGGATGATCGATTCCTCTAGTGCGCATCAGATGGCAGCATGGGAACCTCCAAGAGAGCACTTGGGAGCGGGAGGCTCAGATGCGTGCTCAGTACCCACATTTGTTTCCCTAGTTTATGATGTATCTTTATGGGGACGTAAAGCCCTGAGGTGGGAGTGATGTAAAGACCTGTAAATTTCAAGGAATTTTTTTTCTTAATTTTCTTTGAAATTTTAGATGAACGCAGTTTCTGACGGCACCTGATTCCGAGGCCCGGTGTGCCCGGAATCATTTTCCGAAGTTTGGCTCGGGTACGTTCAGTGAACGAATGAGCGGGTTTTTCTAACTTTTGAACTGGTGCTCGGAATCAAATTCTAAGGGAAATGATGGAATCACAGCGCCGATATTTGCTTAGAAACGCCTCTTTAGGAGTTGCGTTTGCTCGGGTGTGGTTTTAAATTTTGGGGGTTAAGTTGAGAAATAAAATAAAGTGGTGCGACAAATTTATTTTTATTTCACTTAAAGCCACTTAAAAGACACTTGAAGCTGCTTAAGCTAAGTTGAAGTGGATAGGGTGCAATTCAAAATATCCTACCCTCTTGGTAGGATATTTGTGAGGTGGGGCCCGCACGAGCCCCACCGTTTCTTTTCCTCTAAGTAACGCACCCGCGAAAACTCCTCATTAATGAAAGTCAATTGGGGCATTTTCTTAAACTCTTAAACGCTCCTATTAAATGGACTTTTAAGACGTTAACATTAATTCACCGAATTAATGGTTCATTTCTTAACACATTTTCAAACTGTTGGCATAGTAATAAAATAAGACCAACACACTTTCTTCTTGGGTGTGATTTTTTGAGAGGATTTGGAGAATCTCTACCTTCATCCTCCTTCGCAAAGAACGTGAAGAATGCGAAGAACGCAAAGAATGCGAAGAACGCCGAACCCTCGGAGATAGACGACGCGACGCCGTGTTCCGCGACGCCGACAATTCTCCTTTCATGATGCTTCTTCCGTGACGTTCTTCCCCGCAACAATCTCTGATCATCAACAGCTTGAGGTAAGAGATTTCAGATCTTTTAAATTTCCTTTGTGGATTTTATCCTTAACATGGATTTAATTCGTGAAATTAAATCCATGTGTTTTCTTTAACCCTCGGAGATCGCCGACGCAATGCCCTTCCGCGACGATGCGACACCCTTCCGCGACGCGGCAATCCTCTTCTTCTGCGACGGTCAATTCCGCAAAGAACGCACGTTCGATGACAACGACGAGATAGGGGTTTTATCTGAGAATAATATTTATTCCTGTGGTTGTTTTCTTCTAAAACAAAGAACCCAGATCAATGTTCAATTTTGATTTATTAAAATTGTACGTTGTTATGTTTTCATGTGTTGATTAATTATTCTCAATTGTTATCACCTAACGCGGAGGGTGCGGGCCAAACAAACATGGCCCGACAACCCTCCGTAGTTTTTGGTTGATGCGCAGATTGGAGGGCGATGACAAACAGGGCCACAAGTTAATTTTGAAGGCTTTGCAGTGAAGTTCGAGTCCCGGAACTAACACTGGCGAAGACCGCGTGCAACTTGGACCACCAGAGCGCGTCCGGTGGTCCGCGGAACCCCCCACTGGTGCGCCACACCGGCACGGCGGCGCCGGCGGCCGGAGGCGGCGGCCAGCCGCCCGGAAGCGGCGGCTCCCGGTGCGCCGCCAGGAAGACCCACCGCGACTGAAGCTGCGACGGCGCTGGCCGGTCCTGCGGCCACGCAGGACCACAGAGGAAGGACGTGGCCTTGCCGCGTCCGTTGGCGAGAGGCGGCCCCCCACGCGGGGCCGCGGAACCATCAAGGGGGGCGACGCCCCCTTGCACCCGCTTGGCCGTTACGGCCGAGCCGACCCCAGCGGTCGGGCCACGCCGCGCCGGCCGGGTCGGACCCGAGTCGGGTCGACCCAGTTCGGGCCGACCCAGGGGGGTTGGGCCGGGTCGGTCTGGGCCCAGACCCCCCGTTTTCGGACCTTTTCGGTCTTTTTCTCATAACTTGAGCTACGGGCCTCCGAATGACGTGCCGTCACCAGCGATGAAATCCTTGGATCGAGACAGTTGTTTCGGTATATCACACTCAAGGTTTCAGAATACTTTGGGTTTGGCCGGGTTGGTTCGTACACGAAACCAACCGGGCCCTCGGAGCGGAAACGCTCATATCTTGAGCTTCGGACGTCCGTTTGACGTGCCGTCGACTTTGTTGAATTCCTATAAGTGAGACGGATCTTTTGGCTTACTCCGCCAGAGGTTTGGACATAGGTGGAGTATGGTCGGGTTGGTTTTTCCTTAAAAACCAACCGGGCCCCTGGAACAAAAAAGCCAATAACTCTCAGACCGGGCGTCCGATTGACGCGCCGTCTGCGACGTTGAGTTCCTGTTGACGATACGGAACTTTTGGATACATAAAATCTGAGCTATGTGTCAGTTGATGTATCAACCTCTCGGCTCGTGGAGCGGACCCTCTCGAACGAGCTTGCTGTGTGCGGGAACCCTAGAGCTGGCTGCGACTACGACGACGATGACAGTACAGAGATCCTCAGTGGATTCGACGACGACTGTGCAGAGATCCTCAGTGGATTCGACGACGAAGACTACAGCACTCAACGATCCTTTGTGGGTTAGTGCTACCGATCCTGTGTGGGTTCGATCCTGTGTGGGTCAGCGCTCAGCGGTCCTGTGTGGGCCAGCGCCTACAGATCCTGTGTGGGTCCGATCCTGTGTGGGTCTTTGCGGGGGTTAGTTACCTATCAATCCTTTGTAGGTCATTGCAGGGGTTAGTACCTATCGATCCTTTGTGGGTCCGACAGTTTGATGAATCAGTGGCAATATCTGGTCATCTTTATCGTCATACAAAGAAGTATCCTGTGTGAGATGAATCCTGTTTTTCTTTCCTATGTGGATTGTGTTGTGCTATCCTGTGTGGATTTACGTTTTTCTTTCCTGTGTGGACTGGGTTGTACTTGGGTTCGGATGTTGGAGCCGAACGAGAATTGATGACTTAGGTATATGTATGGGAATATACCTAAGCCGTGTCGGATGTTACTTCGTAATTGTATCTTTCCTTTGTGGTTTATCCTTTGTGGATTCTAGGAGACCTTCGAGGGATCGGGGTCCCTACTTAGTAGCTTATACTCACCCCTGCATGGGCTATGCCCGCACTACGTTATGTTGGTTGAAGACGAAGAAAAACGCTGATTGTGGTTGAGGCTTGCAGAGCAGGATGATACCTGGAGGTGGACCACTGGGCGAGACGTACTCGGAGCGGTCGGCTGGACCCAAGGAGCAGTCCCTTCAGGTGGAATTTCTAGTGGTCAGCTCAACATTGCGGATTTACTTTTCAGTTTCTGTTTTCATTTTCCAGTTGTACTTTACGTTCAGTTTGGGTTTGTATACTGGCCCACTTACTTTTCCGCACTTACTGTTGTACCCAGTTTTTACTTAGTGTTTACTTCCACCTGCTTGCTCTGTGGTGTTTGTGGTTTACTTTACAAAGGAAATACCTTCCCTTTTTACCGGGATTTATGACTTGATGCTAGTCTACAGCCCCTGGGCTATGGAATGCGGGATTGGGGTAGTCACAGCACGGGCCCCGAGGACGGGTCGTGACAACATTAGTTATTTAGCTATACTAATTGAATTATCATTAAAAGTGACCATTATTTTTATTTCTATATTTCATAATATAGTTATCCCTATATATATCCACTAATTAAACAAATACTTTTTAATTATTATATTTATATTTTAAAAATATTGTTTAGGTTCATTTTGGCTCGATGTTGCGTGTGAAATAATCAATTTAACAGTGTTTATTTTAGGAAAAATATTTTCCAAAACCATGGGTTGTTAAATTTTACCCCCTTAAAGATAATTTCTCCCCCCAAATTTTATTACTAGGATGAAAATAAATGATGGGACTTTTCTCTCATTACATCCTTAGGTTCCTACATAGCTTTCCCAAACTTATGATTCCAACATAGAACTTTGACTAAAAGGGTGGTCTTATTCCATAACACTTTATCTCTTCGATCCATAATTTACATTGATTGTTAATAATATGGGAGATCATGTTCTAGTTGCATGTATTACTAGTTGAATACTTGTGAAGGGTCTAGTATGTAGTTATTCAAAATCAATACATGGAATGTATCATATAATTGGGAGAGGTCTGGAGGGAGTGCTATGTTATAAGCAACAACCTCGACATGATCAAGGATATTAAAGTGACCGATATACCTAAGGATTAATTTCCATTTTCCTCAAATCTCATAATCTGATTCCAAGGAGATATCTAAAGGAAAAAAAATTCTCCAACTTCAAACTCTAGATCTCATTAAAAAATATCTATATAAATCTTCTATCGACTTGGTGCTGTTGTCATATATCACTGAGTGGTTTGAAGCTTCTTTGTCATTTTTTGGACATGGTCAGGTCCTATCAACTTCCTCTCTCCAACTTCATCCCAACATATTGGAGTCTTTCATCTATTCCCATACAAAACCTCATATAGTGTCATATGAATTCTATAATGGAAACCGTTGTTATATAATAACTCTATTAGGGGAAGGTGTTGATCCCAACATCCTGTAAATCCATTAAACACGATATTAGAATATTCTTAATAGTTTGAATGGTTTTATTAGATTGACCATCTATATGAGGGTGATAAGAAGTGAGGAATTTTAGCTATATCTCTAATGATTACTAAATACTTATCTAGATCATTGAGGTAAGTATCATATATTGATAAAATAAAATAGAGGTTGGTACTCCATACAACCTTACAACTTTAATTATGTATATCATGGTGATTTGGTCAAGAGATAAATCTTCTTTTATGGAAATAAAATACACTTACTTTATAAGGTGATTGACTAAAACTCAAATGGAATTATGGCCTTTAGATGTCCCAAGGATTCCCATGATGAAATCCAAGGTGTTTTTTTCTCATTTCCATATTTTTATTGGTAATAGTTTCATAATCCCATTAGACTTATATCATTCTGACTTAATGTTTTGGCATACCAAGCATCAATATATGTATTATACAATCTTCCTCTTCATATTATCACACTAAAAGTTTTTATTTAGATCTTTATACATCTCCATTATTCCTAGATGACTAGATAAGGATGAGATATGTGAGTCATCCAAAAGTTTCCTCTTTAGTTCTAGTCTTGGTGGGATACATAATTGGGTTACAAAACTTATTACTCTATCTTTATCAAAGTTAAACCCTAAAATATTTTCTAGATTTTTCTCTATCTCCATATCATATTTATAGGATTCTTTATTCTGTACTTGGATGGGTAGTTGAGAAGTCAATTGGGTAAGATAGGATTTATAACCTTCCCCTATGAATTCAAGATTAATCTTTTTCAAATATATTATTGTTGGGTATTTTTCAACCCTAATCATAAATACAATATCATGATCTTTTCTGTTTAGAGCATCAAACACCTTGTTTGCCTTCCTCTCTTAGTAATGTATTGAGAAATCACAGTCTTTTATCAATTATAACAATCTACTTTAGAATATATTTAAATCCTTACGTGTGATTATATATATTCAATATCTCATGGTTAATATATATATATATATAACATTTTTTACTATAAAAATAATGACACCAAATCCTTAATGCAAAGATCACTACCTCCAGCTTTAAATCACGCATTTGGGTTTTTTTCTAATGATTATTTAATTTAAGGGAGGAATAAGCAATTAAATTATCATTATATATATTAGGATGCATCCCAATACCTTTAATGATGCATCACTATATATTACAAACACTTTACCATTTTAGGGTAATGTAAGTACATGTGTAGTGACCAATATATTCTTAAGATCGTTGAATATTTCCTCATATTCTTATGTCAAGAGGAAATTTAAACCCGTCTATTCTAACTTTTTTATAGGATTAGAGATTCATGATAAATTTATCACAAATAGTTAGTGGTATCTAACAAACTTGTAAAAACTATGGATCTCAATTATTGTGGTTAGTCTAGGCCATTGCTCAATAACTTCCACTTTTGAAGGATCTAAAAATATTTCCTTTGAAGAACCTTTGTGATGTTTTATTTTAATAAATCTTTGTACTTGTTGAAAACTAATCTTTTATAAAATAATGTTTTTGAAAAATGGGTGAATGTTGCTGAATGTTTGAAACCAAACATAAAGGGGGAGAAAAGTTTTCTTTTTGAGAAATTGTTTTTCCATACATAGAGGACTAGACTGAGCAGTAGAAAACACAAAGTTTTGGACTGGGTAGCACCAGTCACATAATTCACCAAAAAGTTAAAGTTTTTGATCAAAAAAATAATAGGTCTCAGATCCAGCGACATGAATTTTAAGATATATTAGATATGATGTTTTTTAGAAAGAAGTTACTGAGTTTGAAAGTCAGAATATTTTTTAAGAGTTTTAATGAAGATATTTAGGTTAGGAGTTATAAAGTTATTAAAATTTCTAACCTTTAGTCATATAATGAATTTAAAATCTTGAATTTATCATAAATCATGAAAAATATCATGATAAAATATTTGGAAGAAATTTAAGAATCATAAAAAATTTATTGGTTCCAGGAATCTAGAATTTTTTTTCATTGGATGCAGAAGTACTAGGCACAAAAGTTTTCATAAGTCTGAATGGGTTATAACTGATGAGGTTTTGAAGAATTTCAAAGTTGAAGAGTGGATTTTCCATTGTTATTATAATTAAATAATAATGATAATTCCATCATTATAAGGATTCCATCAGACCGACTCTAAAAAGGAAAGTCAATCAGGTAGACTCTGAGAAGTAAATTCAATCTGGTAGACTCTAAGAAGGAAAGTCAATCAGACTAACTATGAAAAGGAAATTCAGTCAGACTGACTCTGAGAAGGAAAGTTAATTGAAAAAACTCTAAGAAGGAAATTCAAACATACTAGCTCTAAAAAGGAAAGTCAATCAGACTAAATATATTAAGGAAAGTCAATTAGACTAACTTTGATGAGGAAAGTCAATTCAAAATGATCTAAGGAAGTTCCATCATAATGAATAAAATTTATGAAGTTTGAAAAGGATGATTACTAATAAGAATCAATACAACTCAATAAGATTATAGAAGATTAGTGAATATTTGAAGTGTTCAAACTTAAAATTCATATATTCCTAGATATCATAGTTTTTGAATTTGAGTAAGTGGGAAACATTTTTCAGTTTTCTACCTTTTCCATTATGGTATGCCTATAAATTTATGAATGGTATATTAATACTTTGTATCCTTTTCCCGTGAGAAAAAGGAGGAGCACTGTAAAGTTTGAGTCAGAGGTTGAGTCAAAGTTCTTTCCAAATAGAGATATCGTTAGAAGATATGACAGTTGAAAGCTTTCTTACCGAACTAAGGAAGATTAAACTGAGAAAGACCAAACTGAAAAGTTGAGAAGATTTTGAGAAGTGAAGTTTGAGAAAAGTGTTCATTCTAATGATTTCATCATAATGAGTCAACCAGACTGAGAATTCGAGAAGAGTTTGAGAAGTGAAGTTTGAGAAAATGGTTCATTCTAATGATTCCATCATAATGAGTCAATACGTCTGAGAGAATCAGACCCAACCACATTAAACTGAGGATCCAGCAAGAGAATTTGTGTAGAAATTTTAAAAAATTATTTATTCTTTAATTTTGGATCAATTTTTTATAAGAATACATTATAAACCAAAGAGAGTTAATATAATTATTACTATCGGGAGATAGAAGGTGTATAATAAGATTTGGCACAAGTTGTATTTACTTTTTCATAATAGTGAATTTCCATATACCCCCTAGGAGTGGCTATGAAAAGGATATAGGTTCTCAAACTGAGGCTTAACCTTATAAAATATTGTGTGATTTACTTTTTTTCCTAATTTTTCAAGCACGAGTATTTATTAAAATATGATAAGGTAATGGAATTTAATAGGTTATTGGGGTTAAGTTTCTAAAAGTCTTGAAACTTATAAAAAGTGAACAACTGATTCAAACCCCCATAATTGGTTGTTATTAGATCCTTTGGATCTTTAATTGGTATCAGAGGAAGGTTCCATTGTGGAACCCTTATCATGGATAATATCAATTCTATCAACAATAGAGGAAATCCTACATTTTATGACACAAATTATTATGGATGAAAAAATAAGATGATTTATTAACTTCTATCTCTTGGCCTGGAGTGTTTCAATGCTGATAAAATTGGGTTTAAACCTATTGCAAAAGATTCCCTGATGACTTTTTCTAATAAGAGAAATTTTGAATTTTATTTAAAAGATTGGAATTATATTCTTATATCTTTCTCATAAAATGTTTTTATGAAGGTGATGGGTTTAAAAAATTCAAAGAGTATGTGGGACAAGATTTAAAGTATTTTCAAAGGGAATACTAAAGTGAAGGAAGAAAAGATACAAATTTAGAATAGTAAGTTTGAAGATATAAGAATGACAGATAAAGAAAATATTGATGAATATTTCACCAGATTAAATGAAATTATTTGCAACATCATAGGATTTGGAGAAGTTCTGGAAGATTCTAAAATAGTGAAGAGACTTATGAGAAAATTTAGAGATAAATTTGATTCTAAAATTTACTCTTTATAAGATAAGTATGATTTATCTCTTGATGAGTTACATTACTTTATTGTTTATTATAAAATAAGGAAAGCTCTAATGTTCAAATAGAATATGAAAGATGAAATGGATTTTGAATCTATAAGAAAAATTAAAATAATTAAGATATAAAGCTTTATGATTCTGAAGATAAAGAGTATGATGAGTTGAATGATAAAACCATGTATCTTATCTATAATAACAATGGAAAAGGAAGAGAAAAATATAGAGGAAAAATTCCTCTCAAGTGTTTTAAGTGTGTTGGAATCGAAAAATCTTCTATGAATTTACCCAAGAAGAAAGTTGGTGAGTATCAAGATGATTTTGATAAAATATCTCGATGGAAGGAGTGAAAAAATAGTTCTAAATAAGAAAATTCATCCAAAAAATACAAGAATAAGATTACTGGAAACAAAAAAGTATTCTGAGAAACAAAAATGGGTTTATAAAAACAATTTGAATAAACTTGGAGGAGTTTCAAGAAATAAAGCAAGGCTTATTTGTAAAGGCTATGCACAGGTGGAAGGTGTGGATTTTTTTGAAACCTTTTACCACATTGAAAGGTTAGAAACTATAAGAATTTTTCTAGCAGTGGGTGTTCACTAAAATTAAAAAGTATATCAGTTTGATATAAAGTTATAATTTCTTAATATAAGAATTTAAGAAACGATTTTCATTGAATAACCATGTGGGTTTCTACTTTATGAGGATTAAAACAAAGTTTGTAGATTTAAGAAATATTTTTATGGGTTGAAACAAACTCCATGTGCATGGTATTCTAATATTGAAAATTATTTCAGAATATTGAAAATTCTTAAAGTAAATTTTGATAGAAACTTATATTTGAAAGACGTTGACTATAGAACTCTAATTATAATTGTTTATGTGGATGATATAATTTTTTTCTAGGGATAGATAATATTTTTGTAAAGAATTTTATGAATAAATGAAAAGGAACTTTGAGATGTCAACATTAGGATAATTAACATTATTACTTGATTTACAAGTCCAAAAAAATACATTTCCCATCTCAAGAAAATCATTCTAGGGAATTGTTAAAAAAGGTTGTCATAGAAGAATCCAAATAAATTTAAAATTCTATCTCAATAGGGTTAAAGTTGAGTAAATATGAGTCTAGAAAAAGTGTGAATCATAAAGACTTTCAGAAGCTGATAGGAAGTATACTTTACCTTACAACCTCAAAGCCTGATATTTTTTATGCTGTGAATTTGTGTTCCAGGTATCAAAGTAATCTAAAAGAATCACATATTTTAGAATCCAAGAAAATTTTGAGATATATCAAAGGAAAAAAATCACATGGGTTATTATAAAAAATAAATTATAAGATGAAGTTTCATTGTTATACTAATACCAATTGGGCAAGAGATTATAATGATAGAAAATTAACCTCAAGAGGACACATTTTCTTGGGGAATGTTCTGTAAGTTGACATAGTAAGAAACAAAGTTTAGTAAATTTGAGCAGAGTGGAATCAGAATATGTTGTGGCTACTCAAGCTTATACTTATATTTTTTTGTATGAAATTTCAGCTGAAATATTTAAAAGTAAAAGTTTCAAAGCATTGAAGATACTTTGTGATAATCAGAGTAAAATTTATATTTCTAAAAATCCTATCCAACATTGAAGATCAAAACACATTGATATAAAGTTTCAATTTATAAAATATAAAGTTATTACTAGATATTTTTTTATTGAATATATCTCAAAGAAGTATCAATTTACTAATTTATTTACAAAGTAAATCCCAAAAGAAAGGTTTGTTGAGTTGAGGATGAAACTTCATGTTCAACCTCCTCCAATGGATTCTTAAATACCATAAGGAAGTTCCCCAACATGCTTTGGATTATATTGACAAATGGGGATAGAAAGTAATAATTTTTTACTTTGTAAGATGTTTTTATTTATCTTTATTCTATGAATATAAATATGTGATTATCAGATAATGGGGGAGATAAATATTATGGGGGAAATAAAAAAAGGTGATAAAAGATAAAAGTGATAGGTATTTTATCTTTATATGGTCGTAAAATTTTGTTGTCATAAAGGGATGGAATTACTTCAAAAAATTAATTTATCTAGTAGTGTGGTTTTAGGACAATATATTTTGATAAAGGATATGTTTTGATAAAAGTTGAAAACTTTGAGTTGTTTCAAAAATGTGTTGTGAACAATTTTTAGTGTTTGAAAAATAGAGAATTGTAAAAGTTTTTAACCAAAGTTGTCAAACAAATCCAAAAGAGAAGATTGAAGAACCTTTGTGATGTTTTTTAACAATGTTTTTGTATTTATCAACAACTAATATTTTGTAAAAGTATGTTTTTTAAAAATAGGTGAACATTACTGAATTTTCAAACCCAAACATAAAGGGGAGACAAGTTTTTGTTTTTGGGAAAGGTGTTTTCCAGACATAGAGGATTAGTCTGAGCAACACCAAATTCATAGTATTATACTGAGTATCACCGATCATAGAAGTCATCTGAAAGTTAAAGTTGTTGATCATACATATCATTGGTCTTAGATCCATAGGCATAAAGTTCAAGATATATTGGACATGATTCTTTTTTGAAAGAAGTTGCTACGTTATAAAGTGATAATGTTACTGAAGAGGTTGAATGAAGAAAATGAAGTCAGGATTTAAAAAGTTATTAAACTTTATAACCTTAAGTAATATGATAATTTTCCATTATTTAATTTCTCATAAATAAAGAAAAATCTCATGATAAAATATTTTGAAGAAATAGAGGAATCATAAATATTGTATTAGTTCCTGGAATCAAGAAAAAGTTTGCATCGAATCCAAAAGTACTGGGCAAAGAAGTTTTCAAAAGTCTAAATGAGTTATATATAATGAGGTTTTGAATAATTTCAAAGTTGGAGAGTGGATTTTCCATTGTTATTAGAATTCCATCATTGTGAGAATTTCATCAGATTAACTCTGAGGAGGAAATTAAATCAAGATGAATTTGAGGAGGAAGGTCAATCAAACCGACTCTAAGAAATAAATTAAATCGAACTAACTCTAAGAAAGAAAGTCAGTCAGACTAAATCTGAAATGGAAAGTCAATTGGACTAACTCTGAGAAGGAAATTCAGTTATACTAACTCCAAGAAGTAAAGTTAATCAGACTAACTTTGTTGATGAAATTCAATTCAGAATGAACTGAGGATCTTCCATTATAATAAGTTGAGGAAATTCCATCATAATGAGTTGAGGAAATTATATCATAATGTGATGAGGGTGTTCCATTATAATGAGACGAGGAATTTACATCACAATGAGATGAGGAATTTCCATCTTGTTTAAGAAAAGCTAAGACGTTTTAAAAGGATGATTACTAAGAAGACTCAATACGAATAAAGAAGATTTTAGAAGATTAATGAAGTGTTGAAGTGGTCAAAATTAAAATTAAAATATGCATAGATCTCAGAGTTTTGGAATTTGAGTAAGCAAGAAAAGTTTTTTAGTTTCCTACCTTTTCCATTCTAGGATTCCTATATATAGAAGCATAGTACATTTGTACTTTTCATCCTTTTCACATGAAAAAAGGTGGAGCACTAAAAAGTTTGAGTCAGAGGTTGAGTCAAATTTATTTCTAGATATAGATCTCATTATAATACAAGATAGATAAAATTTTTCTTAATGGATTGAGTAATATCAAACTGATGAAGATTAGATTGAGAAAGATTAGAATGATCTGTTGAGTATAATTTGAGTAGTGAAGTTTGAGAAAATGGTTCATTGTAATGAGTCCATCATAATTAGTCAATCGAACTAAGAGAATCAAACCCATCCACATCATACTGAGTATCTGGATAGATCATTTGTGTAGAATTTTTTTAAAAAGTATTTATTATTTTATTTTTTCTCAATTTTTTGTAATAAAAATTTGTGAACTGATGGGATTCAGTATAATAATTCATATTGGGAGATAAATGGTGTCTAATGGGAGTTGAAAAAAGTGGTATTCAAATATTCTTAATAGTTAATTTTTATAGAACCATGAGAGTGGCTATAGAAATGATGTTGTTTATCACACTGAGGCCTGACCTTGTAGATCTTGTGTGCTTTACTTGATTTATTAATTTTTCATGCAATAGTATTTACTAAAAGATGATAAGGTAATGAACTTTAATAGGTTTTAATGGAAAAGTTTCTAAAAGTCTTGAAACTTATAAAAAGTGAACAACTTCCCCCCTTCTAAGTTGTTATTCGATCCTTTAAAACTTTAACCTTTCTTATGATTACATGACCCATGAAAGATAATTTCTACAACTATAATTCACACTTTGTAAACTTGGAATACAATTTATCATTTCTTAAGGTATTAAACAGAATTGAAAAATTATCTTCATGATCTTCCTTAATCTTGGAATATATGAGAATATCATCGATAAATATGACCAAAAAATGATCAAGGTTTTTTCTAAAGACTCCATTAATTACATTGATGAAGTTGGAAAGAGAATTTATATTATTGAATGGAATCACTATAAATTAATAGTGTCCAAACTTTTTTTAGAAATATGTCTTGGAAACATCCCCCCTTGAGCCTTAATTTTTTATATACAAATTGAAGGGAAATCTTTGAGAAGTATCGAGATCCTTTGAGTTGATCAAAAAATTATTTATATGAGATATATGACACTTATTCTTGTTTTTTATTTTATTAAGTTCATGATAATAAATGAAAAGATTCATTTATCAATCCTTATTTTTGATAAAGAGGACTTGTGCACCCCATAGTGAATCACCAGGGCATATAAAACCATTTTTGATATTCTCTTATAGTTGCTTATTTAATTTTTCTAATAGAATAGGGTCCATTATGTAAGGAAAATTTAAGATGTTCATGGATCTAGGTATGATTTTAATCAAAAAATGAATCTCATTCTCTAGGGGAAGACCAAATAATTCATCCAAAAATATATTAGTATATTCTCATACAATAGGATTGTCATAGATATTGACTTCCTCCTCAATCATTTGAGATAAAAGTACCTCATTGATGGTTATAAACACCCATATAATAGAATTTGATTCCAAATGGAGTTCATGATAATCCCTATATTGATATTTCATCACAATATGATTCGGGATACAAAATGAGATTCCCTTCTCTTGACAATTGATATGTTCTCTATTAGGGAAGGAAACTGATAAAAGACTGATCTTCATGATTTTTATAAGACCCTAAAATCTTCACAAGTCAGTTCACTAAAAGACTACACATGGAAGACTCTACATAGTTGAAAAATGATCTCCAGATGTTCACTTTCCCACAACTGAGTGTACTAGAAGTAGGTAGTCATTTCACCCTAGTCACCACACAAATTCATACTCAAATGCACCTCAGTACAAACAAACAAATTACTAAAAATAAATTCAATGATAAAACATTCAAATAAATACATAAAACATAGACAGGACACAAAGAATTTAATGTGTTTTTTACTATGTCTTATATGCTTGGAGGAAACACACCACTGCTTTATTTTATTATAACCATAAGATTACAGGTCATACAAACATATTAAAAAAACAATAATCCTCACCAAATTATTAGCTTTCCAAAAAATGATCAATTTAACCACCATTTTCCATAATTTTCATTAAAGGTACCACATACTTATATATTGTGAAAAAAGTGTCAATCAAGATAAACCTACTCCTCTGAAAACCTAGATTATAAGGCATTAATTCTTGAGCTAGGTTACCAACCTGGTGACCTGTTAGATTTTCTAAAATTATGTACCTCCCAATTTTTCATTGTAGAACCATCAATAGATGTAAACTTCCAATGGAAATTTTACCATTGGAGAAGTTTTTTTTCATTGTCTAAACCTTATGTTTATCCCATCATCCATTACATGAAATTATAGTGAATGTAATTCTAATAAATAAAATTATGATGAACTAAAATAGACTTCACCTCCCTAAAATCTCACACTTGAAGTTTTTTTTAGGAAACCTTAGAAACTCTCCAATACTTAGAATTCAACAACAATCCCCATTCCTTTCCTTCCATCATTCACCCAAGTTCAACTGAGTCTCAATGCTATCTTAGGCTTTCTTGGACTACTGCTTTGGTGAATATGTCTATCAAATTTTGGATTCCTTCTATCTTTTATAGCTCTAACTCCTTTTACTCCAAAAATTTATGTGAGATGATACTTCAGGTCAATATTATTTGTCCAATCATGAAGCTCTACATTTTTAGTCAATGAATAAAACTTTAGATATAATAAAAAAAACTAATATTGATTAAACCCTTCCTAGATCCTTTAGCAATTACTTCATTAATACTATTTTCTTATCATCTCTTATTTTAGTTATATAATCAACTTCCATTGAACTTAGAATAACAATATTTTTCAATGTTGAAAAATAGCTGACAACCATTCCTCCATAAGTAAACAAAAAAATAATTGTAATTTTCCTTATATCATTGTCACCTTGAAATTAGGAGTCCAAGAATCTTAAAAATAGTTCATCTATACCATAACATAGGGATTGAGTTTTTGATCCTTCCAAATATCAAATAATCCACTTCACAACCTCCTAACGCACTTTCCCTAGATTTTACAAGTACCAAATCATAAATTCCACTATAGGGAAAATGTCTAGATGAGTGAAAGCCATTGAATACATACAAATTTTGATTGTTGATGCATATGGTACTTTCTTCATGTACTTGGACGAAACATCCATTACTGGAACCTATTACTTGGGAAAATTTAAGAGAGAAAAAAGAGGGTTTGAGACTAAATTTCTTACATCCATCCCAAACCTTTAAATGGTATTCTAGATATTATATTTATGAGATGGAACCAAAGTCCTAGATTTACTATCTCTCTTGATATTCATCCCTTAAATCTTCCTTACTTTTCCAAGATATTTCATGTCGAATATTTTGGATAAATAACAATTTAACTTTTTCATTTTCTAAACATCCATTCCAACGATCAATATGTCATCCAAATATAAAAGAAATATAATGAATTTACCTTCTTCTCATTACTTCCAACAACATAAATGATCTGCATCACACCTGTTGAACCCTTATTCAAACATAAATAAATTAGATTTTAGATTCTATCATTGAGGTTCTTGCTTCGTCCCATAAATGAATATCTTCAATATACAAACCAAATTTGGGTCCCCAACTTCTATTAAACCTATTAGTTTTCACATGTAGATCTCCTCCTCCAACTCACCATGAAGGAACAAAATATTGACATCCATCTTCTCCAAATACATATCTTCTGATGCAACCATGCTTAGTATTTTTATAATGGAAGAATATTGGAAAACCAGTGAGAATAATTTTGATAAATCTACTCATTCATTATATTGAAAACCTTTCACTAAAAAACATTCTTTATATCACTTATTTCCATTATAATTTTCCTTAATTTTGTAAAATCACTTGTTTTCAAGTTCTTTTCTACCCTAAATAAGTTCAACCATTTACCTAGTTTTTTTGAACTTTAATGTATCCATCTCCTCATTCTTGATCAACTCCCACATATTAGAGTCAGTAAGAGAAGCTACCTCCTTCATATTTTCTAGTTCTATTACATCCATTGGGAATATAAATTTAAGATCAACCCCATACCTCTAAATTCATCTCATGATTTTGGTTGATCTTCTCAATTGAATCAGTTGAACTAAAATACTTGGATTTTCTCTTTTTTTTTGGTACCTAAACTTCTTATACTCGTACTTCAGGGGCACATAATTTTAGTGATCCCACTCAACCTTCAATTAATATTAAACTGTATAGTATGTACAATAGTCTTATTTCTATGATTTTGGTTCCTTCAACACCCACATATATGTTCTCCAATTTTGGTGAACTATCTTTACTCTATTTAACCTAGATTTTAAAAATTGAATATCCTTCAAATTCCTATTCAACTAAGTTTTGATCCTTGTACAAAAACTTCTCATCAAATACAACATCATAACTTTTTATGGCCTGTTTTATTTAACCATCCCACAAGATATATCCAAAAATTTTATCACCATAACCAAGGAAAAACACATTTTGGATTTAGAATCATGATTTTTCATTTCCTTATAATTTAAACATATATATTATAAACTAACGAAGATTCTCAGATGATGGAATTTTAGTCATTTTCAAGACCATAGATCCTATAAAAGTTTCTTCCCAACTATCGACCCTGGACTTACATTTGTAAGATAATATATCTTGTTGAGTGCATTTGTCCAAATTGCCTTAGTCATTCACAAGTGAAACCGCTTACTCATAGATTTCTCTATTAGAGTTTTATTCATTATTTCACCCACTCTATTATATTAGAGAGTATCAAAAACATTCTTCTCATGCCTTATTCTTTCCTTCTTGTAGAAATTATAAAAGTTATGTCTGGTGAACTCAATACCATTATCCATACCAAAGAACTTTAACTTTCGATCACACTACCTTTAGGCCAATGATTTCCACTGAATAAACACATGAAATACATTAAAATTATTCTTTAATAAGTAAATATATACTATCCTTTTATCATAATTAATGAAAGTAAGAAAGTAAAGACTACCACCATAGGATTGATCAAGGGTAGCTCTCCAAACATTTGAGTGTAAAATCTATAATTTATAATCCCTAGAATTATGACTATTTAAGTTGATAGACACCCTCTTCTACTTTCATAGCACAAAAATTTTACACTTTACTATTTACATGTGATCAACCATCATTATACCCTTATCCTTTATAACCTTTATGTTATTATCATTGAGGTTACCAAACCTAAAGTGCTATATATCTTGATCATTTAAATTTGAAATTTCAACCATTATATTTTTTTCTTAATTTATGATTAAGTAAAGAGTCCCATATTTTACTCATTTTTCAATCACTATGGATCCTCAAGTCACTTTCCAAACCCTTTTTTTGAAGTTAGTGCCAAAACTTTCATCATATAATTGTCTAACAGAAATAAGATTCTTCTATAGACCAAGAATGTGGTGAAATTATGATAGCTTCAAGTGTCATCCACTATTTATTTGGATGTTAACAAATCTCTTTACAACAACTTCTAGGGATTCATCATCAAACAAATGAACGTTACTAAATTTTTCTGATACATAATTACCTATGAAACATTTTTCACCAATTAAATGATATGAGGATCTAGAGTCAATCACCAAAGGTTATACCAAAGTGATAATTCTTAGCAAGTAAGTCTTTATATCTTATATTATATTAATGGAATTTGAAAAACTAATCATTGATGTTTTTTTGGTGTTCTTATTGTGAAATTATAATCTTTCTTTTTAAATTTCTAGAAGTTTGGCCAGGACCAGCCGACATGCCTCAACTTTTCTCTCATTTACTTTAATGATACTTATCTACTATTCTCTTATTCTAATATATTTTCTTCCATTGACATAAAATTATTCTTCCATCAGTATTAAGTTAACTAATAATTGGTACCTAAACTTCCTTTCACTAAAGATCCTCATTGAGTATCTGATTCATGATATAATTAAACACCATGTCTGTTTTTCCACTATAGTTATTAACTGCAGTAACTATTTCATCCTGTCTCTTTAGAAGTGATGATAAGAGTAGAAACCCCCATACATCATCAGTAAAAGTTACTTTTACTTATTGGAGCTTTCTACAATTCAGGTTGAATCCATTCACATCCACCAAATATATATTTTTTATTATTAATAAGAACACTTTTAAGGAGAAAGTGAGAAACAAAAAAGTACACCCTTGCCGCCAAAAACTATAAAACATTACAAAATTATTAAATAACAACTTAAAAATAGTAGACCTAATATCCTTAAACAATTTCCAGAAGAGAGATGTTACCCCTTTGCCAGGGTCAACTCTGATGATGCCTTCGAAATGGGATGCCAACTTCCCCCATGCTTGCAAGAACTCCTCCTCATTTATTTTCTTGTTATTGAGACCTCTAAATAGGATTTGGTGTTGTTTGTCAATCCACTCATTTTGTTCCTTGGTCGTGTCAACTTGCATCAATCTTTCTTTCATCCGTTCCATAGTCTCAACAGAAGCATGGATGTCTACCACCTTCTCAGCCATCCCCTCCTCTGAATGCACTAGAAAATCCCATGGGTCTTCCCTGATCATAGCCTCCCATTCCGGTTCCCCACGCATCCCTTTAACTCTAAACTTGACAGGTGAGGCCAATTCACTCACTTTCACCTCCTCTTCCACTACACCTATCTTGTCATTTGGCCCAGTTCCTACCTCCCTATGCATACCCAGAGAAGAATCCACCTTCACCATTGTTATTACCTCCTCTTTATGTAAGTTCCTATCCTCATGCTGATCTCCTTCCTGAGAGGGTTCATTATCATGAGACTCGGTGACCAAGACTGGCAGGCCATCCACTCTCCCCACTGATTGGGACTCGAGCTCCTTGGGTTTAACCTCTCTTTTAGCTGTCCGGGTCTCTATCGGTCTAGGTAGAAAAGAGTTGTCTTTGCACCCCTTCGGATTTGGATTCCTAGAAACAATGCAGCACCCTGGGTCCATATTCACTTTGTTCTTTTTCTTCCGTCTTTGGTTGTGCAAGTATTTTCCCTCCCATCCTGATCCATTATCCTCAAAAAGTAGACCATCACTCTCAGAATCATCCTCATAAGATCCCTTGGAGTTTCCCTCATACTCCCCCTCACTACTCAAGTTCCCAAACTGGTTGTTGAGGGAAATACAGGAAAGAGCTCCCCTCGGGTTGAAGTCCTTCCTAGAGTCTAGTGTCCTGTGATCCCCCAGTGAAATATGCTCCCACTCATGGCCTATCTTCGACTTATTCTTTCCATTAGAAACTCTTCCAGTGACCATGTTACTGCCATCTCTCACCAAAATTGTATAAGAGCTGGGAATTTGGCTTGAATTATCCCCAGAAGCTGATCCATCTGATTCATCAGCTCCTACAACCTTCCCCAGAGCCTGATTGAGAGCAGCAGGTGAGTCCTGAGTACCTTTAGCTGCTTCACTGGCTTGAGCGCCCCCTGCCCTGGTCTTGTTGAAGGGGGGTGGGGGGGGGGGGAGTAGCCAAGTCACCACACAACCTTGAGAATACTGCCACTACACTTGGACCTAGAGGTACCAAGTCTGGTTTGTACACCCAATCTTCCCCTGGGTATTCCACCATCTCCAGATTACCCTCGTGCATAACTTCTTGCTCATACCTACCTTCAAAAACCCGCACCCTCTGGCCCTCAATAGCCTCATACAAAACAACATTCCCCTTAATTGTTCCAATCACCTCTTACCAAACCCTATGCCCACGGTGACAGACAGAGACTAGGTGCCCTATTTTGTGGCATCCGAGGCAGAAACCAGGCCACAATTTAAAGAAAACCCTTTGCCTCCAATAAAACTCCTCTCCAACTGAAATTCACAGCCACTCCGTGGGGGGCATTGAAACGTCATCCTTGACACAAACTCGAGGAGATATCAGATGACATACCACCAACTTCCAACTATCAGAGCACATAAATATACCTACCATATTTCCTAGAATTCTAATAATTGAGGGCTTCTGGAAAAAAAGAGGTAAATCTAGGAAGCTTACCCAAACAGCGGACGAGGGTGCATCACGTTTCATGATGAGTTTTGTAGACATCGGAGAAGAGAAAAACCACATCCATTGATTGCACAAGGGGCTCGGGACCAGGCGACTATCAGGTTGTCCTCCGAGGAGAAGCGAACCATCAGGTATCACCGGTCGAAGAGACCCACCACTGCGCGCTTATGGAGATCCCAAGAATGAAATACAAATCGATCAAAAGCATCGACAGAGGGACGATGGCCTCTGAATCAAACCAAACATGTCAACCAGTGAATGTTTGAGGCCTCATGTAACTCTTTCATAGAAAGCTCGAGTTGGGGAAAACCGTTGAGAAGGTCGGGGACCTTAGGGCAAAGAGAAATAGAAGGAAAGGGGGGAAGGAAATCTGGGTTCGTGAAAGGGGAGATGGACCGAGCTGATAAGGATGGAGGAAGACCTTGTCCCCCTCCCCCCGCCGGGGAGGAGGGGTCTGAGGCCTCATTGAACTCCTTCCTTCAAAAAACATAATATGAGCAACTATCTCAACTTGAAGACTTTGTTATGGGGTGTTATTTTTTCATACATATCCATCAATCCCTTAATAACATCCATTGTATTCTTCTTCTCTAGAATATTTAAAGAAACATTCCTTACATGAGACATTATTATAAGATCCAATTCTTTTCTATCCAACCACTCCCATTCATTTTTTCTATTAGCACCAAATTTACCCCAAAATACAGGGATTTCAAGTCCTTCTAAATTATATGGTGTTCAATTTTCATTTTCCATAATTGAAATTTCATTCCATCAAATCTATCGATCCTGATATTTCCTTCATCTAATGTCATGCATGAACTACCATTGGTGTGGAAACTACAAGCTCATAAATAATCTATCTGATACCACTTATTAAGAAATACAGTCAATAAAAAATAAATCTATGTGCTTTCAATAATATTATGATATCTTCACAGATCAGATCACTAAAATATCACATGTTGAAGACTCTATAAGGCGTAAAACTGATCTTTGAATGTTTTCTCCCCATGGATGATCATATCAGAAGTAGGTAGTCATTGCACACTCCTCATCCTAAAATTTAGTCCTTACACACACCTTAATACAAAATAATAATAATATAAATACGTTTAATTCTAAAACAAGAAATGAAATATACAAAATAGATAAAGAACATTGAGAATTTAATATGCTTCAGACTATGTACTACATGTAGGGGGAACACACCACTGCTTTCTTTTATTATAATGATAATATTATAGGTGATACTAACATACTAAAAAACCAATTAAACCTCAACAACTTCTCAAATTTCTAATAAATTCTTAGTTGAACCACTATTTCCACACTTCTCACTAAATTCACTATGTACTTATATACTAAGAAAAACTGGTCAAACAAGTTAAACCTACTCCCTTAATAACCTAAATCATAAAACATGAACTCTTGGACTAGGTTACCAACCTAGTGAATAATCAACTTTTCCAAACTTCCGGACCTTCTAGCACTTCACCATAGAACCATTGGTAGATGAAAATATTTGATAGACCTACTTCCATTGGAGAAGTTTTATTATTATTGTCTATACCTCAAATTCATCTCACCATCCATCACATGAAATTCTAGGGAACATATTTTTAATAGATGAAATTATAGTGAACTGACATATAATTCACCTTCCAACAAGATCTGTATAGGGGAAGGTGATCCATACCCAAAATTATGTCAAATTCAAATTAGGTAAGAAGGGTTAGATCCATATAAAGTATCTTTCCAAAAACTTTCATCAGAGTATAGTTATGTATCTTAGGAATGATCATCATGACACGCAGTGTTTTCCTAGATAGTTAAATATAAAAAGTCTGAGGTGGTAAATAAACATTCTTATCAAGATTATATGATATGAAAGAATGTAAAGAAACATAATCAAACAAGGCATTCATAGTTCTGTAGTAGAGAATGAATATACATTTCAACACTTTATTACCATGGTACACCTCAGTGGAAATGTTAGAATAAACTCTTCCTTGTTCCCTTATTTTAAGAGGTTGTTAGGACATATTCTCTTCCTTAGCTCTAGGTTTATGGAATTGATTTTCATAATTTCAAAAATTCTTGTATTTGAAGAATTGAAGTGTGGGTGGTTCATTATTTATTGCCTTCTTTTCCTATATTTCCTTGGCCATCTTCTTCATCCCACTTCGATGGTTACAAGCTCGATGGACACACCCTCCACAATTAGAACATTCTTATGTTCCCTTGAGGCAATTACCCAGGTACTTCCTCCCAAAATTTTTACATGTAGGTAGTTGGAATTTCTTTCCCCCATATTACATATCATTATAGCTTCCATGATACTCCAATTTATTTTTATTATCTCCAGAATAATGAGTCCCTAGTCTCATTTCCACCTTTAGAGCACATTTAATAATTTATTTACAGCTTCCAAAGTCACTTATGTATAATGTATTTTGAATAATTGGATTTAATACATTAAATAATTGATTGATTTTACTCACAGGGTCAAAAATAAAACCATAGGAATACCTTGAAACCCTCATGAAGTTATCTTTGTAGGTGCCAATGGATTCATCCTTCTTTTGTTTCAACTCCAAGAATTCTCTTTCCATCTTCGTGTAAAGAGTTCAAGGAAAATATTTAGTGAAGAAAAATTTCTTGAATTCCTCAAATTCCATAGAGTCTAATTCCATACTTTCTATTGTATTATTAATAATAGTCCACCATTGGTCAACCTCAAATTCAAAATAAAAAATGACCCAAATAACTTTCTCATGTTCTGAGTAGTGGAGAATGATAAATATATTTTCCATCAGATTAATCCATTGCTTAAAAATAAGTGGATTGGAAGATCCATTGAAGGAGGTTGGGAGTTAATTCATGAAATAATCAATAACAATTTTCTTCTTCCTTGGTGTGTTTAAGAGTTCAACATGGTTTATGATATTATTCGGAGCTTCTGATAGTTGGGTGATCATTTACACAAGGTTTTCCACTCCATCACCCATCTCATTTGGTTTTTCATTAGGATAAACACTGCATTATCCTATACAGTCATTGTTAACATGGTTTCTCAAAACTCTAACCATTCCTTTAAATAAATGAAATTAGAGGTATGAGAAAATTAATAAATTCATAAAAACAAAACTATGAATTTAGAATAAGTATCTCATAAATGGTGTACATACTCTAACTTATGAATCTCTAGGTTTCAATATAGGTTATCCATTTTTCATTTTCCTATTAGGTTATATAAATTAAATATATTCAAATACCTCATAATGTTTTATAAAGAACAGGTAAATCACTAAATAATATCTCATAGGAGTGTCAAACCAGGCGTATTGTTAAGCCTACTTGTTGTGCACTAAGCGACGATTGAGTTAATACCCAATATGCCCCTTCTGGGGTTTTCAACCATGGGTATATCTATTCTAGAGCTTGTATCCACTTATAGTATTCATTCAAGGATGTCATTTATAATAAAACCACTCAATCTATATTTTACCAAAATTTTAGGATGTTATCCTATAATCAGGCTTAACCCTATTATTTTCACTAAATTTATCCCATCCTAATCCCAAAAATAACTAATCTGATCCTCAAAAACAACTAAACCATTATCTGATTCCAATTGAGGTTCCTCAAACCTGTACTTCTAGGATTGGGGATAAAAACACATACATTACACATAGGATTTGATTTCAAGTGAGATGAATCAACCAAAACATATCTTTATTTTACATCAGTTCTATAAGATAAACATTAAACATCAAAAATAAATACATGATTCCAAGAATCGAAGGTTTATTATATTTGAGAACTAGCTACACAAGTAACTTATTTTACAATACTTGTGAATATTTCTCCATAATTGAGTCACAATATACTCCCTTCCAGACTTGTCATAAGTTATACTCATCTTCATAACCTAGTTAATACATATAAGTGGGGGTTAGATCAAATGATAAGTATGGAAAAAACTCATCAACATATCATCAAAGTTTATATCATAAGCATATGAGAAAACATGAGTATGAAATAAAAATATTATTAAAAAAATATGGAAAAATAAGAGCTCCCTATAAGTCATGATAGAATAACATGTAATCTCAAATGAAAAAACATATACCATGGAATAATAATGCAAGATAATAAATTTGAAACATAGAGCATAATCATAGGCATCTGACACAGAAACATGACATGTCATTTATTTATAGCATAACAAGGAATTATGGATCAAAAAATGAAATGAAAAACATTATATTTTGATCAAATTCATGTATGGACACCATTTAATTTGTGAAAAAACTAGTAATGTTAAAACTTTATGTAATGAAAAAATCCAAGAATGTATACCCTTTATGATGTTAAAAATACAATCATGTCCACTGTTTATGTTGTGAATAAATCAAAGCACGCCCACACTTCATTATCTCATGAGATATAAAAACATCAACAATGAATTAGAAAGAGAAATAGTACCCCACCCATAATCATCCATAAATATGTGTTCCATAATAAATAAATCATATATAATGTCATGAATAACTCATGGAAAAAATGGGTTTCATATCATTTGAAAATGTCAACACACAACATGAAATCAAAAGTCGATCAGTTGATACCAAAATTTCAATCACCCAAAATGAGTATTTCATAAATCTATTTATAGGGTGACTATTAAAACATAACTACATAGGATTTAAATATTTTGGATTTAAAGATAAAAATTGAATAAAAACACAAAAGAATCTTTAGAAAACATTTCATAACATTTTTGCAAAAAGATGAGGTTATGAGTCACTTTTGAAAATATACTTTTTAAGGGAATGAAATGATTAATTTTTCAAAAATCATTTAACAATAAATCAAATAAAGCATCCTTGAAAAAGAAAATAAATATTTTTCAAATAAAATGTGGAGTGGAAGATAAAATGTATGACCAGGAAAGGAAATTCCTTTTCAATATTTTCAAAAACATCTTTATTGAATCCTACATCATAAAAAGGGTGATAAATATTTCATTTGAAAAAATTTAAAGAGAATTTTGAATATAATAAAAAATAAAACATATTTGGATTTAAAAATAAGGAGAAAATTGAATAGAAGAGTAAATGTAGATATGGAGGAGAAAGAGCTCATTTAGAGAGGATGAGAATTATTTTTAACATCATCAAATTTTATGAAGAAATAAATCCATTAATGTAATTCCCTAGAAAAAGAGGAAAGACATTATAATATCATCATAAAATAGAATAAAACCATATTGAAAAACCATAGTCAAATAGGAATCATTATGACCCAATAAAAGAATTTGGATTATGAAAAACCCCTTATAAAAATCATATTTTTGAAGTAAGAATCATTTTAATGGGATTTTATAATAGATAAATGTAAATACTCATAAAAAAAGAAGGAATACATAATAATACAATCATAGTTTATATTGCTCCCAATATATAATAACGAATTTCAAGAAGAATCATTATAAATAAATGATATAATCATGATACAATACATAAAATGTACATTATATACATCATATAAACAAAAATAGGTGCATAATATATAACATGTCTTAAATAAATAAAATTAAAACAAAACTCTTACCTTTACTCTCGACTTCCAAGAAAGATATTTAACCTATTGTATAATAAAGATAAACATATTAATAAAATATTTTAAAACCTTATTCATATATATCACCCTATATAACCTTTAACCATAATCATTTTTATATATTTATTAGTTAGATATAGTTTATTTTCATCTTTGAATATTAGTGTTTTTTATTGTTTTACGCATGATTTAAAATATAGATGTCAATTCCATTTCTTTGATAATAAGTTTATCATTCTCAAATTATCCAAGGTAATGTAATATATAATTTATAACTATTTATAAATTTATAATATCATTCTATGATAATTTTATTTTTGATTCGTGAAGATGGAATTGATGATGAGTTTGTTTCGGTAATTTTTTTATGAACAAAAAGTTGGTATATTAATAATGCATTAAACATTGATATAACATTTAAAAAAACATAAAAAAATATTAATTTCTTTATAGTGTCTAATAATTCCATTAATTACATTTTCATAGTCATTCATGATAGAAATTTATATTGTTGTTTATATGAGTAGTTAAACCGACCCAAACAAGAACATGCTATAATTGATCGGTGGGTGTGGTTAATAAAGTGATTATTTTGAAATTATATCATTATTATATAAGTATAATGATATTATTTAGGTTCTTTTAAGGTGGTCAAATATATTTTAAAATATTTTTATAAATAAAAAAAATTCTAGATGGAAAATTAAATACGTTTCTTCGCGGAGGCGGTAGTCCGCATATACACACAAGTGTCGTTCACATTTTACATAGAATGTAAAGATGGTAGGAATTTGTTTATAATTTATAATATTAATAATTTTTTAAATATAATATTTCTTCATTAAATACCTCATTTTAATATTTCATTAAATGTGGTTATGAAAAATGGATCATGTTGCATATGGAGGCAGTAGTCCACACAAAAACACAAGCAACATTTTCATTTTTCAAATGGTTGAGAGGAAGGTATAAAATGGTTTTACCATAAAAATAATAATATTATAATATACTTATGATACTTATGGAATTATTAAAACATGGTTATATCATATTCATAGGAGTTCAAAAAAAAATGAAAATTAATGAAAAATGAGTAATTGAGAATCTTACATAACTCCTTGGAATAACTCCCTTGAAAAATGAATTAAGGATTTGATAGATGGTATTTTGAGAATAATAGAACATATAATATGTTTTTAGAAGTTTTGAGGAGTTATTTTTTTTATATTTAGGTTGAATCTAAGAGGCTTTTTCTGTGTGAATAAGTGTGGTGTTGGTAGAAAATTTTATAAGGGGGAAGAGTAACATTTTTGTAATAATATAAAAGGAAAAGTCACTAATCAAAGGTCAAGTGGATTGAATAATGGGAGATTATGGAGTGGGAGAATTATTAAGATCTAGAAATACTAAACCATATATTTTAACACAAGTTTTAACATGTTTTAGGTCTTATAATCTTAGATTTTTCACTTTTACCATTTTTAGTTTTTACCGTGACAACTAATTTTTAACGAAGTAATTTACTTTTAATTCCTAAAAATAAATTTTGATTTATTAAATAATTTACAAATAATGATTCCAAATATTAAATAAAAATTTTCAAACAAAATTTCTAAGGGTGATGAAAATTAACTTTAATATCAACACACATAAAGAATAAGAACCATTTTTAGAAAAAATGAAATCTTATGCTTAAAAATCATGATTAAGATAAAATTATCAATTTTTTTGATTGATATAAAATTAATTGGATTATTATTAACAAAAGAAAATTTATATGTATTTAAAATAAATCAAAAATATAATCCCACCTTGGTAAAACACAATTAAATGTAAAAGATGAAAATAATTTTTTTATTATAGTGAAATACTACTTAAAGTTTCCAAAATGATAAACATGAGTTTTATAAATTCATTATTTTATTATTAAATTATTTACTTTAATTTATAAATATATATTTATTATATAAAAAAAGTTTCATAAAATTTTAAATCATTCTTTTATTATTATCATGTTATAAAAATGACAGTATTTGCAAAATTGGTATTTTTCACTGTTCTCCCCAAAATTCAACATTTTTAGAAAAGAGAAAAAAATTAATTCTAAACTAATATTGTTATGCTAAAACCAAAAATTAATTTTATTTTTTAAAATTAAAATTATAAAATTTAATAATTTAACTTTTAAATGGAAATATAGGATCTAATGAAAAACTGTTTTTATTAGGAAAATTACTTTTTAGATATTAATTATTCTTATTATTATTTCGTACAAATTTCTAATTAAATTAGTGTTAATATTTATATCAAAAATATCTTTAATACCATGATATATCTATTTTCATAAAATAAAAAATACAAAGGTAATAAAAGTATTTTTTTTAAAACACTTTTTTAAACATAAAATGACCTTATTAGTTGTTTGGATATACTAATTGAATAAAAAGTAAAAGTGGTATTTATTTTTATTTTTATATTTCATATTCTGGTTTCCCCTATTTATACCTATTAATTTAAATAATACTATAAAATGATTATTTTTATCTTAAAAAAAGTGTCATGGTTTGTTTTGGTTTGGTGTTTTTGTGTGAAAAAAGCTATTTAACACAAGGTTTATTTATAGAGAAATATTCACTAAAATCATGGTTCATTATAATTATCACTACACCAAAGGGAAAATATTTTTTGGTCCTAATAATGGTATCAAAATATTGGTGTATCCATGGTGTGATGTGAGTGGCATATCCCCAAACCAGTTTGATAATGACAATGATGACTCAATTGAAGCATGCGTATTCATGATGCCTTATGTTAAAATCCATGTTGATAATAGTGATCAGGCAGTTAGTCCCGATGATGAAAAATTTATGGTGAAAGATTTTTTGATTTTTTGGATTATCATTGATGGGGAGGACTGGATATGTGGTATTTTCTTTAATGGATATATTATTGGATTCAAAATCAATCACACATCGGTTTCTACAAAGAATGGTGGCTGAAATATAAACTTAGATGAGAAAATCTTCCAATCACCAATTGGTTTTAGGATGTAACCCCGAAAAAGATTATGTGATGGTCCGGGAAGGTCTAGGTTAGAGGAATTTGATCCTGACATGTCATAGCTAGCTTGAACCACCATGTTGGCAGTTTCTATGATCACCACTACTTCCATTCTTTATGGGAAGTCGACACCTGTTTCACTTTCGAACCAAATTTTGATCAGTCCCTCAATTTTAAACAAGATTAATTAATAATTTTAATTTCTGTTCTAAATGAGGGTAAGCCTATAGGCTACCTGCATGCTTGTGTAGGGAGAGACAAGATTTCTATTTTTTGTTCCAATCAGATGCAAGTTTTTATGGGAAAACTTATACAGGCTCAAACCTATATGGGTCAAGACAACCCCTACTCATGGCCCCCATTTCATACCTCTAATCTATACTACATATTCTATACTTATTCTATCTAAAATTATAGGTAAAAAATAATATACCAAGTCCCATTTAATTTTTTTACATAACTGTGGAATCATACCGCCTATAAAAAACTCATTGAATTGTACAAAAAATGTTCAATTTAGTAAAAAAAATTATGTCATGCTAGACATGTAGATTTGATTCTTAAAATCAATTCAAACTTTTTTTGGAAGTTAGGTTTGATATATATATCAAACTTAGATTAATGTCTCCAAGATCTTATGATTATAGGCCTCATTTGATCCCTCACCAATTTTCTATTATTCACAAAAATATGTATTTTTTGAAAAAGTGACAAGAATAAGGTGAAATATATATCATTGAATACTCATGAACTCATGCCCCAATAATTTTTGTCAAGTTATGCATCTATGTGGGCTACCCAAAGGCCATGGAATCCACCCTCTTCAACCGTATCTTTATTCTCACTACACTTTGGTTGCGTCATAGTTGTCTACCCACCATTTTCATTTACCATGCATTTTATTTATCCACCACATGACTATATCTAATTCATAAAAATGTTTTTGTTATAAAATGGTCATTTGGTCAACAACTATATTTTTTCTAAGGCCCCTCATTCCACCACATCCCTCTTAAGCACCCAATCCCTACTCACCACCATTTACCCTCAAAATTTCTTACCCTTGTTTTCATTATTACATCCCTACAAACCCACCCCTAGGTTTAACTCTCTAAAACCCACTTTTTTAGTGAAAACTCAAATCTTACATCGGTTTCCAAAAGGAAATATGGATAAAATATAATCATGGATGTGATTCTAATCCTGTCACTAAATGGTTTTATGATGGAACTCCATAATGGATTATGTGTCGTACTTGAAAGGTCTTGGTTGGAGGAAAATATCCTGACAAGTTGTATCAATGCTTGAGTTTAGAAGATCGAGGAAGATTTCTTGAATTTAATGATGGATATGGTATGAGGAAAGGTAAATATCAATCGTTTTAGTGGATCTCACTTCATTTACTAGAGGATTCATATCTAGGAATATCTTTATCATAAAAAGATTCACTTGTTGCTTCTAGGTGTTAAATCAATATAGATGGATAAGACCGACTGGGGGGGTTTTTGTATAAAAAAGTTATGGTATTTTTACACCTTACGTTGAAAAAATATTTTGTGTTCAACATCAAATAGGAGAAGATGATGGATGGTTTTTTGAAAGCTTTCATGAATATTTATGAGAATCAATCTGTGTCAAAAAAAGTTTACTTGATGTTACAATAATTCAATATGAATATGATTGAAAGGAATATACTTATCAATATCATCAACACATTAAACAAAATCAAAATTTAGTTAACATCAGTGAGAATTACACTAGATGATGAGGTATGTAAACTAGTTTTATTGTCTCCATTACTTAATAGTTGGAAATCTACCATAACAGTCATGAGAAGTTATTTAGGGAATATAAAGTTAAAGTTAAATGATTTGAGGGTTCTAATACTTAGTGAGGATATTCAAAGAAGATAATTGTCCATATTATCTAGTTTCTAACTACATATTGAAGGGAGAGGAAGATACATGACATGATATAATTAGATAGGATGATCAAAATCAATATGAAAGTGACGAGGAAAGGCAAAGGGATCTGGTCCTATATACTGAAGTTGTGGGAAGAAAAGTCACATCAGGAAGTGAAGAGAAAAAGAAAGGCACCTGGAATCAGTTCAGTAAACATAACAGCAGAATAAAATAAATAAATTTTATTGTTGAGTGTGGAAAGTCTCATGGAGTCTTCAATTTTAGATTCAGGGGAATCCTTTCATTCCACATCAGTGAAGGGTTTTTGAAAAATTATGTTTCTATAAATTTTGGCAAGATACATCTTGTTGATGATGATCCCTAACAAATTGTGAGAAAGGGTGATACAGTGATCAAAACCAAATGTGGGTATTTTCTCATTATAGAGAATGTATGGTATATACCTAAACTTAAAAGGAATCATATTTATTTTGGTCAGATTTATGATGAATTTAACACCCCGTCCTAGTTCAACAGAACCTAGTTGATGTGCCATATAACCTAATTTATGCCTCTCCATATGAAAGAGGCTTCCAAATAGTTATGAGGGCCTAAGTCATGAAGTGGGGAGACTATGCCCTCGATATTATGTAACGATAAGTCACCAACAAAATTAAAGTAGTAATAATGAATAAACTATATAAAAATGAATAATACAAAGGGTAAATATCATTGCATGAAATATCAACATGGGATATATTATATCATAAAAAAAATAACAAAAGAACTTCCGAGGTGTAATAACAAAAGGACCCCAGAGTATATCCTCATATCGCCTCAAATCCCTGAACAACTCTCATCACACCCAACCTTTATTTTCTTCATTATTTTATTTATTTATTGATTTTTATTCTTTTCCTTGATCTTAGGGAAGAATCTCCTTGATTTTTTATAATTTTTGAGTCACAGTTATGAGTACACAATTGGTGCACAATTAGTGCTAATTGTTTAGTCTTCATATGAAAAACCTACAACATATTTCAAACATAATCACATGATGGGTTCATAGTTTTTCAAACCGTGTAGTCAAACCATGTGGCATGCCCCATGTGTGTCCGATGAAGGACACACTGTTAGTGCACAATTTGGTGAATCATCTGACAACTGTGTGATCTACCTAGATTTTTAAAATATTGAAATTACCTTCCTAACCTTTTTGATTTTAACCCTCCTCGCCACTATTATCTTCTATTCAATGAAATACTAGACACTGGGAGAACCAAGTGACCTACCTCCTTCTTCCATGGTATTTTTCTCCTCTCCTTTTAATTTCAGTGAGTTTCTTAATGTGTATCCCTCTTTTCTTCATTCCTTATTATTTCCTTCTTGTTTATTCATTTCTATGTTGTTGTATAGGGGTGTTGTTCAAACCCTGGGTGGGTTTTGATTCTAAATTACTGTGGATATTATATCTATTGTGTGTGGATAACTCCTTATTCCCTAATCTCTCTATATTTGAAGGTTTCACTTCTTCACGCTTGACTTAGGTAGGAATTTCCAAGATTTTATCATTTTCTAAGAAATTCATGTAATGATTGGGTTTTATAATTCCTTTACTCATTAAATTATGTATGTTATGTAAAATTTTAAGTTCTTAATTGGTTTTCTCAAAGTTATTAGTATTTTAAATGGGATATTTTCAATTTTTGATTGATTTTAAATGGGAACCACATGAGTTTTGATGGGTTATTATTTAGGAATTCTTTTTAATATACCTTAATGTGTTTAGAGTTTTTTCTTATAATGTTTATTCATTATACATGTTTATGGTGTTTGAATAATTTTTTAGTAATATTGTGCCTTATTGTTTTTATGGTTTATGGAATTTTATGAATTTAAAGTGGGGCTTTCCCTTAGATTCGAAGATGTTTTAAAATTCTTATTGATTTAAAAATAGTTATAAAAAGGTATTTTAAAGTTTAATTTCTAAGTTATGATCTAAAGGCTTGTTTGGTACCTTAAAAACGAATTTTAATAATAATGTTGGGTTTGTATGGTTTTTGAAAAAATATTTTGAACTGGTAATTTTAGTTTAAATCTTAAGGCTCAGTTATCACCTTATACAGATGGTTTTTCCTAAAATGATCTACACTCTTAGCATAATCCCCAATAAGTTATGTTTGAAATGTGATTGTTATACAAAAGTGATTGTTGTTTATGATTTTTTGATTTAAAGTGGGGAATTTAATGATAAGGGTGGATTGAGGTATATTATTGGCACAGTTTCCTTGTTCATTATTAGCGTGTGTATGATATGACACACCTCCTTACCTAGAATTTGATGCTAGTATCATGGGGATCCTAGGAATCATCATGAGAGATTGATAGATAGTTTTTATACTAGTTATTTTTACACACTAACTTGCATACCCTAACTGTGTGTTATGAACCCTATTGGGGGAAGTTCCATCAACAAGGATAGGTAGAGAAAGTCAAGTGAATATTTTCTAGGAACTTTATTGTTTCGGATAATATATGGTTCCATCCAAATACATATAGGATCATCTCAATGGATATTTATGAGTTTCCCATCATTATATACACATTTCCTTAACTTATTCATTATTATAATTGATTATTCACTTGCTTTATTATTTTATTTATTAGTCAAGCATGTTTGGTGCCAGTTTCCCTTATTTATTGTAAGGTTTTTTTGAAATTAATTCTTCAATTTAGTGATTTATCCATGATGCTTATTTTTATTTTATAATTGGTTTGATCTAGATTAACTTAGGTGTTTGTTCCTATATATTATTACTTAGTTTAATTTATGATTTTAATGTTTTATTTGGATATTTGGGTTCCATTTATAGCATTTTATAAAATTGGTTTGGAAATTGTCTTTGGGAAGTGAATTTTAAAATATTTTTAAAAATTAAAGGTAAAAATTTTAGTTTTAAGCTTTATTTTGGTTTTAAAAAAAGGGAAATGAGTAATGCTTGTGCATTTGTTTTTCTTGTTAAAAAACTATATTAAAATACAATGTTTCAAACTAGTGTTATTATAATGTTTTATAAAAGGAGATGTATAGACACTTGTGTAATTATTTTGAGACGTAATTCTCACACCCTAATTATACCACTAACACATGCCTGTCGTAGGGTGTGGAAGAAGAAATTGAATTTTCCTAATACAGTATATAGGATGACCAAGGTTGTCTCACTTAAGGATATTTCTTAGTTGTCTACTCACTTGATATAATTCACCTAAAATAATTATTTTTGTTGTTTTCATATTTTATGAAAATAAATTAATTGAAAATACATAAAATTTAAAAAATAACTTATATTAATATGCACTTCTAACATAATGAAATTTGGAAGAAAGCACTTGGCCTTTGTGGTTTGGTTAGTGGGTTCCATCATTCTATTTGTTCATGTTTCAATTAAGTTTGATAATAAAATTATGAGATCTAATTCATGAATTACTATTATTTTATTTAGTGTTTTTAAATCTTGAATTCCTATAAAAATCTAAATTCCACCACCTCCTATAATCATTGTTGATGGAACACCTCAATCGAGCGTGTGACATCTCTCAGGACCTAGCTCCATCGTATTCCATTTCATCCACTAAATGACCCAACTCCATCATATTAAGATATTTCATTCAATATAAGGTACGAAAAAGTTATAATAAAAGAATAAAATTTCGTTTGGGATTAGTGTCATGGTGGATGATCACCACACCCATGCACTTCAATCTTGCTCATCACAAAATTAATAAAACATAAGAATTTAAGTGCATAATGAATATTATTTCCACATACCTCCACCAGAACAAGCCTCATGTTAGCCCCTCATTTTTTAGGGTAATAGGTCATGGTGGAATGATAAAGAAAGAGAATAATTAGATCAGTTTTGAAATAGAAAGAGATATGAAAGAATATGGGCATGATTAAATTAAAAATATGCATAAGTGTTACATGATAAAAGGAATTGAAAATAAAAAGAAAAGAATAAAGAGATAATAAATCCACAAAATTTCCCTTATAATCCCCTCCAATGGTGGTGAGAGACTATCTCTTCATCATGGTTGAACTCCTCGTTATATAGTACAAGGGGATTCCATCCTTCGGTCTTCAAATTTATGATCTTCCAAATCTCTCTTTAAGATTTCCTCCAGATTCTATCCACCAAAATTTTGATCATGGTAGGACAATTTAATGGATGAATATTGGAATGATGTATTCTTGAAATATATTACAAAATATTGGGAATGTTTCATCCAAAAGTTCAGCTTGATCTACCCAGTGTTGTAAGAGATATGTCCAATTAATTCAAATATTTTATTCTCGTTGAATGTTTCCTATTTCTGCCCCAATAGTTGAGCATCCAAAGGCCAAATTAACAGAAAAAAATCCCCAATATATTAAACATAAAAACCAAACATTAAATATTATTTAAAATTCAATTGTAATCACATAAATTATATGTATGTAGACTGATTAATGATTAATTTAGTGAGGTGAGGTACACAAGGTCATCCAGAATGATTGTCCAACTTGATTGAATTTTTTTGACCCTTGGATGGAAGAATTATCTACTGCTCCAGAAGACAAATATTAATAACATAAATCATGGAATCCAATAAAAACAATCACATTAATTATATTTATATTGTAAAAGTTATTATCAAATTAACAAAGTTATTAAAATCTGTATATATTTTCGAATTAAGCAATTTTCATATTTAATCCCACAACACCCTATAAATCCAAAATTAATGCAAATAACTCAAATTGATAAATTTGTTTTGATTAATTAATTTTTATATATATATATAATGATGAAATAATTGTCTATATTAATTCCCCCACACTTAAATCATTCTTTTCCTCAAGCATAAAATATCAACATGGAATTTAGAGGACACCAATGTTACCATTATTCAAATTACAAAGTAAAAAAATAAAAAAAAATTCAATGTCAAATAAAACTTCCAAAAATAAAAATAAAATATCAATTTAATTTTCCCATTTTTGAAATAAATAATAAATTCATGTATTTTACTTTTCCCCATTGAAAAATTATGTAACTTATCATTTCCATCATTCATGCCCCTCTATTCATTATTATTAAACATACCGAATCATGATTTACCTCACGTGAATATTTTCTCTCATAAATCATGATACTATTAAAGTGGAGTTATTCTCATATCAAGAGAACATTCTTCTTATCCATAGTCATGTAAAAGAACCACTTTATCCACTTTTTAAGGAAAAAAGACATATAAAATCATGAAGACTTGAAATAAAGGTTCAAATGAATCTAAGACTTAGGGTTGGTGGTATTTTATGATTTAAAAAATTAAGGCTCAAGTAGAAGGTTTATATATTAATTAAAATTAATGATATCAAAACTAAAAGTGTAATTAAATTCTCCCCTTAAATGTAGAAATTCCCACTTCCCCAAAACTCAAAGTAAATTTTATGATCAAGTAAATCATAACGAATGATTTGTGCACCCTCTTGATTTTTTTTTTACTTTTTTACTTTTTTTATTTTTAATAAAGTTATGATTAGATGAAAAATCAAATATATCACCTAACTATATATGACCAGAAGATCATCGGTCTAGAAAATGGTGATTTTTGGTTTTCCCAAATCACAACCCATTTTTTTCTTTTTTTTCTTTTTTTGTTTATTTTATATTTTTTTCAAGAGGGTCAAAACAATAAATAGTAAAATTAATAAATAAACATCCTTTATTTATTACCATAATAATAACCCCCATACTTCATCTTTGCAATGTGAATCATACCTTAAAGCATGAATCCCTCTAACCCCACACTTCAACTTTAAAATATCATGCAAATACCAAGAGTAGGGTAGGAATGGATAAAAATGGCTTCAAACATGGATCATCCCTATAAAGGTTATTAATGGTCTCTAGGGGATAAATAAGTAATGATGTAAAGGTGGTATTTTAGGATAAAGAATTTTCAAAATATGACATAATAAATTTAAACTTGTTTTGTCATAGTCATAACTTTTACAATTTCAAATTCAAGTTCTGGTTGATTACATGTCTCAAGATCACTCAAGAAATATTCTCAATATAAAATATGAAATATTTGGTCAATAAATCATATCAGGAATGAAAATTATTATTTAGGACAATCAATAATGGTGTGGATAATAATAAAAATCAATTCACAAGAATTTCAAAAATTTGAAGCATGAAAAATGGTAGGGAAATTTCATTTACATGAATCAATCAATTCCCTCAAATCACGAGTCCTCATTTCAATATCAATGCTTCACTTTAAATAATAAATTCTTTATTTTACTCATTCAATTTCATTAACATTTAATTCTAAAACATGGCATCACTAGATTCCTAATAAACTCGAGTCTTCTATATAAGTCAAGTAAAACATAATTCAAGTTTGGGAATATAATTTCTGGCCTAAAACTAAAATTAGAATCTCATAGAAAAAAATCTAAGGAGTTTTAAAACATAAAAATTAAATGTGAACTCCATTTTTAAATGAATATTTTTCATATATCCCCTTGGATATTTGGGGATTCTTTATTCTATCATGAACCTAAAAATTAAAAATAATCAATTAAGAATAAGGATAATTTCATTTGAGATAAAAAAGATAATAGGGAGTGGGATGTATGTTGGACTAATTAATAAGACTGAATTTGAAATCTAAATTCATATGATTGAAAATTTGAAGTACTAGAAAGTATGTAAAGGATAAATCTTGGTATGATCCTCCAAGCGGGCCCTGGATTTTTAGTGCCTCTAGAAGGGTAGTACCAGCTGTCATCCAAAATCAGATGGTGGTTGAGGCTTCTTTTAATTGAACCATAACATGTGGATTTTCCAAAAATCCACTTATTATTTATTGTTGAGGAGGAATCCATGGATAGAGTAAACTAGATCTTCCCCCTTCACAATGTGGTATAACTTTCCTGGAGGGGTAGTATGAAGTATGGAACCTCCTCCTACATTGTTTCTACTTGTAAAAAATCTTCTTCAAAATCCAATAGTTGATTAATAGGGGCTTCATGAATTAAAATTTCAAATGGAAAGTAAGTAGGTATTTATACATTAATATAATTTAAATTTTAATTATCAAAAAAATTCTCCCTTTCATAATGATCATCCTCTATCTTTATTTATAGGAGCTCAACTACTTGTATTTCTTCATGGGACTCCTCAAATTTCTATTCAATAATGTTATGGAGCTCTATGTGTTCCTCAACAGGTGCATGTTCAGTTCCAACCTATTACTCTAAGGAAAAGAAAGGATTGACCGAATATAAAAATTCAAAACCATAAGGAGTGATACTCAAATCAAATTGAATGAAATCAGAAAAGATAAAGTTCAAGAAAGTATCATCTCCCTGATTTGGTTTTGGTTCAATAATTTATTCAGTGATAAGTGCCTCTTGAATGTGAGTATCAATTTATGGAAGTATGTAGTTGGGATCTTCTATACATTCTTCAAATTACATCACTATTGTGGATTCCTCCTCTTATATGCCTTTAGTAACATGCAATGTTACCAGCTCTTCTACTTTATAAGTATTAGGGAGATCATGTTGTACCTTATAATCATTCTATAATTCATCAATATCTTGTTGATATCCCACACACAGCTCAATAGCTAAGTCTTCCTCATTATTAATACACTCTAAATCATCATGGTCAACATGAATTTGGTTCCTAAAATGGTTGGGATTTTTATATTTCACAAGTTTGGCCTCAAAATATTGGATTTATTTAGTGAAATTGGGGAAAACCAGTGGAACTTCCTTCTTTTCCTTGAATCTTTGTATGTCAGTTCAGATCTCATAGACCATGACCATCAAATATTGAGGTGAGATCCATGTTTCTACGTCTCTTTTATTTTTCTTTACCATTATCATGAGAGCATCAACCCTTCTTTTGAGTTCCTCCTTAGTGTAGTTTGTTTCTTCTTCCTACATCTGTGAGTAATTGTTTCATGTATTGAAAGAATGATTGCTTCAATACATCATGAAAGAAGAAAATTTTTGTATTTTTTTTATAAAACAATGAAAACTATCTAAAATGTGAAAATAGAAAAATTAAAGTAAACATTTGATTAGATCCTCGTCAACGATGCAAGTTTTGATGAACGTATTTCATAGGGCATGGTAAAAGCAATTTAATTTTCCTAATGCAGCACATAGACTGACCAGAGTTGTCTCATTTGAGGATATTTCTCATTTGTTCACTCACTTGATCTAATTCACCTAAAATACTAATTTTTTTATTTTATCTTTTATGAAAATAAATTAATTGAAAATACATGAGATATAAAAAATACTAAACTTATATTAACATGAAATGCTAACAGAATTAAATTAAGAAGAAAGCACTTGGCCTTTATGGTTTTGTTAGTGAGTTCTATCATTCACTTTTTTGGTGTTTCGATTAAGTTTTATAATTAAAATTTGAGATCTCATTTATGAATTACTATTATTTTATTTATTTTTGTTAAATATTGATTGCCTATAGCAATCTAAATTCCACCTCCTCCTATAATCAAGGTTGATGGCACACCTCAATCAAGCATGTGACATCTCCCAGGACCTGGCTCCATCGTATTCTATTTCATCCATTGAATGGATTAACTCCACCATATAAAGAGACTGTATTCATTATAAGGGAGAGAAATGTTTTAATAAAAGAGTATAAATGGGGTTGGGATTAGTGTCACGGTGTATGATCATCGCACACATGCACGTCACTCTTTCTCATCACAAACTTAATAAAACATAATAATTTAAGTGTAGAATGAATATAATTTCCACATACCTACACTATGCCAAGACTTGTGTTAGCCCCTCATTTTTTAGGGTAAGAGGTCATGGTGGAATGAGAAATAAATAGAACAACTATATTAGGGTTTGAGGATAAAGGGATATGGAAGAATATAGACACACTTAATTTAAAAATATGCATAAGTATTACATGATAAAAGGAATTAAAAATAAAATAATAATAATAAAGAAATACTATAGGCATAAAATTTCCATTTTCCTCCTCTCCAATGGTGGTGTGAGAATATCTCTTCATCATGGGTGAACTCCTCCTTATATAGGCCAAGGGGGTTTCATCCTTTGCTCTTCAAATTTAAGATCTTCAAAATCTCTCTTTAATATTTCCTCTAGATTCTATCAGCTGAAAGTTTGATCATGTTAAGACAATTTAATGGCCAAATATTTGAATGGTGTATTATTGAAATATGTTTAAAAAATATGTTTTACGTTACATCCAAAATTTCAGCTTGATTCGCCCAGTGTATTAAGAGATATGACCAATTAATTCTGAGATTTTATTCTGGATGAATGTTTCCTATTTCTAGCCCAAATTTTGAGCATCCAAAATCTAACTTAACAGAACCAAATAACAAATATATTAAAAATAAGAAATATCCATTAAATATTATTTCAAATACAATTGGAATCACATCAATTGGAGGTCTTTAGACCGATTTATGATTAATTTAGTGAGGTGGGGTCGACAAGGTCATCCAGAATGATTGTCCAACTTGATTGAATTTTTCAGACCCTTGGATGTAAGAATTAGAGAATTTTTTAGAAGACAAAGATAAAGAACATAAATCATGAGATACAATAAAAAATAATCACATTAATTTGAGTTACATTATAAACTTTATGATTGAATTACTAAATTGATTAAAATCAATCTATGTTTCCAAATTAAGCAATGTTCACATTTAAGCCCAAAACACACTGTAAATCCAAAATTAATGAAAATAACTCAAATTGATATTTTTTTGGATTGAATAATTTAAATAAATATAAAAAATTATGAAATTATTGTCTCTATCAACCACTTTGTGTCGATAGACTAGAGTTCCTCTCGCAAGTTCAAATTTAGGTTTTTGGGCTCATGGAACATTTCGTGTTAGAGGTTGGATAGTGACCTTGGCTCATGAGAATACCACCCATTGGTATTTTAGGTTCTTTTTGATATTTTGGATCATTTATATATTATACAAGACACCCATTATTATACTTTATTTTCCATACTAGTTTTATTATATCCATCTTAAGTTGGAAGTTCATTTTACTTATGCCTTATTTATTTTATATTTATTTGAATCTACTCATATTTTTGAATAAATGTCCAATGTATAGATTCACCATGAAAAATTCTTGGTAGAAATATGGGGTTCAATATTATTAATTCATGGGAGAAGTTTTTAACACAGTGCATATTTTGATGCACTGGTACTTTGTTAGCATGTGGGGGATCTGGAACGCCCTTCGAGCTTTTCCACGAGAAGACCCAAGTAATCATATCATGGGTGAATTGATTTGGTTCATGAAAAAATGATATAAAATTTACCTTTGTTGTTTGGGGGGTCTAGTAGATGGAGGATAAGATTTTCAAAACTAAAGAGGTGGGTCATGAGTAATCATCCAATCACAACCTGTCATGAAAAAAACTGAGTTGTCATGGGATGTCAAGTTGTGAGTCCTGAATTTTTACTTTTTTATATTTATATATAGTATATTTTAATTTATATTGATTGTATTTTGAGTTATGTTGAAGTTGTGTGAGATATTTGTGGATCCTTATGTTTTAGGATGAAAATGGGAGGACCAGAACCTAACAAACCGTACAGAGTACATGCACATGATTATGGGAAACTTCCTATGACAGTCACATGGTCTGTCAAACCGTACAATCAAGCCATGAAAATCCATTAAGACCTAATTTTTTTGACTATTTTTGGTTATGTATGATATTTAAGATGGATTAAGTAATGTTTTATAGTGCGTTAATGTAATTTGGTTGGACCCATTGAAAGAATTTCATTAAAAGTTTATAAATAAGTTTCCTAAAATGATTTAAAACAAATTGGATGTTTTGAATTTGAAAAATGAATTTTGTAATGAACGTGTGGTTAAAAACCTGTTTTAACTAAAATTCTATGATTTTGAAAAGGGTTTAAAGGTGAACTTTTCAATTTTTTTTTGAGTGGCGATTTTTCAAAGTGGTGTTCATAATTTTAATGCATGGGTTATTTTAATTAGAGTGAGTGAGAATTTAAATGTTTTGATTGAGTCACATGTTTTATTTTTTTATTTAGATCAGGACTCCTGGTGGTTGTGAAGACGTCAGAGCACCCAAAGTCGATGAACACCAAAGGGACGTCTCACACTTCCCTCACCCCTATTAGAAACCCCAAGACCACCCTTCAGAAGGTAGTATTTATGTACTTGGTGGAGATCCCTTTTAAATCCATGTCCACAACAAGGTCCTCAACTGACACGTTGGGTTTCAGCACCCTCAAAGCGATGTTGTTGAGATTTCCATTAAGCTAGGGCAGGACCAGGGGGGAAATAATCGTCTTAGGACATCATGTGGACCTGAGGGTTAGGTATATGGTGGGATGACCCCCACCTAGAAAAATGGAATCGTGGTAGCCGAACCACTTTTCAGGTAAAGAATTTTTTTAAAAATAAAATTAATTAATTTTAAAATCTTGGACCATTATGTCCTTTCTCACGTGTAAATGATTTGAAATAAATTATAACCATAAAATGTTTAATTATAATAGTTATTATAAAATATTAATAACAAATAGAAATATAAATCATTTAATAAAAAGTATTATTATAAAATAATAATAATAATAATAAATTGAAGTATGATACATTATTTTATGTTTAGATATTTTTAAAATTTTTAAAATAAATTTATGTGACATAAAATTTTAATCTAATCAATATATTTTAATTAAGTATTTTATATTTAATAACATTTTTTATTAAATAACATGTTAATATAATTTATTATTAAAAATTAACATTTTGAATGTGTTAATAATAAATATAAATAAAAATATAATACATTGAAATTTGAATAGAAATTTTAAGTGCAAATTTTCACTTTAGGTATTAAATGGAAGAAGTTAATGTGATATATGCACTGAAAACTTGTATTTGAAATTTGAATGAAACTTTATACTAAAAGTTTTGAGTGAAAGTTTACATTAATGTTTTAAAAATTAAATCCTTGATGGAGTTTTTTGAGTAAAATTTACATTTAATATTTATGTATTAACATATCTACATTGTAATTTTAAGTGAATTTTGAGATAAAATTTTTAGTGGATATCTACACTGAACATTTTCAGTGGAAAATTTCACTAGAAATTTCCAGTGGAAGTTTTCCCTAGAAAGTTCCTTTGGAAGTTTTAATTGGAAATTTCCATAGTAATTTAGTACATTATTTATGTGTTAGCATATTTGGATTGAAAATTAAAACAAGAATTTATTTTAGAATTTGTGTAATTTTTTTAGTATATCTATATTGTAATTTTAAGTGAATTTTGAGTTGAAAATTTTTAGTGGATATCTACATTGAACATTTTCAGTAGAAATTTACATTACAAATTTCTAGTTGACGTTTTCACTTCAAATTTTCATTGAAAGTTTTCCCTAGAAATTTCCATTGGATTTTTTATTAGAAAGATTCAGTGAAAGTTTTCACTGGAAATTTCCATAGTAAATTTGCAGTTCAAATTTTCAGTACATTATTTATGTGTTAATATATTTTAATTGAAAATTTAAACAAGAATTTATTTTATAATTTTTGTAAGAAAATTTTTAGTATAATTATAATATAAACTAAGTATAAATTTGTATTTGAAATTTAAGTGGAAATTTGAAATAAAATTTCCTAGTGGGAATTTCCACTATAGGTTTATAGTGAAAATTGTCAATACAAATTTCCAAAGAAAATATACATTTTTTATTTATGTATTAGTAAGATTTTTATTAGAATTTTATGTGGTGTAAATTTTCATTGTAAATTTCCTATGAAACTTTACACTAGATATTTACATTGGAAATTTGAATTTCATGTTTTTATTGAAAAATTACATTGTTTATTTATATATTAATATGTTTGTACTATAAAAATTGTTTTTTATAATGAAATTTTGATTGTTTTGTTATTTATTATAAATTTGAAATATAAATTTTCATTCAAAAAAATAAATTATATATTTATATTATGAAATTAATGGTGTATGGAAAATATGTATTGAAACTTTTCTATGGAAATTCATTTGGAAATTTGAACCACACTTTTCTAGTGGAAATGTGTAGTGAAATTTTTCAGTTCAAGTTTTCACCGAAAATGTGCATTGAAAATTTTCATTGTTTTTTTATATATTAATATATTATGTATGCATAAACTGAAAATTTGTATTATAAATTCCCACCAAAAAATAATCTTTATATTTATAATATGATTCATATGATGTGTAGGAAATAAAAGCATGAAATTTCTAGTGGAAGTTTTCAAAGGAAAGTTTCAATGGAAATTTATAATAGAATTTTTCATTTTTTATTTGCGTATTAATATAATGTAACATGTAATTTTAGTATAAATTAAAACTGAAAAACTAAGATAAAAATTTTCTTTCAAATTTTCACTGTAATTTTCCATTGAAAAATTTCAGTTTTTATTTTTGTATATTAGCACTCAAAATTTTTAAATGTATTTGATGATAACTAGAGGGTCATATTATGATCTAAGATAGTGAAAGAAAACCAAAATACATTCCAAAAATATCCCCAATAGATTAAACATGAAATGAATATCGAAAAAAACTGAAAACAAATCGTATCTAGAATGCTCTTGCTTCAACAGATGTAGGTTCCACTAATAATTATAAAATTTCATTATGAATTTTCATTAGAAATTTTTAGTGGAATTATGATACCTTCCAGTGTAAATTTTTACTTGGACAGATCTCACCATGATGTATGAATAGATAATTCTCATTTCGTAGCTTATACTTCACCAGAGCTCACTACCACTCCATTCAAATCGTCTTCTAATTGGAGCTGATAAGAAACACCATCTATGGATGAGTTCAACTGTGCAATATTTTCCATAAAATATTTTCTCATTTTTTGTAGAGTGAATGCCATAGGAAGAATAAATTTTAAATAAGACTGATTAATCATAAATTAATTTGTGTACTTGACTCCAAATCATTCTCTTTATCATAAGTTCATTTGTGTAGCTTCCTCATTAGATCCTCACAGTCAGTTTTGGTTAATGCCTTGCTAATATCTTGGAAAAAAACACTAAAAATGTGTTATATTTTTTCCAAGACAAAGAAAAATAAGAAATTAACTAACCCTTATACTAGGAAAGTATAATGATATTCCAATGCTTATGACAAGATAGATGATGAACATCAAATCCCACTTCCAATAGACGACTAGAAATGCATTAACTGGACAAGCCTAGGTAGCAACCATGAATTTCCAACAACTCCTGAACAAATATATGATCTCGTAGAGCATACTCAATCACAACCAACTCCTTCAGACATGAATATATATATATATATATATATATGGTGATAATGTATACTCAGTAGGATCCTCCCCATAACCTCTCATGAAAAATGTGAAGGAAATGTATTGAAACCCAATGAATAAATGAATGAAATAAACTCATCACTTAAATGGGTAAATCTATTCCTCATCCTCACCATGAACTTCTCACAAAGGAACAAATAAAAGAAGGAATATTCATATAAAAACATATACATAAATATGGAGGTTTTCTTCCACTTTTCACTCTCACGAATCAACAACTCACATCCTATGCTCATCTCTTTCATTAGTCATCCTGCACCTTGGGTATACATATCATAGTCATACCATCATCACATAATACACCCCATGAAACTCATCACATCCCCATCATCATCACAACATCTTATAACCAAGTAGAATTTTGAAATCCACTATTTCCTCTGTATCATTCATTATCCCTCAAGTCATTGCAATCCTTGCATACACAACATCGGGAAACCATAGTCACCACATTAGGATACAAATATGTGTTATAACATCAAGCCACTACAACCCATATATAAATGTATAGTAAAACCAAGAGTTATCACAACCCACATGAATTCATACCCTATACATTAATCAATCACAGTCTGAGTATGATCACATATAAAACTATAGTCTAAGAGAGAGAGAGAGAGAGAGAGAGAGAGTATCCAGTCATTCGTTCTCTCAACAACCTGGATGTTGGGGAAAACACCCCCAAAACATTTGGGTTTTGTTTTCCTTACCAACGCAGGTAGTGAATCATATGAAATAAGAAAATATAAAGAATATATCACAAAAAACCACAATAAGGAAAACTACATATCCTTATACTCATTCATAGTTATCGTCTCACGTGACACCTGAAGGACACCACTAAAGCTTATGGAACAAGATCTAATAGAAGCAGAAAGAATGAAGATTTAATCATCATTAACCAATTCTATTGATCTATAAATTAATGATCATTCCTTAAACTAATTCACAATTTCCAGTTTAATAAATTCATCCCATTTCAAGACAACATGCTTTTATAATCATTATTCAATTCCAGGTTCCATACTCATGCTCTTAAAGAATCCATTACAACCATACCATGGTTCTCATTAATAAATAAGTAATTTATAATTGTTTTCATCAACAAAACTCAAGCCTATGAGTTCTTTTATTAATTCATTTACCATTCCATAATTTTGGATGCACTAAGACCCATCCTAAGCTACCACAAGCAGTGTTGCACTCACTATGAATACAACCAAAATGCATTAAGCAGTTGGAAACCAGAACAAATAATATCCAAAAAACCTACCATCAAAGAAAACATGAAGCATATAAAATATGATAAAGATCGACTCTTGACTTGTCCTAATCGGCTCAATGTGACCCCTAACACTATCGTACACAACCCATTCCATCCCTCCATCATCAACATCAACCAATGCTATAACACCTTTCAAACCAGCCCATTGATTTTTCAAATACCAACCATACCATGATTACAACAAATAATGTCAAGGATCTACCATACCAGATCATACATACATGGAAACATAATGTTTTCATCACAAAAATTCAAAGGCAACCAAGGTCATATCACCAAGGTGTTCAATCCATTCACAAACAAGGACAACCTTGCTCAACCCCAGAAATTTATCTTTAGAAAACAATAATTTCATTACTATCTCTAATTAAGAGATTCATTATACATAGGTTCAACAAAAATAATCTACCTATAAGAAAAAAATATCCATAGCTAGGAATTTATTATAAACATTATTTAAGCATAAAATTTATATTTCATTGATTTCAAGGAAGAACATTGATCGATTTATATGCCGCTTTCATTAATCATTACATAATTCTGACATTACATTATTTATAAAATTTCTAGCATATCAAACATGCTAAAAAACAATAAAAACCACAAAAAATAGAAATCAAACCATCAAGAAAATCAAGAGGCAACATCAACATAATGTAAATACCATGCGATCACAACATCCCAATTTCATATTTCATTCTTCCTCAAATTATCATATTATTATCTTTATTAAGTGAATTCCATCATTATTAAAAGAAGTAAAAGTATGAAAGTTCCATTATTTCACATAAATAAGGAGAAATAATGAATCCCCTACCTAGATTCAAGCATCAAGGAACAATAACCATCCCCAAATGGAAGAATCAAAGAAAAAATCACCAAAAAATATGAAAAAAATACCACCAGAACCTAACCACAATAAGAAACCATCACATCTTGCTCGAACCTCAACCCAATAAAATAGTAATCTCTCTATAAAAATCCTCTAGAATAAAAAATAAAAAGTTAATATGAGAAGAATAGAGATTACTTTGAAGTGAGACTTTTATCGGATGATCCAAGGTGTTTATACTGTTAATTGGAGTGACTGGGGGGTGGTGATAGGGCTAGGGGCCGACTAGGGTTCAAGAAAAAAGATAAAAATACAAACCACAGGTAGTTGAACCTCTATTTATAAAGGATGTATGATTATATTCCACCATTATATAGTGATCCCCAACTACGTCATGGTGACCCTCGATCAAATAGTGTTTTAATCATTTATATCCCCTAAATATTTTATGTTTCCAAAATGGGATCAGACGACTTTGATCGTCAACACATCTTGTGGAACGATAGGTGTAGGGTATTTAAGAGGTCCCACAGTCCCCTATAGCCTCTCTCCATGACATAGGGAATTATCCCTAACTATTTTGATCCACTATAGCTAGGACTATGGCATCAAAAACTCTATCTCATCATTTCCTCCTCTCGCACGCACTCAGACTTCACCTTGATTTTGCAGGTGATAAGTTACATACACTAGAAGATCACCAAGAACTGACTTTTTTGTATAAAAGTAAGTAAGATATTAGATATTATATATTTAGATAAAATAAGGATAATAATGGAGGAGAAAATAGAAGATGTAAAGTGAGTCACTTGAGAGTCTCTGACACTCTTGCCCAAGACTCACTACCAAACTGTTCTAAACAGAATAATTCCCATCCCTTTCTCCAGCTCTCTTCTATAATGACCCATACTTTTTGAATGATAATTATTTACTAAAAATATGTATTATATTATATTATACACAAAACACCATAACTCTTTAATAATTAAGTAAATATAAAGGAAAATGTGACCATCTGAATTTGACTATTATATAACCATTGGTCAATTATGATAGTTGTTCAATTATGACTATTGTTTAATATGGCCATTGGGAACAATGCCCTTGATTATAATTTTCACTACTAGAAATAGGGGTTTTCCAAATGGACATATACTAATGGTTTTCCCTAACCATTGGGATATGTTTTTATACCGAAGGCTATCCCAACAGTTTCTTAAAAACCATTGGGGGTAGAATAGCCTATGCGAATGGTTTTTTTAAAACCATTGGCATAAGGGTGCATTGATTTCCCATAAAAGTAGTGCTCCCAATGCGCTTCCCCTTCTCCCACCCCGAATTTTAGTATCCCTGCTCCCCTCCTCCCATTCCCAGCCCTAGCACATGACTCCCCTCCTCTCATCCCGAGCCCTTTCAGTGCTCCCCTCAAAATCCAATGCTGAGATCGTAACGACATTCACCCCTCTTCTTCTCAGCCAAAGTCCACTCCTCTTCTTCCCATATAATGTCTGCTCCTCTTCTTCCCACCCAGTGATACAACATTGGTTTAAGTCATTCAGTTTTTTTCCACTTCAAACTGGTGAGTTTGAAATGAGTTATATCTTCTAGCAAGATTTATTTTTCCTTATTTTATATGATGTTTAGTTTCATTCCACATCTGATAGAATCTATCTATTAGGGTTTCCATTTGATTATTCTTGAATATGGAATTGGAATGTTCTAAATACTTCATATGTGGCACTGTCATAATTTATTATGTGATATATTAGTATTTTTATTGATTTAACATTGATCACATAGTTGTTGAAGTATGTGATTTTCAAATTTATGTTATTTAATTTGATTTTTTTTATAATTTGGTTTTTTATTTGAATATAATTATGAGTTGCATTTTCCTTTAAAATATATGATATATTTTGGGGTTTATAAATCTTCAAAATGGTTTTTCATATGTGAAAATTTTCAGATATGAAATATGTGATTGAATTGGGGTGTATTATTAGGATTTTTATAATATTTTGAATATGGTGGTTGATGTGAATAAGTTTTGTTTATAAGTGAATTTCTTTTTATTATATTAGTGTAACTATATTTCTATTGGTATTGTTACAATATCGATGTCATATATAGTTATTTTTGTTGTAATCATAGCAATATAAGGTTATTTCTATTCCACCCACCATTTCATAGAGATATGGAATACATTAATATTTTATTCCATAATGACTTTTTAGTAAAATGGGAAGTGACATTCCATGATGATTGTATGATGTGGTGATGGATGATGTGGTGGATGTTAACTGATGAGGGTTAAACATTATATTTTTTTATTGGAAAAGGAATCCATTAAATTTTTTATTTTTGGAAAATGTATTCTTGATGTCAAATATGTGTAAAGAATTTGTTTATGACTTTTTATTTGAATTATTTATTTTATTTATTAATCCAAAGATGTATTAATAATATATATCAGGATTGAAAAGAGGTTATTCTTGTTATAGAAAATAATAAATCATTTTTTAAAAATTGTATACTATTTTTCTATGAATTTTTTTAACATTATACATCAGGATTGAAAAGGTATAGGGGTTGTTTTTTATCCAGATAGAAAAATATGAGGTAGAAATGGAATTCATAGAGAATGTGAGTAACAATTATAGAAAATGAGATGGTGATCTGGCCCAAATAGACATGAGTAGACCTAAACTACACTAAACTGCATCAAACTGAACTAGAATAAAAATATGTGAACTAAATTGAACCTAACTAAAATAAATTATATATTAATTATAAAAAATGAACTAACTTGAACAATATTTAATAAAACCCTAATAGGAATACACCAACCCAATCAAATAAAAAACCAAACCCAATCAAACTAAATCGACCAGAACTAAACTAATCATAAATAAATAGAACTAATGAAAACTGATCCGAATAAAATAGAATATTCTTACCAAGAAATAGTAATATTTTATACATGAATTTATTGAATATGTATAACATTAATTAAAAAGAGAATAGAATAAGAGAAAAAAAATAAAAAAATCAATTATTAACACAATTTTGTGTAGTATTATGAATAGTTATTACTCATTGATATAATAGAATTCAATATCATAGTTTTATATTTATAGTACATTCTTATATATATAGTATTTTTTAGTTTATTATATTATGATTCTCATATAGACCAGTGTTTCAATTATGGTTTCATATAAGTTTATTAGTTCTTGTTTCCTTAAATATATTTTTGATTAAACTTAAATATTTTTAATTGATTTCATAAAATAACATATAAATTTTTTTTACAGAATGAATATAAGTTAGGTGCATGAAACTGATCGGATCTTAAGGGATTTTGAAAAAAATTCGGAGAGATTTTTAGATTTTTCATTTTAAAATGTTTCAGATAGTGGTCACATAAATTTACCATGTTATAATTGTGTTGGAAGATCTTGGTTGTTCCATGAATAATTTATCTACCATATAACAAAATATGGTTTTCAAAAAAACTACTATGTGTGGTATCACAATGGGGAGAAAATGAATTATCAAAATGCTTATGATCTAAATGAGAGGAATGGATTGTAGAATTTTTTAGATGACCAATTTCCATTTATTTGTTATCATGAGAAGGAAGGGATGCCGACCTAAGAAGACTTTGATACGAGCACACATGATTCATCCAATGAAAATGATGATGTTGAAAGGATGAAAAAATCGAATGATGCTACCCCGACTCCAGTATATTGGAAAAGTGGTAAAATGGAGAAGTTTGAATTTTTAATCAGATTGTTTCATGGGAAAACAATGTATGGGAATTCTAATACTTCTATCGATTACATTCATACCTTTTTGAAGGATTTTATTCCATATGATGAAAATATCCCCTTAAAACTCTATGTGGCATGGAAGTTAGTTGAGGAACTTTGATTTTCAAAAACAAAATCCATGCTTTCCTGAAAGATTACAACTTATTCTAGGAGGAAACTACTGAACAAAATGATTGTATAAAATGTGGGGCATCCTGATGGAAGCCAAAAGACGATGTAACACCATCTTGTGTTCCACAAAAAGTAGCGTGAGACTTTCAATTGATCCCCAGACTATAGAATATTTTCATGTCTGATAAAATTTAAATAAAGATATTATGTAATGATTTTGAGATAAAGAAGAATAATGATGGGTTTTTTCACCCTGTAGATGGATTTTCATGGAAGATATTTTATGCTCAATATCCAGATTTTGTAGTTGAAATGCATAATATGAGGCTGGGTATTTCATGTGATGGATTTAATCAATTTGGGAAGATGCCTGTTTTACATAACACATGGCCGATTTTCATACACATTTATAACCTTCCTCCATGGATGTGTATGAAAAAACCTTCCACTTTCATGATTATACTAAAATATGGACCTTTTTATCTCGACAATGATATATATGTATACATGAAAACTTTAATAAAATAGTTGAAACATCTTTGGAATGTGGGTGAGTGCACATACAATGCATGTTTGAAATACATATTTCACATGAGTGTTGCGCTTATGTGGAAGATCAATGATTTTCTTGCTTATGTAATGATGTCCGAATAGAGAATGAAGGGAAAAATACCATGTCTTGTTTTTATGAATAATACACAATCCAAAAGACTAAAATATTGCTGTAGTTTCATCTTTATGGGACATAAACGATTCTAGCCAATGGACCATCCATATAGGAAAAATCATAAAAGATTTGAAAATACCATGGAGACTGATAGTTCAGCTCAGTATATGTCTAGAAATGGTATTCTTAATGAATTAAAATATTTCATTTTTTTTTTCATTCGGGATGGGTCAGATGAAATCTAGAAAGAGGAAGAATGTTTCCAATGAAACCTATTACAATTGGGAGTAGAGAAGTATCTTCTTTGAGTTTCCTTATTAGTCAACCAATTTGTTATGTCATTGCTTAGACGTAATTCACATTGAAAATAATGTATGTGAAATGTGGATTTTAATTCTTCTAAATTTCAAGGGAAATAAAAAAGATGATTTACGATCTCTGCATGACTTGGTGGATTGGGACATCAGACCAGAATAGCATCTTGTATGTATTAGTGAAAATAAATGGAATGTTCCATGTTCTTCATATGTGATGACACTATAAAAAAAAATCAATTTTTGGAAGTACTATAGACTATTAAATTTCTTGATGGATATTCAAGAAACATATCAAAATGGGTTAAAAAATGGGAGTTAAAGATAAAATCATTAAAGATTCATGATTATCACATCCTTCTGCATGAGTTGATTATAATAGAAATCTGTCATCTTCTTTATAATAATGTAAGGGTGTCAGTTATTCAGTTGCTCTATTTCTTTAGAGATATTTTTTCTAATAAGTTTTTGAAGTATTTCTTTCAAAAAATTTCGGTATAGAAACCATTAATTTTGTGCAAGTTAGAGAAAATACTTCCTCCATAAGTTTTCACATGCATAATGCATCTAACTGTCCATATTCCAATCAAAATATCTATCGGACGACCTATTTATTTTCATTGTTTGTATCCAACTAAAAGAAACTTGTTCACATTGATGTATTTTGTCTAAAATAGAAATCATCTAGAAGGTTATATCGTCAAAGGTTACTTAGCTCAATAATATATGTATTTCTATTCAATATATTTGTATGATTCGACTACGAGATGTAATATACCATTGAGAAATGAAGAAGAATATTATGAAAAATTTGAACCCAATTTTCCATCACTTCCTCAAATATAGGGAATTACAAGATCATATTTATTGAGGACATTAATCCTTGAAGAGTGGGAGATGACACAATGCACATTTTAGTTTAACTGTGATTTATTCGATAACTAAATAAAGTATGTAAATTGAACATGTATATATTATTTCATCTCATGTAATTATATATATATGTTAAAATATTTCTATTTTTTCATTAAGGAACATAACAAATGATAAATAAAAAGCATTGTTCTTTATTGTTGAGATGGAGAGAGACTTTTCATAGAAAAAAGTCTTATTCTTATTTTAAATTGAAGGTAGATATATTACTATAATAAATTAATAAAAACAATATTTAATTAAGTTTAATATTCATTTATATTTCAGGTAATGAGTTTTCCTACTGGCTCTGTCTCTGAGGAAATGAGATCTTTGTCTTTTGCTCATAATTCTGTGGTTTCTGAATGAAAATCAATTATGATCTATGGGTACAAATTTATTATAACTGAATGAGAAAGGAACATGAGAATACAACATGCTGGTTTTATGATAACTTCCATAAAATACTATTATGCTAGTGTATCGGATAACAATCCTTGATTTGAAAATGTATCTTATTATGGAGTCATTGAGAAAATACTAATATTTGATTATTACTCTCATGGTAAAGTCACTTTGATGAAATTACATTGGTGTTATTTTATTATGATGCATGAAACATTTATTGATTATTTTGGATTTCGAGTTATTGACATGACTTGTACTCTTGCTACCGATCCACCATATGTATTGGTATCATTAGAGAAACAAGTTTTTTATGTCAAAGATCATCTATGAAATGAATTTAGTGTCATTATTGAAGTAATCCCAAGAAATATTTTTGATGATAGTGATTATGGAATTAACACCATCCCTGCTCCCATTTCCCTCTATTCATTTATTACTTAGGATGACTCCAATACTTCAATTATGAGAGTTGATTGTGAACATGAAGTTGTGGTGGGAAATATATTGAATCATCCATCTGGGTTATTAGTTATTTTAGTTTAGCTCTACTTTATTTTTTGAGGTTGGTAATATAAAAATTGATTTACTATTGATTACAAATATTTTATATCCAAATAGACCTACATGTACGTTTTTAATATTTTTTGGTTGTAGTTTTGTTATATCACGATGTATCCTATATTTGGTTTGACAAGTGGTATTCCTTAATTAAGTCATGCCACATATTATTTCTTATTCCAGATATACATTAGTTATATATTTATAATTAATTCCATATTTTTTTTCAAATAAAGTAAATGAGAAACAATTAAGAGAAATGAAGAAAAAAGAAGGTAAAAAACAATCACATAATGGGTAAGATGGGCATCCCTCCTCCAGTTCCCATTGGGAGTATTCTATTTAAAAAATATATATCAATAACATATAATTTCATACAATTTTTTTAAATTTTAATTAGGATCCACTACAAAGGCACCATTTTTTCATAAACCAGGCTAGTGGTTCTAGTGCTCAGGCTGAAGATTCGAAGGGGGGGGGGTGTACTACAACTTGGCCCTCCAGTCAGTATGCCTGATCACACCCCATCCATTCACTTAACATACCATCTACCAAAATTTCTGATACTTCAGTGTCATTACATAAACCCGAGATATTTAGGCCACCTATATTTGAACCTCCATTTTCATCTGGGCTGACCCACCTCTCTTTCCCGTATGTGTCAATGATTCCTACTCCTCATCCTTATTATGAATTTTCATAGCCATATGTGCCATCTTATTTTCATTATACTTACTTCTCCCTAGGCTATTACATTCCTGCTTCTTTGACTGGTTCCTTGAAACCTTATGAACCTGCAGAGCATACACTCGGACCCACTACATCTGTATAGGTTGATGTTTCTTCATTACCTAAGGATCCAACAAAACCTACTGATCAGAATACCTATGGTATATTTATGGAACCCTAGTAATTTTGTTTATCATAATTTATATTCATTATAATATGTATTAATATAATATGTATTTTTATTATTTAATATATGGATCTACTAATAAGAGACGTGGGAATACATGCTTGCATGTGGTGTGAAACCACCAAACGCAACTGATGGTGGAGTAAAACAAAGAAACATAGGTGGTTGGAAAAATAGGATGAGAATGTAGAAGGTCTTTCGTTATGCTTTCCAAATACTCTGACATCATTCTCATCTATCCACTCTCTTGGTGATTCCTTCCAAATGAAATAAAGGATAAAGCTTGGGAAAAAATATTGGTAAAAAAATTCATTAGATTTAATGTTATATTATTATTGTATTTATATGAATTAATATTTTGGGGAAATATTCATTTTAATTTTTCTGATGGTGAGGCTAAGAGGCCATCACGACTTATGGAATTAGGTGATATCTAGAGAGGCTATAAGCATGCATTGTATAGTGGATAGCGTGATAGATTTGGCACATATTTAGAGCCCACAACAGTCATGGATGACTATTCGGTAGAATATTATCTGGAAATGATTATTCGTTGGATGAGTATCGAGTTCAAGTTATTAATAAAATTTGAGGTTTTTAAATTAAAATTACTATTATTTTCAATAATAATTAATTTTTTATTATTTATTTTTTTAGGAATCATCAGGAAAAGATAAAAAAATAAGGATGCTACGACATACCTTCACACTTTGTGGCAGACTATGATGTTAGACTATGAGAGGAAGCACATATGACACTCATTTACTTATATTGTTTCTTAATATACACAATACAGTGCCATATTTATACCATTGATGCGTAAAATAATCCATTAATTGATAGGTAAGAGCACATTTTTTAATGATAAATATATCTTTAATTCGAATAAAGCCTAAAATTTAAATGTTTGATTTTTTAATAGGAAATAAAAAAGGCCATAGATTGATTGTGTAGTGAAGATTAATTCCTCTAATATATTGTAATCCACTCCTTTTAGTCCTTGGAATTATTTAAAAGAAATCCTACTATTATTATCCATAAAAAAAAGAAACAATTATACTTTTAGGGAATCAACAAGTTATACCTACTAATAGAAGCAATTCAAAAAAATAATTTCTTATTTTATGATGAGAAAGAGTACAAGTTTATTAAACTACCTTTCTTAATAGAAGGGAAAATCCTTATGATTCCCATGAACATTAAACATCCTTATGATTGGAATCAATTAAATTCATATAAGACAATTCAATCAAATGAAAATGCATCATAAGAAGAGAACATAATTTTTGGGAACCTTGACCTCCATTCACATGGTATCGGTTTAGGTTAATGAAATATTTACTTCTTTAAGACACTACACTCTCAAGCAATAAAATAAAATCCCTATAAAAGTTTCTGGTGTTCAAGTATAGAATCTAACCCATTCCAAATGATGGTGAGGGATAACAACATTGATATGCTCAACAAACTTTTGAAGATGGATTTTAAATAGTTTTCAATGAAATCAAGTAGGTTAATTTGGGTACTAATGATGAATCATGAACCACATTGACAAGTGATGTTATGACTCTTCATGAGAAATAGCATCAATTTACTTCCTTATAATGATAACACTAATATGTGTATTCTTAAAACTAAATAGAGGTTCTATGTTTGGAACCACAAGTTATTATCTATCATTTCGGCCCACCAAATAACAAAAATCACATCAATTAGGTAACAAGAAATATATATCCAACCCATAGTACCCTAGTGGAGACTTATGTTGCAAATTTCTCATGGATAATTTCATTCTTGAGGTTAAATACCCTATGTGGGTTTAAAATACTATCTCTATTATAAATAGGAAAAGAACCATAATATTTTTTATTGATATGGGATTTAAAACATAATTCCCTAAAAAGAAAACCTTCCAATACTAACCATAACACTATTTATCAATGGAACTTTAAATTTTAAAAACTTATCCTTTTTTATGGGTATTTTGGATATAATCAGATCTAAATAGATCCTATATATGAAGAAGTCATAATCTTGAGGGCACCTCAATGGGTATGTTTTTATCTGATGATGCCCTTCAATATTAAGAATTCAAGATCCACTTATCATAGGGTGATCCACCTCAATTTCAATCACATCCTTAGTAATATTGTGTAATGTTATATGGATGATTTTTTCATCAATTCATGATAGTTTTTTCAACACTATGTTGGCCTAAAATATGTTTCTCTAAAAATTGTCTACACAACATAAAAATGTATTCATTGATGCAGTAATTTAAAGTAAAATATTTTAAATTACTTTATCATTATAGAAATTAGTTGGACCATGAGAAAAATAGGGATGTATATTAAATTACCCTACCATGTATCCTTTTAGAGTTTAGTGTAATTTAATTATGCCTCACTTATATCAAGTGCTTCATTATAAACCTTGATTAAAAGTGTATGCCATTCATAAAATTAATGAGAAAATGAATAACCTTTTATTGCGATGATGATTTCTAGATAACATTCAATATAATTAATAAATTTATCTCACACCCTATAATTTTGATACTACCTTGGTTACACTCAAATTTACCCAAGTTTTATGGTGTAAGTGGTCACTTGAAGCACAACATGGGTTATTGAATCCTTAGAGACCTAAGAAGTAACCTAAAGAAACACACATTCTATAAAAGGTGATTTGGTTATTAAGTGGAAAAATTTGGTTTAAATTTATTTTACTATTAAATAGTATTTATGATTTAAGAAAACTCAATTTAAAATAATGAGTTGATCTTAGGTTATCACTTTGGGTGGATTAAATGAATTCCTTTTTCAATTATTTCAATTTCATTAACATGAGAATAATTCATTCATTGAAATCAATAATACCTAATTAATTATTGTCTTAACACCTTTACCAAAATTTTCTAATCACGTATACACTTTGAGGATCATTTTCATTAGCACTCCAAGGTAAAGGATCTTATTATCACACGAAAAGTGTAGCGATAAAATTCAAAAAGGAAGAGGAAGAAAGAAAATAATTGAATAAAGAACTCAAAAAAAATAATTTATTAAGAATTATTAAATGATAAATAACATCCAATCCATCCCCTTTATACTCACTTGGACCAACACATTATAGGGTTATCCCTCTATTGATTTTATTCTATCAATTTAATCGGGTAGTAGACTCATGAGGGTGTAATTGAATAATTAAAATAATGAAATAAAGATCACTCCACCGTTGTATGAAGAAACTCACAAGGGTTTGTGTGAAAAAGTTCACACCTTGATTCAATGATATCAACATGATATTGAAAATAATAAAAATGATAGAATATTAATAATAACTTTTATTAACAAACTATAGTGAATGAAAACCTTACATGAGAAAAATTGATGACGTGATTACAAAATGAAAGTGGGAAATTACAATTTAAAGTAAAAAATTTTTGATGATAATTCCATTCACAACAAACTCCTTATATAAGAATATTAGATCCTTAGGTCTACCCCCCAATAATCAATTCACTCCCCATTAATTAGGATATTCAAAATGTGGGTAATAATAAAAGAAATTTAACTTTTCAAAGGTGAGAAAAAAATAGGACCGATTCATCCCCCTAATGGACGTTCAAATTTAATATTGAATATGGACAAATAAATATGGGTCATAGAAATAAAATATATTTTTTCATGTTTATTATAACATCTTTCATAATTTTAGGCTAATTTGATCAGCCGTTTGAAAGTTATGCTCTAAATGGTGAGATGAATTTATGGGATTTTAGATATGGCCATAAATTTAATTATCATTTTGACTGCTTGGATCATCATAAAAAATTTAGAATTAGCTCTAGACACAGTTGAATTAAATGATCCCCATAATTTTTTTATTTCTACATTCAAAATTTTAACTTCATTGGGCTTGTATTTTGGGACCCAGTTTTGGTTGATGGGCCTTAGGCCCATTATGCTTTGTCGAGAAAATTTATGAATTCATTTCCAAAAATATCTATCTTCCCATAGGATTCATTCATCGATCCTAAAAGAAAAAATTTTCTAATAAAATTGATCAATCATACACAAAATATCAAATTTAAATAATTGATAAAATCAATTCCACAAGCATATGGTTGATTGGTCCCAAATTTTCAATTTAAACATTAATTACACATGTAATGAGAAATTGATTTCAGATTATAAGATGCACTAAAACTAATGTTTATGGAATTTGAAACACATTAATATTAAAATATTAACATTTAATAGCATCCTATTTCAGTGGCTAATCACACCCCCAACTTTTTTTGGCTAGTCTCGAGAAAAAAGTATCTAAAAAATGAAATTGAATTCCCTTTTCCAAAAACATTTTGACATACAATGCTCACAAAAATACATCATGATGAACAATCTTGAAACCAATAAAAATCATTTCACACAAGCTATGTTTATAATCATATCCCAATCCCATGCCCATTACTTTGTTTAAATTTAACATCACATTTCATCCAATTTCACGTAAGCATGATGATGTGTTTTGTATCTAAAAAGACATGAGTCCCATTTTCTTATTCAAGGGGAAACAAATGGAAGCAATAGGTGTGAATCACACTAAACCTTAATATGAGTATCCAATTGTTTTTTTGTTTTTTTGAACTATAATAGACATGAAAGGACCAACTCTAGGAAAGAAAACTATGGAGTCACAATCCCCAAGTGTCGCATGCCACAAATTTTTCTAATTTCATGATCCACAATAGATATGTATATCCAAACTCTAGGAAATAAAAAATTAGAGTCACAATCCCCAAGTGTCGGAAGCCACACATTTTGAAAAATCATTTCTCTACACGGTATTTTTTTGGTTACTCAAATTAAACTAAAAGTGACCGCAAACCCTATGCTATGATGAAAGGGACCTAAGAACTCAAACTTACACCCAAAATACAATAGATGTTCATTGTGGAATTTTGATAAAAAGTATGAAATTTTAAACTTTTAAAAATTACATCAGACAACCGCACTTTCTAAAAACTATGCTCATGAACATAAAAATGCATTAAAATAAAAAATCAAGGCATTTAAAATCATTTGACATTAATTTTTCATGTTTAAAAGCATAAATTAATGCATCCAATTATAATTAATTGATTTTTTTCACTAAATTGAGTTTTTATCATAAAGACTATTTTTTTAAAATTTTAGATTTTCACTCCCCCCAATTTAGAGTGAAACTACCCTCAGTTTAGAAAGATAATAAAAAAGATAGAGTTCAAAATTGGGATTAAAGAGGGGGGAAAGTTATTTGAAATGAAATCATGGAATAAAATTACCTGGTTTGAAGTGGATGCCCATCAAAAAGTATTTGATCACATTGGATTCATGTCAGAAGTGGACTCCTCCGGGATGGTTGAAGGTAGGTTTGAATTCTAGAAGGCATGTGATTCATTTGAAAATACTAAAATGTTTCAGCTACCAAATATCACACATAAGAAACATTAGATAACATTGGAAACCCCAAGGGGGTTCCTTTCACAAAAAAAAACACAAAAAAATGCAGAAGCCAGGTTGCCTCCCAAAAATTGCTTAATTTAATGTCGTTAACTTGACTTGGACCACCCAATATAACCAATACCAAAATTCAACATCTCAAGGATTATATTTCTCAACACATACAATAGATCATTATTGAGTCTCCATTTAGGTTTATCAGAAGGTTTAAAAATTGATTTGAAAAAGATCATATTGATCCAATGAATGGGGTAATTCCATAAAGATAAAAAATGGCCCATTCAATTACTTTTTTAGATTTTCTTAATGAATCAAGGAGAATTTTATTATCATTATCTTTGAGAGAGGATGGAATGAAAATTGTCTGATTTTTGTTATCAACTATGAATGAATTATTGGGAGAGGGGGGTGTACCTTTAATTCAAGCTCAGGTTGGCTAATAGTTTCATACATAAGATGAGATATTGAATTGTAATCAGTTTCGGTTTCCAAATAGGTCAGTAGAACAAGTTCCTTTTGAAAAGATGTTTTAACCACAAAATTGGCTAGATAATTTTTAGAAATGGGTTTGGACTCGATGTTTATGGTTTCTCCCAATGGTTCAATGATTAGTGATCATTAAAAATCACTATGAGAGACATCTAAAATAGAATCAATACATGGATACAAGTTTCCCTCATGTGAATGCAAGAAATTTAAATCCACTTGACTTAGATATCCATTAGAAATTCCATGATCATTTTTAGGTTCATTTTCAATAGTACTTATCAAATTCACCTCATGAACTTCCTAATCATTACTAAAATTAGAGATAAGGTTATAGATTTTGATATTAAGGATCATATTTCCAAATGTTATAGTCATGTTCCCATTCCTAACATGGATGAATGAGATGATTATGTCTAAGAAAGGATGACCAAGAATGATGGGGGTTTTCTCCCTATGTCCTAAGATTGGGTGACTTTCAAGGAAAATGAATTCAGCAGGGTAAATGAAATCTTCAAATTTCACTAAAACATCCTTCAATATACCCTTTGGAATCTGAACACTACAATCAGTGAGTTGGAGTGTGATAGGAGTGGGTTGGTGATCCTCGAGACCTAACTAAGAATACACTATATACGAAATGAGGTTCACAATATCTCCTAGATCACACAAGGACTTGATCAATTTTTTATCACCAAGTTCAACATTGATGTAAGGATAACCTGGGTCCCTTAACTTTGGTGGAATGGTTCCTTGGATGGTGGTACTCACATTAGCTTCCAAAAGGACTTATTTTTTGTAGGAAAAAGTTCTTTTTAATGTACACAAGTCCATTAGGTACTTGGAGTATGTGGCTATGGTTTGTAAAGACCCGTAAATTTCAAGGAAAAGTTTTTTCTTAATTCTATTTGAAATTTTGCAAGAACTCAGTTTCTAACGGCACTTGATTTCGAGGTCCGGTGTGCCCGAAATAATTTTCCGAAGTTTGGCTCGGGTACGTTCAGTGAACGAACGATCGGGTTTTTCTAACTTTTGAACCGGTGCTCAGAATCGAATTACTAGGGCACCGATGGAATTGCAGTGCCGGTATTTGCTTAGAAACGCCTCTTCCGGAGTTGCGTTTGCTCAGGTGTGGTTTTTAATTTTTGGGTTTTAAGTTAAGAAATAAAATAATGTGGTACGACAAACTTTATTTTATTTCACTTGAAGCCGCTTAAAGCCGCTTAAAAGCCACTTAAAGCTGCTTAAGATGAGTTGAAGCGGATAGGGTGGAACCCAAAAATATCCTACCCTCTTGGTAGGATATTTGTGAGGTGGGGACCGCATGAGCCCCACCGTTTATTTTCTGCTAAGTAACGCACCCGTGAAAACCCCTATTAAATGAAAGTCAACTGGGGAATTTCTTAAACAATTAAACGCTCCTTTTATTTGGGCAGTTAAGTTCGTTGAAATTAATTCTATGAATTAATTTGTTCGTTTCTTAACATGTTTTCAAACCGTTGGCATGTTAATAAAATAAGACCAATGCACCTTTCTTGAGGATTGTTCGTTGAGAGAATTTGACAGAACTTTAAGTCCTCCATCCTCCTTTGCGAAGAACGCGAAGAACGCGAAGAACACGAAGAACGCGAAGAACGCCGACCTCCGACGAAGGGAAATGAAGAACGCCCGAACCCCGAAGATCGACGCGACGCCAACACTTCTTCCGCGACGTTATTTCCCCGCGAAAAATCTTCAATCAACTGCTTGAGGTAGGAGATTTAAAATCTTTTAAATTCCTTTGTGGTTTCTATCCTCTACATGGATTTAATTGTTATAATTAAATCCATGTGTTTCTTAAACCCTCGGAGATCCTCGACTCGATGCCCTTCCGCGATGACGCGACACCCTTCCGCGACGCGACGATCACCTCCTACCGCGACGGTCAATTCCGCGACGAACTCGCATCCGACGGCGATGGCGAGGTAGGGATTTTATTTGAAAATATTATTCTATTCTCATGGTTTTTTCCTTCAAAAACAAAGAACCGGGATCAAAGTTCAATTTTAATTTATTAAAATTGTATCTTGTTGTGTTTTCATGTGTTGATCATTATTTCCCGATTGTTATCACCTAACGCGGAGGGTGCGGGCCAAACAAACACGGCCCGACAACCCTCCGCAGTTCTTCGTTGATGTGCGGAACGGCGGACGACGACAAAACGGGCCGCAGAGACGATTTTTTGATTCCGAAGTGAAGAATGGGACCCGGGAGGAGCTACGAAATAGACGGAAATGGAATCAGACCACCGGAGCAACTCTGGTGGCCCGCGGAATCCACCGGCGGCGGCTGCCGACCAAACCCACGACCGCGCGGGTCTAGCGAGACACGAGACTCGGCTTTTCCCTGTCTGCTGACCAAGCGCGGCCCCACACGGGGCCGCAGCTCCTCTTCCCACGGGGGCTGCACACCCCGCGGCTCCCCTTCCTCGGCCGCTCGGCCGAGCCGAGCCGACCCGCCGGCCAGGTCGTGCCCAGGCCGGGCCGGGCCGCCCTGGCCGGGCCAAGTCATGCCAAACGGGTCGGACCCGAACCCGGGTCGGGCCGACCCAGGGGGGGTTGGGCCGGGTCGGTCCGGGCCCAGACCCCCCGTTTCCGGTATCTTTTCGGTCTTTCACTCATAACTTGAGCTACGAGCCTCCGAATGACGCGTCGTCAGCGGAGATGCGATACTTGGATCGAGACGGTCGTTTCGGTATATCACACTCAAGGTTTAAAAATACTTTGGGTTCTTCCATCTTGGTTCGTACATGAAACCAACTGGGCCCTCGGAGCGGAAACACTCATATCTTGAGCTTCGGATGTCCGTTTGACGTGCCGTTGACTTTGTTGTTTTCCTCTAAGTAAGACGGATATTTTGGCATACTCCACCTGAGGTTTGAACGCAGGTGGAGTACGGTCGGGTTGGTTTTGCCTTAAAAACCAACTGGACCCCTAGGACGAAAAAGCCAATAACTCTCAGACCGAGCATCTGATTGATGCGCCGTCTGCGTCGTTGAGTTCCTGTTGACAATACGGAACTTTTGGATACATCAACTCTAGACTATGTGTCAATTGATGTATCAGCCTCTCGGCTCGTGGAGCAGACCCTCTCGAACGAGCTTGCTATGTGCGGGAACCCTAGAGTTGGCTGCGACTGCTACTGTGACGACGACGACTGTACAAAGATCCTCAGTGGATTCAACTGCGACGATGATGAAAACAGTATGGGAATCCTCCGTGTTTTCGGCAGTGACCACTACAGTACATCTTGGGACACATCAACTCCGGACTACATGTCAGTTGATGCATCGACCTCTTGGCTCATGGAGTGGACCCTACCGGAACGAGCATGATGTGTGCGGAAACCCTAGAGCCGTTTGAGACTTGACGACTGCTGATCGAACGACTCGGTGTGTTACGGATAGCCCAGTGAGAAGCGCTTGGATGTAGCAGCAGACCCACGACAGAGGAGCGCTTGGTTGTAGCGGCAGACCTGCGGTACTCAACAGAAGGAGTACCTCTGGAGGCTATGAGGGGGAGCGCTTGGTTGTAGCGGCAGACCCACGACGGAGGAGCGCTTGGTTGTAACAGCATGGGGGAGCGCTTGATTGTAGCGGCAGACCCACGATGGAGGAGCGCTTGGTTGTAGCGGCTGACCCGTGGTACTCAACAGAAGGAGTACCTTTAGAGGCTATGAGGGGGAGCGCTTGGTTGTAGCGGCAGACCCATGGTGGTAAGCGCTTGGTTGTAGCAGCAGGCCCACAGTACTCGATAGGTGGAGTACTACAGCAGTCCAAGGTGAGAGGGAAGCGCTTGGTTGTAGCGGTATAACCACTGTACTTGATGGAGAAGGAGTTTCCCAATAGATTTGGGTTCAACTTCATGATCGATCCTGTGTGGGTGATTGTGGGGGTTAGTACCTACAGATCTTTTGTGGGTCCGACGGCTTAGATGAATCAGTGGCTACATCTGATCATCTCTAACGTCATATGAAGAAGTATAACTGTATGAGTTGAAACCCTGTTTTGTTTTCCTTTGAAAATTGTGTTGTGCTATCCTGTGTGGATTTACGTTTTGCTTTCCTGTGTGGACTGGTTTGTACTTGGGCTCGGATGTTGGAGCCGAGCGAGAATTGATGACTTAGGTATATGTATGGGCATATACTTAAGCCATGTCGGATGTTACTTCATGATTGTATCTTTCCTTTGTGGATTATCCTTTGTGGATTCTGGGAGACCATCGGGGGTCTCGGGGTCCCTACTGAGTAGCTTATACTCACCCCTGCACGGGATATGCCCGCACTACGTTGTGTTGGTTGCAGACGACGAACAACGCTGATTGTGGTGGAGGCTTGCAGAGCAGGACGGTACCCAGAGGTGGACCACTGGGCGGGACGTACTCGGAGCGGTCGGCTGGACCCGAGGAGTAGTGGAGGCTATCTGTACCCACCCTTCAGGTGGGACTTCCAGTGGATGGCTCGACGTTGCGGTTTTACTTTTCAGTTGTTGTTTTCCCTTTCGAGTTGTACTTTACTTTCAGTTTGGGTTTGTATTCTAGCCCACTTACTTCCGTACTTACTGTTGTACCAAATTTTACTTAGTGTTTAATTATTTTGTGTGCTTTCTTTGTGGTGTTGTTGTTTACTTTACAAGGCAATGCCTTCCCTTTACCGGTATTTACGCCTTGGTGCTAGTCGCCAGCCCCTGGCCTATGGAAGGCGGGCTTGGGGTAGTCACGGCACGGGCCCCGAGGACGGGTCGTGACAAATTGGTATCAGAGGAGTTCGGTTCTACCGCAGACTCTGTTCTTTCTTCTATGTGAATCAATAGTGTTAATCGTATTGAGTTTTGTTATCAATCCAGGGAGTCCAGTGTTGGTGCAGTGGCCGACGTATCCATAAACCAGGACCCTGACTTCTGATTTCCGACTTAATGCACAAAAACATTGATTGCATGTGTGTTTCAAGTTTTCTTGTGATTACTTTGTATCATCTCACCAGGTATACTGTTATGACCGTGGTGCACCTGTTTCCTTTTCAGGATGGCCCCACGACGGCAGCCAGCTAGGGTTCTGAGAGTTGAGCGTGACGACAGCCCGCCGAGTGACGAGGCCTCGGTGCAGGGCCCTTTGACAGCTGAGGCACCGGCGGTACCTTTACCCGCCGAGCCACCGATGCTTCCAGCCCCAGCCGCTGATGATGCACGTCGCCTTAGTGCACTGCATGAGTTCCAGTGCCAGCGACCGCCCAGGTTCCGCAGGGAGACGGACCCCCAGGCAGCCGAGGACTGGCTGGAGGCAGTGGTGCGAGTTTTTAGGTTAGTGAGGACACCAGCAGACCTTATGATGGTCCTTGCAGCGAGCCTCCTGCATGCAGCAGTAGGAAGATGGTGGAGCTTGATTCTCCAGGTGCACGACGAGGCATCACTCCTTTGGACGGACTTTGAGAGCCTTTTTCACTCAGAGTTCGTCCTAGCCACCCTCCAAGCGGTGCGCTTCTAGGAGCAACTACAGCTGTGGTAGGGCAAAATGACAGTAGCCCAGTACACGACGAGGTTTACCGATCTCTCGCGCTATTCCATGGACATGGTATGTGACCCATTCTTCAGGGCCCGAACCTTTGAGCAGGGGCTCATGCGAGAGATCAGAGCTTCAGTTGTTTCTCACAGCATTCCGACACAGACAGGAGTGTTGGAGCGAGCCCTCTTAGTGGAGAGTTTCCTTGCCGAGCAGTCTCCAGCAGCAGGAACCACCACTAGCCGGCATGCGGCAGAGTCTTCTACAGCGGGCAGTAGGTAGATGACGCAGGGGTCCAAGAGGACTAGACCTACCGGTGATCGACTGTGTGACACATGATCGATTGTGCGAGGCACCCGGGGTGGACAACAACTTACCATGAGCGGACAATGTTACTCCTGCGGAGGGGTTGGTCACATGGCTCGTGACTGTCCGACCCGCCATACGGATGACCGGAAGATGAACAAAGGACCTCCCAGGTAGAGGCAGAGGTTCGATCAAGGTGGATCTCATGGAACAGGAGACCGTGGCAGGGGAGCTGGCCATGCAACTGGAGGTGGACGACACTTCGAGGTGTTGCCACCACCACCACCAAGAGGTCCACCCCGACCACAGGGAGTTGGTGGACATGGGAGAGCTCAGCTTCAAGAAGCTGAGGCCTTCGATCATGGAGCTCTGGGAGCAGATGGATAGGAGCAGAACTAGTGGATACGTCTTTTGTACTTCTAGTTCCTTGTTGCTGTTGTGTAGTGTCTTTGTATTATGAGAAGCAAAAAAAGACGCATACCTTTGTGATGTTTTCTTTCCTATCCTCTTTTGTGTTGTTACTAAGAGGTTCCAGTTTAGACTGTTGACTTGACCCTCACTTGTGAGACATCTACTGGAGGAGACCCAGTTACCACACACTGATGCCGACAGTGTGACTCAACCCTTGGAGGCGAGAGTAACGGTTAGATCTCTTGGTAGTAGCGTCGAGGCCTTACGACGTCATCCTTGGTATGGATTAGCATCATCCATGTTGGGATTGACTGTATTAGGCGAAGAACTTGGTTCATCCAGGGGATGAGACCGGATTTCTATTATCGGCAAATAAGAAATCTTAGCAGCTCTTGTAGGACCAGAAAGGTCCAAGTCATCCATGAGCGGATGAGGACAGCTCAGAGCCGGCAAAAGTCTTGTGCTGACAGAAGGCAGAGGCCACTAGAGTTCGAGGATGGCGACCACGTCTTCTGGCGTGTCTCACCTCGACATGGATTACAGAGATTTGGCTGAGGCGGCAAGTTGTCTCCACACTTCATCGGACCATTCCAGGTCCTCAGCAGGATTGGCGAGGTGGCTTATCGCATGGCTCTACCACCTCAGTTGCACCGGGTGCACGACGTCTTCCACGTATCCCAGCTGAGGAGATACGTGCATGACCCGACGCACATTATTGACCATGGGGAGCTGGACGTTGATGATGGGGTGACCTTTGCGGAGGTCCCGGTGGAGATCGAGGATCGACAGGAGCGGGTCCTACGTGGACGATCGATTCCTCTTGTGCGAATCAGATGGAAGCACGGGAACCTCCAGGAGAGCACTTGGGAGCGGGAGGCTTAGATGCGTGCTCAGTACCGCCTTTGTATCCCTAAGTTTGTGGTGAAGCTTTACGGGGACGTAAAGCCCTGTGGTGGGAGTAATGTAAAGACCCGTAAATTTCAAGGAATTTTTTTTCTTAATTATCTTTGGAATTTTTCAAGAATGCAGTTTCTGATGGCACCTGATTCCGAGGCCCGGTGTGCCAGGAATCATTTTCTGAAGTTTGGCTCGGGTACGTTCAGTGAACAAACGAGCGGGTTTTTCTAAATTTTGAACCGGTGCTCGAAATAAAATTCCGAGGGCACCGATGGAATCGCAGCGCCGATATTTTCTTAGAAACGCCTCTTCCGGAGTTGCGTTTTCTTAGGTGTGGTTTTTAATTTTTGGGCTTTAAGTTAAGAAATAAAATAATGTGGTACGACAAACTTTATTTTATTTCACTTGAAGCCTCTTAAATCCTCTTAAAATCCACTTAAAGCTACTTAAGTTGAGTTGAAGCGGATAGGGTGGAACCCAAAAATATCCTACCCTCTTGGTACGATATTTGTGAGGTGGGGCCCGCACAAGCCCCACCGTTTCTTTTCCGCTAAGTAACGCACCCGCAAAAACCCCTATTAAATGAAAGTCAACTGGGGCGTTTCTTAAACAATTAAACACTACTTTTATTTGGGCGGTTAAGTTCGTTGAAATTAATTCTATGAATTAATTTGTTAGTTTCTTAACCTATTTTCAAACCGTTGGCATGTTAATAAAATAAGACCAATGCACCTTTCTTGAGGATTGTTCATTGAGAGAATGTGACAGAACTTTAAGTCCTCCATCCTCCTTCGCGAAGAACGCGAAGAACGCGAAGAACGCCGGCCTCCGACGAAGGGCAAGGAAGAATGCCCGAACCCCGGAGATCGACGCAACGCCAACGCTTCTTCCGCGACGTTCTTTCCCCGCGAAAAATCTTCGATCAACTGCTTGAGGTAGGAGATTTAAAATCTTTTAAATTCCTTTTTGGTTTCTATCCTCAACATGGATTTAATTGTTATAATTAAATCCGTGCGTTTCATAAACCCCCGTAGATCGTCGACATGACGCCCTTCCGCGACGACGCGCCGCCCTTCCGCGACACGACGATCACCTCCTACCGCGATGGTCAATTCTGCGACGAACTTGCATCCGACGGCGACAGAGAGATAGGGAGTTTATTTGAAAATATTATTCTATTCTCGTGGTTGTTTCCTTCAAAAACAAAGAGCTGAGATCAAATTGCAATTTTAATTTATTAAAATTGTATCTTGTTGTGTTTTCATGTGTTGATCATTATTTCCCAATTGTTATCACCTAACGCGAAGGGTGCGGGCCAAACAAACACGGCCCGACAACCCTCCGCAGTTCTTCGTTGATGTGCGGAATGACGGACGACGACAAAACGGGACGCATAGACAATTTTTGATTGCGCAGTGAAGAACGGGACCCGGGAGGAGCTATGACGTAGACAGAAATGGAATAGGACCATCGGAGCAACTTCGGTGGCCCGCGGAATCCACTGGTGGCGCGGGTCGCCGGCGCGGCGACGCCGACGGCCGGAAGGAGCCACCGCGGCGGCGGCTGCCGACTAGACCTGCGACCGCGCGGGTCCGGCGAGACACGGGACGCGGCTTTTCCGCGTCTGCTGACCAAGCGCGGCCCCACGCGGGGCAACGACTCCTTTTCCCATGGGGGCTGCACACCCCGCGACTCCCCTTGCTTGGCCGCTCGGCCGAGCCGAGCCGGGCCGATCCGACCCGCCAGCCGGGTCGCACCCAGGCCGGGCCGGGCCGCCCCGGCCGGGCCGGGTCGTTCCAAACCGGGTCGAACCCGGACCCGGGTCGGGTCGATCCGGTTCGGGCCGACCCAGGGGGGGTTGGGCTGGGTCGGTCCGGGCCCAGACCCCCCGTTTCCGGTCTCTTTTCGGTCTTTCACTCATAACTTGATCTACGGGCCTCTGAACGACGCGCCGTCAGTGGAGATGCGATCCTTGGATCGAGACGGTCGTTTCGGTATATCACACTCAAGGTTTCGGAATACTTTGCGTTCAGCCGGGTTGGTTCGTACACGAAACCAACCGGGCCCTCGGAGCGGAAATGCTCATATCTTGAGCTTCGGATGTCCGTTTGACGTGCCGTCAACTTTGTTGTTTTCCTCTAAGTGAGACAGATCTTTTGGAATACTCCGCACAAGGTTTGGACGCAGGTGGAGTATGGTCGGGTTGGTTTTGCATTAAAAACCAAACGGGCCCCTGGGACGAAAAAGCCAATAACTCTCAGACCGGGCGTCCGATTGACGCACCGTCTGCGTTGTTGTGTTCTTGTTGACGATACAGAACTTTTGGATACATAAACTCTGGAATATGTGTCAGTTGATGTATCAGCCTCTCGGCTCGTGGAGCGGACCCTCCCGAACGAGCTTGCTATGTGCGGGAACCCTAGAGCTGGCTGCGATTGCTATTGTGACGACGACAACTGTACAGAGATCCTCAGTGGATCCGACAGCAAAGATGATGAAAACAGTACGGGAATCCTCCGCGTTTTTGGTAGTGACCACTACGATACATCTTGGGATACATCAACTCCAGACTACATGTCAGTTGATGCATCGACCTCTTGGCTCATGGAGTGGACCCTCCCGGAACGAGCATGCTGTGTGCGGAAACCCTAGAGCCGGTTGAGACTTGACGACTGCTGATCGAACGACTCCGTGTGTTATGGATAGCCCAGTGGGAAGCACTTGGTTGGAGCAGCAGACCCACGGCGGAGGAGCGCTTGGTTGTAGCGGTAGACCCAAGATATTCAACAGAAGGAGTACCTCTGGAGGCTATGAGGGGGAGCGCTTGGTTGTAGCAGCAGACCCATGACGGAGGATCGCTTGGTTGTAGCAGCATGGGAGAGCGCTTGATTATAGCGGCATACCCACGACGGCGGAGCGCTTGGTTGTATCGGCTGACCCGTGGTACTCAACAGAAGGAGTACCTCTAGAGGCTATGAGGGGGAGCACTTGATTGTAGCGGCAGACCCATGGTGGGAAGTGCTTGGTTGTAGCAGAATGCCCACAGTACTTGATAGGTGGAGTACTACAACAGTCCAAGGTGAGAGGGAAGCACTTGGTTGTAGCGGCATAACCACTGTACTTGATGGAGAAGGAGTTTCCCAATAGCTTTGGGTTCAACTTCATGATCGATCCTGTGTGGGTTATTGCGGGGGTTAGTACCTACATATCCTTTGTGGGTCCGACGGATTAGTTGAATTAGTGGCTACATCTGATCATCTCTAACGTCATATGAAGAAGTATACCTGTATGAGCTGAAACCCTGTTTTGTTTTCCTTTGAGGATTGTGTTGTGCTATCCTGTGTGGACTTACATTTTTCTTTCCTATGTGGACTGGGTTGTACTTGAGTTCGGATGTTGGAGCCGAGCGAGAATTGATGACTTAGGTATATGTATGGGCATATACTTAAGCTGTGTCAGATGTTTTATTCGTGATTGTATCTTTCCTTTGTGGATTATCATTTGTGGATTCTGGGAGATCTTCTGGGGTCTCGGGGTCCCTACTGAGTTGCTTATACTTACCCCTGCATGGGCTATGCCCGCACTACGTTGTGTTGGTTGCAGACGACAGACAACGCTAATCATGGCGGAGGCTTGTGGAGCAGGATGATACTTGGAGGTGGACCACTGGGCGGGACGTACTCAGAGCGGTCGGCTGGACCCGAGGAGTAGTGGAGGCTATCTGTAACCACCCTTCAGGTGGGACTTCCAGTGGACGGCTCGATGTTGCGGCTTTACTTTTCAGTTGCTGTTTCCCCTTTCGAGTTGTACTTTACTTTCAGTTTGGGTTTGTATTCTGGCCCACTTACTTCTGCACTTACTGTTGTACCAGCTTTTACTTAGTGTTTAATTCTTCTGTGTGCTTGCTTTGTGGTGTTGTTGTTTACTTTACAAGGCAATGCCTTCCCTTGACTGGGATTTACGTCTTGGTGCTAGTCGCCAGCCCCTAGCCTATGGAAGGCGGGCTTGGGGTAGTCACAGCACGGGTCTCGAGGATGGGTCGTGACATGGTTTGTATTTCATCAATAAGGGGTATGTTCATCTTAACATGTGAGAATATTTCACTCAATTTTTCATTCATTTTGGGTTTGTAATCTCCTCTCATATGTTGAAGGGATGGAGTAGGATGCAATATTGTTTTTGAAGGTGGTGGTTCCTCAACATTATTAGTAGAAGTTTCAAACTCAATGAGTTTTTCTCCATAATTTTCAAGAGATATTGAAGCATTGGGTGTATTATGAATGGTTGGTTCATATATTTCAATGGTTTTACCACTCTTTAAAATATTCGCTGCATTGAGTTGTTCATGGGAGCTTTGTATGTAACTAGATTCTACCCTCATGGTTGGGGGAGAAATAATGTGAGTAATAATGGGTGCCTTTTATGTTTTTATTGATTTTAGTCCAGGTTTAAGTGATGATACTTTTGTGTTTATTTTTTTCATTTACATACATAATTGATCAAGGATTGGTTGAAAGACAGATTGGGTAGGGCCTTGTGCTGGTTGGTTTAACCCAAGAGGATGCTTTGGATGTTGGATGGAATGTTGATTAGGTTGTAGGATAGGTTTTTGTAATTGGACTCGTGGATGTTGGTATTAGGCCAATTGTGATTGAAACTATTTATGTGTTTGAATTTTTTTTTTATGGTAGGGGTTGAGACATTGTTGTAAGCGGTTGCTGGTAACACAACATGGGTTGTTGAATCCTAAAAGACGTAAGAAGTAACCGAAAGAAATACATATTCTATAGAGGTGATTTGGCTATTAAGTGGAAAATTTGGTTCAAATTTATTTGATTATTAAAGATTATTTATGACTTAAGTGAATTTAATTTAAAATAATGAATTGATCCTAGGTTATTTCTGGGGGTGGATTGGATTAATTACTTTTTAAATTATTTTATTTTCATTAACTTGAGAGAATAATTCATTCAATTAAATCAGTATAAACTAATAAATTATTGGTTTAACACATTAAAAAATATATTATAATCACTTATAAACTTGTAGGATCATTTTCATGATCACTCAAAGCTAAAGGATCTTATTATAATAAGAAAAGTCTGGCGATAAAATTCAATTAGGATGAGGAATAAATAAAATCATTGAATGAAGAAATCAAATAAAATAATTGATTAAGAATTATTAAATGAGAAATAACATCCAATAAGTACCCTTTCTACTCTATTTGATTAACCCATTAGAGGGTTATCCCTCCATTCATTATATTATATCAATGGAAGTAGGTAATAGAATCATGAGGGTGGAATTGAAGAAGAAAAATAATGAAATAATGATCACTCCACCGTTGTGTGAAGAAATTCACACGGGTTGGTATGAAGAAATTTACACCTTGATTAAAAGGTATCAATTACATATTTAAAAGAATAAAAATAAGAGAAAATTAAGAAGAACTTTTATTAAGAAACATTGGTGAATGAAAAACTTACATGAGAAAAATTGATAATGCGATTGCAAAATGAAAATGGGAAATTAAAATTTAAAATAAAAAAACATTAGATGCTAATTAACTTCATCACAATCTAATTATATTGTAATGTTAGGATCCTTAGTTCTACCTCCAAACAATAAATTCCCTCTCAATTAATTAGGAGATTCAAAAGTTGGGTTAGAATAAAATAAATTTGGCATTTCCAAGTAAACAACAAAAATAGGTCTAGATTCATCCCCATAATGGAAATTTGAATTTAACATTGAATATGGATGAATCAGAAAAGGTATTATAAGGAAAATATCTTCTTCCATGGGTCTTATAACATCTTTTAAAATTTCAGGACAATTGGATCATCCGTTTTAAAGTTATACTTGAAATGATGGGATGACTTTATGGGCATTCCGATCTAGCCATAAATCTAATATCCATCTTTGACCGCCGGAATCATCATAAAAAATTAAGAATTATCTCAAGAAATAGTTTAATTAAATAATAACAATAATTATATCTTTCTAAATTTAATGTTTTAGCTTCATTGGGATTGTATTTTTGGCCCCACTTTTGTTTGATGGCCCTTAGGACCATTATACTTGGTCCATAAAATTTCTGCATTCATTTGAAAAGATATATATCTTCTCTTGGGATTCATTAATCAATCCTAAAAGAAAAAATATTCCCATGAAATTGATCAATCCTATCCCAAAATATCAAATTCAAATAATTAATAAAATTAATTCAACAAGAATATGATTGATTGGGACCAAATTTTAACTTTAAACATTAATTGCACATGTGATGAGAAATTGAGTTCAAATTATATAATGCACTAAAACTGATGTTTATGGACATTGAAACACTTTAATATTAAAATATTAACATTTAATATTATCCTCTTTAATTTTATTATCATACATATAGAAATAGATCCTCTCATTATCTTCATGGGTTCACTATAGTTATCTCTTGGTGACCTCATTTCATAAAATAATAACATAGGAAAATAAAATAGTCTCTAATAACTTATCCAATCATTGTTAAAAATTGAGATGCGCTGTTATAAAAGGATTAGTGTAAACACATGGAGATGTGGGTGAATAAGTGTTTTCACTTATGATTAATTGAAACCTTTATTTTACATCCCAACCTACTCAATTATTAAGTCTCACCACCTCTCATTGCCTTTGGTTTTCATTCATATGATATAAGTAGGAATTTAAGACAACAATTAATGCTATAATTTGATAATGGGGTTCACCTATAATATGGATGACTATGACCCATGTGTATAATGGTTATTATACAATAGGAAAATTTCTTCCCTTTTTTTATCATGAAGTGTCATAGACAAGGGTATATCTGTGAAACTATTATGCTAGCACTGTGTAGGTTACATGCAAGCACCGACTTGCTCTCTACTTCAGATCTAGAATCAACCAGTCTTGCTCCAAATACCAATATTACTTCTACAAGCACATATAATTTTCCATATTTTACAATTATTAGAGTCTTACATAGTCTTTTTCCTTTGATAAAACTTTACATATTATGTTTAATTTCAAATCAACCCTTATAAATATACTTAACTATGAAATTGACTATTAAGTATAAATATGGATCAAACCTTCACAAATTCACAAAAAAATCCAATATAACTATCGAATATAATATTTATCAATTTAAATATATTAATTATTATCTTAAATATATTACATATCAACCGCAATATCATATGTATCACTTGTGAACTCTGGAACTTTTCTAATTCTCACTATGATAGAATATTATATACCATATTTGATATATTATGTATTAGAGTGTGGTGTTTTCCTTTACTATATAAAATTTGTAATTCCTTCATATATATTCATTATGCACTGAAGTATATCACACAAAATAAAAAACCTTATATACCATAGAAAATATGATATGTATCACAGTGTAACCATTTAGTTAGTTTTATAATTCTTTAAAAAAAATTATAACCATCCTAATATATTTCATATCTTAGAGATCATGAACACTTTGGAAATTTTATGACACTAAAATTATATATTATGTTTGATTTCCAACTTCACTCAAAATTCCTGAACTTCTACAACTCAACAGAAGACTTATTAAAACCTTTTTAAGGGATCTTGATCCAAATTAACTTTTTATCAAATATTATTCAAAGATATTAATCATCTAACATCAGTCTTCATCTTATGATAATACATAGGATAAAACTTCATAGACAACTTTATCAACTACCTAATAGAGATATAAGGTCTAGAAATATTAATACTCTATGGAACTCTTATCAATACATAAACTCCTTAAAACTCCTGAAATCTTCTTAAATTGGTTTTGTATATAAACATTCAAGTAGCTTCCTCAAAATTTTAAAATTATTTTCCAATAATTTAAAGATAGTCAGTTTCTATGAAATATTGGAAACAAAGAAATCCCTTAAGCATATGTGAATATATCTCTAAGAATATATCTGAATAAATTATCTCAAATTAAATCTACTTTTCTATAAAAATAATGGGAACAACTCAGATTCTTCATTTTTCATTTGAATAATTACAACCATAGACTTCTATGCTTTAAGTTTTTTCTTCAATCCTCATTCATTATTCAAACATCAATATATAATGACACCATAAATGGTTTCCTATCTCAATATTCTCATCTGAACACATATTGAAATCATTCTAATGGACTTTATGGTTGTTGAAAACAAATAATCCACAACATCAAGTGGGGTAAATAAACCACCCCTTTGTATTTTTTTTCCATTATTCACTCACTAAAATTAAATTATTTTATTAAGGAGTAATCTCTCCAAGATAAGTTTTAATGCAGTCTAAAGTTATCTCTCCAAGACAAGTGTCAATTGAACCAAACAAATTAAAATTAATTAAAAAATTAAAGTGAAGTGATCCAAATTTATATAACACAAAATATGTCTTACAAAAAATGATCCAAATCATTTCATATCTCAATGGTTAAAATAATACATATAAAATTATATATCCCCTTTTAAAAATACTATTCAAAAAATAAATTATAATTTTTTCATGGATGATTTTGTTTCTTCAATTTAAGTTAGAGTAAAGTTCTTAAAATCTAAAATTTTAGTGTATTTTACTTCAAGTTCATTTTTAATTATATATATATATATATATTTAATTTTGTACTTTTAGTGGGTTATTCTACCTCTAATATCTCTTCTTTAACATATTGTGATCTTATTTCTTCAATATACTTTCTATTTATAGAAGTGATACCCATGAAATATTATATTGGATGAATTTTAGATAGTATTTTAATTTTATCTTGATTCCTCTCATTGTACTAATTTACAATTTAATTGTAAAGGGAGTTTTTAAATACTAAAGGATGTGTGCCTTGATAAAAATTGTTTTTATCAAGCAGAAAGAAATAATATGGAAGTGTGGTAAACGAACAAACACAACAACAAATTATAAGTTTTTCTTTGTTGATTTGAATTTTTAATATATATTTTTAACTTAATAGTCTATTTATATTTGAAACAATCTATTTTAGAGGCCCCTGATGCTAAAGAACCTAACAACTTTGGCCCAAACGATCACTTACATCATGTTTTGGGAGATGAGCACCATGATAGAGTGAACTACTAACTAGGGAAGAGTATTTTCCCAATAAGGTATTTTCCCAATTCAGGTGTAGGTTCTAGTAACACCAATTCAAAACGAGTAGCACATGATGAGGATAAGGTAGAAAAGGCTGAAAGAAGGTCCATATAGGTGGAAGAATTAGCTCAAATGGAAAATGCTGAATTTATGAAATTGATAGAAGTATTATGTCCATAAATTCCACCAGACACCATCGTGGATTGTAATGCATATATATCAAGGATGTGTATGTTATATAGTGCAACGAGAAGTATTATTAGTGGTGGGTGGTATGACTATGTTCCTAGTGACAATAATGGCAAGGATGAACGCAATGAATAGGGTAGGGATGATGGAGATGAATAAGGTGGGGATGATAGAAAGGAAGATGGCATGTCCAAGGATGAGGATGGGGAAGAGGACTAGGATGAGGATAAGGATGAGGATGGGGTTGAGAATAAAAATTTCAATAGTGATGGTGATCAAGTAAATATTAATCTGCTACATTTTTACTAATATTTATGACATTTGATATTTGATGATTTGGTGTGGATGAATATATGAGATATTTTTTTATGTTTGTTATCATTGGTTAAATGAATCAATTGATTTCCTATGTTATTATTATTTCAATATCGGATTGTTTCTATTTTAGGATGATCTATTGGTTTCATTGCATGATCTATTTGTTGAGGATATTCTATTGGTTTCATTTTAGGTTAAGGATGTTTTTTTGATTGCAGGTGTTTTGTCTTCATTTCATGTGTTTTGTGTGTTAGTATTTTATGAAGTTTTGATTGCAGATGCAATGAGTGGGTAGTGGGGATGCTGTTGGATGGTGATTTGAGGGGGGGGGGGTCTATACCAATGGTTTTAAAATTTTTGGTATACCTATCTTCCAACAGTTCAAGATTAATCATTAGTAAAATAAAATTCTATCACCCTATACCAATGATTCATTGTGAACCGTTGGTATAAGAATTTCCCAAAAGTTCAGAACCATTGAGATAGATTTATACCAATGATTTGAACCATTGGTATAGCTCCATCCCAATATATCTAAACCATTGGGAAATTCCTATACCAATATTTCACAATGAACCATTGATAAATTGAAATATGAACCACCCTATACCAACAGTTTCCTAAAAACTGTTGGTATAAGGCTATCCCGTTAGCCCACATACCAACAGTTTCTAAAACCATTGGGATAAAATATCCCAATGGTTTGAAATCATTAGTATAAGTTATATTTTCAGTAGTGTTTAACATTATAATTAGTGTTTATAAGTAAAATTTGGCAAAAGATAATTGATATAGAAAGAAGAGTCAATGGCCCCAACCAATTGAGTCATTCCATTTGAAGCCCATCTGTTAGAACTTGGGAGGGAGGTATCATCACTAGGGTTCAACCTTGATCAAGACCAATATGAGATTCAACAAGTGAATCTTGAACAAAATTTAATATGGAATGAGTTCAAGTTAGGGGAGGTTACCCTTTGGTCTATGTTAATCAAGGAACCTCACAAAACTACCACCATTACACACTTTACTCTTTGGGAATACACGAGTGTAATATGGGGTTACATGTTCAATATATAGTTGATTAAAGTTTAATTAATTTTTATAAATAAAATTTTTATTCCATAAATTCCATTTTAAGAATATTTTTTCTTAATAAAAATATGTTTAATTGAGACAGAATTTGATAAATTGACTTTTTAGACCTAAATTTTACTTTTCAGAAAAGATATAATTTTTTATAATAAAATAAGGAATTATTAATACTACTTATTTAAATGAAATATTATGATAAAAACACTTTTATTTAAATATAAATTATAAAATAATTTTAAAATTTTTAAGGGTCAAAAATTTTACTATGCATTTTCTACCTCCTATTATTTTTTTAATAAATAAGAATTTTTATATTTTTAAGTTAAATTTATCATATTTAGAGTATTTTTATGATAATATAAACATAATTTTTGAAATCATCAGATCAAAAGTATGTTAGGGTGAATTTATGATATTTTTCTAAAATGTTTTGTTTTTTTCATGAATAGTAAAAATACAGTTTGAGGTTTTTGGTATGCTTAATGACTTCATGATTATGTAATAATGATGTAATAATTAATTAAAAATAATCCATGGTTTAAAATATGTTATTTTTATTAATATAAAGTATTTCAATATATTTTAATCAATTTCCAAAACTAGAATTTAATTTCCAAAGTCTAAAATGGAAACTTTAACATTAAAGACATTATTATTATAGAAATTTTACTTTTCCATGATAAAATAAGTAATATAAAATGATGATAAAATCTTGTTGATTAAAATAACATAAAATATGTCACAAATTTCAAAAACCATGGGCATTCCCATGGTTTTTCATTTTCCAAAACCTAGATTTCCAAGGCCTATATTTGGAAATTAATAAAACAAATCCTCCACTTTTTCTTTAAATACCCACCCATTTCTCCATTTCCATTCACTAAAAATCTATATTCCATGAATATCTAGTAGTTTTACCTCAAAAATAGACATCCCAAAGTGTCCTCAAGCCTCCAAGAATCCATTCCTCAAGATTTAGGAGCAACCCTTCAAGGTAATCAAATTATCCTTATTTTATTTTCGATTCAAGAAACTCTTTTCATATATTTATTATAATTTTTTTGGTTACTATATCTTATTAACTTTCTATTCACACCCTTACTTAAAATTTATGTATTATCAATATTAGACCCATTTCCCCTCTCATTTTTCCTTTTTGGAAAAACCATGTTTTATACCCGTTATGCTGTCAAACTTTACTTCTGAAAATTTTCTTCTTTTCCTCAAGAAATTCTCTTTTTATTGTGAATACGAAAGCCTGTTAATTTTTCAAGTATATTAAACCAGATTTAAAAATGATTTATTTTATTATGGAATTAACATACATGAAAACTGTATTCCCTTTCCATGGGTTGAAAATGACACAATGATCATATTTTTAAGCACTTTTGAAATGGCATGATTTTGATATGAAACCCATTTTTTAATTTCCCATGGGATATTTATTCAATGTTTGATTATGATCTATGTGGATCACATTAAATAATACATATGAAGTTTTCTCTCTGATAGTGATCCAATGCATTGGGTAATGAATTTAATCTCTAGATATGTCACATTATATGATACCTTAGTAAACAAACTTGGTAATTTTTATGACACCTTAATGATTAACCTGAGTGATATGATTATGAATATCTAAATTAAATTTTTTAGCCACGTTTCTAAGTTATTATTCATGTTGATTTTATGCTCCATTCTCTCTTTCTCACACCAAAATGATTTTCCACATGTTATTATTGATATTCCTCAAGATCATAGGTAAAATGTTTCCCTTACTCATTCCCTTTCTGGGAATTATTCTCACCCTTTACATTGATGTATGTCCCTAGGTTATGATATGTAGTAAAAGTACTTAGGATTAACCAACGAATAATAATTTTAAAGTTTTTAGTATAATTTTTTAAGTTTTCATGTATTATATACGTTATTTACAAGAAACTAAACTTTAAAAGATCATTTGTTTTTACAATGTAATGAAAAGTTATGTAATAAAAAGGTGGGATACCATAGTTGGTATCAAAGGTCAGTTTAGTTATTCATAGAAATTAGGATCTGTAAAATTTAGGAAGAACCCTAAGGAAAAGATAAAATATATGAAAAAATCCTGATATTTTTGTGAAGTATCAAGTTAGTGGTTTTCAAGAAAAGAAATACTTGTCTAGATACGAACAAGTGGATGTGGATCTGGAGTAAATATATCTTAGGGTAAAACTTGAAAAAACCACTTTAGACTCGAATGGGAACTGGGGAATGACAATGTACCTTTCTGTACTCTTGGTTAGACACTCCTAGGGGTATGTTTGGTTAATCACAAGTTTTTTTATGAACCATTATAAAGGATTTATAAAAATTGTAATTATTGTTAATGATTAAAATAATTAAGAATTATGTTTTAATACATAAAATTACTTTATAATTATAATATTCTTAAAAGAAACATGTTTCTTACTAAGGTTTTATTATTTTAGAAAATATTGGAAAATATGAGGAATCCCATAAATGGTTAGCGCAATGTACCATGCACAGATGACCCTACGATGGATGACAGAATAGAAAAATCAATGACAATAATGAGTCAAATAACTCGAGTTATGAACAATAACTTGAATCAAACCAAGAGAATGGATTCATCTTGAAGGGGAAAAAAATTCCATTGAGTACTTTATACACAAATTTCCATATCCTTTCAGTGGATCTACTAATACATATATTGTTTAATAATGGATAATCTCTATAGAAAAGATATTTTCTGTACTATATTATTTGGAATAAGATAAAGTCACCCTATTTGTATACCTATTATAGGGAGAATCTAATCAGTTGTGGAAACTGATTAAAAACCCAAATCCAATAAGGGAGATTGATGCTATGAAGTGGTAAGAGTTTAGGGTATCCTTTTTCAATAAATATTTCCCCTATTCGATGTGAGTGAAAATGGAGAAGGAATTCCTAGAGCTAAAGAAGAAGGAAAATGAATATGTGGGATGTTATGAGATGAACTTTAAAAGGGTTTATTGTAACCCCTCTAGCTTTGTTATGGATCCTAATTGAATGTTTGATAGATTCTTCAGTTGAATAATACCCTATCTATGGAGGAATCTAGCCAAACAAGTCTATAATAGGTATGAGGAGATAGTGCGGATTGATATGAATGTTGAATTGGATTTTGGATAGATGTAGTATTCACATAAATTTAATTAAAAGAAGATATATTTAGATCCAAAATTAGGGAGGAACTTTGATCATGGAAGAAGAGGAAATCAAGTGAAACTTCCTACATGAAACACATGTGGGAAGAATAATTCAGGAAACTACTTGATCGAGAGTGGAAAATGCTACAAGTATGAAATATATGTCCATATAGCTCGGAACTATCATAGTAAGGTGAAGCCTCAACTTATCAACACTAAAAAAAGAGAATATGGTGCATACACAGTCTGAAGTCGAATACTATAGGTGTGGACACATTGGGAACTTTTCCAATCACTATTCAAATTAGAAGGTAATAGAGAGGAATCACCATCAACCTTAGCATAGGAAAAGGGAGAAAGGTTAGGAATTTTCTATCACACAAGATGAAGTAGAGGATCCGAATTATGTGGTGGTAAGTAATATCATTGTTATCTCAAAGCTCACAAGTACTTTGTTTGATTATAGTTCTATGCATTCCTTTATTTACTCCAAGTTTGAAAAGAATATAGAATCAATCCCTGAACTGATAGAAGTAGAGTTATTAGTCTAGACTCCTAGAGATATTATACAAGAATCAACAATGTATATAAACTCTATTATTGAATTTGGAGAGCACAATATCATCAAAAATCTAGTAGTCATTCCCATGCTATAATTTGACATTATACTAGGGATAAACTAGCTCTCAAAGTATAATGCTAATATCAACTGTATAAGAAAGGAAATCTTAGTATTATTGAATGTAAAACATATATTATTTTTCAAGGGAGAGATATCATGACCTGATCTTTTTCTAGAAGAACCTTCCATAGCCTTCTTTACAAAGATGATCAGATAAGAGGAATAAGAAAATGAAAGTACAATAATATAAAATGTCCCCATCATTTAGGTATAAAATTGATCTATTTCTTGATGATTTACCTAGACTTACCCTATAAATAGAGGTAGATTTCTCCATTGAAATTATACCTAGATTCAATCCAATATCAAAGTCCCCATATAGAATGGAAAATGAAGAGCTGGAGGAATTAAATAAAAAACTTCAAGATCTTTTGGAGAAGGGGTTTGTTTGATCAAGTGTGTCTCCCTGGGGAGTACCTATTCTCTTTATGAAGAATAAGGATGGATCAATGTGGCTATGAATTTATTATAGAGAACATAATGGGATCACAGTGAAGAACAATTAACCTCTCCCAAGGATTGCTGATTTATTTGACTAGCTTATTGTGGATCAATTTTTCTCCAAGATTCATCTTTGATATGACTATCATCAACTAAAGGTGAAGAAATAAGATATTAAAAATACTTCCTTCCAATCAGAATATGGGAATTATAAGTATTTTGTAGTCCATTTGGATTTACTAATGCTCCAGATATATTTATGGATTTTATAAATAGAGTATTTAAGGATTACCTTGATAAATTTGAGGTAGTTTTTTATTGATGATATGATGATATATTCCAAAATTCACAAGGAGTATAGGAATCATCTAAGGATTATATTGAAAACTATGAGGAAGAATAGTCTATTTGGAAAGTTCAACAAATTTGAGTTTTGGTTACAAAAAGGTGCTTTCTTGGGGCACATTATAACCAATAAAGGAATCTCAATTAAACTTTCTAAGAAAAAGGTTATAGAAAAGTGGCCTCATCCTATATTAGTAACTGAGATTTGTAGTTTCCTTGGTTTAGTATAATATTATAGGAGGTTTGTGAAAAACTTTTCATGACTTTCTAATTCACTAACCAAGTTAACTAGAAAAGGGACTAAGTTATTCTGAAAAAAGGAGTGTGAAAAAGTTTCTAAGAGAAAGATTTGTTATTTTTTGCGATTCATCTCTGAAAGGGATTGGGTGCATCCTCAGGAAAAATTATAAGGTGATTTATTATGTATCTCGATACTTAAAACCTCCTGAGAGGAATTATCCAATGCATGACCTGGAGCTAGATGTTGTTATTTTTTCTCTATAGATATTGAGGAACAATAATTATGGGGAGAAATGTGATATATATGTAGACCACCAAAGTTTGAAGTATATTTTCATGAGAAAGTAATTGAACATGAGACAAAGCATATGGTTGGAACTTCTAAAATACTATGATTATTCAATTAATTATTATTCCAGAAGAGAAAAAAATGTTTCTAATGCATTAATTAGGAAGGACCCTATTGCGCTGGCAATGATGAGGATTCAAGGATATCCTTTGATCAGAGTCCTGGTAAAACTAGACATAGAAATCATAAGAGAATGGAAATAATCAACCCAATCCCAAATTATTTTCAACCTTCATTACTAGATAAGATCAAGAAATCTCAAACATAAGATCCCTTGTTTCAAAAGAAGTTATCGTATGTAAATAATGGGAAGTTTCCTGAGTTAAATACTGATCAAGAAGGTGTACGATAATTTCATACAAGGATATGTTTTCCATATATTTTGGAGATAAAGAAAGAACTAATGCATAAAGATCACATTTCTACTTTCCCTATACATCTTATAAGCAAGGAAATGTATATGGGACTTCTTGATCATTATTAATAGGATAACATGAAAGGGAGACTACTGAATACACTGCAAGGTGCTTGGTGTGTCAGCAAGTGAAGGCATAGAGAAAAATTCCTAATGGGGTATTGCAAACACTACCTATACCAACATGGAAGTGGAAAAATATCACTATGAACTTTCTCACTGTTCTCCCAAGAACATCCAAAAGAAGTAATGTGATATGGGTTATAGTGGACTGACTCACCGAGGCTTCCCATTTCATCGCTATTTGAGAAGATTTATGTCTTGAAAAACTTTCCAATAATTACATAAAATAATTGGTGAGGTTTCATAGAGTGAAACTTTCTATTATTTATGATCATGATCCAAGGTTCACATAAAAATTCTGGAGAAGTCTTCAACATGTAATGAGTATCGAATTGAATTTCAGTATGGCCTATCACCCCCAAACTGATAGCCAATCTGAAAGAACTATTCAAACAGTTGAGGAAAAGATCAAAGAAATTTAAAGGTGGATGAGATCAACATCTCCCATTAGTTTAATTTTTATACACCAAAAACTTCCATTAGAGTATTCAAATGGAACACTATGAAGCTCTATATGATAAGCAATGTAAAAATACTACTTTTTGGGATGAATTTGGTGAGAGAAAGATGATTGGGCCTGATCTTGTGCAAGATATGTCAGAAAAGGTTCATGCCATCCAATAACACATAAAGGGTACTGAGAGTCAGAAGAAGAGATATGACGAAAACCATCAAAGTGACTTGGAGTTTAGTGTTAGAGTCAAAGTGTTCCTTTAAATATCACCATGGAAGAGAGTCATGCAATTTGGGAAGAAATATAAGCTTATACCTAAGTAAATTGGCCCCTATGAAATCATTGATCACATAGGAGCAATGACCTACTAGCCAAAACTTACAACAAATATTATTCATGTTTAAGATTTATTCTACGTATATCTCTTAAGTACATACATGATCACTATCATGTTCTGAATCTAGAGGTGATACAATTGGAACACTACCTCTCTTATGAGGATCAACCGGTGGAAATATTGAGTTGTAAAGAAAAATTTCTACGCAACAAGACTACCCACCTCGTCAAAGTGTTGTGAAGGAACCATAAATATGAAGAAGAAACATGGGAACTAGATAAGACAATGAGAAAGAAGTACTCACACATTTTTTCAAATATGAGAATAATTTGAAATTTTGTGGATGAAATTTCTTAAGGGGGAAAGAATGTAAAGACCCATACTTTTTGAATGATAATTATTTCATAAAAATGCATGTTATATTATATTATACACAAAAAAACCATATCTCTTTAATAATGAATTAAATATGAAGGAAAATGTGACCATATGGATTTGAACATTATATGACCATTGGTAAATTATGACTGTTGGGAACTATACTCTTCATAATAGTTTTAATGTTATAATTAGTGTTTATATGTAAAATTTGACAAAGGACAATTGGTACAGAAAGAAGAGTCGATGGAATCAACCAGTAGAGTCATTCTATTTGAAGCCCATTCATTAGAACTTACAAGGTAGGTGTCATCTGTAGGGTTAACCCTTGACCAAGCTCAAGTCGAGCTTCAACAAGTGAAGTTTGAAAAAAATTTCCTATGGGAGAAGTTTAATTTAGTGGATATTACCAATCGGTCGATGTTAGCTGAGGCACCCCACGAAAATACCACCATCATACACCTTACTCTTAGGGAATACATGAGTGTAATAAGAGGTTACGTGTCCAGGACTTAGTTACTTAAAATTGTAATTACTTTGTATAAATAAAATTTTTATTCTAACAATTCCATTTTAATAGTAGTTTTTCTTAATAAAAATAGGTTTAAGTGAGGTAGAATTTGATAAATTGACTTTTTGGATCCAAATTATACTTTTTAGAAATAGTATAAATTTTTATAATAAACTAAGGAATTAAAAATAATATTAATTTTAATGAAAAATTTTTATGAAAAGACTTTTATTTAAATATAAATGATAAAATAATTTGAAAATTTTCAAGTTTCAGAAATTTTACCGAGCATTTTCAACTTGTTATTATTTTTTAATAAATAAGGTTTTTTATATTTAAAAGTCAAAAATTATAATATTTATAGAATTATTATGTCAAAATAAACATTATTTTTGAAATAATCACTTCAAAATTAGGTTAGGTGAATTTATGATAATTTTCTAAAATATTTTGTTTTTTTATAAATAGTAAAAATAACGTTTGATGTTTTTGGTTTGTTTAATGACTCCATAATTATGCAATAATGATGTAATAACTAATTAGACACAATAAATGTCTAAAATATGTTATTTTATTAATATGAAGAATTTTAATATATTTTAATCAATTTTTAAACCTATAATTTATGTTCCAAAGTCTAAAATAGAAAATTTAACAATAAAAACATTATTTTTGTGGAAACTTTACTTTTACATGATAAAATAAGTAATATAAAATGATGAAAAACTATTTTGGATTAAAATAACATAAAATATGTCATAAATTTCAAAACATAATGGGCAAAAACCATGGGTATGACTATGGTTTTCATTTTCCACAACCTAGATTTCCAAGGCCTATATTTGGAAATTAATAAACAAATCCTCCACTTTTGCTTTAAATACCCACCAATTTCTCTATTTACATTCACTAAGAATCCACAATACATGAATATTTTGTATTTTTAACTCCAAATGAGTCCTTTAAATATTTCTTCTATCCCCTAAGGTTCCATTCCTCAAGATTTATGAGTAACTCTTCATGGTTTGGAATTATCCTTATTTTATTTTTGACTCAAGAAACTCTTTTCATATATGTCTTATAAATGTTTTGGTTACTCTATCTTATTACCATTTTTTCACACCCTTACTGAAAATTTATGTATTATAAATGGGATACCCTTATCCCCTCTCATTATACTTTTTTAAAAGAACATTTTATACCCATTATGCTGCTGAATTTTACTTCTCAAAATTTCCCTCTTCTCCTAAAGAAATTATCTTTTATTTTATTTTTGTGAGTACCCAAGTTTATTTTATAAGGGTATTCACCTAAAAGTAAAAATTATTTATTTTATTCTTGTATTAACATACATGAAAAAAACATTTCATTTCTATGGGATAAAATTGACATAATGATAATGTTTTAAGCACTTTTGAAACACTTTGATTTTGATATGAAACCTATTTTTTTATTCTCCATGGGTTATTTATGAAAAGTTTGATAATGATCTATGTGTCCCACATTAAATATAACATATTAAGGCAGTTCTTTGATTCTACTCTAATTCATTGGTTAAAGAATTTAATCTCTACAGATGACATGTTATACGATTCCTTTGTGAATAACCTTGGTAATTTTTACGACACCTTAGTGATTAACCAAGGTGATATGCTTATGAATGTATAAATTAAATGTTATATCCATGTTTCAAAGTTATTATTAGTGTTATTTTTATTATTTTATGACTAATTATCTATTTCTCATGCCATAATTATATTACTCATGTTCTTATTGATATTACCCGAGATCACAATTAATCGGTTTCCCATGATTATTCCTTTACCAGGCCTTATGCCCACCCTTTCCTTTGATGTATGTCCCCAGTTTATGAGATATAGTAAAAGTACTTATTATAAATCAATAAATAATCCATTAAATTTTTTTATATTTTTTTATGTTTTCATGTATTATGTACCATATTTATAAGAAAATAAACTTTCAAAGATCCTATATTTGTACAATGTAATGAAAATTTATGTAATAAAAGTTCATATTCCATAGATTCCATTTATAACATCTGTATCCCATTTAGCTTCCTACTTGTATCCACTAATTTGTTAGGATGTAAAGTGGGCCCCTTTTTCCAGAATATTCTTTCTAGTTATCCTAGTTGTTTCTTTCTTGGCCCCTTAATGTATCCCCATTCTAGAATAATCTTCTAAGAGGTGACCATCTATCCTGGTCCCTATCACTTTCTCCCTATCTTAAGAATCAGTCTTGTCCTCAAGATTTGGTAGAAGAAATTGATTAAAGTTGGTTGAGACCTCTTCCCAAATCCATAAAACTATTGGGAAACAATTAAAGTTATTCGAATTTAGACTAATCTTAGGAAGAACAGGTTGAGTAACTTGAGTTAAAAAATCTAGATCCCAGACACTGGAAGGAACTTGTGTTGTAATAGGAGTTTTAGATTGATTAGGATTACCAAAGTATAGATAGTCAACTACCTTCTCATGGTTTTTATAGGCAACACATGGGCCCCACACCATAATATTTATATCCTAACTTCCCCACCCATGGCAATAAGTTATTTAATGGTAGCCTCCAAGTTATTACATGTAATAAGATTTGATGTTGATTTCCTATAAACATCAGATTAAAATGAAACAGATGCCAAGAAGGATTGTTTCTAGCACTGCGTTTCACTTGGATTGCAATAAGAATTTTATATGGTATTGATGGAGACCCCAAAAGTGGTGAAGGATCTGCAACAAGGGACCACACACCTATTTCAGTGGAGACATCAAAAAGGTTATCTTTGGTGAAAAAGTAAACTATAGTTTTATCGAACAAAAAAGCCACTTCCATGTATGAAGTATCAATACATCCACTTCATGTATTTTGTACTGACCTTTTAGGAAGAATTAGAATTTATGAGAGGAACAAGGGAATTATGAAAAGGATGAGAATGGATGAGAAAATAGAAAATGGAAAACAAGTCACTTGAGAGTCTCCCCGACACTCCTACCCAAGCCTCAACCGAACTACTCTAAAATGAATAATTCCTATCCCTAGCTACAACCCCCATCCTCCCTTTATAACATCTCCATACCACCTTTAGTTTCCCATGTGCCTCCCTTAGTTTTTTTGGCTATATAGTGCCCCCCCTTTCTAGAGTATTCTTTATAGTTATACCGACTATGTCTTTTCATGCTATGTTTTTATATCCCCCTTATAGAATACTCTTCCAAGATGTGACCCGCTATCCTGATCCCTACCAACAATCCACCATGCCCCTAAGAATGGGAATTTTATAGTGCCTGTTTCCCATAGGGAAAACCCCAAGGCACCTCCAGCAGGACCACACTCTTTGCTATGAGGTAGATCCCTTCCCATTTCCCACAGGTGAAAAACCTCACAAGAAACGCCTTACAAAGTGGCCACCATAGGCATTATGCTCCTCATAGTGAATTAAGAACCACATGACCAACCCAAGACGCCCAAGGCCTCAAAAGGACCTATACAAAACAACAAGCTCCATGACCAAAACACCACCAAAACCTCCAATACAACCAGAACCATGGGCATTTCACTCCCTAGGTTAACCATCTCTCAAAACAATATCCCATCACACTCACATAACCTGGAAAGCTCCACCATATCTAGAACCAAACCTTCCAGTATGGTGAGAAGATCCTAAAGATTCTAAAAACACACATCTAATCTCTGGAATTCCTCTAAACTCCCTTATGACACCATTGGGCCTTTGAAAAAATGCAATGGGAAAGAAAAAAAATCTAGAATATTACATAAAATACCTCTTAAACAATTATCATCCTTAGTAATGAAACTAAAACCCTAGAATGAAATAAAAACATAGGTTTATGAACAACTACCCCATGAGATACCTATCAAGGATCTCACTATAACACCAATATGATTAAAACATCATGATGAAAGAGTGCATAAGCACAAAAAATCATCAAGAAACTATATCATAAATCAATAAGGGTAAAAAAAATCATCCAAAAATAATAATATTCTAAATAACTCAAGATATTAAGCATGCATATGTGACTCCCGATCCCAGGTGCTCTCCTTCACACCATCGTTCCACCATAGGACATGATCCAATGGAATAACACGCCCATGGAAAACCTTCTCATCATGGTCTTAAACCTCTATGGGTTTCTCCTCGAAGGTCACATAATCTTCAACTTACATGTTTCTCTAATTGATAATGTGGGAATCATCATTAATATAACGATGAAGCTATAACACATAAAAGATGTCAGTAATCTGGATCATCCTCAAGGGAAATGTAAACTAATATGCAATAGCTATAACACGCATTAACACCTTAAATGGTCCAACAAATTGGGGAGAGATCTTAATCACACAACCAAACTTTTACTTCTCACAATGAGGAGACACCTTCAAGAAAATATAACCTCCAACATCAAACTTCATAGGTATCCTGTTATGATAAGCACATGACTTCTGACAATCCGCTGTATCCTTAAATCACTCATGGTTCACATGTACCTTCTTTGTCATGCTATGCACCAATTATGGTCCAAAATAATCAACTCTCCATCCTTGGTCTAACACAATGGGGATCATCAAGGTCATTCATACACCTCTTAAAATGAAACCATGCCAATAGTAGAGTTAAAATATTATTATAAAAAAATTCTACTAAGGGTAAGTGTCTTCATAAAAACCCTAAAAAATCTAGAATGAATGCACACAACATATCTTTTAAAGACTGGATAACACACTCTCACTGAACATCTATATATAGATAAAAAGTGGTTCTAAGGTATAATTGATATCCAAAATCATGCTGGAGACCTCTCCACACACCGAAGTTAAAACTACGATAACAAACAGAGATGATTTAATTCAAAACCACATGAATCCTTAGTACCTCCTCCAGATACTGCCTTGAAAAAACCTCCACAGAGCTAGAATCCTTAATTTTAAAAAGTGATATACTTTTATCATGAAACCAAGATCATCCATATAACACCCCAACCTCTCTGAGAATGAGTAAAAATACTAAAGAAGTTCATAAATATGTCCTTCCACTTGTACTGAATAATATCAAGCAGTAGAAGAAAACCACTGGGAACATGATGATTAGTCTTTACTCTCTGGAAAACCATACACCGACAGAGAAACTCTGTTAACAACCTCTATACCAGACTACAAAACTGGTCTCTCAAGGAGTGATACAACATTTCCAAACTATGATATAATACAAAAGTAAAACTATATAACTCTTATAGAAACACTTCATGCATATCTAATAGAAAAAAGGTGTTACATTGAAACAACACCTGATGTTGGTTATCCTCAAAGAATCCCTTAGAGTCATCACTAAAATTGACATGATCTCACCAAAGCTCCACCTTGGGATCCCCCAGCTAGGATTCCTCCTCCCACTACACTAAATATGATTTCACCATCATCCGCTATATAAAACCTCTACCATTAACTTCCCCCATATCAAGGTAAAATGCATCCACATTTTCTATCATCATCCAAGAGTCTCCAGAATCAAAAACACCACCACCACATGATTTCTTATTTAAGGCATACGCTACAACATTCCCATTATCCATTTTATATTCTCTCGAATAACAAGGTATGAAATAAATGCGATCAAGAATAAATGAATATTTATTAAACCGTGTGTGGGAATAATATTTATTCAACCTATTAAATAATAAATAATAACATATTATTTAACTGATATTCTGAATACACTTAGTGTGTGACCCTCTAGGCCTCTTTCTTAGTAGAATTAGGTGAAGCAGCTTAAAGTCCAAGGTTAGCATCTAACAAAATTCCAAGGAACCCATAGAGATAGAAGTTAATTCTATAATGACAAGTCATCTTATATGGACATTTAACATGTAATATAATCCATTTATTATAATATATCTAATCAAGTGGGTTTCATTCCAGTGCCATCAAACTATGTGATTGATATCTCTTTCCATGAATTTTTGAAAATATAACTTTCCTATAGAACACCATGGACATGTATTTATTTAGTCTATTTCATTTATATGAAATTTCCTGAGATATTAACTTCCGAAAATGAATATAAGAGATAAATCATTTCTCTCATTATTCATTAATGCAATATTACTAGTGATGCGCCCAACGTATCCTACATTGTCATGAAAATCTATGATCACGGTTTTCATCAATACATATAAGTGTGTAACTTGTAATACTCATTAATAATAATATTAAATTATAAGGACCAATAGACACATCCATATATATGAACATCCAATGAAACATATAAATGTGGGTTTCCTACTGGAGGGTCTTGTTCTCATAATATCCTACTAGATATTACTAAGGGCGTACACCATGAGAAGGTTCCTAAAAGTCATATGAGTCTCAACCCCTGATATCATATATAATTTGTGTCCCTAATTTTTTTTTATAAAACTATAAAACATATATATTCAGGAAGAGTGTCATAGCATTTCTAGGTTACCATCATAATGGGGAACTGCTATGACCTTTTAGTGCGACCGATACTCTTAGGACATTATCACATACTATGTCACACAAAATAATAATCATGATGTGATAAGTAGTTTATTAATATTCAAAGTAAGTAATACATGTTTATCATAAAGTATCAAGAAATTGGTTTAAGGGTACCAACTCCAATAGACTACCACTTTCACTAGAGACAACTGCTAACAACCTTCAATCTGCTAGCTCTCACATGATATTCATTCTCTAGATGAGATAGGACTTTACTCAAGGGGTATTCCATATTTTCTTTCATGGGTACTCTACTCACTACAACATCAACCGTATGATAGAAATACCTTAAGAGGGGATACTTACAGAGTATATGCTTTGTCCATTGGTGCGATGTTTACTCTTTTTCAAGAGACACCACTATAGTATTATCACAATACAATGTGATAGGGTATTTAATTATAGGTAATAAATTAAGATCCTTGACAATGTTCTGAATCCAAATGGATTCCTTAGATTCATCAGAAGCCTCTATATACTCTTACATCATTATATAATCAGTGAAAACTATCTTCTTTGAAATCTTATAGCTCACAGTTCCTCCATTGAGATAGAAAACATTTCCTGATTGTGACTTAAGATCATTCTGATATGTCTAAAAACTAGAATTAGTATAACTTATGATGACCATCTCCTCACCTATTTCATATACCAGGAACATATCCTTAGTTCTTATTAGTTTCTTAAGGATAAACTTAACAAAATTCCAATTATTTTCTCACGAATCTTCTTGGTATCTTCCTACCATTCTTAGTACTTAGGAAACATCAAGTCTAGTACATAACATGGAATATATTATTGATCCTATCACTGAAGCATATGGGATCTTACTCATTCTCTCTTTCTCAGGTTGTGTCTGATGGAAAATTTTCTTAGAAAGATATAAAACATGTGACACTAAAACCAATCCCATATTAGATTGTTCCATACTAAATCTATTTAGTATCTGGTCAAAATATGTTTTTTTGACTTAGTCTAAGAAGCCTCTTGGATCTTTCAAGAATGATATTGATCCCTAGAATATAGGTTGATTCTCCCATGTACTTCATAGAAAAACACTTGTTTAACTAGTACTTAACATATTATAACAATGGTATGTCATTTACAATAAGTAAAAAGTCATAAACATATACTACTAAGATAATGATCACAATCCCATTAAGCCTCTTGTAAATACATGGATCACATTCATTATTAATGAAACCAAATTATTTTATGGATTCATCGAATCGAATGTTCCATGACCTGGATGATTGCTTCAATCTGTAAATGGATCTCTGCAACTTGAAAATAATTTTAGAATCATCTGGATACAAAAACCCTTATAGATGTGTCATATAGACATCTTCCTGAAGGTTCTCATTAAGGAATGCAGTTTGGACATCCATCTTCCAAATCTCAAAGTCATAGTAAGATGCTATAGAAAGTATGATTCTAAAGGATTTAAACATGGAAACTGGAGAAAATGTTTCATCATAGTTAATTCCTTGACACTGTTAGAACCCTTTAGCCACTATCCTTGCTATATAGGTACTTATTTTACCTCCCATGTATAGTTTCATCTTGAATACCCATTTGCATCAAACAGGCTTTAAATCAAATGGTTCATTGAATAGAACCAAAAATTGGTTCTGATACATGGAATCCATTTCATAATTCATAGCTTCTAACCATCTTAGAGCTTCCAAGCTCTCTACTACCTCTTTGTAGGATACAGGTTCATAATTGTCAACCAATAAAAAGTCACCATCCTTAGCGACCAGAAAACCATATCTTTCTAGTTCTCTTACCTCTATTGTACTCCAAAACAATACTTGTGTTTCGGGAACCACTTCTTCAAAGGGGACCAATGGAATCTGTTCCTATTCCAACTCTTGTGTATCTTGAGCATCAACTTTGTCGAAGTCAATCTTTCTCCCACTATACCTTTTGGGGATGTTCTCACTCTCATGAAATATGGATTTTCTTGTGACAAATACTTTCTTGTATGAGGGGTTTTATAGGTAGTATCCCTTTGTTTACATGGGATACCCTATAAAGATACACTGTGTGCCCATGGTGCTAGGTTTTTTCCTGAAAAAGTGTTAAAAAATTCCTCACAACCACATAAATATGTATGCGATAAAATGAGTTTATTTACACTATATATCTTGAAGGTAATTCCATTTTATGATTTAATTGGTACCTAGTTTAATGTGTATGCCACAATTTTTAATTCATATCCACACAATGAAAATGGAAGATATTCAGAACTCATCATTGACCTTACCATGTCAATAAGGTACAATTCCTCCATTCACAAAAACCATTTTACTGTGGTGTATAAGGTGGAATGAGTTGATATAGAATCCCAAACTCCTGTAGAAAGTCTATGAACTATTAGTTAAGATTTTCACCACCTCGATCCGATTTGAGCTTCTTTATCTTCTTACCAAGAAGATTCTATACGTCATTCATGAATTCCTTGAATTTCTTAAAGGACTTGGACTTATACATAATCAAGTAGATATATCCGTATCTACTCAAGTCATTAGTAAAAGTAATGAAGTAATAATATCCGCCTCTATATTATACTAGAAATGGTCCACACACAACTGTGTGTACCGATCCTAGAAGTTCTGTGGCCCTTTCACCCTATCCACTGAATAGTGGTTTGGTTATTTTTCCTTTTATAAAAGCATGGAATATATCAAGTGGTTTTAGCTCAGAAGTGTCTAAATAACCATCTTGATAGAGATTTTTCAAATGCTTCTCATTTACATGACCAAGATGGTGATTCCATAGCTAGGTGTTATATGAGTCGTTTGAACATGATTCGTTATCAATTTCCAACAGTTGGTTTTCATAATTTAATACATATGGACTATTATTTAAATGTTTCATACCGTAACAAATGTTTTCCTTATAAAATAAAAAACTTTTATATCTAAATTTAAAAATAAATCCATCTATATCTAAACATGACATAGAAATTATGTTATTGGTAACTGTAGGTACACAATAAAAATCTCTTAAAACCAAAATCGTTCATGTTGAAAATGAAAGGTGGTAGTCACCAATGGATAGAGCAGCCAACCTCACACCATTGGTAGCTCGTAGATCCACCTCTCCTTTAGAAATATTTCAGAATTTACTTGGTTTTTTCATTTGGATATACATGTGAGCACCCCAAGTTGTATCTAATATACAATGTGTAGAAATGGAAAGGTTTCACTTGAAAATGAATGGACCTTTAGCATCCCCTTTCTTCTGGGTAAAGTTACTCATCCAGTGTCCTATCGTGCCACATGAAAAACATACTGATTCCTTTTACTTGTCCTATCTCTGTATATTCTTCTTCTTGGAAGGATGGTTCTCAATATCTTTAGACTGTTTATTTGGGACCCTTTTCCTTTTTCTTTATTTTATTGTTCACCATAAGGACCACGAGTTTATCACATCCCATGTCCTTATCCACTTGGTAAATCAAGGTTAGAAGTTCTGAAAGGATCTTCTCATTTTTACACATTTTATAATTCATAATAAAGTTGGAGAAGGTCTTGGGTAGTGATGAAAGTATGAGATCTGTGCGTAACTGATCTTTAAGTTTAATACCTAAGATGTCTAGGCGTTCAGTGTAGCCGATAATCTTGACTACATGAGGCCCAACTAGTGTAGACTCTCCAAACATAGTTGTGAATAAAGAATTAGAGATCTCGTACCTCTCTTGTCTTAGCTTCTCTTGATAGAGATCCCAAATGCAAGAAATCATGCTATATGGCTCTATCATGTTGCTTGAAAATATCATTAGACATGGATGATAGCATGAAACAATGAACATATGTAGCATAATTCATATGTTTCTCATAGAGAGATAGTTATTCATCACTTTCATCATTTATAGGCACAACTTTTAAAGTTTCTTCTAGCACATACAATTTCCTTTCATGGTGAAGGATGACACACAAACACCATTTCCACTCTTGGAAATTTATGCTGTTGAGAAAGTTTTCCTTCTAAATTATGGATCAAAATGATATGTTTGATTCCATTAAATTGCTGTTTATAAAAAATAATATTAGAATTATTTTAATAATTTATTTGATAAAATTTAGACAAATAAATAAATATTATATTTATTAGTCTCCCACTATTTTATTAAAACCCAATATCCCTTATCATTGACTTCAAAATATCCTATTATTTTGATATTCTAGTGGAAAGGATCCATATTACCCTTCTCATTACCCCAACATTGGTTGGTCAAGAAACTTGAATGGTTTTAGGTGGTCATTCCAAATGCTAACTTCATTAACTCCCAATTCCATGATCTTTTGAGTTGATTCCCCAATCCTAAAATCATTAATTTATATTTCCTCAACCTTTTCCTCTCAGTTACACCATGTCCTTATTTTTCAGTCAACCCTTCATGTGAACCATGTTATGTTAACCCAAAAAATCATGATATAATTCCCCAATAATTGAAATCGCCTCAACATTGGCTAGTTATGCACTTTGAACTATGGTTTGATTCTAACAGAAGTAATGGTAGGATATGCCGAGTTAATATTTTACCCATGGATTTTATACTTTTATGCATAAATTTGGAATTATTATATTTATCATATTCTTGTTAATATTATGTGGTATTTCTTAAGTGATTAACATATTTATGCATGAGCTAGTTTATTTTAGTTCCATCTTGAATTATTATTAATTCATTAATTATGTGATTATGAAAAAACATCCACAATAAAACAACCACGTGAATGATAGAAATAAAATAAAGGGTATGATCACAAGCTTATACTAATGTTTAGTTTATCTAGTGGTTGATAAACTAACCACTGAACTAGGGGAAAATACCTTGAACCATTAAGGTTCATGTGGCGGCTTTCCACCTGTCCACCTATTTATCTACTTGGATTTGTTTTACATCAGCTCTGAAATGGAACTGCATCCCCTATGTTGGGAACTCCATCAATTGCATATTCCTTTTACTCACACACAAGTTATGGGAAAATGTGTTTACATGAAAGAAACCATGGGCATGTAGGAATTACATAATAATAAAGAGATAAGGCATGCCACCCAAAAATTTAATTTAGTAATAAATTAAATGAAACCAGTCAAATACAAAAGGTCCAGTCAAGCTCATGATCATCCACTAGCATGAAACAAATTAAACATTTAATAAAACTAGGATTCAATTCTTAATCATTTTTATTTATGATAAATCGCACTCTAATCGATTAATTGTTATCTTTAATTAATCAATCCTTTTATCTTAATTCTTATTTGAATTTCCTAGAGATTATCATCCATTATAATTTTAAACAAATTAAACAAATTAATTTAAAATTAACCTTGTACATAAATGTACCTTGGAGGAAACACAATGAATACTTGTCAAAATCTACCCAAAATGTATTATACTCATATACTATTTAACTCTTGTGACATATGACATACATGACTTTTCATATACTTTCATGATGTGGACTTCACATATGATTATAAGAATTACATGATTTTTTTGTCACGTATTATGCTTCAATGAACGTAGAGTAACAAATTGTAATACGACTCATACGTGATATGCAGATCTGAATATGACACAAATAATAATTAAATAAACACACACACACACACACACACACATATATATATATATATTAAAAACTATTACATGGAATGTCCCATATTTATGACCACATGCAAGTACATGTCTTGAGGTTTATACTGTATAATAAATAAATTTTACATCTGCGTAACTGGTAAAAGTACATGGTGTGTAGATCCGATCTACACGGTGTGTACATATCTCGCCATATATCTGAGGAACACTGTAACACCCCGACCCCAGTTACCCAGAGTCAGTGCATTATTACATTACATTGGCATGATCACAAGAAAGATCAAATCTCTAAAGACTTATTGATTTAGTAGCCTTGGAAACACTAGATACATTCATAAAGTTTACATTACATCATACAAATGAAAACTACTACAACATCATCTTGTCTTCATATCCCCTCATATTATCCCTACAGGTCATTCATAAATTACTTCTTCACATCCTGGAAAAAATAAAACATTGAAAGGGGTGAGCTCAGATGCTCAGTAAGGATAACAATATAGCGGAAACTTTCATAAATAAACATAAACACTTAAGGCAATGTATAACTAAAACAAAATCCTTTTAAACTTCAAGTTCAGCATAATATGGCATAGATAAAATGAAATAATTTAATTTACTTATTCACATGGATATTCTACTAGTCGAATAATCACATGCAATATCAATAACCAATTTCATAATGACGGAATGCATAATGCCAGACTATCGTCACCACGTAGCCAAGGCCTCGTGCCAAGACTATAAATAGGATTTTGTCAAGGCCTCATGCCAAGACACTAGTTTGTCTCATGATACCTAACGATTCATCGAGGAGCTATAGCGGGCTCCACCTGTCACATATTAAGTCCAATGCATTCCTCATATGAACAGGTTTAAACATAACATAAACATTCGTATTAAAACTAGCATACGAAATGTCAATACTTTCTCCATAAACCATGAATGGTATAAAAATAACACATCAAAAGTCAAACATATCAAAAAACCTTAAATACAATAAGGAAGTTTTGTATCATAATAAATCATCTTCAAATAAGCTTAAAATCCATCAAAGGATGTTGACATAGATGAAATCAAAACTATTTGAGAGAAATATATCTTTTTTTTAAATCATTTAAAAGTCATATAATTATAAAATAAAACATTTAATTTGAAAATATTCTTATAATATTGTAAGGGAATCTTATATGATTTTATAATGGCGGAAAATAGCCACACCTGCCGTATAAGTTAAAAAAAGACATTCTTACCTTAATTCTGTCAAAAAGGTTAAAAAGGACCTTGTTTGGAAAACGACGGAAAGAGTCCTCTATAAACTTCTTATAAAAATTCAAAAAAGGGTATAAATGACTTTAACCCATATTCTGTAAAATAGTAAGAATGTTTTGAAATACATTTTTAAGAAACATGGATGTGGATGATAAATAGGTCCCAGTAGATAATTACGTATAAACAACCTCAGATAATGAAGAGATTGTAAAATAAATCCATACCAATTTGGTAACTTATGAAAAATACACCCCATGAAAGAGGTATCATAAAATTAATATGTAAATACACATAACTTAATGTGTATTACACAATGAAAATAATTATGGGCAGTACATACACCACACAAAAGGTAATAGTGGTAATATGGCATGAATCTCACGAGAATAAGGACTGAGATGAAAACCCCTTACCTTGTAATTTTCCTTGGTTGAGGGTAGGTTAACCTCTTTTATAATGGTGAAATAATTGTTATTAAATTATACAAGAATCATATACATTAATATGATATCATATATGATCTTTTAACATTGATTTGTTAATAACATCTTAGTATTATCGTCATCTCGGGTGTTAATGGATTCGTTTTCCTTTGTCTATTTTGTTACGTAAGCCATGTTTGTTATGGATAGGTTGTATCTTATTCATATCCATAATTATATCAAGTCCTTAAAAATTATTTTTAATCATTAAATGAGAATTAGACTCAAATGGATATTATGGGGAATGAATCTCATCGCGTTCGTGGAGACGGTAGTCCGTACGTACGCACGAGAAACACTATCATTCTTTTAATATTAAAATAATATATAATTGGATGGTATATAATGTAGAAAGAATAATTATCATGTTATATTTATTATTTACATGAATTATACATCATTATTATACCCATCTAAATAATAATATATTGAATAACAATTACACCACAACGTGGAGATGATAGGCCGTACGTACGCACGTATGGTGACATGCCATTCAAGGGATGGATAGAATAATGAATTTGTTGTTCCATAATTATAATAGCATCACAGTATATAGAATATACTAGAGTTATTATTTTATAATGGAAATAACAAGGAAAGAAGAAGTTGAAGAAGAAAGGAACTTTAAAGAGGGTGGTGAAGACGTTACCTCTTCTTCGGGTTCTTCCTTTTGATTTGATCAAAAGGGCTCCTTAGGTTGGATTTTTGATCAAACTAAGGACTCTATGTTGAAGTGAGAGAAGTTTAGAGAGTATTTGGGTAGGGGTTTTCCAAACCAAAATGCTTTTAAGGTGTGAAGAATTGGTTAGAAGTGGTGTCCTTTTATAAGGGGGAGGAGGGGCACCCTAGAAAAATCTACAAATATTATATTATAATAAATTCATATTCGGTTTCTAATGGATCCAAAGTATATTATTTAAAGATTAATGTGGGTATGGGTTGAAAGCCACTCAACCAATAGAATTTAGACAGGTTTGGGTCAATATATTAACCTTATCTCTTAGTTTTAACTCTTAGTTAATTAGTTTGACACTTACCATGTCACTTTGTATTTTTATATTATATAGTTAATAACCTCACTATATACCTCGTAGAGACCCCCAGGTGGTCCATTAATGATACAAATTTCATGATATAAGTCTCTTGGCTGAACCTTAGATTTTTAGGAATAGAATATAAATTAATAATATAATATTTGTTTTAAAAACTCATTTATGTCAATTTTTACACTACTCAATAATTGATTTTTGGTAAAGTATTAACAACTTTATTAATTCGAAAAAAAATCATTTATTCCATAATAACATGTCATATTAGCCAATAAAATTAGTGTATGCCATCAAAACTTTCAAATTATATTTATTTTAACATTTATAATATCAATTATTTGATTCTTTCATTAATAAGGAAAATACTGCATCATTATTGTGTCATATATATTTTTACTTTTTCAATGTCTAAAAATTATAAATAAAATACCAATATTTAGGAAATAGTTTTAGATTTCTAATGAATATTTATAATATAAAATCCAACATATATAACCCTATGTAAAAATTGTTTTTCTAAAAGATATATGCTTATGTCATTTTTGTATTTATTTTAATTTAATTAATATAATGTGTCCTTATCACCAACAAGTGGATCCATGTGGTCCCAAAATCGACCCAAAGATGCCCATGGTCGGACATGTATCCAAAAATAAGGTTAGGACACGTTTTAGGGTAATGTATTATTATTATAATATTATTTTTTAACCCTTATTTACCAGATTTACCCTTTAACCATGGTAAATAAAATATTTACCGAAGTAATTATTCAAAATGTCTAAAAATAAAAGTTACCTATTTACACAATTTGGAAATCCTGATTCCAAATATGGAATCCATTTTTCCAAATTCAAAACATATAAGTGGTAGAAATTAATTTAAAATTAATTCCCGCTGTCAAAAAAAAGCGTGTTTTTAAGATATAATAACTATCAAGAGATTGATATTTGTTTTTTTAAAGGTAATGATTTGGTCAAAGACCAAAGCACAATTTATTGATAAACAAAAAAGGATTACAAGAGGTGAAAGGATAGTATTTTTTTACAATATCTATAAAAAAGATATGGTTAATCAGAAGGAATAGAGTCCAGCCAAGTCATGCTCTGATGAACTCCTTTGTTGGCAAGAGCATCAGAAACGACATTCACTTAACGGTAGGCATGGGTAGCTATATAATCCATCCCATGAAGCAAGTTCAGACAATTCATCCAACGAGTGGTAAGTGTCCCAGCCATATGGATGTTTCCATTCGAGATGGAATGAATGATAGTGGTTGAATCACTTTCAATCCACAGCTTTCTCCAACCTCTTTCAAGCGCAAATTCAATAGCATGAATGACCCCCAACATTGCAGGCTCCAAATATGAAGAGTGACAACATCCAACATAGAAGTATCCCTGACACTAGCCAGATGAGTCTCTGAAGATAGCACCACAACTGGCAGGGCCTGGGTTGCCTTTGGAAGTGCCATCAACGTTCACTTTGATCCATCCTAGAATTGGTGATTTCCATAACACTTCAAAGGAGCGTTTGGGATTAGGGTAGATGCCAGGAACATAGAGATGACGAAAGATCTCAAAGTCACCAACCAAATTGTTGCAATAGTCTTTTTTGAATTGAGGCAACTTCATGAATTGCAAAATGAATTCGAGATTTCCCTGCATTAAGATTGAGAGAGTGATTATTGTGAATAAGATCATTTCTAACGTACCAGATCTCCTGTAAGAGTTACGCCACTGCCGCAACAAAAATATTTTTAACCTGCAGAGAAGCTTCATGTCTAGTGAAATTTTTTAATAACAAGGAAATTGAGTCAGTAAAGAACTGTCTGCAATTAAATAATTCCAAAATATAATTCCAAAGGGAAGAGGCCGTTGCACAAGATAGAAAAAGATGATTGGCATCCTCCCTATGCTGATTACATAAGCAACATTTAGAATAGAGTTGAACGCCAAAAGTTTGCAGACCAGTTTCCGGTGGTAATCTATTATGGGAAATGCACCAAATATGGGTGAGCCTAGAAGGTTTAATCCAGGGTTTGTTAAAATGATTCACCCATAGAAAACTAGATTCATTTTCAGAGAAATTATGCTTATAATAGTTGTTAGAATCTAGAATTACATTTGTAGAAGGTTCCCAAACAAGGAAATCACCATCAGAAGAAAATAGATGATTATCAGTAATTTGTGCAATATTATCAGGGAGATCATGTTGATGAGATTTTAAGACCTCCTTTATAGTCTGATTAGTATCTTCAGGAAGATTATTAGAGGGTAACAATGATATCATAGGGTTACCACACCATTTGTCACACCAAAAATTTATGGAAGAATCAGAACTGACTATCCATCTAGAATTTTGCATGATCTTGTGATATGAGTCCCGGATAGATGGTCAGATGGATGAGTTGATGAAATTAAAATTCCCTTTTAAAATCTTAAAGGGGAATCTATGGTTTAGAAATTCAGTAGCTTTAAAAGTGGAATTAATAATGCACCAAGTAAGGCAGTTCTGAAGAGCATCATTGAACAACTTTAAATTTTTAATTCCAATTCCACCATTAGCAATGGGTTTACATCATGATTTCCAAGGTATTGTAACAAGATTCTTTTCAAAAATGATTCCAGACCAAATGATGTTTTTAATATATGTATTAATTTTTCTAAAAATGCCGATGGACCATTTATAGACCATAAGGCAATAGACCATTTTAGAAACAATGGTTGATTTAACCAAACAAATTCTCCCAGCCATGGAGAGGGATTTCCCTTTCCATCTAGAGAGTTGATTTGTGATTTGATCAATGATGTTAGCAAAATAGGTTGCTTTGGTCCGAACCCAAATTATTGGAACACCCAAATAAGTGAAAGGTAAAAGACCCTCTTTAATACCCAGATAAGTTGCGATACTAGATTTCCTTCTTACAAGAAAATTCTTTCCAAAAAAGATATATGATTTGTTCTAAGAGAATCGTACCATAGAAGCTTGGGGTGTTACATTCTTTCCTCCTTCAAATAATTTCGTCCTCAAAATTTCTAAAATATTAATGCATAAAAAGACTTGGGTGATTCTTCATCATAAGTTCCTCGGGTTCCCACATTGCCTCTTCCATATTATGGTTTTCCATATAACTTTTACCAGACGAGTCATCCAGTTTCTCTGCACTTGTTCTCTCGTATCAAGAATCCTGACGGGATCTTTGCTATAAGATAGATCGGGTTCTGGTTCTAATTTCTCATAGGTGAGTACATGCGTTGGGTCAGGCATGTATTTTCTCAACAGTGATACGTGGAACGCATCATGGACTTTGGAGAGATTTGGCGGCATTGCCAAATGGTATGCTACAACCCCAATTCGTTCTAGAATTTCAAAAGGTCCTATGTACCTTGGACTCAATTTAACTTTATTACCGAAACATATGACTCCCTTCCATGGAGATACCTTCAAGAAAAAATGATCTCCTACATGAAATTCCAAATCCTTCTTTCGATTATCGACATAACTCTTATGCCTACTTTGAGCTGCTTTGATGTGGTTTTGGATTACCTTTACCTTTTCCATCGTTTCCTCCATTAGTTCCGGGCCAACAAGTTTTCTTTCACCAACATCATCCTAGCAGGTTGGTGTGCGACATCTCTTTCTGTACAACACTTCATATGGTGCCATCCGAATACTTGAATGGAAACTATTATTATAGGAAAATTATACCAATGGTAAATATTGATCCCACATACCCTGAAATTCAAGTGAGCATGATCTCAACATGTCTTCTAAGGTTTGAATAGTTCATTCTGATTGTCCATCAGTTTGAGGGTGGTAGGCAGTTCTCAAACGAAGTTCAGTATCCAAGTCCTTCTGAAGACTTTTCCAGAATATTGAAGTAAAACGGAGATCACAATCAGAAAAAATCGATAGGGTTACTCCATGAAGTCTCACAACTTTATTAATATATAGCCTTTCTAGATGTTCAAGTGGTAAATCCTCCCTTATATCAAGAAAATGTGCTGACTTGGTAAGACGATCAACAATAACCCATATTGCATCGTTCCTTCTAGGAGTCTTTGGTAGTCCCATGACAAAGTCCATCGTGATATTATCCCATTTCTACTTAGGTATGGGAAGAGGTTTCAATACTCCACCAGGCTGTTGCCTTCCAGCTTTCACTTGTTGAAAAACCATACATCTTGACACAAAATCAGCAATCTCCCTCTTCATGTTGTCCCACCAAAAATGTTCCTTCAAATATCTATACATTTTGGTGCTCCCATGGTGTATAAAGAAATTGGAACTGTGAGAATCATCTAACAATTCTATTTTTAGATTAGGTATATCAAGAACACAAAGTCTCTTCCCAAACTTCAAAATTCCATCTTCATACACAAAGTCACTCAATTTCCCATCATTCACAGCTTTAATCTTCCTTTTTAACTCTTCATCACCTGTCTGAGAAATCTTTATCCTTTCTAGTAAATATGGTTTGGCAACCATTTGAAAAATAATTTATGGTTCACCTTCCATGGTGATTCCCATATCCATCTTCACTAGATCCATGAAAATAAGATCTCTTTCAATTCTCATCACGTTAAAAACTCCATGATCCTTTATGCTCAAAGCATCTACCACCTTATTTGCCTTCCTCGTGTGGTAGTGTATCATGAAATCATAATCCTTGAGTAGTTCAAGCCATCTCCTTTGCCTCATGTTGAGTTCTTTCTGTGAGAAAATATACATTAAACTCTTGTGATCAGTATAAATCTCACATTCCTCACTACAGAGATAATGTCTCCATATCTTCAAAGTAAATATTACAGAAGATAACTCAAGATCATGAGTAGGATAGTTTTACTCATGAATTTTCAGCTGTCGTGATGCATAAGCAATAACTCTATCATTCTGCATAAGGACACTACCAAGTCCTTTCATTGATGCATAACTATAAATAAAGAACCCATAATTACCCGATGGTAGAGTCAATATAGGAGCATTGAATAATATTCTCTTCAGTTCTTCAAAACATTCTTCACACTCTTTTGTCCAGACAAATTTAACCCCTTTACATGTGAGCTTCGTTAATGGATTAGCCAATCGGGCAAAATTCTGGACGAAACGTCGATAATAACCTACTAAACCAATAAAACTGCGTACCTCGGTTATACTCGTTAGTGTTGGAGATTCTTGGATTGCCTTGGTATTATAAGGATCAACAAATATTCCATCCTTAGAGACAATATAGCCAAGAAAAGAAATCTCTTGAAGCCATAATTCACACTTGCTAAACTTCCCATATAATTCATGTCTTCTCAGTGTCTTCAATATAATGCGCAAGTGATTTTCATGATCTTTTTAGCTTTTGGAGTATACCAAAATATCATTAATAAATACCACTACAAAGTCATCAATATATTCCTTGAAAACTATGTTCATTAGATCCATGAATATAGAGGGTGCATTAGGCAGCCCAAAAGGCATTACTGTAAACTCGTAATGCCTGTACCTTGTTCGAAATATTGTCTTCGGAATGTCTTCCTTATTCACACACAACTGATGGTATCCTGATCGAAGGTCAATCTTTGAAAAGTATTGAGATCCATGAAGTTGGTCAAATAAATCATCAATGCGAGGTAGGCGATACTTGTTCTTTACTGTTATAGCATTGATCTCCCTGTAGTCGATATATAACCTCATAGATCCATCTTTCT